>OX359285.1:39246218-39971218 GCA_947179155.2 Hedera helix
TGCTTGAGTAAAAGACTGATTGACCAATTACATATTAAGATCTGGCGACCAAGTTTTTCTCCATTGCTTGCTAGCTAACCAATCAAATAGTCTAGATAATTAATTGTTACAATTATTCCAACAAAACTTCATTATTACATAAAATTTTGAGGTTTACCCAATCAATCAATTATATAATTAAAAATATAAACTTAGTTTGATTTTACTAATTTTTGATTAAGTTTCTTTATTCTTATTCTTATTAACATAAGTAATATAGTAATATCTAAATTTGTATCAATTAAATACTATCAAAATTTAAAAATATTTCCATCTCTAACAAGAATAGAAAAAAGGAAAGAATTCTTAATTCAAATATATATAATGTTACAATATGTTGAAATTACTTTATTCCTAAAGAATGATTAAAAAACAAGATGAAAATAATATCCAAAATATTGCATTTTTTTCTATTAATAATATTCGAAAAAGAAAATGATAATCGAATAATGTCAAAAATAAAAGATAAATATGAAGTGTATCGCTATTATTCGAATTGTAAAAGGAAAAAGAAAGGAAAAAGGAAACCGTCTAAGAAAAGGATTAAATTAATAAAGGAAAGTACCGAATTCACCTAGGGTTAAAAAAGCCCGGTTAAGTCGGTATACGCCCCTATAAAACGCCTTCACTTTCTTAGTAAACCAAAACTTATAAGTTCAGCCCTCATCTCAGTACTGCACACCGAAGAAAGAAAAATAGAGAGTTTTAGAGAGAGAAATTTATAGAGAGGGAGAGTTATGATGGGTGTGTTTGAGATTGAAACCCAGAACCATTAGGTTTGATATTCTGTGTATTGTATCTTATTTGACATTATCTCCCTCTCATTCAATTATGGCTCGTCGAGGGAACCTTTTTGCTGTCTTGGACGGTGAAGAAGGCGAAGAAGTTTCAATACTTATTGAGAGCATCGCTGCCAAGGTTAAGGTTTCTTCACGGCCGTCCACGGCGGAGAGGAATGGGCAGAAGTACCCTCCTCCTGACTCTGGTAATATCTCTTTTCTTTTAATTTAATAGGAGTATTTCGTTGTTTTGAGACTGATCGCTAAAAAAAGATTAATTTTAGTATTGTTTTGCTATCAGATCATGATTGGTATGTGGCTGAACTCAATTATCTATATCTATTTATTGATATTTATTTTGTCGTGGAGGTTTTTTCTTAAAGTCAGGGCTTAAGTACTGCTTCGATTATTCCTTCAAATTTGTACTTTTATTGCTGCATGGTAGGGCTTTGGAGATTTTGTATTTAATATTTTGTCTGCTTCTATTTTGTTATACAATGTAATTGGTTTTATTGGCAAAGGATGATGAATTTGTATTACAATATAACTATTTATTTCAAGTTGTGCTTGTGCATGTTACTGTTTTGGAGATTTTGTTTATTTATATTTTGTGGAGTTACTATTTATCAACAATTTTTTTTGGTATGTTACTATTTATTAACATTGTAATTTGGTTATAAGTAAATGATGATTAATATGCGTATTGGGGCCAACGTGCTTATCTACCGCTCTTAAGTTCCCTCGTTTATATTATTCAAGTTTATTGATGAATTTGGGGTTTGGATTTTTTCTCTCAATATATTTTGTCACTAATCCATTTGACTAAAAAATATAATTATGTAATAAGGCAATAAAAATCAAGATAATTGAACCTGTTTGATTTTGTTTTATTGAATGATTCTTAGTGTAAAAATATACTTGAAATCACTGTTTTGGAACAAAAATACATTCACGTACAATTTACAAATTTTGCAAATAGAACTATTTTTTATGGAAAGGAGGGAGTGTTATTTTTTCCCACTTATTTATGATTTATGTGTTCTAGTGAGACCTGATAGAAGAGGAGGAAATGGGGGCTACGGTTTCTACGCAAAGAGATACAATGGTAATGATGCAGAGCAGTTTGTAAACAGCCATCCCAATGGTTATGGCTCGGAAAACGGACGTGCTGATGGCTATTGGTATCGTGCTAAGGGACGAGCTGATGGCTATTGGTATCGTGCTAAGAGAGGTGCTGATGGTGATCGGAATGGTGAAAAGGGACCTGATGGTGATTGCCAGGATAACGGACGTGCTGATGGTGATGAGGGGTGGGTTGAGGTTTACCGGAATAAAGAGGGTCGTCCATTTCATGATGATATGCAATTTACAAGACGGAATCGGAATTATAGAGGTGAGAGGACAAGGTATTATGTGGATAATCGAGTACCAAGATCACGAACGGTTCATGAAACAAAGGAGGATGCTGATAATGATATTACGTCCGGTGATAATAGTAATGCTGGGACTGAAGGGTAAGTGGTTTTTGTGACACTATCTTATTGATTGATTTACACTGTACATTGAAATTTAAATTTGCTGATAACCTCTCTGCAACAAATACCTTTATTGTACAGTAAAGCGAAAACAAAGTGTTCTATATGTGATATACAGTTGAAGGGTCAAATTGTAGATGTTTTGGAGGACATTGCATGCCTTCTTATCAGATACTAATTAACATGGGAGAAGATCTAAATATGTTTTCATTCAATATCTTATTTTTAAAAATATAGGGAAAAACAATAGATGCGTTGAAGAGATGCAGTATCAAGAGTGAACTAATATCTTATTCATAGGTTATAGTAGATGGTGGATATGAATTGATGTCACCTGTGGTTACTAAATTTTGAGCTCGTATAATTTAACTATGTGATTTCTATTTCCAATTCAGATTTTGGTTATGTATGGGCTTAACTTAGTATATTCCTTCTTGGTTTATCGAGTATAATAATCAAATACTTGAAGTACTTGTGAAAAACTGCATAATGTTTTCATTTGATCCTGTCGTTTCACCCTCAAGTTCTTTTCTTATTTCTTCATAGCTTGTACATTATTTTTGGCACAGGAATGGTTCTGTAACCACCAAAGTTTCTGAAGAAGAGAACCAGCAGCGAAAACATACAGATGAGGAGCAAAGACGAAAAGAGGAGCGAAAACGTGAGAAAGAAGCCTACGAGGAACGTAAACGGCAAAGAGAGGAAGATGCAAAGGTAATGTTTATGATTTTTTCCGAATTCTGGAAGCAATTCATTTTCAACATAAACATAATTTCCTTGTGATACTTTTGCCAGAAAATGACTCTTAAACAATATGAGGATATCATTGAGAAGAACAAGGCTTTGGGATTTTCAAAATCCCAGGAGAGGAAAGTAACGCTTGACAAGGATTTTGAGTCTATGCATATTGTTACCAAAAATAAAGAAGGCGATATTTTCATCAAGTTGGTGAGTTAAATTTGTTCTGTCAGCTTCTGCTTTTGTAATGTGTTTGTGATTGTTGAAATTGATCCATTATGTTGTTAATTGTAGAACTCTGACAAGGACAAACTTAAGAAGAAGGATAGTGTTGGCAAGGATATTAAAATTAGTAAGGTAATTGGCATCTGCTATAAAATATCAATTATTACCGCTGGGGTGTTGTTAATTGTTTTCTGTGCATGTCTGTTATCTCTTATTTGGTGTGGGTAATTTGGATAAAAGTCCATGCTAACCCAATGTTTTAACACTTTGCTCGTCATTAACAGACGCTGAGCATCGATGAATTCTTGAAACAAAGAGAGGAAGAGGAGGCTAAAAAAAGAGAGGAGGCGGAGAGAAAAGCAGAGGCTGAATGGCAAAAGCGTGAAATGCAGCGTGGCGGGTATGGCGGCCGTTACGTAGGCCGGAGGGATGGCTGCAGTGTCGTAAGCCGGAGGGATGGCGGCCGTGACGGAGGCCGGAGGGATGACGGCCGTTACGGAGGCAGCGATGGGGAGCTAGAATCTGCTCCTGCAATGAAATCTCCTCCTCCTCCAATCGAGGATCTTCATCTGTTTCCTACACTTTGTAAAGTTGCAAAACTGAGGACTTAGCTGTTCGTTCTTTGAATTGCGAGGGGTCCTACTTAGGCCGATAAGGGGGTTATTATTAGGTCAAGATTCTTATAAAATTATGATTACCGTCGCTTATTCATGGTTTTACCTGGATCAAAACTTTTTGAATTGGTATCCAAATATATTTGGTTTCATATTGCTTTATACTGTGTTATATACGGTGGTTCGTATGGTGAATGTTGTTCGTCATTCGCATTAATCTATTTATATGAAATATTTTCTTTATTTTATATGATTTTTTTATATTTTTACGTGAAAAGTGTTATAACGACGATTTTAATCATTTCATAAGTTTATAACGATAATTTATATATAAAAATATAAAAAAATTATATAAAAATATCACTTCTCTAAACAAAATTTTCATTTTCCAACAAACAGGTGTCACTGACTTTATTTTTTTTTTTTTCTATTTTTTTTAAAAAATTTGGTGGCGAGTTGATTGGACTGAGTTATTTTGTATTGAACTTGTTATTCAATATGACGAGGGGATGATACTATTATTGGAAGACAGTTGAGATATGGAGAATCAGGAATCTAGTTGGAGTATTTTTCAATGTTAGTCGAGTAAAATCTGAGCACAAGTTACTAATATACATTCTATTCAAAGTCTTGACAAAATTTTAAACAAATAATTATATACCTCGTTAAGATAAGTGCACAAAGTCATTCTAGTTTGAGTAATGTTTTACTAATGACGTGTTACAATTCAGTTATTTATTACTGTTGAATACCCATATTTTATTAACTTATTGATAAAACATAAATAAATAATAAAAATCTTAAATGACTTTTAAATTATGAAAAATCACAAATATTTACTAAGCATATCATAAACCTTACTGTATAACCAACACTATAACAACAAATGTTAATAACATCACGTGGCAGATGAATTAAAACAACTAAGGAACTGAATTAGTTGTTTTATCCCACTATCGACAACTTCAAGAAGTTGAGGGTATAATGAAAATGAAAGTTGAGGAAAGTTGAGCAAATAATCGATATGGAAGGTATACCACTATCAAGATGGAGAAATTATAAAGAGACTACATCCCGCTCAAAAAAAGAGATCAATAAATTTGTCATCAACAAAACAAACTTATCATCAATAAAACAATTCTTTTCAGACATTTTATCTTAAAAGTAGGACTAGATATCTGCTAGGCGCACCATTAAGAGGTTTGTAAGGTAGGATTTAACTTAGTTTTTGGTCTCTGTAAACAATTCACAGTTTTGTGTTACTGAAATTATAATAGTTAGAAATAAATTTTGGTCTCGTGTTACTGAAAATTGTATTAGTCTAATTGTTTTAATTGAACCAGTTGTTATGTGTTCCAAAAAGTCTTCGAGTCTAAGGTATTGAACAAACAGTTGTTTGTTCCTTAATAAACAACTTTATTATTGAATTGTTTATTATTTAAAATCATTTTTTAACATTAACGATAAATTAATATTTGATTTTTTGTCTATATGTTGAATTAGCATGCCTCGTGGGACTAGTAATTGAAAAAACTATGAACAATGGTACATCACTGAGTTGATGATAGCGACCCAGAACGAGAGGAGGTTCAAGTTTAGAACTTAGAGAACCAAGTAAGTGGTCCTTCTAAAATTTCTTCATCTGATTTACAACAAAAAAAATGCGTGATTTGAGAAAAAAATGCATGGATGTCATAAATAAAAAGACTAATGAAATCTTGAATATCTTAAAAATGAACATGCAATCATTGTTATGAACAGATAACAAAAATACGTTTATACAATTTAATAGGGTACTTCCTGATCACCTACCAGATTATTGACTTATCATCAATAAATTAACAAAATAACTCTTTTTAGAGTTTTTATTTTAAGGGTAAGACTAGTTACCTGCCAGACATATTGTCAAGATATTTGTAAAATAAGAATTAACTTAATTTTAGTCTCTATAAACAATTCTTTGTCCTGTGTTACTGAAATTATAATAGTTAGAAATAACTTTCCGTCTTATGTTATCGAAAATTGTGTTAGTATAATTGTTCAAGCTGCATTAGTTAGTATGTATTTCAAGAAATTCTTGAATTTAAAATATCAAACATACAATTAATTTGTTCTTAATAAACAATTTTATTATTGAACTGTCTACTGTCAAAAATAAATTTTCAACATTAATGGTAAAGTGTAAACTAATACTCCATTCGTTATAAATTATATGATAATTATTGACTTTTGAAAATTAATTTGAGATATTTTTAAATTTAAAATTAAGACGATTCATTAAAAATTATGAAACAATTAAATTTATAATGAATAATATTTTTTATATACTTTATAATATTTATTGTTGTATTAATTAAAATTTAAAAAAAAAAATCATCATTGTCTTCCTTATTTTACACATGTAATAATTTCAAAAAAGAAAACTGAAATTGAAAAAAGAAGAGAAGAGGCCAAGGTGGAATATTGTCAATCAAAGTCAAGTCAAGTCTTGTGGCCAATGGTTAATAATAATAACTTCTTCTTTTTTTCATTTTTCTTTTTTCTGTTTGCGACCTTATTATTACCCTTCGCATTTGCCAAGAGGCGTCTAGCCTGCCTACCTGCATAAATACCGATCAACTATTTAAGTACGAGGTACACGAATTAAGTTGAGTTAAATATTGAGATATTTAAATTTAATTTATAAAATTTATTGAGTATAAAATAAGATTTTGTTAAGATTTATTTAGTTACCGAATTAGGCACGATTTCAAATTAAATTCGAACAATTTGATTTTTAAGAGCGAATATGATCTGAATATTAGTAAAAAATTATAATTTAAAATTTTTTAAATAATTTATCAAATTTTAAACTTTAGTCATATTTAAATCATTTATATTTTGAATCCAACTTTTAATAAAATTTATACGAATCAAGTTGAAATTGTTTGGTTCACAGTCTTATTTCTAAGTGAAGCCTAACCCATGGGTTCAAGTTTATCTGACACTCTCACCACGTGACCAAATCATGTCCCTCCACATCACACAGAATAAACTCTTTGAACCCGTCGGATATGCCATGTACCCCTGCGCCCCTGCCCTCCACTCACTATAGTCTTCCCCCGAATATACTCTATCCAACTATAATGTTCCCTCATTTCTTCTTCTTTTATTATAATCCCCACCATATGAAACAAAAGAAAAAGAAAACTTTGATTAAATTAGTGTTGATTTGGTGTAACCATGAAAGAAAAAAAATCCGTTTTAAAAGCAAAAGTTAGATTAAATTTTTTTTGGCCAAAAAAAATTCCTTTAATTCTTAAGCGAAAGGAATATTTATATATTCAAAGCTTTTTATTAAAGTACTTTCTTAAAATAACTTAAATAATTTTCGTAATAGTCCTACTATATATTATGACAAATTTATGTAAAATTATAATTGTAAAACATATTAATAAATGAGATTTAATATAATTACAAGAGAATTTTATTTATTATACATATTTTCAAAAAATATATAACTAATATTTATTTACCTAATTGAATATAAACATTCGCAATATATTTAATTTTCCTTTTCATAAAACTACTTTTAAAAATAACTAGTGGTAAAATTTATAGGCAAGTTATGTGTATAATTTCATTTTCTTTCAACAATTTAAGTATATAATGTATATAGTTGCGGTTCAATTTCTTATTTCAACAAAAGGCTGTTAAATAGGAAAAGAAAACAGCTCTAATATTTTTTTGGTCCCAACCGAATATTCCCAATTAATTCCTAGCCACTATACCAATTTCTTCTAGCAAATAACCATTCTTCACTTTTCCCATAAGTAAGCCAGCTAGTGTTTTAGTAGTATTTACGCAGTTACCTGCTAGCTCAATAGGAAAATCAAACAAACCAACAAAACTAAGGTTGGAGATAGCAAAATTTCTGTTACCTGAAATAAAATGGCTGCCCTTGCCAGAACCAAGAGAGTCACTGACCCGCTCGATGATCAGGCCAAGGCAAGAATATTCGGTCG
Source organism: Hedera helix (assembly GCA_947179155.2). NCBI lineage: Eukaryota > Viridiplantae > Streptophyta > Magnoliopsida > Apiales > Araliaceae > Hedera > Hedera helix. The sequence continues at coordinate 39,254,153 of OX359285.1, forward strand.
AGATTGGCTTAATCCTGTTTACGTTAGCAGCGGAAGCGAACACAAGGACGATTCCTACTGTCTCTCCAATCTCCTTTATGGCTTCCTCGACGAGGACGCCGGAGGAGCTCAATCGCCGCCGCCGGATGATGACTCCGATTCAGAACGCGATTATTCAACGGACGGGATTGAAGACCTCCTAAATCCAACACTACTGAATGAGAGCGCAGATGCATTTAGGGCTGTACTTCTACTTCAGGTTTCAAAAGCTACGGAAGTATTTTCCTTCGTCAAACCGAACAAATCGCTCCTCCGGCGAAACGTGATGGCGTTTTTACGTAGCTCCGGCTACAATGCCGCGATTTGCAAAACAAACTGGGAGAGTCTTGGCGGACTCACGGCCGGAACCTACGAGTTCATCGACGTTATCCGATCAGATTCCGGCAATCGGCACAGTACTCGTTATTTCATCGACCTCGAATTCGCAGGTGAATTCGAGATTGCGAGGCAAACGAAACAGTACGAGCGTCTATTGAGGACTTTGCCTAGGGTTTTTGTCGGTAGGAGTGAGAATTTGAATCAGATAGTCAAGGTAATTAGCGACGCAGCGAGAAGATCGTTGAAAAGCAGAGGATTACTCCTCCCTCCGTGGAGGAAAAATCGTTTCATGCAGAACAAGTGGTTCGGTCCGTACCGACGGACAGTGAATTTGATCCCGGAAAATTCCTCGTCGTCGTCGTTTACTACGGCGAAAGAAACTTTTACAGTGAAATGCAGATCGGTTGGATTTGACGCTGTTGATGGCGTTTCGTTCTTTCCCGCGACAACTCGTACAAGATAGACTAGATTATTATAATCCAACTAAAAATTGGAGTTTTTTTTTTTTCTGAAAAATATTAGTTTTAAAATTAGTCGTTTTTTGGCGAGGGTTTATGTAGATATAATAGTATTGATGTACGCAGCAAATATTATTTGGTTATACGAAACTGATATTTTTATGATATTTTAATATTTTTATGTATATGATTTATATCGATAGTCTAATTATTGTTATATATCTATAATAATATTTTTAGTTAAACGTATATATAAAAATATCATAAAAATTTCAAAATTTAATAAAAAAATTTATACATTCATGTGCAATCAATCAAGGAAATGTGAACCTTTAGATGGTACCTTATAAATTATTTATAATTGTGTTGATATAAAGTAAATAAATTTATGTTAATTTTAAATTTAAAAATATTTTTTAGAAATTAATATTAATTTTATAATTTAAAATAAAAAATTTATACATTCATGTAATAATCCTGCAAATATTCTCTCGGGATAATGTACTATAAATGATGGGATAAGGTCAAAAGTTACTTTTGTCCCTTAGAGGGCCCAAGTGCCCTAAGCTTAAGCTATGGGACATTACTTGAGGAACCGGAGGGGTCATTTCATTTGTTGATGCTCTTGTTAATTTAGTTCCATGATGGCACGACTGTTTTTGAGGGATAGGTGGACATCAACGCTCACACGTCGCTACCAAGTACCAAGCGCCGAGGCCCAAGCCACTGTGTTCCTCGCCATTCATGAATCCTCATGATTCCATAACATGATTTTTGCTCAATTTTATATTTTGTATCTTAATAAATGTGTCATGTTATAATATCAAAAAAGTATACCTATATACAAATAAAATATAACATTCAAATATAATATTATCTTCATCATTAAAAAATATTATGCGACACGTATCTCAATATAAAAATATATTTTTTAATAATAAATATAATATTATATTTAATTTATGTGTATGTATACTTATCCTATAACATCTTACTATTATTTAATTGGGATCTATAATGACACAATATGTTAATAAGCGTAGATAAATAAATAATTTATGAAAGTATCTATTTGCTATAAAAGTCATAATTTTTTTGTTACGAGATATATTATTTTTTTATTAAACGTATTTTAATTTTCAAATCTACCAACCAAATGAACAATTAATTTCTAGATGGATTTTTTCTATTATTATTTGAACTCTATTTACTTTTTTAATAAGGGTTAATTTGCTCACTTTTTCGTTTTTATTTTCAATTCCTAAACTTATTGAAATTAGGATCAAAATCAGATAATGACTAAGATTTTGCTGTCTTCATCAAGATAAATCTGGAATTATAAACGCAAAAATTCGACCCAGAGTGTACGTACGGCTTGATTCATATTTTTTGCAAAAAAAATAACTCGTGCCTCCCAATTTATAGGTTATTTTCTGAACACTAAAGAAGTAGTTTTTATTTTTTTTAAATTTATTATATTATGATTTTTTTAAATAATAAAAAGAATAAGATTTTTTTATTTTTTTTTCAAATAGAAGGAGCATGAGTGTTTCAAGGAACGGGTTGATATTTATTATTTACGAAATCGTCACATCAAGATTAGTAAGCTTGATTTACAATAGTTAAAGAATTTAGAAACATGCTTAATATAACCACAGCAATTTTAGAATAGTAATTTGAACTTATTATAAGATAAGAAAATATTTATATCGAATATGTTATGATAAAAAAAAAAACATATACCTTTTAACTTCTAACTCCTTTTCATTTCTTTTGATATCCCTGTAACATAATCTCGATGAGGAATGAAAAGAAAAGAATGGAAGGGGATGCATCAATAGCCCCCGTCAATGGAACATGTAGCCCATGTAAATTATTAGTATGATAAAAGCAGAACTCTCTCTATGTTTTTTTTTGGAAAAAGCAAAACCCATCATTAATAAAACTTTATACACGTCTTTAATTCCTTACGATAGTTTGGGATTGTAATTATTGTGGAGGGGTAGAGTTTGTATATTCTCGAAAAAGAAAGAAAAGAAAAGGAAAAAATCATGGCATCCAAGTAAATATATGATTTCAGGATTTGAATGTAAAATATACTTTATTATGTTTTCAGTAGAGCCACGGTCACCGGAGAAATAAATTAAAAAAATAAGACATGCAACTTTTTTTACCAAGTATAGAAAAAAGTTATATTTATTGTGATTAACTCATATTTTTGTAACTCGATAAATGACCAATACGACAAAATAATCGGGGTCTCACTCAAGTCTAGTGTAATATTTATTTGGAATTGAGAATTTATTATTAATATGGTCTTTAGTTTGATTAATGTACTGGACCTTATGGGTTTGATTGTGTGTTATAGGAGTTAGAATTTCTAGTTATTATAAAAAATTTATTTTATTTAAAATAAAAAAAAAAACCTTTATTTAGCGTGTGAATTATGTAATGTGTGTGAGACTGCTAAAAGAATATATTCAAATTAATAAACCTGTATAAATTTATAAGTGATTTTTATTTTTTTATTCTTTGATTCTATGTGATTTCTTGTGATATATGATCTTTAATCTAACAGTATCTGTTGAATAATAATTTATTTTCGTCCAATCCAATATATGTCGGCCTATCCCAATTGGTCCATTCATTTATAATAGGTTTAGGATTATTTGGAAATCGATAATAGGCAGAACTCCTTGCTTTGGCTTATCAAGGAGTATAGACTACTGACAAAGTTTACGAAGTGAAAACGGAATATTGTAGATTCTAATATGTGTCCTCTTTGCTCTATTGCGCCAGTGACCACTATTCATGCTATTAGAGATTGGCAATTGGGCCCAAGATACTCGGAGGAAATTGGTGCACCCGGATTTTTTAGAGTTCTTCTCTAATGCTGCATTTAGATCGAAAGAATAAGACAGAAGAAGAAATGAAATAATTTTAAAATATTTTAAGTATCTGTTGATTATTGGTGAGAGTGAGTGGTGCAATATAATAATACAATTATTATACATATCTATTTCATTGGAATAAATTTTATTTCGACACATCTGACATAAAATAAAAATCAAATAGATGGAATGAATTTTCATTTTATTAGAATGATTTATTCTCTAAAATAATCATCTCATACATTATTTTTTATTATATTTCTTCTTTTATTCTATTTCCTCAATCTAAGCGTAGCATAGCGATGTATCACAGTGGCATCATGAAATTTAGAGGTCCAGTTCATTGCAGTGGATTCTTCTTGCCTTTAATATTTGGAGAAGCAGTTAGTTCCCTATGGTACTACCGAAATCAAGTTACTCACGCTCAATTAGGGTATGTTCCTACTAATGTACTACCGCAAATTCTAGCAAGTGCGGATGCTATTCGTCAAGCCTCTGTACAAGATCAGTGGAAGGCTTCGAAACATGTAAACATACCTTGAAGATTCCCGAGGGCTCAATGGGTAAAACTGAATGTTGACGGAGCTTTCCAAAATAATCTGTGGCGAGCTGGTGCTAGTGATTTTATTCGAGGTTGTCTTGGTCTTGAAGGTAGCCCATGTATGTCAACAATTTAGAATGTAAACCCAACCAAAAAGTCCAAATATGAATGCAACTGTCAGCCCTGGGCCTGTAAGCACTGCACTATTAGCCTTGTGAAGCATTCGTACCCATACTTCAAATGGCTGAAACGAAAGAAATGTTATGAATGCATATCTGGTAATAATTTAAAATATGTGAAATTTTAAATTTTAAAATCAATGTAAAATTATTTATTTTAATTTAATACAATAATTAAAATTGGCAGCGTTACTGAAGTGACGCTACCAAGGAAGAAAGCTTTTTTCATGCAACAATATTATTTATCTTCTCTTCAAGATATATATTTTTGTCTTTATATATAAAGGCTTAAGGAATTGATAAAAAAAAAAAAAAGAAGCAGTAACCAACTGTGAATATTATAATTAGAAGATTCCCATCATAGTAATTAATTAAAATTAAACTTTGCAGCATCTCATCATCGTGATTATTAATGTAAACATATATTTTCGATTATTGATATTGTCACAACAAAAATTGTGTTATCTGAAAAAATATATATTTAATACTTTTTTCATCTCAAGATAAAAGTTTTTATTATTATTTTAGATAGTTTTAAATTAAATATTTATTTATCTTAAATAATCTATTTTTTTACAATAATTTGTCTATAATATCTTTCGTATTAATTGTCATATTTATATTATTTATGCATATTTATAGAACATCACTAGTTATGTACACAAAACTATATAATTAAATAAGAATTTAAATATAGATAATTTTGTCATTTTATCATAATTCTTAATATGCACAAAAAGTAAATTAAGAATTTTATCCTGAGATGGAGGGCGAATACTTATTGATTTGAGTGTATTGTCTTATTTCAACAATATCAATCGCCATATTTTTCTAGAGTAATAATCATATTTTTAATATTTCCCGCAAAATTTATTAATTTATTTTAGATAATTCTTAATGTCACTTTGCATAACAAACACAAATGTTGTGGCGCGACTATATATATTTTTATTGTTAGGGTTGTTTGGCCACACTTCCTTGATGATCGATGTTGCAATGAAGTTGGGGACAAAAGTTTTTGGAATGAATTTGCAACCATCTTTTCAATCTTTATTTCCTTCCCACTGTGGGTTGCTAGCAGATAGCTTGTCTATATATCTCATTGATCTCTTCTGATAGTTTGGGACAAATTTACGAACATAATTTTTAAATATAAATTCTATCTCCATCATTTAAAAGTGGAGTTTGATACAAATTTTTGAGTCAGATTTTACTTTTTAATAATAAAAATAAAATTTATATCCCAAAATTTATGCACATAGACTTATTCGTTAATTTGCACGTATTTTTATTTGTTTTATTTTTCCCCTCCAAATAATATGTATGCAAATTTTCGTGAAAGGGGTATGATAGAGAAGATTACAGGGGTTCGTAATATATTGTAGAATAATACTGCTATTTGATAAATAAAAAAAATCATATATAGATATAAATTAAAGAGTGTATTTTTATTGATAATAATGTAAAATAACATAATATTTTTAAATTTACTTTTATAATTTTATTATTATGTTATCACGGTGCCATTAAATATTAATAACATGTTAAGTTTAAGAATAAAAATAAAACAAATATATATATTTAATATTTAAAACATTTGAAAACTCGGGAGACTCTTTTTATGAAATGGTACAAAAAAAGAGAGTCCACACGATTAGACTTACTTTTAAAATAATAATTGACGGGTGATGGGTATAGAAAAGAAATTGATATTTTTATATAAGATTTTGATATTTTGATATATTAAATTTACATGTAGAGTTTATAGTGACGGTTTAACTGTCGTTATACGTATATGACAACATTTTTTATGGAACTTATATATAAAAATATTAAAATTTTATATAAAAATATCAATTTTCAATAAAAATAGTGACAGCATTCGTCCATCAATTCATCCCAAACGACAAACAGGACGTTAAAGTAATTATTGGAGTACTAGTTTGTGAGGTGATTTAAGTGAAGAAATTAAGCAGCTATAAGACCAAGAATTGACATTACTGTCGTTAAAGAGTAGCCGGACCTATAACACGTGCGAATGTTGGCAATAACTTCAAGTTGTGATTTATTGAGGAAAGAGGAAGATGAACAGGAGAACCCCACGTCAACTTCATTTCTCTAAGGCTAGTGAACGATGGATGGATGAATGATATTATTAATATCATTCGGTCCGAATTGGATCGGTACCGAATCGAATCTATATCGAAATTATCCAAATTTATATACCGGAACCGGTTGAACCAGATCGGTATATCGATAAACCAGTTCGATTTCGATTATACCGAAAATAATAATAATAACAATAAAACCGGTACATATCAAATTTTATAATGGCGAATCGGACCTATACCAAAACGGTTCATTTTATACCGAATCGATAAGTTCGCACCGATCCGATTACTAAGAAAATCGGTTCATTTGGCCACTCCTACCTTCTATCATTTAACCCATCCACGCCCTCCCCTTTAGGGATTGTGGTGCTACAACGGTTAGTAAGTGATTTGATACTGTTTTGATTTAAAAAAAAAAAATTATACCAAAATCTTATCGCATCGGCCTTGATTTATAAAAATGTTATATTAAAATAGCACCAGTTTTATTCTATTAAAACTCACAGCACTAGCAAATAATTATAAATTAAAATATTTCAAGAAATAAAACTGAACAATTGATCAAAAACGGTGCACTACACTAGTTCATGCACCGATGCAGTGCACTATTAGTTCAACTGCAAATATTAGTATCGCACTGCATTTGGTTTATTTATTTGTATATCAAAATCGCACCGCTCAAGTCTTCAGTTCGATTAAAAATCGGCTTATCCAATTCAATTTAATCAATTTCAGTTCGATTTTGGTTTAAATTGTCATCCCTACTCCTCAAATTATATTTTCTTTTATGAAATTTATATTAATATAATTGAATCTAAAAATTTGACCAACTTTAGATGAAAGAAAATTCAGATCTTCTTCACATGCCCTAACATAACCTTTTTGGCTGAAACATCATAATATATCCGATACACTTGACAAAATCTCCTTCTTCAATAGCAGTATCACTTTCAAAGACAACTATCCCTCCTTCCACGTATTAATGAAAATAAATAAATTAATAAACTGCACCAAACAACGTATATGAAACAATTAAGGCATGATAGTAAATAAATCGATAAATTACACTTGACAAGAAAATACGAAACAAAACATTAAATTTGAAGGGAAAATAGGAGAAAGATAGAAAACTTTTACATTTTGTTAGATATGTTGCCACTATGTTAATTTTATCAAAGAATATATTCGAATATATGACTATGCATTGTAAAATAAGGGTTACTGTCATTAATCTTTCACTTTTGGTTTAGCTCTTCCGATTATGCGATCACATATATCAATTGTATAAATTAAAATTTAGAGATAGATAAATTATATAATATATTTTTTATTTATTTAATAGGTACAGTATACATTTTAAAAAACTTGAAAAAGCTGAAGGAAAAAAAGAAAAGAAAAACGTAATGAGAGTTAATACTTGGACGAAACTTTCTTAATCATCCATAACAAATACATTTTAACACGGTTGTTGATATTAATTTTTCAAAAAAAAAACAAATCATATCGATAATTATTCTTATATTTATTATGATAATTTTTTGTTTCTAATACTACTACTTTTATTTCAATTTCTCTTATTTTCTTTTGCATTTTTTATTCCTTTTACTCGTTTTGTTCAAGTTTAGCAAATTAAATTCTACCACAATGAACAAAGCAAAAACATACCAGACTTACTAACTAGTAACTAGTATTCGAACACCTCTTGGAAGGAGATAAGAAATTTATCTCACTGTTTGGCACGCGACTATAAACAAATCCCACCAACTTGGGATATATTCATGGATTGTTGTGACTAATGTACCCCTCAACAATATATTAAGCTTGTACCATATGTTTATTAAAAAAAAAACTTAGGTCACGAATGTTCTTCAAACTAGCAAATAAAATGGCATTGATTCATGATTACAAGTCTGACCTACCAATTACTAATATAATATTAATACGATGATCATGAGAAGTTGAGAACTATAGGCACTATTTATTAATTAGATTGCGGATCTATATATTTAATTTTCTACTTTATTTCTTTCAAAATTAAGCCAGACGAGTCAAATTTGCCCAACAAAAAATGGTAATTTATCATATTCAACACGCGCTTAACCCCGTGATTGATTATGACTACAGCAAACCTGAACAAATTTTTTTTTAATATATATAAATAAATATGATCCCCTAGTATTTGAATACGTTACCTTAAATGGTCGTTAATTAAAATCTTAATTTGGCAGAATCTGTATAATTAGTTCAAAATTGCATAGCTTAATTATGCAGCTTGGTGGAATCATCCAAGGATCATTTGTGATCCTAACTGGGTTTAATACACCGCAAATTTGTTTTTATACGAGATTAATTAATATATTCAATTTTCTAAGTATTACATTTTGCACAACATGGACTAAACTATTTTTTTCTTCTAAAAAGAGTCTAATTTAAGAGTATTGACGATAAATTTATGTCGATATTAAATGTTAACATATATTGATACATGAAATAAGAAGAAATTAAAAAGAAATCTACATATTATTATTATTATTATATCTTATTGCTCGGAATTACACAATAATCGCAATCCAATTTTATCATTATATATATATATATATATATATATATATATATATATGTATATGTATGTATGTATGTATGTATCATTTTCTCTAATTTAATTCATGACCCCTTGAACATATAGGGATTTTGTCGGTTCTAATTATAGAGATTAGAACCTAACTTCATTGTCATGGTTCACGTTACCAACCTCATGATATATATATATAACTATATAACACGGGATCGAATCCAAATGAATATCCAGATTTCTTTTTTATTTCTTCTTGTTGGCTGTTAATTAGGTATGCTCAATAACTGAAAATATTTAAATGTTATCACGTGATTTTTTATTTTATTTTATCAGTTCTAACGTGAGTTTCTCTCTTTATTCACCAGTTATAAGGTCATTTATTAGGGTCATATATAGATACTGACTTGCGATCCCATTAGCAGATTACGTATATGACATGGAAGGATTTTATTTTATTTTTAAAAAAAATATGAAATTGCATTATGTAGTATTTAGTAAAACTTCTAGTAGTAATTAAAATATATCCAGTTGAACTTACATTTGAATTTATGAAAGTGCTTTAAAAAATATTTACTAGAACTCATTTGATTTTTGCGTAGTAAAAAAATTCATGTTTACTTTATAGATGTTTAGAGTTAATAATATCTATTTTTTTGTAAATTTTAGGATTTCTACTTGCATTATTATAAACGTAGTCAGTTTCAACTCAAAAAGAAAAATGGTTGGCATAAAATTAAAAAGAAAAAGTTAAAAGTGTACTTTATCTTCTAGTATTTGTTTGTAAGGAAGCCTAAGTTCATCTCAAAGACAGTTTTGTTCATGGTCTGTCGGCAAATCATAATTAAAATAAATAATAATAGGAAGAAGAAGTGTAAGCACATATATATGACAATTCAATTGGACTGTCCTTTCAAGTTTCAATTCCTTACCTAGAAGAACCCAAGTACTAGACAAAATACATCTCTTTTTCCATGTTTTTAATTGCCTAGCTATCAGGTTTTAGCTGAGTGATTAATGCTGAAATACTGTAATTTTTAAATTTTAAGTTCGATTCTCATTTAATTACGAGAACCTTGTTTCCTTTTCATATAAGATTTATTTGTGATTCTCAGTCAGGTACGGGAAGCTTGTTTTCTCTTTATATGAGATTTGTTTGTGTGTTTATTTATATATTGTATTTTTCAAAGCATGAGGCTTTTAAAAAAAAGAAGAAGTTTTTTTTAACCCTTTGCTGAACAATAAAGAAATTAGCAAGAACCGAACAAAAAATGTTTGAAAAATCAACAAAGACGGCGACATTGCTATGCCATTTGCCGGTGATCAGTGAATATGAGATTCTAACCAACAAAATTGATGTGATTTTTTCCCCTTATAATTAACTCCAAAGACTTAATTTTCAAACATTTTGACCCAAAAGAAGAAGAAAAAGTAGTTGAATTAGTCCTACCACAGAAATTAATGGAAGATTTTATTTTATTTTTGGACAAAAAGTAATTCCATTAGCTGATTAGTCAATTACTTTCAAGAGTCGAATTGTTCCCAAACAATCATTCCTCCTCCTAATTGCAGAAATGGTGGATAAAGTTAATAAGGAACAGTAAAAAGCTGGCTGGTAGACTCCAAAAAAATTAAAACCATTTGCATGATTGAGACCGACCGACCTTATCTTTAACATTTAACTTTAAAGGGTTAATTAGCTTAACACTCAAGCAAAACCTTCTTCTGAGGTGGGTTTTGACCTTAATTAATTACTAGGACTAGTAATTCCTTTTCTTTTGCTAGTAAAGCTTGGAATTTTGGTGCTTCCATGAACCATCTCTCCACCTTCTAGGAGAAATGATGAAACTTAAACCCACAAGTTAAACTAGGTTTGAGTTTATATGCTCAAGGCCACTAATTAAGCCATTCTTTTTGGATTTTTTTTTTAATAAAAGCCCACTTTCAATTATTATTTTTTTTTTATCAAATTTTAATATATTAAACTATTAAATATTAACTTGAATTTTGATCGCGTAGAAACCTAAAGATATAAAACTACTCAAAACATTTTCGGTTAAAACAGTATAATATAATTTTAAGATGAAAAAAATATGAGAATTGATATTTTCACAAGTTAGTTAGTTTGATATTTTCATAATATCAAATGAGATTCACTTATGAAAATATCAAATTAATTTGTGAAAACATCAATTTTCAAAAAGATAAGGAGTGTAGTCATATAACAATATAATACTTATGACTTGTTACTCTTTTACTCTTTGTTTTTTTTTTCTCCTTTAAGGATTTCTACGGTGGAAGTTTACTATTTAAGTATTTAAATACCTCAACTTGATAGTTGGATTTTACTATATATATACAAAGAGGAGAATAAAACAGTGAGGTTTGGTTCCATGACAAAAGAAGAGGGGCGACAGTGGATGTTTATGATGTTATTACTTATACACTAGTAATTTGCTAATCAAGGTGGGGTGGATGAGATTTTTGTACGTACATATGTGCATTGGATTAAGTTGTAGTTAACTAATAGGGATTAATTAAGATTAACCAGGATAAAATCAGCTAAAGATAAAAATAAATATATTAATCAATATTATATTACTCTCTTGTGTATATATACTATATATATAGTACAACTCCTTAAACTTATTGAATATAGATATGGACAAGTCAAAGTCCTAAATATCTTAAAATGTTTCGATCAATGTTGTTATTATATTCGGACAGGTTACTAAATTAAAAAATTTATTGAAAAATATATGATTCAACTAGTGATTGAATTATTATTAAATTAATGATATTATAAATATATAAAAAATATATATTATTAATGATTAATAAAAAATTTAAATATCTTATTTTTTATAAACTAAAAGAATATGAAGAAGTGTTACAATATTACAAAAAGTGATTAATTTTAATATTAATTTTTTTTATAACAAACATACTAAAAATAATTAAAAATTAATTTGTTGAGTAAATTTACGATTTTATCGATTGAACCATTCGATTCAAACGATGGTCAAAATATTCAATTAAGATTTTGATCAAACTAATTTAATTGGGTCAAATTAGACAAGACATTAAACTAATCTCCATTCAATTGGTTAAATTGATCTGTCCGAATCAGATTTTAAAACATTAGTTTCAATTCCCTATTACCACCAAATGCAAATTCTGGCCGTAGTTGTGTGCGTTTAGAATTTTAAAATGTATCAATTACTCCCTCATTTTAATTCAATTCTTCATTAAGAGGGAACGTGAAATACAAAGTGTCATATAACCTTTTAATTTTTTTTTGTAAGAGAAAAATTCATTCAGACGTACATATACAAGCAAAAATAAGAAGACCATAAAGAAAAAGAAAACAACATTTGTGTTCGATATTTTATATGAATCTTACTGATAATTAGATTTTATATTTATTTATTTAATATTTTTAAGCTTAATTATTTATGAATTTTTAAATATTTTTAGTAATTTAGGTGTTTTATTTATTATTCTGTGTTTTTATTATTTTTAATATTTTTATATTATTTTTATTTAATTTTGTAGGTAAAAGAATCCTTGATGGCAAACTGGTAAATATTGAGCATTCGATGGCATTTATGTAATTACTAGCAGATGACAATGTTGTTAATAATCAGAATAATGCTTTCTGACGCATGGCGCGAATGGCTAAAGATAGGGCCAAACGACGTCGCACGCGCGAAAGGCATTAGCATCATCGAATGGAACGACGACGTTTGGCGCATTGAAGCAGCAGATAAGGCGTTCGCGCAATGCACAGCCGCTTGAAAGATTCGGATGAGTTCGGAACAGCGACGTTTTGGCTCTGGAAGGAGTAGAATAGGACGCACGCCATGCGTGCGGTGATATTAGCTTATGATTATTATTGTACTCCTATAAATACACTATGAGACTATTATTTTCAACACATTAACATACATTAGCAGATTATTAACATAATTTTAGAGCAGAATATTATATTAGAGTAGTGTAGGAGTAGAATTAGAAGTTGTAACACCCCCAAATCTGGGTCCACATAGCCCAAACTTGAGTAGTCAAAATACACAATAACTATTACAATACAACGTACAACGTACTACAATACAATATTCAAATAATACAAAACTAAGTTTTCTTTATTATTACCTCACTATTTTACAATTTATGAAGACTAATACAGTCACAACTCGGACTTTCACTCTATTCCCTGACTAGACCCAACTACTCTCTCATCTCCTGTTGAAAAATAATGGAACAAAAGGAAATGGTGAGCTCAAATAGCCCAGTAAAGAATATCATGACTAAGATAATGACAAATAAATTATCATTAGCCTTCAATAGTTGAGTTTTTGATAGAATAATTTAAACAACAAGTTTTAATTCAACAAATGCAGTTAAGTTATTAAATAAATTTCAGATCAACAACTGTAATAGAATAACAACTATTAGGAAAATCATATGGACCATGATGTCCACTCGCTTATCTTTTTAATAAAAACATCATCAACTTTTATCATCTGAAACACCACTAGCCATGATAATACAAATTCACAGTTCCTGATCATAATCATGCAAGTCAACAATTCATCTTTGCACTATGGGCCAAAGATATTCAATATAACACCAACAATCATGATTATATCAATCTACAGCCTTTAGTCACAGTTATGATTATACCAGTCTACAGCCTTTGGACATAATCATACTAAACAACAGTTCATCTTTGCCCCGGACCAAAGAGAACTTTCACCACGTGCCATAAAAGACACACCGCCATTATATCTCTTTTATCCTATTATTTATGCCTAAGGCCACAGATATTCACAACAACTTGATTATGATTATTAGAATAACAACAGTGATATAAATGATGAACATGATAAACAATAAATATCGAAAGTTTATAATTTTACTTTGTGCGGATTCAAATAATATCCAAATTGTCAACATAATGTGAAGTGAAATTCAAAAATAATATTTAAGTTTTTAAACAAAGTTCAGATCAACAACTATAGTAGAATAACAACCATTAGAAAAATCATATGGACTATGATATCCACTCACTTATCTTTTTTAATAAAAACATTATCAACTTTTATCATCTGAAAAACTATTAGCCATGATAATACAAATTCACAGTTCCTGGTCATAATCATGCAAGTCAATAATTCATCTTTGTACTACGGGCTAAAGATATTCAATATAACACCAACAGTCATGATTATACCAGTCTACAGCCTTTGGTCATAATCATACTAAACAACAGTTCATCTTTGCCCCAAGCCAAAGAGAACTTTCACCACGTGCCATAAAAGACACACCGCCATTATATCGCATGTACCCTATTATTTGTGCCCCAGGTCACAGATATCCACAACAACTTGATTATGATTATTAGAATAACAACAGTGATATAAAATGATGAATATGATAAATAATAAATATCAAAAGTTTATAATTTTACTTTGTACAGATTCAAATAATATTCAAATTGTCAACATAATGTGGAGTGAAATTCAAAAATGATATTTAAGTTTCACAGTTCAGAATAACGGTTATAATTCGATAGAAAGATTTAGAAAATAAGAAGGTTTAATTGAAATGATATTAGATGAAACGCAAACTATTAAGGAACATATAATTATTCCAAAAGTTTTACCGAATAATACTTACCATAGTAAGTTTAAAAGTATAAAAGATATGATATCCCTTACCTTATCACGCGACTAAATATTGGTAAAAATGAGGTTGATCAACCTATATATTTATAATATAATTAGTAACTATCACATATAAATTTCATGGTGTATGATAACTCGAATATTATGAATTATCAAAAGTATTTATCTAATATAAATTTTTGTGGTGTAATATAACAACTTTAAAAAATAGTTTTTGAAGTAATATTTCAAAATAAAATTTTCAAATGAAACTTTTCAAAATAAATCTTCTAAAAAAAAGTCTTATAAAGGAAGATTTGTGAATACTGTTTGAAATAGGTATTTGTGCAATTACTACTCTTTAATAAAATACTTACTTGAAAATTTTCTACACTCATTTTTGTTTATAAACACTCAAAATAACTTTACTATTATCAGAGAAAACTCATAAAATACTTGCAGAAATTTTTATGTTTTAGGTGTGATATTTTTATTCAGCTGAGCAAGCTATTTATAGGAGGAAATAAGGTACTATGCGGTAGGTGAGCAGTTGGCGTGCAACACGCCAGTGCTGAAAATGCAGTAGCAGCCGCCTGGCTGCTTTTTCTTCCTTCAACAAACTTCAGCAACCAAATTTCATTCCAATGGCCCCCACCGAGGGTCCACATGTTACTATTCAAATAAAAAATATATTTTTATTTATTTATTTATTTCTTCTTGTGGGTTCAATATATATAATAAAATAATGTTACAACAATAATATAAGAAATATTTTACTAATAATTATTAATTTAATAATATAATTTACTGTATATTTGCTATTATGATAATTATTAGGTTCAATAATTTTAAAATACAGTGCAAAAATAATTATTGGTTCAATGATAAAAAAAATACAGTGTAATGACAATTATTGAATCAATAATGCAAAATACTGTATAACAACAATTATTGATGAATACTGTACAATGACCACGTTATCAGATCAATAATATGAGACACTGTACAATATCGTGTGCTACTGTAGAATACCGTGTCCTATAGTAAAATATCATGAAACACCTTATGATATTATTATTTTTATCACCGGGTATTCTAATAGTTAAAAGTGATAACGCCGTTGACTATTTTTATTTAAAAATATTAATTCTGCCATTTTTTATATCCGACAAATATTTCGTTGTGGGGTCCACCAATGATTAGTTATTTCGGCGACGTCGTACGACCCAAATATTCCCCAACAAAACGAATATTGTCCGACAAAATAAAATGTTCACATAACATCCTTAATTTTTAACTTTGTCAATTAAACTACTTATTGTTTCGGAAAAAAAATATATGAAGAAAAATTAAATTTTGTATTTCATAAAATTCAGGGTGTTACAGAAGTAAATATTCAACACGAAGGATTCAAGAATTAAAGGCGGAGCTTGGGAATTGGAGACTGTAATCCGAGTGACAGATGGATATCAAAACACATATTTGATTTCATTTCTTTTTCTTTTCTTTTTGTAATTTTGTGGCTAGTTTATTATTTAGTTATGAATTAATTTTACATTAAGATTGCAATGGAACCTAATGTCTACTTTATATTAATTTTCTTCATTTTTGATTATGTATGATTATATATGAATTGTTTATCATATTTTGGGCATTCATGTAATTAATTAACTGTAGTAATTAATTGAGATTAATTTATACAAAATTAGAAGATGGAGTATAGATTTAGATCTGAATATGATAACATCTGTTTATAAAATTTGAAAGGGTTTTGTATGATTAGTATATATGATAAGAATATATCTATGTATCTTTTGCAGTCATAAAGAGAATCTGAGTTTAATATTCTAATTAACATATTTCACATAGGAATATAGTGATTTAATTAATTTAAACGTTCCTATCTAGTTATGTTGCCTTAAGGTCAGATTTAGAAGGATTTGTTTATATGTCATTGAAAGATGCGTATAAATACTATAAAGAATTCTCGGTTAACAATTCTATATAATTAACTAATTAAAAAGGAATTGAAAAGATTTAAATGAAGCATTAGGGAAAATTATAATCTTAAATATTTAAAACCTAATTTAATCATTTTCATTAGTTTAATTTAGTTGTTAATTTTAATTAGATTTTATTTTATAAATCAATTGCGTTTGTTTAATTATAATTAATTTGATATTAAATTAATGTTGATAATTATTATTATTTAATTTTTTGTGGGAACGATACTCTACTTACTAGTATATTACTTGTTGACCGTGTATACTTGTACACATATATTCATATAGAAAATACCCAACACTTACATCTGATAAATTTAAGAGTGTAAATTAGTTGATAAGTATAGTAGAGTCTTAACTTAATAAATTAATTTTTTAGGTAAAGCGATGATCCAAATACTTGTTGGATCAGTTTACACATGTATACGTTATATTGGTGTGATGAATTTATGTAGAATAATGGATGGTGTGATGAATTGATGTGAAATAATAGATCGTTTAATTCCATTGTAATCTGTACATTTATAGCAATTTGTACAGTCATATAGTCATGAATCATATTAGTATACGTTGGACCAATCTACACAAATATACATTACATTTAGCATTGGTGTGATGATGTGTACAAATACGTACCATGCAAGTTCAATTTTCCAATATATATATACATATAAACATTTAAATAACATAAGTTCCATTTATAGAAAAAGGTATCATATAGCATAATTCAAGTAGTATACATTTTTATTTTTTTTTGTTCTATCCATTCTTTTTCAGAAGGCCATTTTCTCGCGTTAAAAAAAGGCCATTTTCTTAGTATATTTATTCTTGCTAGGTTTATCACGAACGTTTAGATCTTTCAACAACACTCTTACACCACACTTAACGATGCAATTAAGCCATAAGATACACCACATTGTGTAACAAAAACATCACCTACTAAGACTTACTTATCGACAACCATCTTGGAAAATGTCAACAAAATGTCTAGAAATCCATTCTTATATATATATATATTATTTCTAAATGGCATGAAAGATATCTAGAAGTGACGTTAAATAGACTTTTATAAAAAAATTAGATTAAAATTGTTTACCAAATTAATTAATCAGTTAACTTATTCAGCTAAGCACAACAAAATATATAATTTATAAATATCCTTCAAAGATTATATTAAAGTCCACAATTCTAAATTTAGTGATACAGAAAAAGAAGTGACAATAGTTATATTGTAGTTATAGACAAACAGTTATAAAATAGTAAATAGACACAACAAGTTTTAAAATGTTCGAAATTCAAAAGTCTTATAATCCTCTCTTCCACGTTGAGAGTAGAGATGATCCACAAAGGATAGGTTGGTTACAAAAACCAAATGTCCACTAAGAACCAATATAACAAACTAAATCACTAAAAACAAACAAGTCATTAAGACTTGATTTCACTCATATAGATTTACATAGAATCAAATAAGACACTAAGACTTGATTTAGAAAAATCACTAAGATCTTGAATCACTTAGAAAGATATTTGTTTGGGGTGATGCTAAGTGACTTTAAGTGTTTCTCTGATTGACTTAGTAGCTTGATCGATTTTCTCTAAATCGTAGAGTGGAGCTTTTGATTGTAGAGTGGAACAGTTTCAACACTTTAGCTTTTTGGTATTTTTTTGATCATTTTTTTTCTATTTAAGGTAGCAATCTTTTTATATTATCTCTTTAGGATTAACCCGTTGAAAAGGTATCGTTGCTCCACTTAATCTAGGACACTTGTTATCTTTTACTTGATTTGACGTTACAATTTTGTCTGTTGGACCATCCAAAGTTTCTTTTAACAGTGCGTTATCTGATGCAATAGCAGATACGTGTCCTTTAACTATGCTATTATAATCGTTAAGATAAAGGTGATTTGACTTATCCTTGTTGCCAAACACATTTAAGGATCAACAAAGAATAGTTATGAGATGAAACTTCTGATCCTTATCGTCACATGTCACTTACATGTTAAGGACATTGTTAGTGTAAAATCGTAAAGTCAATCCTTACTTTGTAGAGTGACTTTAACTCAACTCTTTTTACTTTACGATTATAGTGACTCTGTAATTCTGCTCTACGTATGGTATCGCTCTACGATATCAGAGTATCTTCACTTTTTGCTATGAGATTTTGGACAGCTTGACTATTAGATAACTTAACTCTATGAATTGATTTAATCTAACAAATTTAATCCTTAAATCCTTTTACATATAATATCTTCACAAGGATTGTACACCTTTTACTTGTTCATACAAACATACATTAATTTCTTTGTCATTATTAAATCAAATGGAAGATAATAAATATAAGTATTAACACTAACAATATACATGCCTCGTCTTAATTTACACAACAATTTTGGCAATATCCCCTACAGAAATATAATTATTCTTTTAGGTTTTCAACACGGATTTTATTATTTTTTTGGATATGTTGAATACAATGTTTAAACAATATTTCCTTCTTAAAATGAAAGTGTTTTTGTTGTTAATTTTTCTGTACATATTAAAGTTTGTGTATGATATATTTAGACATAGTTTAAAATATTAAAGTTTGTGCAAGATATATTACGCATAGTTTAAGAAATATAAATTTATATGATATCAAGAATTTTATTTCAAAATGTTATATACAAATTAATATTAAAAAAGACCATCAACAATTAAGAAAATGCATCTCCATTTGAGTAATAATAAAATCTCACTTAAATTTAAATAATTATACTTATATTTTTGCAACATATTATTAAATAACTCGATATAACAAGATTGTTTCATCTTAAAAGTATATCATTTGTAGAGAAAAATCGTGTGACTAACACGGATAAACTCCTCAACTCAATTGAAATATAAAAAGTAGAGCTATATTTTTTAACTCATGATAAAAATTGCCGAGTTAATCTAATTTAAAACTCTTTTTTCCCCTTCGTATTAGATATAATATAAATATATTTTTATGTAGAAATTGATATTTTAATATTAAAATATAATATTAATTTTTACTTAATTTTTCTCGCACAAAATAAGGAGTGTGACCCGCATTTATGTGAGACATGAAAAAGTATCATATTTTTATTTGAAAATATAATTTTCTTTGAATATTATAATATGTATATTAGATTATTTTTTTTTCCAAATGTTAGTTCGGATATTTTATGAGAAATGAAAATGAAAATGTAGATCATGAAATTAAAAACTTATTGAAAGAAATATGAAATAATTTTAATATAAAAATATTAAGTTAGATGTGAGCTTTTAAGACAAAAGAAGCAAAATCTAAAAGAAAAGCTAAACTAAAAAGAGTGTTGATGACGAGTCCCTTCCGCGTTGCAGCTGCCAGCTGTTCGGCCGATGGATTCCGTGATTGAGCCCTCACTGGACCACCATGCGACCCCACCTTCCACATAAACTCAAACACTCCCCCTCCGCCTTCTTCTGCACTGAAATTATATGTTAGAAAGAGGAGAGAGAAAGAGTTGCAGAACTGAAGATAAAGTATAAGCCCAAAAGGAAAATGAACAAAATCCCTCTCACACTGCTCTATTTGGCCCTTTTTCTTTGATTTTTGTTGAATCACAAATGGCGAAAACAGGGGTTTTTGAGACTGATCCGGCGATGGTAGCCAAGGCAACGGAGCTGAAGAAAGAGTTGCAGAGATTGGTGAAGGCGATTGTGGAAGAAGATGAGTATTTCAGTTTAGGAACAATTGATCGAGCCAATCAGACCCTTTGTGCATTGAAGGACTTGAAGGTGAGGCGATCATCACTGCCTTTGAAATTAATGCGTGAAGAAGACGAGTCATTGAGTTTTCCTCAAGAGTTTCGTTGTCCTCTTTCCAAAAAGCTCATGCGTGATCCTGTTATTGTGGCTACTGGGCAGGTCTGTATACTTATTTTTTTAGTAGGGTTTCCATTTTCTTGTGTACAGTGTGTGTATTTGTGTGTTTTTTGTTGTGGTTGATGCTTTGGATATTATGTTTGGGTTAATCTGACAAAGTATGAATTTTGTTTGTATGGGCAATTTTAACTGTTCATGTTGTTGAAGTATGCTTGAAATCTGGTGTGTTGGTGGAGTAGAAGTTTTCTGGATGTTTCAACAGTTACCCAGCAGTTGGATGTTATTTGTTTTTTTGGTTATTTTTTTTTTCATTCTGGAGTGTTTATTCTCATATTAGGAGGTTCCTGAATTATTTGATAGACGCATGTTATGAATGCAGATGATTTTCTTTGTATAATCATGTGCTGAGATTGGCAATTGGAAAATAATCCCTTTTCAACTTGGTTAATAATCAGAAATTTCATATAAAATTGCAATTTTATTGGTGGAATTCTTTTGGTGTTTAATTCTTAATTTTGTACTAAATTGTGTATGGCCATCTCTCATAAACCTTGCCTAAATTGCTAGCATTGGGTTATGTTTTCCATCAATTTGTGCTGTCAAAATTTATGTCTTTTGGTGAGATAGTTTGCCTTACAATTTCCTCTCTGTCCAATTCTTGTTGGTTTATTATTACCATGTTTGTGGGTTTTCTTTTTTGATAAGTAACCATGGTTGTGTGTTTATTTGACGTTCTTTTGTGCGTAAATTATGCAGACATATGATAGACCTTTTATCCAGAAATGGTTAAAATCTGGGAACAGAACATGCCCTCAAACACAACAAGTTCTTTCTCACACTATCCTTACGCCTAATCACTTGATTCGGGATTTGATATCACAATGGTGCAAGAGCCATGGAGTTCAGTTGCCAGACTCTCTCCAATACTCTGATGAGGATGGATTAACAGAATCTGATCGGGATCGTTTCCTCTCTTTGCTTGAGAAGATGTCTTCAACGTTGTCTGATCAAAAGGAAGCTGCAAGGGAATTGCGATTGTTGACCAAGAGGACGCCTTCGTTCCGTGCACTTTTTGGCGAATCCCTTGATGCCGTACCTCAATTGCTTAATCCACTCTCTCAAAACAAGTCTAGAAGTGAAGTTCACCCTGATCTCCAAGAAGACCTGATTACCACAGTTTTGAATCTCTCTATCCATGACAACAACAAGAAACTTGTTGCTGAAACACCAATTGTTATTCCTCTCCTTTTGGATGCATTGAGATCAGGAACAATTCAAACAAGGAGCAATGCAGCTGCAACTCTCTTTACATTATCAGCTCTTGATTCTAATAAAGCACTTATTGGAAAATCTGGCGCTCTAAAACCTCTCATCGACCTTTTAGAAGATGGCCACCCATTAGCTATGAAGGATGTCGCTTCAGCCATTTTCAACCTCTGCATCCTTCATGAAAATAAGTTGAGAGCTGTGAGGGATGGTGCAGTGAGAATAATCCTGGAAAAAATAATGAACAGAATGCATGTTGATGAGTTATTAGCTATCCTTGCCATGCTTTCAACCAATCAAAAGGCTGTCGAAGAATTGGGAGAGCTTGGAGCTGTTTCTTGCCTGCTTTGTATAATAAGGGAGAGCTCTTGTGCTCGCAACAAGGAAAATTGCATAGCCATTCTCCACACAATATGTTTCAATGACCGGACCAAGTGGAGGGAGATGAGAGAGGAAGAAAATGCTTATGGTACAATCTCAGAGGTTGCTCAAAATGGCACCTCTAGGGCCAAGAGGAAGGCTGGTGGCATTCTTGAGAGACTTAATAGGGCGGTGAATCTCACCCATACTGCATGATACAGCAGTTTGTGATAATAAATCTGTAAATTCTACATTGTCTCACTACATTTGGCTCGCAATTACTCTCCGGGTATCTTGTGGTCATTCTCTACTTAAATTTTGTACATTATATTTTCTGAGTTTTGTCACTTTCAGGTTGATTGAGTTGGTCACTGTGAATAACTACCATGGAAGATGGAAGCATTGTCTATAATATTGATTCTGCCTATTATGTTATCCAATAATTGAAACACATGGCTTGGTGGATTTAGTTGCTCAATACTTTGTAGTATTGAATATTAGTTTTTGCAATCGATAATTTATAACACAAGATTTTCTCATATTAGCTTGTCCACTAATTCTGCACATGGTTAACCTGGTAGATGGCATGAACTTAAGTTGAAACATCAGTTGGTGAGATTCTTTAATTTGTCTAATTTGAATTCTACTCGTACCATCAAGTAATCAGTCTCATGCATTCTGTTCATAGCAACATCTGCACATTCCACATGGCTTACATGCTCTTATTAGATATTTCCTAATAATTTTGCTTGAAGTAGCAGAGCTGGCTATTTTACTTGTTTGTTTCTGGTGATCTACTGCTGTGCTTTGGATATTTCTTACTCGGATATTGGCCCCTTGTGGGAATAAAGCCAAAGCTTGTTGCCCCTTTGAATAATTCATAGGGATAATAGAAGGAATGGCTGAGGATTAGGTTAGGGAGGGGCAATGGGAAGAATGTACCCTTTTCGAATTATACTGGTGATGTGGTCCATCCATAATTGCTGTCCCATACTTTTTTGATCAAGTCCTCCTAGCCAACTGTTGCTACCAACCCTTTCTATCCTGTCACCAGCACCACCGTCATGATCACCCTCCATGGTTCTTCTAGTTCCAATGGTAGATATGGGCATGGCCGCAGCTGACCCTTCCAACCTTGAATTATAACCATTTTGTGTGCTCTGTGAATTTCTATTACACATGAAAATATACCTAGTTCTGCAAAGTTCTCACACGTATAGTGAGTTCGTAAAATAATTTGTGAAAATAGTCATAGGATATATACAGATATTTATATTTTCAAGAGAAAATTCTAATTGTGTTCCATTATAAATTGAAGTTAGAGAGGTCCATAAATAATTTCATAGTTGTTCGTAGACAAAAGAAATGCTACACAAAACTTCAAAAGTCACAAAGTTCACCTATTGATCTTGCACATTATTGTTACTATTATTGAGCGGTCTGAAGTGACTACCGCATAGAAGTGCCTTTGAGATTTCAAATCAATGGAATTTTCCTCTTGATTCCAATTCTCTATATATAACCCCCGCTAGTACAGGGAAGCTATGCCAATTGCCAAATTGGGTGCTTGCGATTGTTTACATCCACACGTGCAGCCCCTAATTCTTTTCCTCGTTTAACAGGCGTTTACTGTTTGGTATTCACTGTATCTACCCGGCTGGCTAGCTCGTACAAAGTGATATTTTCACAGGTTTTTTTGATATTTTTACATATAAACTGTCGCTATAGACTTATAGCGATGGATAAAACCGTCTTTATAAACTTATAACAACACTTTTTCTATAAAAATATCAGTTTCCCTTCTTTATCAGATGTTGAAGTTTTGTCTGGAAGAGAAATAATTTATTTTTTCAACTAATATTTTAATGCTATGTTTTTTACTTGTCTAGTGTATGTTGTTATTAGTGATAGTGAGTGACATGATATGATGACATATTTATTACATCATCTATTCTAATAGAATGAATCTCATTTCACAATCTCTCGCATTAAATAAAAATTAAAGAAATATAATACAAAAAACACTAGGCCATTTCTTACCACAAGTTGCCATTCCCTGATTCAAGTAACTATGGAGTTTCAATGAATAAAATCCATGGCAAATGAAGGCATTTTTACTTCTGTACTGAAACCAAGAACCAATTAGGATACGAGATTAATTGAGCAATAGCAATAATGAGCCAGACTTGCCCTTTTCAGTCTCAAAGGAAGTTCCAACTATTACACTGTTAACAGAAGTCCCAATCAAAGCACCAAGTTTTTCAGCTCAAGGATCACTAGTGAACTGTACAGTACATAAAATGCTTAAATGAATACACAGTTCAGGAAACCAACGAGAGCTGAGCCGGTATTCTTTTCCTCACCCAAAAAAACACAAGGACTTCAAAGGGGAGATGTACAAATTTCATACATAGACTTCGCACCAAAAAAGTACATATTTAAAAAGTGTTCCAAAAATTATAGCAGCTTTTTGCCAATGAAGCGCCACACGAAAAATTTTACTTCTGCCAGCCCCCTTTTTGTCTATGAAGAATTCAGAACATTACTGACTCATCCTGATGTCCCATTTAACACAAGAACATTCAATCCATCTGATAAGCCCAGCCATGTTTTTGCAAGAAAGCTTGTACTGCTTCTTTTATTGCCAGATTTGGCACTAACTGGTACTCATAAAGCACCTCACGTGTTATTGGATCGAAATTGCCAACCTATAATCCAGTGGTCAAATAGGATATTAATTATAACACTAACCAAAATGAAGGCCAATATCTAACAAAAATAGATGATGTAACTATACCTTCTGGAGATGGTCAAGAATCACCGAGCGCTCATACGTAACCCCACTGGGAGTAATGACAGGATCACGGAAGATATCAAGGGTGATATTACAGCATAGGTAATCTGGCACCTGCAGTCCTCAATCAGAGTCATTGATAAGTGCCTTGCATTCAACTAGAAGGGAAGAGGGTTTGGTACTGGTTTCCTGACCCACTTTCCTAGCATTGACTAGAGTTTGAGTCTCACCCCATCCCTTCCCCTTAAATTTGTAACAGTCTTTCTTAATGATACAAAAAAGAGTGAGAAATAGTAAAACTGAAAAAAAATGGCGTTCTCACCTCAGTTGGTGTGTCAGCTTCAGAAGCTTTGCCGAATACTTGCCCAAGAGCCTCCAATTGTTTTGAATAGGCACTATTAGTGTCATCGACAAACCCTTCCACTTGAGAAAGATCACGCTCATGTTTCTCCTCGAGAGCAATCACACAAGCTTCTCTGAAACAAAAAGAAAAAAGAAAAATGATGACAATCTAGCAGCATAACTGAAACACCAATGGTAAAAACTTTAAGACCTTTGCTCTTGCAAACATCAACAACTTAAATGGAGAAAGAGCACATACTTCAAGGTTCGCAGATCCCATGATCGCTTGGTAGATTCATGCTCCCACTCTAGGTATCTTGCTTTGGCAAGCTCTTGCCATACCTCCTCGACTATGTAACTCTTAGGGTTTGCACCTCTCCCAAAATCCAAAGCCTACAGTGATGTTGACTTAATATGCTTTCTTGAATATCAACCATATCTTGTCCCGAAAAAGACAATAAGATTCACTTCATTATACCCAGTAGCTCCCATTAGATGGATATCATGATTGCGGTAGACACACTTGTAGATTTGGGGCTAAGCATAACTTTAAACAAGGATAAAGTTTGAAGTAAATTTATAAATTTCACCCAAAGCACTCTAATCTAAAGGACCGTTTTAGATCACTACATTCAGTTGGTACCCCAGCTTGCTCATATAAGTAGAAAAGCCTACTTCATTTTTTAGGCTTATTAAGCTCATTGTCAGTTTGCTAAAATGGCACCATAACTAAAAATATACACATTTATATCTCAGTTGTATATGAATGAAAACCATATCTTTGCATGAGTGTCAAAAATAATTCAAAATAAAAATAAGATAACTTCATACTTTCTCCAATTCCTTGACTCCATCAGCATATTCTTCCCTCTTTAGTAATGCAAGCCCTAGCATATAATGAGCCTGCATTTCACAGCATGCGTCATCAGATCGTTAGATTCGAAGCACAAAAGTTAATAAGTAATTAGAATCCAATAAAAATTTACCTGTTTATTTATTTAGGGAGGTACCCAAAGCCAAATTATTCATCTAATATCTGAGACATATCCAGAGGCATACTCTAGCTTTTACAATACTCTCTCCATTCCGAAATATGAGATCAATAAAACATTTTCAAGATTGATATGAATCCATTTTTGTTTTTGTTAATACAATTATTAATATTACAAACTATCTAAAAAGTACTACTAATTATGAGATTAATTGTTTTCAAAATTTAAAAGAATCATTTCAATTTTAATTTGAAAATGTCTCAAATTGATTTTTAAAAAGTCAATATGAATCTTATATTTTGAAATGGATGGAAGTAAAAATATATTCCCATAGGAAGTGTCAATTTAAGCTAAGCAGTTCTAATTCATTTTTTCTTTTGACAAGTAAGCTAGAGTTCAAAAATAAGTAGGTGGTCAATGAGCCCAATCCATATTATACCAAAGACCAACAAAATACAAAAACTCAAAGCTCCGAAATGTACTTGGCAAAATGATTGCAATCCAAAATTATCATGAGACTTCCATTACAATCTCTCCTCACAACAAATTAAAAAATTACAACAGGCTGGCCGTGGAAAATGTAAATTCATCAGGTCAATTCAATCACTACTCAATCAAATCATTTGTAGAAATTTAGAACTCACAAAGAAATTATCTAGACAAAATTGGTTACCAAATTTTACATTTAACTTAAGGGTCAACTGTACAACTCAAGGGTGACTAGAAAGTTATTGAATATTCGCAATGGTAACAGCAATAAAGGTGAAGAGCCTATAGACATTTGCCAGTTATTCTATTCAGTATCAAATACAAAGACTGAATTATGCTTAAGTTGCAGCCTCTGAAGTGTGGGCAGAGGCAAAAAAATGAATAGACACACAATTCACACATCATGGAAAGGGAAATTTGTGAAAATATTTGTGGAAGCTTCCTACCTGCAATAGCTCAGGCTGGTTTGGCCAGAGAGTACAAATGGGGAGCAATGTCCCGCATAGAGAACTTCACTCGTTAGGCAGCACCTTCTAGATCCTATAAGCAGGTTGTGAGAATGTCTTCCCCAGAGGTTATCAGGTTTTAACTATTGGAGCTTTAGAATGGGTTTGTTACATGTGGCACAAGGAATAATACCATATTATAAATTTCAAAGTAAATTAAGAGTTAAATACACTTTTCAAAGCGAATTAAGAGCAAACGCTTAATGCTTCTCAGGCACAAGGCCAGGTATATTAGATACGAAGGCCAATGTTATTGTATAAAGAATTCCCAAAATTAACAATTAGATTTTCAGTCCCTTTAAGACATCTTGTGATTCATCAAAAACAATAAGATTTTTTAACTTCAGATTAAAAAAAAAAAAAAAAAAAAAAAAAAAAACTATACTAACTGTGAAAATTGCATCTTCGCAGATTCATATACTCCCTCTGTGCCAAAATAAGAGGCCACCTTTAACGGTCAGCATTTTTAATCCAACCAATGACTGAGTATAATCAAAGGCAAATTCACAACTTATTTTCCTATAATCAGACATTGAATATTAATTTGTAAAGTAGTCTCTCATTTTCGAGAAAATGTACCCTCAATAGTCAATATGGGAAAGAGGGAGGGGGGTACACAAAGAAACTAGGTACACGTAGTTTACAAAAGAAAGAACCTATGAAAGACTACTATCATCTCATTAGAAAGAGTGATCTATATCTCATATATAAAGAAGCTGCTAAAAGATGGGGAAGCTTCATTTAAGTGATGAATGATGGTATGGTCTAAGAGTTCTCTCCACCTCATTAGCCACAACGAATAGGTCAAGGAAGAAGATAAATGGAAACTACTCTGTAGCCTGACAACCTGTAAATCAAGATGCATGAAACACAGAATAGTGAAAAGCATCCTTGCATTGTCGATGAAAAGCCACAAGAGCCACTTTTTCTTTAGCAATACATAATTTACTGGCTCTATGTAGTTACAGTGTGTCATACTTATTTTAATTTTTGATCAGATTCATACAGGAAACTCCTACTAAGAACTGAATTATTAGGCATAACTTATCTGAGAAAAGCAACGGAAACAATATAAAAGGCTATCTTCTACAAATCAAACATGTAGCCAAAAAAAAAGCATAAAAATTTGCTACATCATATGATCCAAAAACCTGGAAGCATTGAAGTTCAAAGTGCATTCATTATGCCTCTAGAACTTTCTCGAGTAGATAAGCCATTAGTGTCAACAAACACCCCATTGTAACATTCGTAATGAGCTATATACTTTTAGATTGTTTTGATAAAAATGTTCATTTTACATATAAATGGAAAACATGAAGGGAAAAAAAATGTATAATGCTGAATAAATGTAACTTACGAACAAAAACAAAAAAAATTAACAATCTGTTTTGCTAGGAAACAAAAAATTATGAATATTTACCTTGAAAGAGCTGTGATCAAGCTGAATAGCTCTCCGACAATCTTCCTCAACTTTGGTCCAATCACTGCAAAAAAAAAAGGCAACAACAAAGCAAAGGAAATAAATGGCCAATTAACTCAGACATCACAAATTCCAGTCTTTCAGTATCCAAGCACAGAAAGAGGAGGGGGGGGGGGGGGGGGGGGGGGGGGGGTGGGGGTTAAATAATCAGAAATGAATAAGCAAAACAGTACAGGGCACGTGGCCGTACGTACTTCCGCTTGCGATGGCATAGAGCTCGGTTAGTCCAATAAACTGGAACATTAGGGCACAACGTTATAGCCTGAAAACCCCCATATAAAATAAATAAATAAAAACGCATGAGAATAGAGCATTTCATTTCTGACGTAGAAGATTATATAAATAACAGATGAAGAAGAGAAAAGGATAAGGTACCTCAGTATAAGCATCAATGGCAGCAGCAAATTTATCTTTGGAGAAGCAGAAGTTGCCATCTTCACGCAGTTGCTCCGCTTGTTTCGTCCCCATTTTCTCACTCCTACTTCTTCTTCTTCTTTCTCTCTATATGTTTGTATGTGTATATATATACAGATATACCTAGTCGAAGTTTCGCCCATTATTGAAGGAAAGAGAGGGAGACGAAACGAATCGGAAATTCAGGTCTGCTGTGTAGACTTGAACAGTAGCGTTTCAAGTCAACTTTTTTTCTTTTTTGTTTAAAACAAATAATATATATTATAAATATTTAAATTTTAATTGTGATCCACGTGAAAAAATATTAATAATGATATAAAACTCTTTTATAATTTTATTTAATTCTATATATTACTCTCTCTGCTCTGAGATAAAAAAATTCTATTGATTTTTATAATTAAATTGATCATTTTTTAAATTAATATATTTTATTTGTGACGCCCCCAAATCTGGGCCCACACAGCCCAAACTTGAGTCGTCAAAAGACTACAACAAAATTATTACAACAAAGCACAACGTACAACAATACAATGTATAATAATACACAACTAAGTCTTCACTATTATTGCCACACTATTTTACAAAACGTGAAGACTATGATAACTATTCCTCGGACCCTCACTCCATTCCCCGGCTAGACCCTGTTATGTTTTCATCTCCTGTTGAAAAACAATGGAACAAAAGAAAGGGTGAGCTCAAATAGCCCAGTAAGAAATATCATGACTAAGATAATGACGAATAAATTATCATTAGCCTTCAACAATTGAGTTCTTGATAGAATACAATAGACTACAAGGTTTATATCAAAAACTGTAGTTAAATTCTTAAACAATGTTCAGATCAATAATAGCAGCGGAATGAGCAATCTATTAGAAGAATAATGCAGACTATAATGTCCACTCGCTTCTCTTTTTCGTAAAAACATCATCAACTTTTATCATCTGAAATACCATTAGTCATGATAATATAAATTCACAGTTCCTGATCATAATCATGCACATCAACAGTTCATCTTTGCACTACGGGCCAAAGATATTCAATATAGCACCAACGGTCATGATTATACCAGATTCAGCCTTTGGTCATAATCATATCAAACAACAGTTCATCTTTGCACTACGGGCCAAAGAGAACATTCACCACGTGCCATAAAAGACACCGAACAGATGTATCGCCTTTAACTTATTATATCGCCTTTAACCTATCATCTGTTCAACAAATATATCACATCTGTGCCCCCGGCCACATATATTCACAACAGCTTGATTTTTGGATGATTAGAATGATATAAATGATGAACAGAAGAAATAGGATAACAATAAGTATCGGAAGTTTACTTTGTACAGATTCAAATAATGTCCAAATTGTCAACATGATGTGGAGTGAAATTTAAAAATGATATTCAAGATCCACAGTTCAGAATAACGGTTACAATTCAATAGAAAGGTTCACGTAAATAGGAAGGTTCAGTTGAAATAATGAAGTTCAACTATTATGGAACATATAATATTTTCAGGAATTATAGAAGCAATAGTTCCATAATAAATTTCGATTTAGGAGTATGAAAGAAAATAATATCCCTTACCGTAGCAGGTTTGATTAACAAAAGGTGAAGGAAATTAATACAAAGGGTTATTCACCAACAGGCGGCAATCCGCTCCGTAAGGTTATTCCCACAATTTAATAGAATTTGAGTACAAAGAGTTATTCACCAAACAGGCGGCAATCCGCTCCGTAAGGTTATTCCCACAATTTAATAGAATTTGAGTACAAAGAGTTATTCACCAAACAGGCGGCAATCCGCTCCGTAAGGTTATTCTCAGAGATTAATAATGAATGAATACGAAAGGTTATTCACCAACAGGCGGCAATCCGCTCCGTAAGGTTATTCCCACAATTTAATACATGGAAATAAAAGGCACGTCTTATGAGTAAGGAAGAAACAATATTATTATCGAGAATCAAATAATGATAATCCCTTACCATAGTATGTTTGAATAATGGAAGATGAAAAAGATGGTATCCCTTACGAGTAGTAAATTTGAGAGTATGAAAAAAAAAATGACATCCCTTACCATAGTACGTTTGAATAATGGAAGATGAAAAAGATGGTATCCCTTACCTCAACACGTGACTGGATATTGATTTAAATGAGGTTGATTAACTTGAACAGTACACGTATACTTATAGATCTTCACAAATACTCAAGATGACTTAAGCACACTTAGAGAGAACTTTCACAAGAAGTATTTAGAGAGAGAAAGAAAGAACAAGTAAGAAAGTTTATGAAAAATCCTTAAGTTAAGGCTTCTATTTATAGCCAAAAATCTTATCATTCATTTAATCTAAACCATTCATTTAAAGATCATCTTTTAATCTACACCATCCATTTCAAATATTATATTATCTTTAATCTACACCATTCATTTCATATCACCTAATAATCACCTAACTTTATATTATAAACAAATCAATTTAATTATTCAACAATAATTCACACTTTAATCTACACCATTCATTTCATATCACCTAATAATCACCTAACTTTATATTATAAACAAATCAATTCAATTATTCAACAATAATTCACAATTTAATCTACACCATTCATTTCATATCACCTAATAATCACCTAACTTTATATTATAAACAAATAACTTTATCAATTCAATTATTATGACTAATTGTTATAAATACAGTATAGTTAGCTCTTAGATATCAAGTCAATAAATTAATGAAATACAACTGTTTAAATAACATCATAATAGAGATAACAATAATGTAAAATAAAGCATACGTTACTGTGTAATGACAATTATTGATTCAATAATGTGAATTACTGTGCATATGTTACTGTGACAATTATTAGGTTCAATAATTTTAAAAACAGTGCAACAACAATTATTGACTCAATGATATAAAATACAGTGTAATGACAATTATTAAATCAATAATGCAAAATACTGTGTAACAACAATTATTGAATTGATAATATAAAATATTATGCAGTGACAATTATCGATGAAATGATGCGTAACAGTTACGGTGTCAATTATCAGACCAATAATATGAGACACTATGCAATACCGTGTGTTACTGTAGAGTACCGTGTGCTACAGAAAATACCATAAACTACCGTATGCTACTATTCTTTTATCACCGGTATTTTAACAGTTCCGTTGACTATTTTTATTTAAAAAGGTTACTTCTGTCGTTTTCTATATCCGACAAATATTCCGTTGTGGGGTCCACCAATAATTTATTATTTCGGCGCCGTCGGACCAAACGAATATTCCCCGACCAAACGAATATTGTCCGACAAAATAAAATTTGCACATAACATCCTTAACTTTTAACTTTATCGATTTAACCACTTACTGTTTCAAAAAATATATATATGAAGAAAAATTAAATTTTGTATTTCATAAAATTCGGGGTCTTACAACCTCCCCTCCTTATGAAATTTCGTCCCCGAAATTGACGTACCTGACATATCGAAGAGGTAAGGATACTTAGATTTCATCTCAGATTCTAGCTCCCAGGTCATTTCCTCAGTATCTTGGTTCCTCCATAAAACCTTAACTTGAGGTATAACCTTTGAGCGTAGGATCTGCTCCTTCTTATCCAGGATCTTAACAGGTACCTCCTCGTATGTTAAATCCTCTGCTATAACGTCTGGTTCTAACTCAATGACGTGGTTTGGGTCCTTCACATATTTACGTAACATAGATATGTGAAAAACGTTATGGATGCGAGACATACTTGGTGGTAGGGCTAGTCTGTAGGCTACGGTTCCTATTCGATCGAGGATTTCAAATGGGCCAATAAATCGAGGGTTGAGCTTTCCTCTCTTTCCGAATCTCGTAACCCCTTTCCATGGAGAAACACGTAAGAATACATGATCTCCGACGTTGAAACTTTCGTCTCTCCGATGAAGATCAGCATAACTCTTTTGTCGTTCTTGTGCGGTCTGTATTCGTTGTCGGATCATTTGGATCTTTTCGGTCGTCAAGCGTACCAACTCGGGTCCCAACAATTTTGCTTCTCCTACCTCATTCCAACATATTGGAGAGCGACACTTCCTTCCATACAATGCCTCGAATGGAGCCATGCCTATGCTTGCTTGGTAACTGTTGTTGTAAGAAAATTCCACCAATGGCAAGTACTTATCCCAACTTCCTTTGAAGTCTAATACACAAAGTCTCAAAAGATCTTCGAGGGTCTGGATCGTCCTTTCCGATTGTCCGTCCGTTTGAGGATGGTATGCAGAACTAAAACGTAGTTCAGTGCCCATAGCTTTTTGTAGACTGATCCAAAAGCGTGAAGTGAATCTAGGATCTCGATCAGAAACTATGGAAACTGGCATGCCATGCAATCTCACGATCTCATTTATGTACATACCGGCAAGACGTTCAAGTGAAAAGTTTTCTCGTATAGGCAAGAAATGAGCAGATTTGGTCAATCTATCTACGATCACCCAAATTGCATCTAAGCCTTGAGAAACTTTTGGAAGACCCGTCACGAAGTCCATATTGATGTGTTCCCACTTCCATTCGGGAACTTCAAGTGATTGTAATGGACCTTTAGGAACTTGATGCTCTGCCTTGACACGTTGACAAGTTAGGCACCTTGAGATAAACTCCGCAATCTCTCTTTTCATATTGTTCCACCAAAATGTATGTCGAAGATCTCGATACATCTTGGTACCTCCTGGGTGGATTGCAAACGGCGTGTTGTGTGCCTCCATCATGATTTTATGCTTTAATTCAGGATCGTTAGGAACACAGAGTCGAGAGTTGACTCAAAGTATTCCTTTCTCGTCGATTATTGCTTCGTGAATGGCACCTTCTTGTACTTTCTTTATCATGTTTATCAGTTCCGGATCGGTAGCTTGAGCAACTTTAATTTTATCGATTAAAGTTGGTTCTACTCGCACGTGAGCAATCTTCGAGTGGGTCCCTGGTGTCTTTAGCTCTATCTCCATCTTTTGCAAGTCGTACAAAATACACTTTTGTGTTGTCAGCAGTGCACTTGTACTTGCATAAGATTTTCTGCTCAAAGCGTCAGCTACAACGTTCGCCTTTCCCGGGTGATACTGGATTGTGTGGTCATAATCCTTCAACAGCTCAAGCCAACGTCGTTGTCGCATGTTGAGTTCCTTCTGGGTGAAGAAATACTTGAGACTTTTATGATCCGTATAGATATCCACTTTTTCTCCGTACAAGTAGTGTCTCTAGATCTTTAACGCGAAAACGATTGCTGCCAACTCTAGATCATGAGTAGGATAATTTTTCTCATAATCTTTGAGTTGTCGAGAGGCATAGGCTATAACCTTTCCATGTTGCATAAGGACACAGCCTAGACCTTTGCCAGAAGCATCGCTGTAGATAACAAATTCTCCTGATCCTGATGGTATGGTCAGAACAGGAGCTGAAATAAGTCTCCTCTTGAGTTCTTGAAAACTCTTCTCGCATTCCTCGCTCGATATAAGTTTTGTACTAGAATGAATGATACCGATATCTAGTACTTAAACTTTCAACTCTTGGTGTTCTATGGGAGCCATTTGGTGTGGGACTTTAAAAATGGGCTTAGTGCCGGGTTCAAGATCGATACAGAATTCAATTTCACGGTTTGGGGTAAGCCAGAAAGTTCCTCAGAAAAAAAAACGTCAGGAAACTCATTAACAATGGGAATATCATTCAAGTTTGACGTGTTTTTGTTCAAATCAGTGACATGAGCTAAAAAGGCTTGACATCCGTTTTTCAATAAACGAATGGCTTTATGGCTAGAAATAACAGTTATAGATTTCAATGGTTTAGTTGCTTGAATTTGCATGACAGGTTGATTAGGAATATGAAAACTAATAATCTTATGAAAACAATCAATTTTAGCATGATGGGTAGTCAACCAATCAATTCCTAAAATCACATCAAATTCATGCATCTCTAAAGAAATAAGGTTAACAGGTAATGTGAGGTTGTTGATTTGAACTTAGGCAAGATTTATAGATAGTAAATGTAATAGGTATTTCTCCTAATGAGGTTTCAACTGATAAGACAAGATTTAAGTTTTCAATAGTCAAATTTAAACGTTGAGTACATATAGGTGAGATAAAGGAGTGGATAGAGCCAGTATCTAATATGGCATAGACTTCACGAGAATTTATGAATAGCTTACCGGTTATCACCTCATTCGGTTTCTTGACTGTTATCGTCAAATCGAATCCCGAATACTTCATTCGGATCTTCACGTATTTCAACCATGGGAATACCACTGAATAATTTTCTAGCAAACTGTTTCTCGGGTTCATCAACTTCATCAGTAGTAAGGTACCAATGATTTCCATTAAAATAGTATTTTCGATAAACTGCAGTTTCCACGATAGTGACTAACTTAACCTGAATTCCTCTAAATTGTAACGCCCAAAAGTATAGAAACATCATTTTTAAATAATCTTGAAAATCATAGCTGGAACACCATAAATCCCAAAGACTAATATGAAAAGTCCATATATTCTGATCCTTTGTTATAGAGCATAACCAGGTGATATCACTCTCCCAATTAGTGAGTAAATTAAAGGCAATAATTTCCGCAAGTTCGTTACTTCCTTTAATTGCTTCTAAGAATGGATCTGGAACGACTGTAGCAGAGCTTTCACCTTCATCCTTACTGGATAGAACACGCATAATTTTTGCCTTAGGCAAATGATTCAACTCTGAGTTTGTAAGAAGATTATTCGTCGCCTCTTGTTTTGCAGCTACATTTGTTTCGGTAATTTCATAGTTAACCTCCTGATTTCCAGATGCCATAATTAACTGTGGTCACAAAATAAATGTTAGTTCAAATAAACTGACTCATCTCTTCATGTTCCTACATTCAAATCGATTCATTAGATAAAAAAATAAATCTAATTTAGGTAGGACACACTAGTGATTGATTCTATTCGTCTCTCCCCTCCTAGTTCTAACCCCAGATCTCCATTAAAGACCATATCCCTAAGCTCTGATGCCAACTGTGACGCCCCCAAATCTGGGCCCACACAGCCCAAACTTGAGTCGTCAAAAGACTACAACAAAATTATTACAACAAAGCACAACGTACAACAATACAATGTATAATAATACACAACTAAGTCTTCACTATTATTGCCACACTATTTTACAAAACGTGAAGACTATGATAACTATTCCTCGGACCCTCACTCCATTCCCCGGCTAGACCCTGTTATGTTTTCATCTCCTGTTGAAAAACAATGGAACAAAAGAAAGGGTGAGCTCAAATAGCCCAGTAAGAAATATCATGACTAAGATAATGACGAATAAATTATCATTAGCCTTCAATAATTGAGTTCTTGATAGAATACAATAGACTACAAGGTTTATATCAAAAACTGTAGTTAAATTCTTAAACAATGTTCAGATCAATAATAGCAGCGGAATGAGCAATCTATTAGAAGAATAATGCAGACTATAATGTCCACTCGCTTCTCTTTTTCGTAAAAACATCATCAACTTTTATCATCTGAAATACCATTAGTCATGATAATATAAATTCACAGTTCCTGATCATAATCATGCACATCAACAGTTCATCTTTGCACTACGGGCCAAAGATATTCAATATAGCACCAACGGTCATGATTATACCAGATTCAGCCTTTGGTCATAATCATATCAAACAACAGTTCATCTTTGCACTACGGGCCAAAGAGAACATTCACCACGTGCCATAAAAGACACCGAACAGATGTATCGCCTTTAACCTATTATATCGCCTTTAACCTATCATCTGTTCAACAAATATATCACATCTGTGCCCCCGGCCACATATATTCACAACAGCTTGATTTTTGGATGATTAGAATGATATAAATGATGAACAGAAGAAATAGGATAACAATAAGTATCGGAAGTTTACTTTGTACAGATTCAAATAATGTCCAAATTGTCAACATGATGTGGAGTGAAATTTAAAAATGATATTCAAGATCCACAGTTCAGAATAACGGTTACAATTCAATAGAAAGGTTCACGTAAATAGGAAGGTTCAGTTGAAATAATAAAGTTCAACTATTATGGAACATATAATATTTTCAGGAATTATAGAAGCAATAGTTCCATAATAAATTTCGATTTAGGAGTATGAAAGAAAATAATATCCCTTACCGTAGCAGGTTTGATTAACAAAAGGTGAAGGAAATTAATACAAAGGGTTATTCACCAACAGGCGGCAATCCGCTCCGTAAGGTTATTCCCACAATTTAATAGAATTTGAGTACAAAGAGTTATTCACCAAACAGGCGGCAATCCGCTCCGTAAGGTTATTCCCACAATTTAATAGAATTTGAGTACAAAGAGTTATTCACCAAACAGGCGGCAATCCGCTCCGTAAGGTTATTCTCAGAGATTAATAATGAATGAATACGAAAGGTTATTCACCAACAGGCGGCAATCCGCTCCGTAAGGTTATTCCCACAATTTAATACATGGAAATAAAAGGCACGTCTTATGAGTAAGGAAGAAACAATATTATTATCGAGAATCAAATAATGATAATCCCTTACCATAGTATGTTTGAATAATGGAAGATGAAAAAGATGGTATCCCTTACGAGTAGTAAATTTGAGAGTATGAAAAAAAAAATGACATCCCTTACCATAGTACGTTTGAATAATGGAAGATGAAAAAGATGGTATCCCTTACCTCAACACGTGACTGGATATTGATTTAAATGAGGTTGATTAACTTGAACAGTACACGTATACTTATAGATCTTCACAAATACTCAAGATGACTTAAGCACACTTAGAGAGAACTTTTCACAAGAAGTATTTAGAGAGAGAAAGAAAGAACAAGTAAGGAAGTTTATGAAAAATCCTTAAGTTAAGGCTTCTATTTATAGCCAAAAATCTTATCATTCATTTAATCTAAACCATTCATTTAAAGATCATCTTTTAATCTACACCATCCATTTCAAATATTATATTATCTTTAATCTACACCATTCATTTCATATCACCTAATAATCACCTAACTTTATATTATAAACAAATCAATTTAATTATTCAACAATAATTCACACTTTAATCTACACCATTCATTTCATATCACCTAATAATCACCTAACTTTATATTATAAACAAATCAATTCAATTATTCAACAATAATTCACAATTTAATCTACACCATTCATTTCATATCACCTAATAATCACCTAACTTTATATTATAAACAAATAACTTTATCAATTCAATTATTATGACTAATTGTTATAAATACAGTATAGTTAGCTCTTAGATATCAAGTCAATAAATTAATGAAATACAACTGTTTAAATAACATCATAATAGAGATAACAATAATGTAAAATAAAGCATACGTTACTGTGTAATGACAATTATTGATTCAATAATGTGAATTACTGTGCATATGTTACTGTGACAATTATTAGGTTCAATAATTTTAAAAACAGTGCAACAACAATTATTGACTCAATGATATAAAATACAGTGTAATGACAATTATTAAATCAATAATGCAAAATACTGTGTAACAACAATTATTGAATTGATAATATAAAATATTATGCAGTGACAATTATCGATGAAATGATGCGTAACAGTTACGGTGTCAATTATCAGACCAATAATATGAGACACTATGCAATACCGTGTGTTACTGTAGAGTACCGTGTGCTACAGAAAATACCATAAACTACCGTATGCTACTATTCTTTTATCACCGGTATTTTAACAGTTCCGTTGACTATTTTTATTTAAAAAGGTTACTTCTGTCGTTTTCTATATCCGACAAATATTCCGTTGTGGGGTCCACCAATAATTTATTATTTCGGCGCCGTCGGACCAAACGAATATTCCCCGACCAAACGAATATTGTCCGACAAAATAAAATTTGCACATAACATCCTTAACTTTTAACTTTATCGATTTAACCACTTACTGTTTCAAAAAATATATATATGAAGAAAAATTAAATTTTGTATTTCATAAAATTCGGGGTCTTACATTATTATTCTTTTATATATATGTAAAAAAATTATAAACTACATACAATTTAATACTAATTTTAATGTTTATTTTTTTTAAATTTAAATATATATGTTTAATTATTAATTTTAAAAATTGTCAATTTAACCACAAAAATCGATAGAAGATTTTTATTTTGAAACGGAGAGAGTAATATATTTTACTATTTTATAACTTGGTTTAAATTTATTTAGTTCGTGAATGTTCTATTGGGCGAACGGAGAAAGAAAGTAAATGTTAAACTCAATGTTTATAAAATCGGATTGATCATCGAATTGAAAAGTTATCAGTTGGATGGGTCATTGGTCCAACCAGTGGTCAAACCGTTATTGAACCAATAACGTCATAAATACATAAAAAAATATATTATTAATAATTAATAAAAATTTAAAATATCTAATTTCTTATAAACTAAAATACAGTAAAATAATGTTATAATATTAGTAAAAAAAATTGTAAAAAAAAAGAAACTTGAAAATCGGATCAACTAACCGATTTTATCGGTTGAACTAGTGATCAACCAATTTTTGACCGGATTACTGTCAAACTGATTTTCTGGACGGATCGAACCGAAAAAGTTGACCTATTCCGTTTGAACTACGATCCGACCTCTGGTCCAGTCCAATTTTCTAAACATTGGTTAAACTTACTCTTATTTTACATTTGAATTAAAAAGGATAGAACAGATGAAAAAAACTATTAAAAAAGATAATAAAATAAGTGAGATAATTTATTTTATTTTAATTATAATTAGTTATTTTATATATATTTTTAAAAATAAATTTTAAAAAAATTAAAATATTTTATTTTATTTTAATAGGATAATTAAATATATATATTTTTTATTTTATAAAAATATATTATTCTATTTTTATATTCATTCCTTAATAAAACCAAGGGGAAAGTTAATTGGTGACTGGTGAGTACCAGATAATCTTGCCAAGTGTTGTGGTTTATTTGGTGGGTGAGATAACATTTATTTTACATGTTCTAAAATTAAAAATATAATTTAATTTTTAAAATTTAATCACAACATATAAAATTTCAAATAAATATAAATTTATATAATTTTAATTAATATAATTATTATAACCGTATAGTATACAACAAAAATTATTACACAAAAAAAATATTTTATTCTAAATATTTATGAGTCATACTAATTTTAAAATTTAATATATTATTATTTAAATTTAAAAGTAAAATTATATCTCTAATTTTATAACAGAGAAAATATATTTTTTATTTTTCCACACATGATGGTGACGATTGCCACAATAATTGTACTTTTTTTTCCAACAATACTTGTTCTTTTTTTAGAACAATAATTGTACTAATTTCTTTCTTTTATGAGTTTCTTGAAATTATTCCCTAGGTTTGTTTTTATTTGTCTTTTTAGAGTGTAAAACTAAATTTTTTATTTGTCATTTATAAATTTTAAAAAAATATTAATGACTTAATTTATTATATTATTTTTAAATTAAATATTAATTTGCTTATCTTTTATCTTTTTTATGAATTTTTAAAGTAATATTGAAGTTTTAAGTTTCTTAATATTTGTATTTTTTTTAAATGTGGATTAAAAAAAACGGAAGAAGTATATAGATAGAAAGAAGTAATTAAATATCCTGGGCTGCTGTTAAATTGTTGTTAATATTTACCCTCTCACGCAGGAGTCTCTTTTTGATATTTTAAGAAAATTTAAATTGATATGATTTTTAGTAATTTTTAATATCTATCTATCTATATATATAAGATATAATATTTAAAATTGTTGCATAAACTCTTTAACCGCTGCTATCTGCGATCAAACTTTATCCAACAACATATGGCTTCCTGACTTAATTGGATAAGTCTCCTCCTTGATTTCGGAATTATTAATCCTTTTTCTAATTGGTTCCCAATAACACTTTTACTAATTAATTAATATTAATAGTCTCTCCTTAATTAATTTAAATTCAACCTGAATTTTATCTCATGGGTGAAGGACCCACCCAACAGATCACGAATCCAAATTAGATAGTTATGTCAAGATACATCTCTATTTTTCAGAGATACAGATTGAAGAAACAAATGGGAATTTCTCGCAATCTTTACATTGTAAAGTTCATGCCAGAATCTTCCCAAGTAATTTAGAAAAGTGGGCCGGGAAACATGAATAGAAAGAGTTGATAGAATGATTTATTAAAATGAACATTCTTCAAATTCAAGTGAAGGAAAGGAAATGCAAAATCAGGTTGGCAAGTGGCAGAAACTAAAACTATGGCCCCAAGCATGATCCATGTATTGGACTCCAGACAGTGGGGGGAAGGGGGGCCAAGGCTTTGTTAAGTGGAGTTACAATGGTAAACCGATCATCGAACAAAGAACTACAATTACCAATTTCTGGCCTTCCAAAGAAAATGTGCTGCTGATGTTGTTTTACACATTGAAGTGTCATCTCCGTAGGTTACCATAAAATATATGACCTCCCTAGCTAGAAACATTATGACTGCTTCGGAGGAGAGTTAACTAGATATCCAAAAAATTAAATTGAAAATATGTGCAAAAGAGCTGTAATTACCACTGCAAGAGAATATTTCAGTGGGGGTGGCTTCTGATAAGGTTCTCTTTATCTAACAAGAGCAACAAACATAACTGCGATGTATCATGCATTATCAAGCACCAATTCAGATTCATGCTAAGAACCAACAAACAGTAGGACCTGTACACGCTCAACTGTGATCAACATAAATTTGAGGAGACCACCACCACCACCTCAGATCATTTGTATAATAAATGAGAGCTAGCTAGCTAGCTCTTAATTATGTTTAGGAGCTATACGGGAATGAACATTAGCATTCTAATGTGATCATATATGTGCCTCAAAAAATTACCTAATGATTTACCTTTACGTCACATGTCAAGTGGCAAGAAGATCTATGTATAAGTGAATTACGTAGATAGTTCATGGAGAGGTATGACATAATGATATAATCATGGTTGGTGATAAAAACTTACAGACGGAGGAGTTGCTTCCAAGCAAGAAAAATGATTCTTGGGGATAATAAGTGAGTGCCTGGTGAAAATATATTACAGTTAGTGCTACATTATAGAATGAAACATTTGAAAATAGAGAAAAAAGTGAAGAATCAGTGACTAAAAGGTTATCTTGCTGAAATGATTTTTATTAAGGCCCAGACAATTAAGTTTGATAAGTTTAGTGAGCTGAGGGTCCCCGATCTCTCTCTACCATCTCTTGGCATTTTCACCCATTGAAAGCCAACAATCTATAAGGAGGGCCGGTAGGGTCCTGATCTCCCTGATCAAGATTTTATGATTGAACTTCTTATACAGCAATCCTTCGGAAAAGAACATGATGCAGCGACAAGCCCATTAAAAGAATACCTGATCAAGCCTTGAGCGCATCCTTCAGAACAAAATGACTGCAGTTTTTGGATACCAGTTTATGAGACTGATAAACTAGCTTTTAACCAAGAATAATTCACCCGCTTTTTGAGATGAATTGAATCCATTTACATTTGAGATTTTTTTTTCTTTTAATGAGGGGTTAGGTGCCAGGTTCAGCATCACAATTCACAGCCTCCCAAAGTATTGTGGAGCTGTAAAATCGTACATAAGCAAGCTAGTTTAATAACCGTGCAAAATACGAGCAAGTTCAAAATTAATTTATTAGGTAAGTATAAAATATGGTATATTTGAGTGATATTTTAGTAAGTCTTGAATTAATTCAATAATTAAAGTTTGGTGACTCATTAGTCTAAAATTTTTATTTTATTTTTCTTTGTTCAACCCTTGGTGACAGAAGATACATTGTATTTTTAATAATAAAATTTTGTAAAAACTTAATTTTGAACTAATTAGTTAGTTTTTGAGAAGACCAAGAAGGCATGAAAAAAAAAAAAAAATAAACATGAAAAATAAACTTTTAAAATTACTGATTCACTAAACTTGGATAGCTAAATTGACTCGCGACCGTGTAGATAGATTTCGTCATGTTTTTGGTGTGAAAATCAGTTGCTGTGAGGCGGTTATTTTATCAGGTGAAGGCGTTTACCTTTCAACAGTCAAATTAGGCATATCCCAATTCCTTGTTCCCACTTTAGTCTAATTTCTACCGTCAGCAAGAAAAGTATCTACTGTTTCTCTTTCCCACCTATCTATGTATATAAATCCTACCATACATTGCACATCCTTACCTCTAGCACTTCTATATAAATAATTCCTGATCAAAATCATCAATTAGTACACGTCATTTCCGCTATGACCAATGGAAACGATCACCAGCAACAACCGCCAGAAAAGATTCCGTCTTTAGACCTGCGGCAGTTGAAGGTGATATCGGCGCTCGGCCGCGGTGCCAAAGGCGTAGTCTTTTTAGTCCAAACTGAATCATCCAATGGAGAATTGCTTGCTTTAAAGACAATCTCAAAAGCTTCGATTGAGAATAGCGAGGGCAGTGAAAACAGAGATGGCAGCGAGTACAGACGAATTTCCTTCGAACAGGAGGTTTTAAGCTGTTTTCAATATCCACTCCTACCGAAACTCCGTGGAGTTTTACTGACGGATAAAATCGTCGGCTATGCTATTGATTATTGCCCAGGACGCGATCTGCATTCTCTCAGAATGAAACAAACAGAGAAAATGTTCTCCGATGATATCATCAGGTGTAGTCTGCTGCGTATTCTTTAATTATATTTTTCAAATGCACTGAAATTAGATATCAGTGTGTGAAAATTAAAGTTCAAACTGACTCGATTTCATGATTTTCGCTGTAATAATTAGGTTTTATGCGGCAGAATTGGTACTCGCATTGGAGTATCTACACGGATTAGGGATAGTTTACAGGGATTTGAAGCCAGATAATGTAATGATACAAGAAAACGGACACTTGATGCTCGTCGATTTCGATCTATCAACTAAACTCTCCGCCAAAACTCGGCAGCCTCGTCCGATCGTCAAATCCCTAAAAAAATATGCGCCGAAGAAGAAAAGGTCATTTCTGGCGTTCTACAGGAGATCTAACTCAGGTATTTTGCCGGAGAATTTGATGAAGTCG
Source organism: Hedera helix (assembly GCA_947179155.2). Taxonomy (NCBI): domain Eukaryota; kingdom Viridiplantae; phylum Streptophyta; class Magnoliopsida; order Apiales; family Araliaceae; genus Hedera; species Hedera helix. The sequence continues at coordinate 39,298,548 of OX359285.1, forward strand.
GATGAAGTCGGGATGGAATCGGTGAATTCCGAGTGTAACTCGGTTACCAAGTCGAACTCGTTCGTCGGAACAGAGGAGTACGTGGCACCTGAGGTCATTCAAGGTAATGGGCACGATTTTGCGGTGGATTGGTGGTGCTTAGGGGTCATGTTGTATGAGATGCTATACGGTGCGACGCCGTTTAAGGGAACGAATAGGAAGGAAACGTTTTACCGGATTCTGTCCAAATCGGCGGACCTCTTCGGTAAGCCGACGCCGTTGAGGGACTTGATCGGAAAATTGCTGGAGAAGGATCCGAAGCAGAGGATCTCAGTGGAGAAAATCAAGGGTCACAAATTCTTCTCAGGGATGGAGTGGGATTTGATTCTGCAAGTACCAAGGCCACCGTTTATTCCTGTGGGACCAGAGGGTGAGGATGATATGGGAGGAAATAAGAAAATTGATGTGGAGTCATTTGTCCAAGGAGTATTCAATGATAAAATTGGAAGGGCGAAAAACGATTATTTGATGTTTTGATTCTTAATTCTTTAACCATTCCTTGGAATTATACATTCAAATACGGGTGGGTATCCAATCCAATCCAAGGGAAATAAAAGAGATTATTTTGGACGGATGAAAAGAAACATACACCAACCAATTACCAATATAAACACTTTGGTAATAAAATAAAACGTAGTGGAAATAAATTTGGTACGTGGCGTGGCAGGCATAAGAAATTAAGAATTAATATTCCAAAACTGGTGGTCAATAATGTTTTGCTTTAGTTCGCTGGTCTGGTCGGCCATCTGAAAGCAACCAATTATATATTTACATGCATGCTGCTTAATTTCTTCCTTTGAATTCCTAATACCTAGTATCATGCATGCATGCGTTTAATTCCCACTAGAATGTTCAATGTTGAACGAACGGGTAAAAGGTGGATGTTTTGCGAGTCAAAACGTACACTTGTCCAACCTTCATGGAAAGCAAATTAATAATCTACTTTTAATGGCTCAAAATTAAACTTGTCGAAACACGCAAGACAACAATTCCCCATTAAGTTCAAAAGCAACTCATCCCCCATTAATTTTGAAACGTGTTAAAATTAATATCACCAGGCCGCCTCAACAGTTTTCCAATACCTAAAAAAGCCAAATCCTCAAAAATTACCAAACGCAAAATCATTAAATAAAAATAAGTTTTTAATATTTCAAGTACTCATGGAATTCACAGTGGAATTAAGCTTCATAACCCTAATTAATTGGCCGCTGAAAAAATGTTGCAGCAGCAACAAAAGAAAATTAAAGAAGAAGAACATACATAATTCATTCGCCCGATCGATCGATCGAGTAAAAGAAAGGTAGCTTGGTACTACAATCTTTCAAATTTAACAAAATCAACTCCAAACCAAAACTTCACAATGTCGACGGGGTACAAATTACTTTTCTCTTGCGCGTCCTATCTCCGCACCCCAAGTCCTGAAAACCTTGAATTGAGTAAGTAATTCTCAAGTTGCGTTGTAGTAGTTATTCAAACCCCACTAACCTGTCCACCAACTTATAATTAAATGGATAAAATTATAAATTCTTGCATCTTAATGAATTTTAACTGTGGGTTGGGTTAAATGGATATATAATAATAAATATAAATAGGTTAGTCGACATAAATTCGTGAGTCATTAATAATTGAGTAAAATAAAATTAATTTTTCTCTCACAAGACCTCTCTCTATCTCGATCTATCGCATGAAGATAGATCTCCTATCTTCTTATGACCAAAATATCACTAAAGGTGAAGCACTCCTCTGAATTATATGGAAGATGAATCCACGTCAGCACTTTGCAATGAAATAAGGGAGAGAAAAATTTAGAGATATAAAAAGAGAATTCACCAACTGAAAGTGATTGGTCAGTTTCTTCGCTCTCTTCGGCGTCTTCTGCGTGTTGATGATTAGCCCATGTTGTTCTCCATTTTCCTTTGCAAATAGATCTTCTTTCTAAAAATCTAATTTTTGGTGTTATATATATATGTATGTGTGTGGATTGATGAGTTTTATCCATATCTATTTAAAATTACTTATTTATTATCCATTTAAAATTATTCATTAATGACTCAATCCATTAATAACTCATTATCCATTAAATTATTTCAATTATCCATTTAATCATCTCATTTATCACCTCTGGTTGCGGTGGTGGAGCACGCATGTATGACATATTGACGAAAGACTCTAAGGTTATGTTTGTTTACAAAATATAAACTTAAGATTGGACTATTTTTATTCATTTAAAATTATTTTGGACTTTTTTATCCCATGATAAGGGATTATTAGTCCATTTATGTTGGACTATTAGTCTCATAAAGTCATTTAATAGCTTAAAATGAGGAGGAATTTTAATCCCAAATTTACCATGAGATTATATAATCCCTCATAAATAGCCTTAAGAATGATAAAAAATAGTTTATGAACTATTTAAAGGATTATTAATCACTTATCATGGGATAAATATAATCCGAAAAAGTGTTAAATTAATACAAATATTTCAATTCCAAATATAATTTTTGTAAACAAACATATCCTAAAGAATCCATAAATTCACATATGATCAAACTTTCCAACTCTTTGGTACTGTGTACCACAAACTTCTTAAAACCATTGGGGAGGAAATGCCGTGATGACATTCTTTGTATTAATTCTCTGATAAGATATGATAAATAAATAGTTATATATATATATATATATATATATATAATGTACTAGGGATAACCCGTGCCTGAAGGCACGGCGAAACGAAAAATTAAATTAAAATTCGAAAAATAATACATAACCTAAGGACTCTTTGCAATAATTAATACATACACAATTATCAACACATATCCAACTACCAAAACATCAAGCTAGTTGCAACTAATTTCAAAAAAAATCGACAGAGTTTCCTTCAAAAAGAGATATCTAGAGAAATATAAACTTATGTACAAAACGTACAATCATCAATAAATATCCAAATCACCAAACCAACCATCATTCAATACCCAAAATAATCGTAACCATTTATAATTAGTTAACTTTACAAAAGACAGAACACAAAAAATATACACAAGCAGAAAATAAAGAAACAACTTTGTATTATTTACAGCTTATACCAAGTATTTTCAATGTATACATGAAAATACCTGAAAATATATGATCATACATACAGATTACAGAGTATGATTGATGAAAACTTATAATGAGAGTGGAAATATATCACATGCCAAAAGTTACATCAACGAAGCAGTGAATCTAACCGTATCAAGGATAATTTGTAATACACTATGCAGATGAATTAACATACTTTCACTGTGTGCAACTGTTGCATTCCGTCTCATCCAACCACTGCAACTACGTAATTCTGCATAGCAAAAAAATAATCAACATATACAATTTAGTTTATTTAATGCAAACCTTAAAGTTATACCTTGTTTTGCAATTAATAAGTTGCAATAACTGAATATTGATCCTTATTACCAAACAGTAAGTAGATAAGACGGTTAAAGAAGCTCATGTATAGGTTGTTCCTTGGCTTTATCAGTTGCTTTATCTTTCCAAGCGAGAATAGTTTAATCTGTTTGATTTTGATTTAGAAATTCAAAAATTTTAAATTAAAGTAAAAACATGATCACCATAATTAACCAAATACAATTCTATTCCCAAACTACGTTAAAGCTCATCACCCAAAAAAAATAAATCAAAACTATATATCCAAAAGACAAAGAATTAAATGTATTCAAAAGACAAAGATTTATATCCAAAACTAAATATACTACCTTATTTCCATAATGAGGGTCCTAATTCAAAAGACAAAGATTTAAATGTATTCACCTTGAATAACATGTTTCCCTGCCTTCAGCAGTTTCAGAGACATATCCACCTGCACAATTTTCGCATTAGAGACGATATATTTGATCAAACAAATAAAACAATTGAAGAAGATATTATTTTGATACATTCATTTAAATTTTAAATTTAAGAATGAAGACGGCTACAAAATAGAAATCTGCTAAGGTGTGATAAAGTATCCTTCTAGAAAGGAATTACAATTTTAATGAAGCTGGGTACGCTGTTTACTGTAGAAAAAAGCGTACGAAGTGCTTTTATTAGTATGTTTTCTAAGTTTTTATTCTTGTTTTGGCATTAATAATCACTCTCGCAACTGATGTTCAAACGCATAAGTTATATGATAGATCACTTTTGGTCTATTTTCATCGGTGCAGTCAGATCAAGATTTCAAGTTCACAATGTGAGTAGTGGTTCTATTCCCTGAGTGAGTTATAATTGTGAAACACATTTACAATTGTGAAAAGATTTTTTCTTGTAATCAAGTGAGTTATAAATAATCAAGTGAGTTGTAATCAAGTGGAACCACTCGATTTGACGTGACCTGCTGAGATGAACCAAAAGCTAATCCAAATTTGCATTACCACGTCTTAATTAGCCATATACATGACTGCTCTTTTCAATATCCAGTATTTACAAAACACAAATCTGATTTATAGAGTATGCATAATATTCTCAAGTGCTTTATACTACACACTTTAAAGTTTGCGCTTTCTGAATAAGTCATGCATAACTAAACTCTTTAATTTTCTCATGAATTCTTCCTTTGAGTTGGGGAAAATAAAGCAAAGGTAAAAAGATTACAGTTGATTTATACAATGTACCAATATTTTAAATTTTGTAAAGAGTATATACAGTTGGGCAAATGTTCACCAAATGAGTGTTATAATTTATATATATTTACATTTCATTTTCCTTTCCTCTTCATCTCAAAGTCCAAGTTCAAACAGAAAAAGGCTTGATATTACACAACTAACAAAAGTTCAAATGGTTCATCATCTCAACTCCATCAGTAACTTTTCATCTACTTTTTGAATAAACATTATACAATGCCATATATGTGAATAGATTATACACAGATTTCTTCAAAGATCCAATTTATGCACACACAAAAAATAATAATAAATAAAACTATTCAAATACTCATCAGCCCAAATAAAATCTCTTTTCTTCTATGGTAAAACAAATTTGACTGAATTCGTGAAATTTGTATGGACTTAGCATGAATGTGTTGTTTGTTAAAACAACAAGTGTAAATCAACAATTGACGTTGAACTGGGTTTACTTTCAGTTAGAGAAAAATTCATTGGATGAAGAAGACGTGATTAATGGCTCTTGGTAGGGGAAATATTTTGAAACATGGCTTGTAATTTAACTTAGGTTAAACTTTTAATAATTTCATTATTGTTAATTTGTCCATCAGGTTACCTTTATTACATAATCCATTTTGGTCAATGTATGTCATTTCTGACTTCACATAATTCAGTTTTGGTCACAACATGTAACAAATAAGAATAAATCAAAATAACAAAAAAATCTGACAGAAAACTATTTAATTAAATAATAGAGGAGGAAAAAGGCTGCTCATAACAGAATTCTGCAGAATGTTACTACAGAATTTATTATTTTTGAAGCAATTTTGGTTATTTTTAACTTCCATTATATAATTTAGATCGACACCAATCTTGGACAGGATTCTACGCTATACTACCTACTATTTTATTTCAAAAGTAGTTGTTTAAAAATAGTCTACTAAGATCGGATTAAAAATAGATAGGAAAAAAGTATGCCGATAGAAAGAGAGAATATTATAAGAGAATGGGAGACAAAAATGTACAAGTGTAAAAAAACAAAAACAAAACACTTGCGGTTCTACAGTATAAAAAAATCACAAAAAGTTTCGATACTACACAACCCCAACAAAGCGAAAAAAATCCTTTGAAAGATAAACAAATAAAATTTAATTAAAAATTTAAAATTTTAACAAAAGTTTCACATACTAATGCGAAAAATTATTATTATTATTATTATTATTACGTAATAATGATTATTATTATTATTATTATTATTATTATTATTACTACTACTACTACTACCACTATTATTATTATTATTATTATTATTATTATTATTAGTATTAGTATTAGTATTGTTATTATTATTACTATTTATTTTATAACTCCGATGACTACGAGTTGGTCAAAAATAGTTCATTAAGACTTGCAAAACAGAGAAGGAAAAAGGTTGCTCATAAAAAGGCACAACATGAAGGAACAATTATTATATGTAGAGGTCATCAATCTTTTATACACGTCTATATTTTTTGTACCATTTTATTGAGTTGAAGTTAGGAAGTATATAAAGCCCTGTAGTTGGCTTTGGCTTAACCAAGGAAACCAACATGATTTGTTACCTTAAGATTGCAAACCACTTTAAAAGAGGGCCAGGGCTCACCACTCGATTCCTTGATTGATATGTCAAGTACTAACTAAAAAATAAAGATAATGATGAACACTCTTCTGCTATCACGATTCACAAGCATATATAACAATTGTTCCCATCACCATAATCAACTTTTTTATTGTTGGTGGTGGTCTAAGGCTTATACATAAATAGGTCAACACACTAAGTGAACTTATTGAAGACATTAACCCTCCATAACATCTTACAGTTACGTCTATCTAAGACAATATCCCACACTATAAAAAACCCCAACTTTGCATTGCTCTCCATGTTCATAATTTTTCCAACATTGTTAAGAATAGAGATTAAAACTCACGATCTTTCAATCTTCCTATTATCATATTTTACAATATAATAATGATGTGAAGTATGGTTTACTAACTACTAACAAACAGAATTATATGACCAATCATGAGCTATTAAGTAAGTTGCACCCCAAAAAAAAAAAGTTGAACAATAGCAATCTAGACCAGAAATGGGGGTTATAGCAATAACTACCGGAAGCAATTTTATGGAGTGCAGGGATTACAAAGAATGGGACTGAACTAAAATCCACTAAAAGAAACGAAATTTGACTGCTACAAAAGGTAAAATGAAACGGCGTTCAAGTTTATAGTTATAGTGATGTACAGGGACGATGGATAGTTCCTAGATACACCACTAAGGGATGAAGTTCTTCAGGAAGAAAACTAAGTAACAATATCAGAACAACAATTGTGTTAGCTTTATTAAAACCTTTTTATTAAAAATTAAATCATATAATTTGTAAGTCAATTCTTTTTTCCTTAAAACTTATTAATGCAGTTTATGTTACATGCATGCTTTTAAGCTTTGAGGGGAAGTTTTTTCTATGAAGCTTTCAACAACCAGAACTGCTCTGTTTGTCCCTACAAATTTTATTACTTTTTACTCTCCTTAAATAATGTAGATGGGCATGCCTGTAAAAGTTCAGAAGTATCAGAAAAAGAACTAAGTTATTAAGCCATCAAGCTTAGATACCTGTTCATCTGCCTGTAAAAAAGTTCTCAGATCCTCACTTTGCTGAAGCTAATGATGCGAGGCAATCCTGTTAACAAATATATCCAATGCTTGACGCCTCATCTCAATAAATTCCGCACTGAATCTAAATTTCTCTGCATGACAGAGACAGATGTTAGTCCCTTCAAGGTGCTTCAAGCAAATCTACACATGGACATGTTTACAAATAATAATACTGTTGTACATGAGTAGAAATTCTGCACCGAATAAAAAGTAACTTTGACAATGGATAGCACCCTAAGATGGTCTAATTGTGGGATTATGTAGTGAATTATGTAGTGAAACCTTTAACAGAGTCTTACATATTAAGAATTTATTCCTTGGCCAATATTAAAAGTTACATTTGCAAACTTTCCCTCATAAAATGGTAAAATTGCTCTTACTCTGAACAACCAGTTGCATCATTTATAACTTCCCATTCACCAAAAGCAGTTCATGATCCACTTGCTACAATAAAATAACAGATGCTCTTACTCTCTTACACACACACACATACATGCATACATTATCACCAATCAGTCATAACACAATTCAGATCTTACTTTCTAATTATTAGAATTAATGTTATATTTAGTATTATATTTTATTATAGCGTTTGCAAATTTATTGTTATTTAGTCTTCATATCTTCATATTCGCGGTGGATTTTGTAAGTTTATTATTTGGTGCTTTCCTAGCCCAGTGGTTGTATTTTTACTCGTCTTAACAATGTGCTTCTGTTTGGATAGAAAGTGAGGTGACATTATGTTTCATTTAGCAGAAAAGACAAATAAAGAGAGAATGATACTAATAATTTTTCTTTTTGGATAGAAGTTGTTCTTCCTGACACAACTTTTTTCACCATGCTTATTAAAAATAATATTAAAATCTTATTAATACTTTTTATTATATCACCATACTTTTTATAACTTCTCATTCACCAAAAGCAGTTACAAAGACTATACAGGGATGATCTTTAATCATGAGAAATTTCTTAATGACCAAGCCAAATATAGTCAGTATAATTTACAATACCCATTTTCCCATTCCGAACCAAATATAGTCAACTGGGTAAAGTTTTTATGATTTTTAAAGGTGATTTAAAAATTACCTTGGATTGTTGAGATGCCCAACTTCCTGGAGCTTGATTCGTCTTCGGCCTCATCATCTTCTCCGGTGAGGACGGCAACTTCCTGGTGGTTTGATCTTCTCCAGGATCTTGTGCTTGATGGTTTGATCATGTGCTTGATGGTTTGATCATGTGCTTGATGATCTTGTCAAATAAGCACGTCCAACAAAGAAACATAAACACTTAGAAGGATAATGAATTAAAGATAATACTCCATTGTCTGAAATTATATTTATATAAGCTACTAAAAAGGGGAAAATAAAAAAAATACTACAAAATTGTGATTCCATTTTCGCCTACAACCTCTGCCATTAAGGTAGAACAATCCTTTTTTTTTTGGCTTGGAAAGTGATGAGAACATTTTTGACAACATAGGAGAGCTGTTTATGATTAAACTAAAACAATTATTATAATGCCCACATGATAGAAGTTAGAGCACAGTAACGGGATAACAATAATTTTTTGAAGTCCCACTTATTAATTCTAACATTCAGACATTTGACTTAGTAAAATGAAGTCCCACTTATTAATTCTAGATTTTCTGCCAAAATTACTAACAATAATATATATTGTTATGAAGAGTATAGAAATGAAATCAAAGAAACCAAATGTAATGATCACATCTCCTGTTGAATAATGATCATTAAATTAGCTAGTTTTTCTTTTTTTCTTCTTCTTCTGTATTGTTGTTAGTAGTGTTGGTGATTGGGAGATAAGAATGAAAGGAAAAGGAAAAGAGAACAACAAAGTAGGACAAAAGGAGACGGCAGAAAAAGGAGCATCCATTCCCCAAAAGTTATGAACAACTAAAGATAGACTGTCAAGTATTCCTGAATTGGCCATAACCAGTATCAATCATCCATTCCTTGGTAAGTACTGTCAAATAGATCAGGCTATAACCAATTATATATGAGCAAAAGCTATACATAACACACGGGATGACAACACTGGGATGACAGTTAAAATGTAAAATGTAAGGAGGTACCGCATGGCCAAGCCGGCAAAATAAAACTAATATCCCGACAAAGCATACAACTCTCCATTGTACTGCACTCAACAAATGCTTTAAGAAAATAGAGAAAGAGAGAGAACCTCAAAATCAGACTCACTATTCCCCCTGCTTTTTTCTTTATTCTCTTCTTCTGAGTTGGGGAAATTTGGTATTTTCAGCTTGACCAGGAATGATTAGGACCAGGAATGATTTAGGGCCTATTTAACTACCATCTATATTTTCTGCTTTCATTTTAAGTTTTTGTGCCTCATTACATCATGAAATTCTGTTGCCTTGCAGAAGCCATTGAAATAAAGTTCATAACAGTAGAGTTCAACAGTTTACGTAGTAGGAGGAAGTTTAACAAAGAAAATGTATTTCTCCTCAATGAGATCCAAGGTCCCAGTTTTGTTTTCAGATGCACTCATAAACATACCCTCGCGAACTGGTTTACATAAGAAGAATCCCACTTGGTAAACAAATTTTCAAATACAATCGTGATGCCCAAATTTTCAAATTTAGTAAACAAACACCAATTGCACAACATAAATAATTAGATGGGGAAATTAATTCGAAGAAATTACCTTGGATTGTTGAGATGCCCAAATCGCCGGTGGGGTACGGCAACTACCTAGAGACTGATGCTTCTTCAGCTTCACCGCCTCCTCCACATCGAAAGTCTCGCCGTCGGAGCTGTCGATTGATTCGAAGAGGGAGAGAAAAAACCAGGAGAGAGAACTATGCGGTGGACAGAGAAGACGATGCCAAGCAGGAGAGAGAAAACAAATGGAATGGAAAGGAAGAAGAGAGAAGACGTTGACAGACGGCAAAAAAGAAAGAGAGGAAGTAAATTTTAAACAAAACAAAAATCAGAGAGCTAGAGAAGACGGGGGAACAAAGTTAATATGAGCCCTTCTTTATTGAAGTCATTAGTAATTTTAGGCCATTGGATGAATCTGCTCTGTTTTATATAATAGATGTGACCGAAAATGCCGGTCGTGTCTTCTTGTCAGACCGGTACCCTACGTGAGTTACTCCTTTAAACTTCCTCCTCACACGGGAATATATACCCTTGGGCCTACGCCAGTTTTCCTAACGCCAGGATTACCATTATTTAATAGAAAATAATATTTTATTTTTTTTGTTTTATATTATTTGATTGTTGTTGATTTTTTTAAAAATTAATTTAATTTTTTTTAAATCAAAAGTAATATATATATATATATATATATATACTCATTGTAAATTTATTTTAATTAATATAATAATAAATATTATAAAAATTTATACTCATTATAAATTTTATTATTTGATAATTTTTAATGAAACCATAATGTAGACAACAATGATTTCCAAATCTCATGCATGTTCATGAAAAGATGCAATTTTGTGCCTTAAACAACAAGAAGGGAAAAGCGGTCCGTGTAAAATTCACTTCAAAGGCGTCGACAATTTTCCAATCGAATGAGTAGACAAACACGTACCTTTCATATATATATATATATATATATATATATATATATATATGAAAGCAGTTCATCATTAATTCATTATCAAGCAAGATGTTGAAATATTCAATTAGGAGCTAGCTAGGGAGAAGGCAAAAACTAATTCATGGTATTATGACGACAGCTAGAACATGCACTGCACTAAAACTCCTCCACTTAATTCCTTAGCAATAACATGTGCTAGCTCCATGTAGTGATGCACAAATGGCCTGCGGTCTGCGGTCTGATCTTGGTTCGACCTGGTCAAAGTCCGGTCTGGTCAAGGCCTAGCCTGACTCGGTCTGGTCAAGACCTAGCCTGGTTCGGTCTGACCTGAAGGCCACATTTTTTTGGCTTAGAATCAGTCTGACCTAGCCTGCCAATAAACCCGGCCTGGGGCCTGGCCTGGTTAATCCAAAGCTCAGTCTAGCCTGTTAATTTTCTTTATTCGCTACTTCAATTCTTCTACTGCAGACGAAAACTTCATCTTTGTGACAACTCATTCAATAAACAAAATAAAATTGATGTCTTTTAATACGTTCATTCATGCATGTTTGTTTATATACGAATAAAAAAATTCATAAAAACACATTGACTAATGTAATATATAAGAAATTTTCTTACCTAGCTAGCAACCTACACTTCTTATAGATTTTTCATTGCATTTTTATTTTAATAAATACTTAGCTTAGCAACTAGAAAGTCATTTGCAAAATAATAATAATAATAAAAAAGATATTTTTTATTATTGTAATTTGAAAGGTGTAACTTGTAATACATTATTTTTAATTAATATATAAATTAAGTTTAAAATTTTAATTGGTATTTTAATAATATTTAAGATTACTAAAAAAATTATTTGAATGGATCGAATCGGACTGTCCTGGTCTGACCTGGCTTGGCCTGACCCAAGGCTTGGCTTGACCTGGCCTGTAGGCCTCAACAGGCCCCCTTTTTAAACGTCAAGCCCGACTTGGCCAGGTCTGCAGGCCAAAAGTCAAAGGTCCGGCCTAGCCTGCTCAACGACCAAGGCCTGGAAGGCCCAGACCGGGTCAGGCAAGACCTGCCTGTTGTGCATGTCTAACTTCATGTATGTATACTGGAAAAGACTTTCCATTGATGCACGTTGTAATTTTATTGAGTTCCCATTAATTATATGTTTCTCCACAACAAGGCATACTATTTTTTAAATTACTCCTATATAGGAATCTACTACGACATATATTATGATTTGTCCACAAGTACATACGTACTTGAAGTAAATTATATACATTCTTCTATATTATTAAAAAGTTGGACATGACACGAATTTTAATATCATATCCCATTTTTTAATGATGTAGATAGATGAAATATTTAATGTAATGTTTGGTTATTGTGTTATTTATACTTATTTAATTTTAAATTTGAAAATATATAAAATTGACTTTTGAAAATCAAAATTGATCTTATTATAAATTAAAATGAACTATTTCTTTTAGAATCTATAATGGATTAATTTTATTGTTTCATCTATTTCACAATTAAAGTGTCTTTTGCCACAAAAATATTTCTTAATTTTTTTAGTGCTAATAACATAAAATGACATAATATCTTTAAATTTGCCATTATAATTTTATTACTGGTCATTACTATTAAACTAATAACTCAATATATTTAATAAAAAATATAAAATTAAAATATGTCATTAATATTTGTATATATTACAAATAATACTATTTTTGTATAATGGAAATAGTAGTTTTGATATTTTATTTTATTTAATTATAAGTGTGCCCCTCTTAATAAAATTATTGCGTCTGTACCTGAAACCATGTATTCAAAAAGGGCAGACTAACGTATATAAATGCTTTACTTTGATATACTCCCTCTGTCCCAAGATAAAAATCATTCATTGACTTTTGTAGTCAAATTGATCATTTTTAAAATTAACAATTAAATATATATATTTAAATTTTTTTTAAAAATAAACACTGAGATTAGTACTAAATTATATGTAGTTTATAATATTTATAGACTTTTTACATATATATAAAAGAATAATAAGATATATTGGTTTGAAAAATAGTCAATTTAACTATAAAAATCAATAGAAAACTTTTATCTTAAGACAAATGGAGTATATAATATACTGAGAAAACAAACACATGATCCCCAATAATGAATTTCCGAACAATAAACATTACTTCATCTAGAGAAATAGTTCAGGGTTCAATACATACTAAAGTTTATTATTTACTTGCATACCCACAATCACAAATAATCTTATACAGTATTGTTGAGATCCCGTATAATAGTAAAATTTTATATTAAAAAAAAATTAAAGATATATATACTTTAACGAATCATACATTTAATATGTTAATATTTTAAATTAAAATGTGATTTTAGATAAATATATATGTGTCAAATATTCTCAATAGCTAATATCAACATCATGATTATGGGCATGGGTCATGGGTATGACATGAATTAATTGCGCATGATGGACGAAAATAATTCATTAAAAAAATGATGTAGTGAACTTTTCTTGGAGAGACGTGATGAACCAAGAGATATAAAAGTGTGAGTTTGTCATTAGGAAGAGAGATGATGAGTCAAGCTTAATAAGTTATGAATATTTAGTGGTGGGTTATTTATTCATTGAGAGACGTACAAGGTTAACTCTTCTCGAGGGGGTTTTTGGTTGATTAAACAACATATATTGAAAGATAAACTCGTCATATGGAGAAGACTTGATGTGCTTGACAGATATTTCTGGTGAATCAAACAAGAGATATAGAAAAAGATGACTTATCAACTAAAAGAGATAATGGACTAATACTCAAAAGAGTATTGTTAAAGTTCAAGAAAAAACTTGATGTGGATGTGGATGGGAGAGTCTCTTAATTGGCTCTTAATAGGCTCTTGACAAGATATATTAAAAAATGTAGACTCGTCATTAGGGATAGATATAATGGGTTAGGCTCAATGAGTTATAGATGCTTAGTAGATTATATACTCTTTGAGCAAATGGTAGATTTTTTTCGGGTAGGGTCTTAATGGATCAAACAAGAAATATTTTGAGATAAGCTCGTTACATAAAGAAGATTTGATGAGTTTGACAGAGACTCTTGATGAATCAAACAAGAGATATTGAATAACCATTTGTCAACTAGATGAAGTAATAGACAAATACTTAAAAATGTATGATTAAAGTTCAAATGAGAGTTTGGTGTCAATATAGATGAAAAGATCATGCATTAAGAGAGGATATTATTGTCAATATAGATAGAGAGATCATGCGTTAAGGAGAAAGATTATTAAAATACCGCGTGATAGTAAACTCATAAGAAAAAAGATTGAGGACATATATACTCTAATAGACCATAAACTTAATAAATTAACTTTTTATGTCAAAATATATTTTTAGATAAACATATATGGGTCAAATATTTTCAATAAGCATCACCAGTAAAGCCGAAGTAAGAAATTAATATGAAGCCAAATAATCAATGGTATGCTCATATGTTAGAAATGGGAGTAATTTTCGATCATCAGTAAAAACGAATGTAGAAATAAATATCATATGCACATATACTTGACAAAAAAAGTAAAGTTAAGACTTGCAGCAGTAGAGTTAAGACTTGCACTGCAATGGCGAAGTTGGCATTATTTTTTAGTGGGATTAAAATTATTATTGAGCTTTAAATAATTTAACGAGAGTACGGGGACAGTGCCTCCGACTAAATTTTTTTTTGGATACTTTTACACTTTTGAATCACACATGTATAAAATATATGTTTTTTTTTGGGTACTTTTGTTGTTTTAAATCACACATGTATAAAATATATGTTTTTTTTTAGGTACTTTTGTTGTTTTAAATCACATGTATCCAAAAAATTTCTTAGATACTTTTGTACTCTTGAATCACATATATATAAAATATATATTATATTATAATAAAAATATAATAATTAATAACATATGGTATATATACACAATATTCACTCATAATAGATTTTTCTAATCACAATGGTTCATAATTAATTAATTATTTTAAAAAATAATTTAAATTAGATTATTATTTAGTTTAAAAATATTATAAAAAAATCTACATATATAGAAGAGATAAGAGTCATATAGTGTTAAAATTTGATTGAGAAATATATAAATTTTTAATTTGACCTCGTATAATAAAAAAATTATAAAATTTGAGTGGGGTCAATTTGAGAGGGTTTTAGGTCTTTCAATTAGTGTGAAGTATTAAAGAGATAAAAAATTTAGTGGGGTCAAATCTATAAATTATATCCAAATAAATTTAATACATCATATATATAAATAAATAAATAATAATTTAGTGGGTCAATTAACTCCATACCATTACACCTAGCTTCGCCACTGCCTGCAAGTGAAAGGCTCCTGAGTGTAAAACCTTAGGGACCGCGAAAAGGATGAACTATGGAGAGGAGATGGGGTTTTAAATTTTACCAACTGTCATATTTAAATGATAATAATAATAATATCAAAATTTTAATACAATTTTAAATTATATATGATATATTAGTTGATAAATAATAGTATAAAAAAAAACTTAAATATTACTTGGGTATATATAAACATTCTATGAGAGAATGAACATAAAGAATTTTTGGGCATATATAAATATGATTTGAGAATTAAAACCATACTAGTTGGGGAAAAAAAAAGATTCAATGTATGTATTTGATTTATAAATTTGAGAAATTATTGTAAATGAATTTATATCGCACAAAACAAAAAAATAATAAAACTTTGGGTTGCTGAGTTATTAATTTTTTTTTACTAAATCAACTCGGAACTAATAAAAATGATTCAGTATTTATCTTGTTATATTTTAGAATTAATTGATGAGTATGTAATATTTGGTGTCTATGGAGCCCCTCATCAATGGACTGGATCGACCCACTCCTAAAGCAGGCCTTTTGTCGTTTTAATCCAAATATTATGTCACATTTTATGTTCAGCAATTGCAATTTTCCAAACCCACGGCCAGCCCATTACTTTTTCTACTAAATACTACCTCGCCCTGTGAGTAACAAGTATATGTACATGGGAAACTACATACAAATATATAAAAAGTAAAGTACGTAAATATATATTTTTTGTACGTCTTAATATTAAAAGGGTTCTTTACATAACTATACACCTTTTATAAAATATTTACACAATTAGTGTGTCCACAACAATATTTACACCACTGCTATTTCCTCAAAACATAATTACGGAAAAAGTGCAACATCCAACAACAATTAAAAAATTACCTAAAATCAAGGACGTAACTGCCAACCCACATTCACAGGTTACCAAACAAAACAGGATACCAAAAATAACACATATTCAACCATGTTCAGCATATTCATAGAACCCAAAAACTGAAACCACAAATCGTAAGTGATATAATGTGCAAACATCTGTAAAGCAACAATATACAGCAGATCTTTCAATTCCTTTTTTGAAAACCTGTTCCGAAGGTGATTATCAAACCCAAATTCGTGCAACGGAAAAAATTGAAATCTCACATCGATCAAACTTGCGGCAACGACGACATCCAGAAATCGAAGAAGCCAGAATTCGCCATTTATATAAGGTACACAGATCTGGAATCAAAACATGTACAACAGATTGTTCAAATCAAAATCAGAAAGATTGTTACGAAGGTAATTAAGCAATAGTATAAAAAACGAGTATTAAAACCAATATATTATCATTAAATCTATAAATGATTGTATGAGTTTGTTTTTTGATCAGTTGCTTTTTCTGTTTTGATTAGTATTAATTTCAGAATTGTAAACTGAAATAGTAGTAAAAATATTAATTTTTAGTGAAAATTTGGTCTGCGTAGCATTTTTCGATTAACTAAATTACGCATATAAGAGTTTGTTTACAAAAATTAAAGTTCAGTTTGTAACTGGTCACCAGAAGTGTGATACTCTGTGTTTAGATGAGAAACATAATTTAAAGTTCAGTTTGTTATTGGTCACACGAAGTTTGGTAACTGTTATGTACTGTTTTGGTAACTGTATTTATTTTGACAAATTGATCAGTGAAAAACTTTATTTTGGTAACTGCTATATCATGGAGTGGTTTTTTTTTTTAATTGTGACAACTTGGTTAATGTTACAATCTATTATCGTAACTGTTTTGTAAAAGTTTTGCTACGTAAAAACAATATTCTGATTAATTTGTTACCAATATGACATAGTTTAGCAACTGTCAGATGTTGGGTTGGTAACTGTTATGTAATGTGTTTGTTCGCATTTACAGTTTGGTAACTTGGTTACTCATATAACGAAGTCTGGTAACTGTTATGTAATCTGTGGTAACTTTCTTTATTATGACAAATTGGTCAGTGTTATACTTTATTTTGGTAACTGCTATATCATGGAGTGTTTTTTATTTTTATTGTGACAACTTGGTTAATGTTTCAATCTTTTATGGTAACTGTTTTGTAAAAGTTTTGCTACAAAAAAGCAATATTCTGATTAATTTGTTACCAATATGACATAGTTTAGCAACTGTTATATGCTGGCTTGGTAACTGCTAATATTTTGCAACCTTTGTTACTAACATATTCTTTTTTCGTAACTGTCGTAGAACGGGTTGCTAACCAGTTATATTTTTATATTTGGTAACCAATTTACAATTGGTTGGTAACTGTCATATGCTTGTTTGGTTACTACTTATATTTAGACATTGTCGTTATTAATATTCTATATTTTGGTAACTGTTAGCTAATGGTTTCTTTACCAGTTACAGTTTTAGTACATGATTAATACTATACTAATGTTTGGTATTTCATATTTGACAGATATCACGCAATGGATATGATTCCAGTTGTAATATACTACAACGGAACGTGGTCTGATGGTAACGAATACCACAATTTTGAAGTAACTGGCCTGCTAATCCCAACAATTTGTTCATTCAAAGAATTCGAAATTTTGGTATGCAATGCATTGAGACTAGACAGCAACACAACAAAATTGTCGCTCAAATTTCAGATTAGAAGCAACATACCGCCAATGAATATATCGGATGAATCCACATTAAGATTCTTTATGGAAGTAAGCATAAAATCGGATGAACACGGCAAGTATCCACTGATTACAGAGAATTTATACAACAAAGGAGGGACTACAATTTTACAGAATATCCGGAATGTAGAAGGGAGTAATATTAATTCTGTAACGCCAATCAGTGCGACCCAATGGAATTCAGAAATTGTACCGTTGGCAACACAAGAAGAGCAAATGGGAACACAATACACCGAACAACTCGCTATCGAAGCTGTTTGTCAACAATCAAATATACTACTAACAACACTACGGAAAAAAAAATATTCTGTAACAGATTTTTTATCATTAATTGGTAACCCAATAAAACTGAATTGGTTACTTTTATATGAAGGTTTGACTACTAACTGTAGTATAAAAAAAATGTATAATAGACTTTTTATAATCAATTGGTAACCCAAAAAAATTGAATTGGTTACCTTTATATGAATTGGTTACCTTTATATTAATTGGTAACCCAATATAATTGATTTTTGTATAATTAATTGGTAACCCAATAAAAAATTGTTAACCAATAAAATCATATTTAAAATAGTTTTTTTTTGTTACCCACAATAATTAAAATGGTTACTTTTATATATATAAAATGGTAACTGCAACATATTTAAAAAATATATATTTTTTATTCATAAAAACTAAAATGGTTACTTTTGAATAAAAGTTTGGCTACCAAGTACATCATATTCAAAATAATTTTATTTTTAAAAAGTAATTTAGGTAAAAATTAATTAATTTATATATACACGTGTAGAGTGTATATATATATATATATAACATTAATTAATTAATGTATAGTGTATATATATATAGTGGTACTTTACAAATAAATAAAAAAATCAGAGTCCGGGAAAAAAATAAGAAGCCAGGGAATTAGCGCAAGAAATTGTGCAAATCATATCCCAAATTGGTACTTCACATTCACTCTCCATTATTACTTCATATCTATGCCCAGAAAAGCGGAAAAAGTGGCGCAAGTAAACTAACTGCATTCTAAAGTGCGCAATTAGTTAATTTTTTAAATGTGCAATCACTAAATTAAAGGGATTAGAAAATTAACTGCATTCTATTTCAATTTCAATTAAATTAAAACTGAAACCATATGCACTAATTTTAAAATTATATATTAAAAAGGTACTCATTTTGCAAATAATTTTAAGATGTACTTTTATTGTAATATTTTTTAAAAATGTACTAGAATATGTAATTGTCCCATATTAAAAAGCTTATGGTCCAATGGTTCATGCATGTAAAGTCCACCGCTTAATTCACAATTTATACGTGATCCGGTTTATCGCTTCCGCATCTCACAATGTCTCAAACTCTATAAAATTAATTAGAGCCTTTTTCACCCTATCAGCACAAATTATAGTCACGCTTTCTCTCTCTAAAATCAAAATGCCTTCTCTCCTTCTTCTCCCATACACACTCCTATTTCTAGGATTTTCTCTCTCATCACATTCTCTCACCTGCACATCACAGAACTTTACAAACAACAAACTCTTCAAAAACTGCACAGATCTCCCCTCATTGAAATCCTACCTCCATTGGACCTACGACTCCTCCAAATCTACTCTCTCCATCGCCTTTATCGCTCCTCCGGCCAAATCCAGCGGCTGGATAGCCTGGGCAATCAATCCCACCGGCACCGGAATGGCCGGCGCTCAGTCCCTCGTCGCATTCAAGGAATCCAACGGCTCAATGACCGTCAAAACCTATAACATCAGCTCTTACAGTTCAATCGTGCCGTCCAAGCTCTCCTTCGACGTGTCTGATTCGTCGGCCGAGTATTCCGACGGCCTAATGATGATATTTGCCACGCTGGCATTGCCGGAGAATACGACCGTTGTGAATCAGGTGTGGCAGGTAGGTGGTTCGGTTACCGGCGGCGACATGCCTGCGAGGCACGCCTTTGAGGCGGCGAATTTGAATGCTAAGGGAGCGCTAGAGCTAGTGAAGGTACAGAGTAATGGTACTACCCCTGGTGGTAGTAATAGCAGCGGTAATAGTAGTAATAGTACCTCTGAAAATCAGAGTAGCAATGATAGTGGAGATTCTAAGATTAGGGAGGCCAAAGTTGGCCTTTATGTAATCTTAGTGTTTTTTGTAGGCATGCTAACAATTTGATAGTTATATTTAAGTTTATTAAAAAGATAAAGAGCAGGGGGATTATCATTGGATTGCAGTTATTAATTGTGGTCAATCAATAATATTTTGGTTACAAAAATAGATATAAGTGATATCTATAATTGTAATCGGTTATAACTATGACTTTCACTCATGATACAATATTATCCCCTCGGTTATCTTTTATTTGTGACCAATGCACAGTTATTTAGGAAAATAATGATATTAAATTTAAATTACTCTAATATTACTTTCTCATGGATGGGAAGTCAAACCCAATTCAACAATCATTCCGGAGATACCTCCTTCGATCCGTTAAATGCTCTCCTCTCCTCTCCATCCATTTTTTCTTATTCCTTAATTATCTCTCTCTCTCTCTCTCTATTGGAAACGTAAATATTGGAGTAAAAATATTGCACATGAAAAGATGAGATATTTTAAAATTAATCTAATAAAATAAGATTAAAAAAATCTCCTAGAAACCACAATTAGTTAGGAATCAACTTTTAGTCCTACTACGCATGATTTCAAATGAATAAATATAAACATACAACAATTAAACACTATGTCTATTTATAATATATCTCACTTGTTAATAATATAAATGAATTTAATATTTAATATAATGTGTGAACTTATTCATTACAAATTAATTTATCAATATTAGTCATAATTTAGTTTTGCCATAAAATTTATCTTCTTTTTCAATTTAACACAGTATTTGATGTCAAATTTTTTGTAGCCATATTGTCACCGTAGCATTAATTCTCACCACAAGTACTACATCATTTTTAATTTAACACAGTATTTGATGTATACTTTTTTGTAACCATATTGTCACCCTAGTATTAAATCTCACCGCAAAGTGTTGGTAAGAAATCGAATCGGTATCGATTCTAAATTATCAAAAAATTAAAAATCGGTAATTCAGTATCGATTTGATACATTATCGATACAGGTTTTCCGGTTTGGCTTTTCAGTTCGTACCAAATGCTAATATATATAATTATAAATAATAATTAAATAAAAGAAAAAATATATATTTACGATTTTTTTTTATAAAAAACTTATTTTTTATACATTTAATTATTTATATTATTATATTATTAATTTCAATTATTTCGGTATTTATCAAATTTAGATTTTTTCATACCGATACCGAAAATTATAAAAATACTGAAAAACCGATACCAAAAAAAACCTATACCACTTGTATCGATTGAACACTCCTAACCACAGGTACTACATCATTTTTTAATTTAACACAGTATTTGATGTCTACTTTTTTGTAACCATATTGTCACCGTAGCATTAATTCTCACCACAAGTACTACATTTCTAAAATATATATAAGAATTAATGAAAAATGTTTGAAAATACATCTCTAATTTGAAACAAAAAATGTAGTAAATATACCATTATTTTTTTTACTTTTTTTTATTCTGATAATATCTAGATCATGGCTTAATAAATACGAGCTACCATCTCATGTGCATGCGTTCTAGTTACTCAGCAAATGTTTATTGAAGTAGCATATTGGAAGAATCATATAATTAATAAACATTATACATGTATCAATTCTTTAGTTGATCATATCAATGGATCGATATCATTTAATTTCTTTTTATAATTTGATCATGTTCAAAACAAGACTGAACTAATTTTCAAGCAAGGTTTAGACCTTTTACTATGATTTTTAATATTTTATAACTCATACACACTACAAGCAATGACGAAGTCACATGCACGTAAGTGGGTCAATTGACCCCACTAAAAAAAATTATTTTATAACTTATGATAAATTTTAAATTTTTTTGGATAGAATATATAAATTGATCTCACTAAAATTTATAAATTTTCTATTATGTTGGGTCAAATTAAAATTTTTATAACTTTTGAAGTCTCATATCACTCATACTCCTTATATATGTATCTTCCTCTAATTTTCTTAAAACAAATAATAATTTAAATTAATTATTTTTTAAATCAATTAAAAAATCAAGTATTTATGAACAAATTTATGATTAGAAATACGTATTAAGAGTTAATAAGATGTACATAATAATGTTACTATTTATTATATTATTATTATTATAATCAAATACATGTTTTATATGTATAATCCAAAAACGCAAAATTATCCCAAAAAAAATTGAATCGGGAACGCTGCCCCCATAATTTGCCAAAAAAATTTAGCTTCATAATATTATTGATCTCACTGAGAAAAACAAGAATAATGTGTCCCCCCGCCCCCCCCCCCCCCCCCCTTTTCTTAAGCTTTAATTAGCTCAAATAATCCATAGTTCAGTAATTTAGAACTCTCTGTTGTGTTGAGAAATGATTATAGAGGAACAGAGTTTCTGCATAATTGCCTTTTCTTCAAATTTTTATGGCTGAAGTTTTAAAAAACATAGTCATTTACCATCCATGCAATACTTTTCCCTCTACCTCGTGGGTGCGTGGCCATTTCTTGCCCCTACATAATGTGGTAGGTATAGGGTTGAGTAAAAAATTGAATTTAGTTTAAAAACCTCATAAAAAAATTGATCAAACTGCACCTAGTGTCCTAGTGTCGACGGATATAGAGGTTTTAAGATAATTGAAAAATCGCATTTGTAATTTAATTTTGGGTTCTGTAGTCTACTGCACCAATAATATTTATTATATATTTTTAAAAGTTATATAGGTCAAAACGACGTCGTTTTAACTATTTATGAAAATTGAAACTAATTCACTTATGAAAATGGTCGTCTTTGATCATTTTTTGTTTGTTATTTTCTTTTTATGTGTAGTCAGCTATTTAAATTTTTTTTGTTTGGTTTTTGGTAAATTAATGTTTTAGAAAATAAATTCTTATTGAAGACTTATGTATTGTAGATTTGTTTATTATAAATAAGTGTTTATTCCAAACTTCGTTCATGAGATTTTGTATTTTTGACCTCCACTTTAACTTGGTTTATTTTCAAAATTATAACATAGCACAACTATCATTTTCTCGTGATAAATGTTTTTCTATATATATATGTTTGATTGATTTTAAACCCGAAATCGCACCAAATAAAACAGCATCACACTTTTTAAAACCATACTGCACCAATCACAAATAATTTCATGTGCGATTTTAAAAATTTTAAATCACACTTAAAGAATTTTATGTACAATTTGAATTTTTAACTACACCAAACGGTCCCTGCTTTACGCTAGAGAGGTATCATTCTTCTACATTCCACTTTTTGAGCTCGGTTAATTTCTTCTATCACCATCGGTTAATTTAAGTTATCTATATGTTCACCAAACTTACTAAATTAATGTCATGATAATTGCTTTCACTCGGCCTTCTGTGAACGTAGAGTTTCATGTCAACATTAAAATCAAATAATAGTGAATTAGAGTAAAGATTATAATTTAATATTTATTTATTTTATTGTACAAAATTATATATCGGAGTCTATCCCTCAGCAAAAATAAAAATTGATTATTCATTAATCTATTATTCGGGTATAAGACACCAATCCCAACCACTCATTTTTTTTTTTAAATGTGAGAGAGCAGAATAAGTCATTGGTTTGAATATAGACAGACAGACAGACTTATTCCTTTTAAAAGTTTGGGTTGATTTAAATTGCGGGGAGTTACACACCAAACCAAAAGTTTTACTGTATGTTATAGTAACTTATAGCACGACGATTTTCAAACTTTTTGGGACTTTGTCATCAGCTCTTACCAATATATAAAATGAAGTATTATTACGACACCCAAATGGATGAGAAGCCAATATTGTCTCATGGGCCAAACTAGCCCAAAAAAGAAACCTAAATAGGTTGGGATGAGAGGCCAACATTGTCTCATGGGCCAAGACACCCCAAAAAGGGAACCTAAACTCGTTGGGGCTTGTTCGACTCCTCACATTAAGAATGATCTATTACATATTGGTATCCTGTATGTATTGTTTAGATCCAATTATCATTTTGAAGCACGTAGTTTGAATGTGGCCCACTATTGTGAGATGAGGTTGGCCTTGGTCGGGTGATTTTATGATGAAGCAACATTTTTATCAAATCCATGTTATAATGCTAAAAAAAACTACTCCATTCTAGCCCTTGAAATTAGTGATTAATTCAATAAACAACCTCTTAGCTTCTTAGCTCAATATTTTTCTTTTTGGAGATTGCAAAACAATTGGGAATACTTTAATTTCAAATTATTATTTTTTAAAAATAAATCAAAAGAAAAAGCATTAAACCTAAGGCAAGCATTTATGTAATTAATACATGGCTACCAAAAATGGTTATAATAATAAATCTAAGACATACCCTTAAAACCAGTTACATGAGCTCTAGTCTATAGGGGGCTACTTGTTTAATTGTTCATGAACTACAAAACAAACAAATGGTGGTTAGGGCAGCTGAAGTCGCACTTAGTCAAGTTCGTACATAAATAAGATATTAATATAATTATGAATAAAAATAATTTTTATTTTAATGCATGAAGTATCTAATAAATGCATTATACAAATAAAATTAATTAACAATTTAGTGAACTCACGTATTTTTATTTTTTAAAATTATGTCTATAATAAGAGTATTAAAGAAATCTTCAATCCGGACATTACGTGACGAAACTAATCTAAAACACCGTTGGCAGATCGTAAATCTAACAGTAATTAATGCACCTTGGGAAAATACAAGTGTAATATATATATATATATATATCACCAGTTGTTGGTTGTGGGGTTCAACTTCAACTTGAAGCTCAACCAAATTAGGTGGACCTCTTCGGTGATTAAATAAAACGGCCATAGCTTTATGGAACAAATCAATATGGTGAGGTATTGTTGATGGTATGCTGAGCTCACATGCATGCATGCATGCCATGCCCTCTTTCCATTATTGAATGAGTTGGATCTTTTTAGCTCCTTCTTTCTGTCTGTCTTTGATCATCACGACATCATTATGACATAACTATATTTTTGATAAATAAACTCATTAGGCCGTTCCCTATGATGGATGGAAAACAAAAGTTATGCTAAAACTGTAATAAATTATTATAAATAATAAAAAATTACAATGACCGAAAATTCAAATAATAATTATGTTAAATAAATAACTGGTTTTATATAAAAAAAATTAGAGAATCAATAATAACAACAACACACTGAAAAATAGTTATCATATACGACAAAATAATCTCCAAAAAAAATAAAAATCTCGCAAAATACTAATAAAACTCCTCTATAAAAAGAAAAAAACTTAATCCTCACACAAAAGAAACTACAAATTCTTATAAAGTAAAATAAGAACACTAAAAAAATATTTAGGAGGTAGGATGTGTTTAATTAAAAAAAGTAAAAAAGCAAATCTGTTTAAATGTAAATACTTAAGAGGTGTTTGATTGGAACTTAATGAATCTGAATGGTTGAATCGGTCAGCTGTTTTTGTTTAGAGCTGAATGACTAAATCGGTCAGATTTTTGAGATGAATGGCTAAATCTAATTTTTTTGGCTGAATGGTTAAGTTCCGGCTGAATGAAGTAAAAAAAAAATTTAAAAATTTTAATATTATATTAAGTAATATTAAATAAATTTACAACAATTTTAAATTTTTTCAGAGAAATAAAATAGTAATTAAAAATATGTTATTCAGATGTTTTAGACATTTCACTTGTTAAATAACTTTTTTCATTCAGTATTCAGAAATCTATTTCATTTAACTCATTCAAATTACTTAAGCATTCAAAATTATTTCATTCAATTTTTATTAAACATCCCCTTATGTAAGACCCCGAATTTTATGAAATATAAAATTTAATTTTTCTTCGTATATATTTTTTTCATGAAACAGTAAGTGGTTAAATTGATGAAATTGAAAGTTAAGGATGTTATGTGCAAATTTTATTTTGTCGGATAACATTCGTTTTGTCGGGGAATATTCGTTTGGTCGGGGAATATTCGTGTCGTACGACGGCGCCGAAATAACAAATTATTTGTGGACCCCACAACGGAATATTTGTCGGATATAGAAAACGACAGAAGTAACATTTTTAATAAAAATAGCCAACGGTGCTAACTGTTAAAATACCGGTGATAAAAGAATAGTAGCATACGGTAATTTATGGTATTTTACTGTAGCATGCGGTACTCTACAGTGGCACACGGTATTGCACAGTGTCTCATATTATTGACACCGTAACTGTTACGCATCATTTCATCAATAATTGTCACTGCATAATATTTTATATTATCAATTCAATTACTGTTGCTACACAGTATTTTGCATTATTGATTCAATAATTGTCATTACACTGTATTTCATATCATCGAGTCAATAATTGTTGGTGCACTGTAGTTTAAAATTATTGAATCTAATAATTGTCACAGTAGCAAATACACTATAATTTATATTATTAAATTAATAAAAATATGTAACGTGTTTCTTACATTATTGTGGTAACATTATTTTATATGTTGGACTCACTGGAAGAATAAATGAATAAATAAAAAAATATAATTAATTTTACTATTTGAAATAGTGACGTGAATAGTAACGTGAATAGTAAGTGAATAGTAAGAAACATGTGGGACCCACTGTGGGGCCCACACGAAATGTGAGAAATGTGAATTTGCTGAAGTGGGTTGGTGGAGGCTGCGCAGCAGCCTCTGCTGAATATTTTTCAGCCCACCTACCACGCATAGTAACTTATTTTCTCCTATAAATAGCTTGCTCAGCTGAATAGAAAAATCACACCTAAAACATAAAATTTTTCTATAAGAATTTTATGAGTTTTCTCTGAGAATAGTAAGGTTATTTTGAGAGTTTGAAAGCCAAAAGGAGTGCAAGAATTTTTCAAGTAAGTCTTTTATTAAAGAGTAGTAATTTCATAAATTCCTATATTTCACGGTATTCACAAATCTTCCTTTAGAAGACTCTTCTTTAAGAAGATTCATTTTTAAAAGCTTTCTTTGGAAGATTTATTTTGGAATATTATTTTTAAAACTATTTAAAAGTAGTTATATTATACTACAAAAATTATGTTAAATATATATAATTTTGATAATTCATATTATACGAGTTATCATACACTTTGAAATTTATATGTGGAAATTACTAATTTTATTATAAAAATATAGGTTGATCAACCTCATTTAAATCAATATCCAGTCACGTGTTAAGGTAAGGAATATCATCTTCTTTCATATTCTATTATTGAAACTTACTACGGTAAGGGGTATCACTCTTTTCATCATCATAAATGGATATTATTTTCTTTCTTACTTGAAGGGATTATCATTCTTTGATTCTCGAAAATAATATCGTTTCTTTCTTGTGCCATTTACTTCCATGTATTAAATTGTGGGAATAACCTTACGGCGCGGTTTACCGCCTGTTGGTGAATAACCTTTTGTATTCATTCCTTATTAACCTTTGAGAATAACCTTACGGTGCGGATTATCGCCTGTTTGGTGAATAACTCTTCGTATTCAAATTGATGGGAATAACCTTACGGCGCGGATTATCGCCTGTTTGGTGAATAACTATTCGTATTCAAATTGATGGGAATAACCTTACGGTGCGGATTATCGCCTGTTGGTGAATAATCCTTTTTATTTGTCTCGTGTGGAAATATTTTGTCTACACGAATTATCACATGACACTTTTATTCCATATTCGTAAGTGATATCATTTTCCTTTATACTCATAAGGGATACCATCTTTTTCATCTTCCATTATTCAAACTTACTATGGTAAGGGATATTAATTTCCCTCACCTTTTGTTAATCAAACCTGCTACGGTAAAGGATATTATTTTCTTTCATACTCCTAAATCGAAACTTATTATGAAACTATTGCTTCTATAATTCCTGAAAATATTATATGTTCCATAATAGTTGAACTTCATTATTTCAACTGAACCTTCCTATTTACGTGAACCTTTCTATTGAACTGTAACCGTTATTCTGAACTGTGGATCTTGAATATCATTTTTAAATTTCACTCCACATCATGTTGGCAATTTGGACATTATTTGAATCTGCACAAAGTAAACTTCTGATACTTATTGTTTATCCTGTTCTTCTGTTCATCATTTGTATCACTGTTATTTGTATTAATCATCAAGAATCAAGCTGTTGTGAATATCTGTGGCCGGGGGCACAGATGTGATATAATTGTTGAACAGATGATAGGTTAAAGGCGATATACTAGGTTAAAGGCGATACATCTGTTCGGTGTCTTTTATGGCACGTGGTGAATGTTTTCTTTGGCCCGTAGTGCAAAGATGAACTGTTGGTTGGTATGATTATGACCAAAGGCTGAATCTGGTATAATCATGACCGTTGGTGCTTTATTGAATATCTTTGGCCCGTAGTGCAAAGATGAACTGTTGATTGGTATGATTATTACCAAAGGCTGAATCTGGTATAATCATGACCGTTGGTGTTATATTAAATGTCTTTGGCCCGTAGTGCAAATATGAACTGTTGATCTGCATGATTATGATCAGGAACTGTGAATTTTTATTATCATGACTAATGGTATTTCAGATGATAAAAGTTGATGATATTTTTACAAAAAAGAGAAGCGAGTGGACATTATGGTCTGCATTATTCTTCTAATAGATTGCTTATTCCGCTGCTATTATTGATCTGAACATTGTTTAAGAATTTAACTACAGTTTTTGATATAAACCTTGTAGTCTATTGTATTCTATCAAGAACTCAACTGTTGAATGCTAATGATAATTTATTCGTCATTATCTTAGTCATGATATTTCTTACTGGGCTATTTGAGCTCACCCTTTCTTTTGTTCCATTGTTTTTCAACAGGAGATGAAAACGTAACAGGGTCTAGCCGGGGGATGGAGTGAGAGTCTGAGGAATAGCTGTCGTAGTCTTCACGTGTTGTAAAATAGTGTGGCAATAATAGTGAAGACTTAGTTGTGTATTATTATACACTGTATTGTTGTACGTTGTGCTTTGTTGTAATAATTTTGTTGTAGTCTTTTGACGACTCAAGTTTAGGCTGTGTGGGCCTAGATTTGGGGGCGTCACACCTTAACTGTAAAGAGTTGATCAAATGGACCAAAGATTGTTCCTTGATCAAAGGTAGATCTAGCCCTATCAAAATCTTATTCCAGAGAGAGAGGATCAGTAACAATACTAAATTATTGTCTAATTATTTTGTCAATAAAATTATTTTTAAAAGAAAACACTGCATAATAATAAAATTAATTTTTTAGTTTTTCAAAATTTAATTTTATATAAATTTAGAAAGCATATCTTTTCTTTTACTTTTACTTTTTCTTTTCTTAGGCGTAAATAACTTCTCATCACCATCATCACTTCCTTTTCTTTTCTCTTCTTACTTTATAGAATTATGCGTGCATATATATATATATATATGACACAAATACAATCTTATGGATACCAAATTACCATGCATGCATGCATGCATCAACTCAAGTATGATATTAATACCATCTGTCTCAACATAATCATCATAATCTATAATAATAAGAAAAACTACAATTATTGGACATGACAAGGTGAGAAGTAAAGTTAAGTTGAAGTTATGCCATTTCACTCATTTTCTAGAAGAAGAACGCGTGTCCGCCTTTCTCCTAAAGACTATCCTTTACAACTAACTACATGGGTTCCGTCCGCTTCCCTTTTCATGTAATCAGGATATCAAGATTTATATTCTCACTTTTTATTTTTTAAAACGATATAAACGATACAAATCTGTTAAGACCTTAATTTTTTATAAAAAAAGAAATTTTTTAATATATTTTTTGTTTCATATCGAATTTTTTTTGTAAAAAAATATGTATTACTAATAATTTAGCTAACTCTTTTCATAATCAATTGATTTGAGTCAGAAAGCTTGATATTTTTTTATAATAAATTTCGGGTCTATTTTTTAAATTTAATATAATATCAAAACGGATTATCATCGAGTCTAATTCAGGGCCGGTCCTAAGAACCCAATTTATATTGGGGGCCCTGTGCAAAAAAAAAATTGGGGGCCCTCTCTCACATATAAAATAACAAACATTAATATATAAAGCACAATTTATGGTCCCTCCAAATTTGGGGGCCATGTGCGGTCGCCCCTTCTGCACCCTCTCAGGACCGGCTCTGGTCTAATTAAAAACTCTTCTTGACCTTCTTTTTTACCCACTTACATTCCATAATACTAGAGTGAGTTATCCTTGCACTTGCAGTCCGTGATATTAGAACGTGCTCTTCTTTCGTCTAATTAGATTTTATCCACTAGCAGCCTATTTCTTAAATTTCAAAGTTGTTCATTTTTTAACTAGTACCATCTTATCTATTGGACCAATACTTACCCTGCAGGTGTACTAGATTGCTTCTAAACTTACTCTTCTTTCTTGATTAGTATCATCTTATCAACTGAGGCAATAGTTGCCAGTATTTTACTAGATTTCTTCTTTTAACTTTCTCCTAGGCTGGCTTATCTTGTGCAAGTTTTATATTTATTAAATTCACGGGCAACTTTTCAGTATATCAGATTATATGTAAGAGAGGGTATTAGAATATATATCTTATTTAAAGGGGCGGTCTTGAGGGGGTGCAGAAGGGGCGACCGCACAGGATCTCCAAATTCGAAGGGCCCACAAATTATGTTTTATATATTAATGTTTGTTATTTTATATGTGAGAGAGGGCCTCCAATTTTTTTTTTTGCATATGGCCCCCAATATAAATTGTGCTCTTAGGACCGGCCATTCTGAATATTTTTAAAAACATATGTATAATATATAATGATTTAAGCCAATTTTTCTCATAATCAAATTAATTTTAAATTAATATCTTTATATAATATACTTTGGACCCATTTTATAAATTTTACAATATAAGAAATATGTAGTCTCTTTCCTCTTTGATTATTTATATAATTGTATCAATATTATTATTATTATTAAATACTAGTTAATAACTTGTGTTATCATGGACTAGTTTGAATATTCTTTTATCTATTTATATATATAGTGGTGAAGAGAAAGCGGCGATGAAGAGTTTTGCGTTTAAAAAGAAATAATTCTTCGACCCTATACTCAAACCCAAAAACTCTGTTGTAACTCAAATGACTACTCGAGTTAATTAGTAATTAATTAAAGGTTGACTGCTTTTTATATATCATTAGTACGATTAGGATATAATTACCAAAATTTACATTATGACACTTGCATCATAAAGCATACATAACATTGATTGGAACATACATAGCATACTTGAATTTTCTTGAGAACCTCCACGCATTTCATCATTATCGAAGACAAATCCTCAAGCACATTCCTAATCAACTTTTAAATTAAAACTCCATTATTAAAAAACTAAAATCAAACTCAAATATTTCACAATGAACAACAATACAATTATATACACATTGCGTTAAACCAATGAAATGATCGAAGTAACTCACATTGTCAACTCAATTATCATTCGAAAGCAAAGCTACATAAAACAAATAAAAAAATCAAAATCGTAAGATTACATAAATCTATGCATTAACATTTGTTATTGGGTGTTTTGAAATTTTATGAGTGAGTTTTTACTGAAATTGAGAATGAACATGTTGAATATTTTGCATATGTTCTTGATATTGCTCGTTAGAGATTGGAATTGTCAAAACATAAAACCTACAACTATGGTAGAGCTGTGAAGAATGTGATAACATCAGAGAATTGTTATTAGAGAAGTTTTTTTTTATATATAAATTTATATATTTTTATCTTTATAATAAAAATTAGAAAAGAAAGCGGTGGAAAAGAGTTTTAAATTTGAGGAGGAATGATTATTCGACCTTATAATTATATCAAAAAAATCGATTGTAACTCAAACAACCACTCAAATTAATTCTTAATTAATTAAAAATTAACTCAAAATTTAAATTTACGATTTTTAATATAGAAGTATTGATATTTAAACTAAGATATGTTTTTGTCCTGTAGGACAACATTTTTTCAGACAAGAAATTAAGTATTATGAGTAAATATTGGTGTAATACCCGGTTCCATTTTATTTTAGTCTCACATCGCTAACTTTGAAAACCATCATCCCTTTCCTTAGTTATATATAGGAGTCTACCCCCTTCCCATTTTAATATCTAAACATTAAGGTTTTACCCAATTTGAGGAAACCTTTTTGTGTGAGGATCTTTTTAGTAAGGACCTCCTTAGTTAAAATATTTTTTTCAGTGTTGAGGAGGTGGGCGGACTGCGAACCTCATAATTTCGGGTATGTCTCTTTTTCTTTCTTTGTGTAATTATTTAATTTTCTGTATTAGTTTTAATTTTGTAGTTTTAATTTTTGTATGCTATTTAGTTTGTTAGTTAATATATTTTGGTATATCTCTGTTAGTAATTAGCATTTTTGGATATTAAATTATTATTTTTGTAACTTTAAAGTTTTGACAGATAATAATAATAATAATAATAATAATAATAATAATAATAACATTTGTTTGTAATAGAATTAAAAAAAATAGAAAGAATATTTTGTAAATATATTTATATGTATTTCGGAAGAACAAGAAAGCTATTATTTATTAATATATACGTTACCATGATCAAAATATTTA
Source organism: Hedera helix (assembly GCA_947179155.2). Taxonomy (NCBI): domain Eukaryota; kingdom Viridiplantae; phylum Streptophyta; class Magnoliopsida; order Apiales; family Araliaceae; genus Hedera; species Hedera helix. The sequence continues at coordinate 39,331,305 of OX359285.1, forward strand.
TATAGTATAACTTTAGGTAGAATTTTGTTTAGAACGGAAGGATTTCAGATTCACCTAAGAGAAAGAAAATGTGTAAAACTTAATCAATTGATTAATGTATTATTTATTTGTTCCTTTATTAGTTTCGATGGAGGGAATTTAACGAGTCAGTTTTGCAATATAATTTTGGGTATTACATTGCTTATTCCAGGTACGAATTTCGTACTCCTTCAGCAATATTCCTTTGATTTTAATTTGTTTGTTTTGTTCCTCATTAGAATTTAGATATTATTTCGATATATTGTTCATAGTCAAATGCATATGATAGTTTTGTTTGATTTTAGATATTCGCAACTTATCTTGTACTCTTTAGACTTATTAAGCATGTCTAGTATTTATTTTGATTCTGTAGAAAGGTACACGCAAGTATATTTGGGAGACTTTGTGTCGATTTGTTTCGGTTTAGCATGTGCGTATTAGAACCCTTTTTGTGATATTGTGTCGCATTCGTTATGACATGATATTTTTGTTAGAAAGTACCGTAGGGTATACCTGAGCTATAACCACCTGTGGGGGTACCACAGGCATGTCTCTGGGCACTGAGGCATGACACTTCCGTGGCGGTGTGATCAGTCCACGACGTCTCCATTTTGTATTTCGGTGGGCATTGGTGTTTTGTTGTGGGAGGCGTATGGGTCAGCCCTAGCATTTTGTTCTGTTCTGTTTTGCGGTCTGGTGTTGTTTGTAGTGCCGAACACACCTTTCCGATTTTGCATACATTTGGATCTGCAGTTCAATGCGTGTCTGCCTGTGTGGCAGTATTTTGACTTGTCTTTGTGACAAGATATATTTCTGTTTTGTTCTGAGCTCGGTATGAAATAAACACAACCATTCAATTCAACATTTTATGTTATTCAGTAAGTCAGTCCAGTTCAGGGGTCTGTTTCAGTTTAGTAAATCAGTTTCAGTTCAGTAAATCAGTTCAGTTCAGTAGATTAGTTCAATAAGATTATGTTATTCAGTTCAGTTGATTTTGTTAATCTCAGTTTGGTTCAGTTGATTTTGTTATTCAATTTCAGTTCTTATTTGTGCACTCTTTATCCGTACTGGGCATTTGGCTCATGCTGTGTTTTTTTCTTCCGGCATGTTTGCAAGGGGATTCAAGGGCAAGTGTGAAGAGAGTTTTCTTTTTGTTTTCATATTCTGCTTAGAGTTCGTTCGTGCGTAGCTCCCTTTTTATTACTAGTCAGGAAGGGGGTGTTATAATTGGACTGGCCACTTGAATTGTCCTAAATGAGAACAATTTAAATTACAACAATTTACGAAAAATGCTTTTAAACTATAATATAATAACAAAACTTTAGAAGATTCAATGATATATTAATCTCCAAAAAAATGTGGCAAGTACATTGAAACAAAGGGGAGTATAAGAAAGAGTACCATTCCAGTAAAGCTACTGCATTAGAAAACAACAAAAGAAAGAATAATGACAGCGAAACAAGTGGGAAGTAAATACGAATTTTGGGGAACCATGCACTCCAACTAATAAAGTCAAAATGACATTATTATGAAGCAACATATTACTAGCTAATAAAGTATTCAGGTAGATAGATATAATAGTAATGGTTGAATTAAAGTGGAATTCACTGCGAGAACAGTTTGACCAACACACCAAATTTAATCAGCAGTTGGCGTCCAAGCATGTGCTCTAGTTGGAAAAAAGAAGAAGGGCATATAATTGAGTTTTACTGAGCCAATGTTGACATTTTGTCTAGGTCCGGTAAAATATGGGCCTCTATAGCCTATTTTTTCAGAGTAAGGGGGCTCTAAATCAGATTTTAAAAATTATTGTAAAATATAAATAAATAAAAAATCTTATATATAATTTATCTTTTAAAAAATAATATATATCGATAAATCTCATAACAAAATTAAATTATAACTAAAATATAACTCTAAGCGATAAATTTACATTTAATGTCGATATAAATTTGTCGTCGTCATACGTAAAAAAAACTCATCTTAATATTATGCAATGTGACGATGATAAGTATATTTAACATATTTAGATTCACCAAACCAAAAATATTCCCTAGTGGGGTCTTTTTGTTGCATCGGTGCTTATGAAATATGAAAGGAAAAGCAGCAAACTTGAAGATGATCCCACAAGAAAGGGAGAGTTGAGCTCAGGCATGCACCTCAACTTCCTTCTTGGGAATAAAGTTGTCTGCGGGTCCATCCATCTTTTCCAGAACATATGATGATTTACTTGGGTATGGGAAAGTAGTAGTGCCAAATGCTAATCAACAGTTAATTACATAATGGATTAGTACTGATAATAATTCATTAACTACTACAATATTGCGATGAGCTCCTCCATTCAAAAATGCTCGAATAACTAAAAGATCAACAAGAAATCCACTGCACAGAAGAAAGAATGAAACTGGAAACACAAACGGAGAGTAATGTAATTGGCAACTGCAACATATCTGTGTATAAACCTATATATTATATAGAAATGCCAATAATTTTACAGAAGATGGTCCAAAAAATAAGGGAAGAGAAGCAGCCCTCCAGGTAATGAGCCTCTTAACATCATCTAAACAGCGAGGGGATAAACGGGATGATACAGAATCAGAAATTGCCAAGAAGATGCAACCCCCAATTAAGCAGTTACTGGGCCAATGGCTGTTGCCTGCCATTTCCGTTATGGTAACCATCATAGGGTTTAGTAGAGTTACCTGACTTCCTCCTCAAAACTACTATCCAAGTGATTACTTCTAAAAGTAGAGCAACACCACCCAAAGCAGCTATCACACATATGTAAGTTGATTTCCACTTCTTTTCAGGATCCAAGATATCTAGGCCTTTAAACACATTGATGACCCCGAGGATAACGATGGCATATCCAATTCCATGGTGGTAGATATTCCAGTAAAATCGGTACTTGTTGTCCTTCTTTGGTCTCAAGAACAACGCAAATATCTATATAAAAGCCAAAAAGAGAAAACCCATTAGAAGCAAATACCCATATATAGTACTGTCACTGCCATGTACAACTTGCAAGATTTTAAACTTCGCACTTCTACAGTGTGCCTTACAAATATAAAGAGATAATAATGTTGGAGACAACATTATGGTTTTCATTACTATTAAGAGGAGGTCTGATGGCATAGCATGAACCACTTGATTGTTATAAATGATATTGGTCCCGTTGAAGTTCAATTAAACTTGTTGAGTTCTGTTGAAGAAACAAATATTTTATTTCAAAATATATATATATATTTAAGAATTTTAGTTAATTTCTTCCAACGCTAAAGTAATCAATCTTAGCTTGGAGTTCCAACAGAATTACGGAAATGAATGTTGTAGGCAAAAAATAAACACCAATATGCCTGGCAGAATTATGCAGAAAGAAATAACTGAAGAATTTGCAATATTGACCATAACATTGCTCATACAAGATCAAGAGACAAAAGTTACCAAATCAAGAGAGATCTACCTGCACTGTGGCAAGAGCAAAGAGTGCAATCCCGATGTTCCGGTGACCAGTGTACTTGACCCCCTTAGATTGACTGCCAAGCTTAAGACCAGTTGCCCAGCCAGCAACCCCAATAGCATATGACAAGGTCTGGCAGAACGCATGGAGATAAAACCATGCTGGATCTGCCCCTGGGAATACTCTGACATACCTCGCGATGATGATTCCAAGTGGAAACAAAGTCCCCCAACTCACAGCATTCAGAATTCCATGAATCTGAAGCAAAACAATCAAATTTCTTAAATTTATCAAACACCAATTTAGATTTTCTTCTTTTCAGATAGCTCTTCTATTATCACTACAATTTCAATTTGATGAACACAGTGTCCACAAACTTCAAATTTGAAACTTTAACTGCAAAGTGATAAAGTCAGAAAAAAAATCCCAGTATTCTAGTTCTGATATCAGTTTTCAAGATTCCTTTGGACCATTTATCAAAGATGCAACTTTCAAATTCTAAAATCTAAACCCCTGAATAAGAACTTTTAAATGTATGTACAATTACAGGCTATCTGGAATTCAATTAATACTACTTTAGCAAACACATCAAAATTTCAACTTTTTTTGTCTCTTTAGTCCCAAACGCATATGGTCAGATATGGTAACACCAGAAACAGAAATATACTATACTAGTACAAATATAAAGGAGAGATGCCTCTCTTCAATTTATAGTTTTATAATATAATTGCATTACAAATAAATATTTACGAAGTAAATAGATACAGCTAAATTGATTTTGTGATTGATACAATAGTTAATATTATAAACTACCTATAAATTATTACCAAGTACTATTTTAAAAATTAAAATATAGCAAATTAAGTAAGGTCAGAGACAAAAAAATTTGAACGGTGGGAGTAATAAAGACTGCAGAAACGTACATTTTTCTTGGTGAGCCTAGAATCACCGCCGGTGGCACCCTTACTCTGTCCACTCAACAAATCTAGGGTTCCTTTAGAGTTCAAATTCGCCGGCTGAAACACATGCTTATCCGGCACACCGCCGGTCACCGACGCCCCAACCTGCCACACCTGATTCACAGTCGTACTATTCCCCTTCTCCGGCAACACTACCGTCGCAAAAATCTTCATCAATCCCCCGGAATACTCCGCAGACATTTTGCTCACCTCAAAAGCCAGCTTCGACTCAACTAACGGACCGTAAGAGCTTATACTGTATGTCTTCACAATCATAGACCCATGCGAGTCTTTGAACCCGATCAGCGCTTGCGAACCGATCATTCCGGTGGCGGTCGGATTAATGGCCCAGGCGACCCAGCCGTCAGGCTTGGCCGGAGAAGCGAGGAACGCGACGGAGAGAGAAGATTTATCGGAGTCATAGGTATAATGGAGGTAAGAGTTTAGCTGCGGCAAATCATTGCAGTGAGCGTAGAGCTTATTGTTTGTGAATTTCTGTGAGGTGCAGGTGAGTGAATTTGAGGGTGAGATTAGAAAAGTCACCAACAGGGAACATATTAGGAGGAGAGAGACTGTGAGCGACGCCATAGGTACTGGTGAGAGTTTGGTTTTAGAGAGAGACGGAAATAAATGCAAACGGAGATTCCGCCGCTTATATATATGGAGGAGAGAGAAAAGAGAGCTCCTGTTGTCAATTGTGATTCGATTTTTCACTGTCAGGGATGGGGTCCATTCTCCATTGTCAGGAGTGCTGTCACATTCTGCGTTCTTTCTTTTATATTTGGGTGGGCTTAATGTGTGTCCTAAGTTACACATTAAGCGCGAAAAACAAGAGATGAAACTCGTTAAAAATTATTTTTTTATATAGTTGCATTGAATTTAATACATAGATCTATTAATATATTATTTTTTTATACATTAAATTTAGTGCTCCTACATAAATAAATAATATTATAGATTATTTTTCGCACTTAGTGTGTGTCCTAAGGACACACATCAAGAAAATCCGTAATATTTAATCGACTACTTATCTTTTTATCCATAATATTTTAAAAATTAAATAAAAATAAGAAATATTTTAAAGTAAATAAAATTTATTTACAATATAATTATATATATAAGATGAAATAAAAAATCAAACAACAAATTTCAATTAAACGGGATTCGCTGAAAATGTGACAGTGAAGATGGCGTATCGATAACATGTGCAGGTTATGATTTTTAATTTTTTTTTTTCTGGTGTAAAAATAATAAATAAATAAAACCATGTCGGTCGGGCGGGCGGGCTAGAATTTTATGACCCAATTTTGTTTCATGGGTCATGAGAGAGTGGTGTTACAATTTGTTCTGCTAGTTTTTATTCATAGGTGGCGCATGAAGAGATACTACTACAGGTCTACAAGCCCAATATCTATTCTTCTTTACTGAGCTGCTAGTGGGCTTGGCATTGGCAGGCAATATTAGGTCAAGTATATTTGTAAGTTATTTTGGGGGTATGAAGTAGAAAAACTTTTTCAGTTTTATGTTGACTCTTCTTGAGATCTCGTACATCTCTTGAATTAGAATAATTGGTCCCTTAATGTGAATTTTTATATATACACCAAAATATTTTATAAGTATTAATTAGTGAGGGATTGGATTCTACGATTGGGCTTTATTTTATTGGACTGGGCTTATGGTTCAGATGGAGCTCATGCTGCGCCAATACCTTAATGTAATTGTAACTCGGAAAACAGAATTTTGTAATTGTCAAAATTTGTGAGAAGCAAAAGACGATTATTAGCTAGCAAAATGTACTCAGTAATGCGAAGACCACAACTAAACCCTCGCCATGTTAGTTGCTCAATCTAAAGTTTTGAGTTATATATATATATATATATATATATATATATATATATATATATATATATATATGGACTACTTTTTAAGAGATTTAGTAGCCAATGTTGTTGTAATAATACTTGGTTCCTATAGAGTATCTTCAAATTTTTATTTTTTTTTGGTGTGCATCTACTTACTACTACAAATATATTTTATAATAAATGTAAACATAAAGTCTTTAATTATTTTTCAGTGCAACACTTAACTTTTAATTTAAGATTTGTTTTCAAGTATTGAGAAAGTAATATTAAGAGACAAATTATATTTCACTCATGCTAGGTGATTTATTCACTCTCAAAAATAAAATAAAAAAATAAGGTGTTTTATTCAAAATCGAGGAATTAATTTTATATTATTGTTAATTTTTTCAAATGTAATTTTAATATTTATTGTATTTGGTTACGGTTGCTGGAAGCTGTCGTTAACACTCCAAAATTAATACTCACTTTCAATCACAAACTCAGTATAATAGCAAGTAAGGGTCGAACCCACAGAGAATGATTAATTTATTTTTATGTAATGTAAATTAGATTTGGGGGTTTTGAACTAATTATAATTAACTAAATAAATAAAAATAAATTAATAAAATTAATTAATAAATTAAAAGCTTCAGTTCTTCGGTTCAATGTCACTCTTACAATTAATAGATCAATCTTTCAAAATATATTTTTATCCTTCCGTGAAATTAATAACTTTAGGCAACAACAAGCTTTGCTACCCGAAATTTTCCTTAATTTTAATCTAAAAAACAAGTTATTCATTAGATTTTAACCATTATACAACCTAGAATAAGCTCTCTAAATTTAATATAATGAAAGTATTAATCACAAGTAAATTAGATTATTCTAAGCAACAATCTCATAAACTCGGACCGTTTAACTTATATCATGATAACCATAGAAATAAACAAAAGCTTGACCACAATCATCTATCACTATTCACTACCAATGATTAGGAATAATATCAATTACACGTAATATAATTCATAAATCTAACAATTGATAATAATTTAATTAACTCAACAGGCCAAAATTAAATCAATCAAACCCAATATCAAATAAATAATTAAAACAGATTATCATAAATAATTTCATATAAGAAAGAATAAATAATACTATTGAATTGATTTAACCATTAATTATAATAGGGTTTCAAATTTCCTAGAACTGAATAATAAAACTTGTCAAACATAATAAAAATAATGTACAAGAAAAATCAGAGTGAGAGAGCTCCTAATTATATCTAATAATCTGCTTATTATTTACTCCAATGCCATGTAATGTATTTATAGAAGTACAATAATAATCCTAAGTTAATGTGAAATTAAAATTCAATTTGGAATCAAATTAATACTCAAAATCCCGAAAAATTCCGTTTCTGTGCATTAACGCGTAGCCAAACAACTCCTTCGCTCCGTTGACCAAGTCTGCGCGCCAGCCACGCGCATTGTGCGACTACTTCTTCCTCCTGGTCATGCCCGCGCATGGCGCGGGCTTTTTCTTTCCGTCGCCGTCCTTCAAACGACGTCGTGTGCTTTGTTGCCTGAATTCCTTGCGCACATTGCGCGCGGCTCAGTTTTTCAGATAATTACCATTCTGCCACCGGTCGTCACTTTTCGGTTTAATTATGATTTTACCATCAGTGTTGGTTATTTATCAACATGCAATCAGATTCTTGCAAAATTTACAGATTTGCCCCCAAGCTTATTTTTCCTACACAATAAAATATAAATTAAATAAAAATAATATTAAAAATAATAAATAAATAAAACATAAAATTACATAAATTATATAAAATGACCTAAAATACTAAAAATAATTAAAAACTCATAATTAATTAAGCTTAAAAATACCAAATAAATAGGAATAAAATCCTAATTATCAGTTGCGCAAGTGATTCTCGGGTATACATATGCCTCGATAGCAATTCAATTCATCTGCTCTGTAGCCAAACTCAAATCACAATCTGTTGGCGTCTAATTTTGTACTTGATAAAATCACTAAAAGTGCAAGCCTAAAAAGTACGTTAATACATGTTGGAAATATAAATTATACTATAAATAAATCAAATTCAAAATATAAGAACACAAGAATTAACGTGAAAACCCAATACAAAAAAAAATTACGGATGATACACCAAAAATCTATTAAAAAGATATTGGAAGTGTTACAATATTTTTACAAGAAAAATACTCATCTGTACACTGACCAACGTATACCGATATATGTCGATATATAATGATTTGTAACAAGGCACAATAATATTTCTTTATTTACGTGGTGTATATGTCTACCCTTAGATATACACTCGACGTATAACACTACCGTTCAAAATTTACGGACGTGTATAAATTTGAATCTTTTCATCCGTGTTTCAGAAATGTGTGAAGATATTGTATTGTGAATGTGAAGGCATTCCGTTGTGGACTGAAAAAGTAACAACAGTTGAACTGATCAAATATTATTGATGAATCCTGTTCCGCTTGCAACAATTTCACTATTCTTGTTGGAGTGATGGTCTAACAAGAAAGCCAGTACAGGCAGCTGGAAGAACGGCACAAGTCTGGCAGGCAAAGACTAACTGCCGAAACCTCTCAACAAAATTGGTAACAAAACTACTTGATGCTGAATTCTTCGAGAGGAAAAGCAACAATATAAATCTGGAAACTGTAGAAAAAAACTTTTCAATATTGGATTTGTATCACAACATAATAAGTACTGGTACAGGAAACTTTTTCATCCTGAACAGCAAGCACTCCAATTCCGTTTAGAGCCAGTCCCGTTGTGGACCAGAGTAACCCGATTGTCCGATAATTCGGGCTTGTAAGAATCCGAGTTTAGGACTTTACTGCTAATGTTGTTGTAGATTGCACGAATAACAATCTCAAAAGCAGTATTAACATTAGTAGAATCTAAAGCAGCTGTCTCAATGAAGAACAGTCCCTCCTCTTCAGCAAGGTTTTTGCCCTCCTCCGCGCTCACTTCCCTAATATTTTCCAAATCACACTTGTTGCCTACAAGCATTATTGCAACAGTAGTATCACAATGATCTGCAGGGCGATTCCAACAAAGATTAATTAATTGGCAGCAAAATACATACAAAGATACGAATGATTGAAAATATTATTATTATTATTATTGTTATTATTATTATACTTATACTTACAATTTAGCTCTTCTAGCCACCGTTTGATGTTACCAAAAGTAGGTTTTCTGGTGATATCATAGACTAAGAGTGCTCCAACTGCGCCTCTATAATAAGCACAAGTGACAGCTCTGAAGCGCTCTTGGCCAGCAGTGTCCCACACTTGGACCTTCACTTCCTTGCCATCAACTTGAACCGCTTGGGTCTGAAATTCTACACCAACTGTGGCCTTAGAATGCAGGTCAAATTCATCTCTAGCAAACCGAGAGAGCAAACTAGATTTGCCCACTGCTGAGTCCCCTATTACTACTATTTTGAAAAGGTACTCTTCTCCTTCTCCTACTTCCGCCATTTTTTTGACCTTATTTTCTTGATTAGTGGGGTTTGGAGATAGTAGAGTTCTTCCGTTTAATGGGAAATGTAGACTGAGATTTGTAGATGGTTAAAAGAGTGGGGGGTTTTCCACTTTGCAGTGGACTGAAGTCAAGCATAGATTAACTGCGTAATTAGTGGACAATACAATACAAATGTCAAATTGGCAATGCTTTTAGTTTCGTGCTGGACCAAGGAAACTATGCACTTCCAGAAGCAGTGCTATTTTTTCTTCAAATTTTTGTAGTGGTCAAAGGAGCCAATTATTCAATAATATCTGTTGTGGTACTCCCACTCAAATCCTCACTCCAAAAGAAAATATCAAGAAGGAACTTATATAAGAAACCTTAATTCAAGAAAATTGCAGGGAATTAATCCATGGATTGTTTTTACCATCTTACTCTCTTACTGTTTCGTTGTATTTGCAGTACTTCAGAATCTGCTGATCTTGGCCAATTTTGCAATAAAAACACAAATACAAGTACAGCAATGGTTTTGGAAAACATTGAAATCTTGTTGGTTAAACTGATTCAGACCGGTGCCCAAAATGACTTTAGTGCCATATCCTATGGAAATGCTTAAAACCAAGTCTATGGCCTAGCACAATGCTAAGGAGATGTGAGCAGCATAGACTGCATTGAATGCAGCTAAAGAAATCCGTAAACGGTGTCCAAACCAATCCGTTGCAAGGATTTGGTACGATTTTTACTTTTTAAGGTATTAAAATGAATGATTATCATGGTGAAGTTGACACAAGCTATGGAATTTTTTACTATAATGTTGAGAATGTAACAGACCCTGAAGTTTTCAACAATAAACTTGGGGCTTTGATGAATAAGATAAATTCACAGGCTTTTGTTCCTAGTAACAAAGGGCTTGGTGGTAAAGGGGATTCTGAAGTGTCACCATTTGTGACACTTTATGCATTGGTGCAGTGCACAAGGGACTTGTCACGGCTCTCTTGTGCTCAGTGCTTGGCCATAGCCATTGGCAACTTCCCAATGTTTTGTGATAACAAGAAGGAATGTCGAGTTCTTTATAGCAGTTATGTCAGGTATGAACTTCATCCTTTCTACTTTCCTCTTGATTCACAAGAAAACTTGGCAAGTGCTTCAACAGCTAATTATGTATCCGTAGTTTTTAAGCCTTAAATTAATCTGTCAAAGTATCAAACCATGTAATTCCAATCTCAAATAATGCAAAAACTTCAAAATAATTTCGATGTTTTATTTCATGAAGCGAATTTACAGTTTGAGCTATTAAGATTATAATCAAACTCAATATAACTTAATCAGTTAAGAGGCCTTTCCACAACTTTGGGGGAAAGGGATAACATCTCTGAAATCATTGAGGCATGTGGTATAGAGAACCAAGAGGTCAAATATGAGACTAAAGGCAGAGTGTTTGGCAGTTCCATGCCTGCAAAGATCCAAGTACCATTGAAACTGCTCCTTTGGAAAGCTCAATTTTGTAATCCTGCACATACATACGCGCGCACGCGCACACACATACATATGATGCGGCCAATACATACACGATGTAGCTTTGAAATAAATACTTGGCATGGACGACGGAATCTAGCTAGTTTTGATATAAACGCAGGCATTGTTCTTGTCGGTTGGCTTTTTCTTAATTAGCACGTTTCATTTCATGGTCCCCGGCCGAATATGCAAATTGTCCTCATTTTTTATATTTAAAAAATAATCCTATCCAACTCCAGCACTCTTTTTTATTAATGGCGTCAAGGTTTGATTTCTTCATATCTAAATTCAATTTTTAAGTGCACCTAATAGTCCATCTTAAACTGGTAATTAGATAATATTTTTCATCGACGCCATAATAATTATTTAAACAATATGAACATTCATTCAAAGATTCTCTTGCTTTGGAATGAATTTAAGTAGTCGAATATTAAAACAACTTAGTCGACCTGTTCAAAATAAGGATGCGACTCAGTCTCATAATTTTGAGCATCCGAAGATTTATATACCAGGCAGCTGGTTAGAAAAATCCATGACGACCAACCGTATAGAAAATAAAGAGACAAATACATTAATTAAATGGAATGTTTTATTCACTAAAGATATTTTTTTTATATAAGCATAACCTAACTTTACACCACATACCATTTAATTAAATTATACCTAATATAAAATATTCCAAATCTTTTAATAGATAACATTTAAAATATTGTACTACCCTTAAAGGAAAAATAAATCAAAATCAAATGCGTTTTCTTATTAATATTTTATTAGGTCATCTTAGTTCATCATAAACTCATCCAAAATGTTAAGACTAAATGTATTAATGATAGCAAATTGAGTACTTATATATATATATATATATTCAATTATCTCACGTGTTACAATGTGAGACTGACGTGTTACAAATTTTTTCACTTAAATACTTGACGTCTCTATTAGGGTAAACACATAGTTACACAAGGTCTAGAAATTTTATTTTTCTTGCCTAGACTCGTCTCTGTGTCTTCACTTCTAGCAACTCAATCAAATGACCCGACCTAAGCATAAGTAACAATTCGAGACTAATCTCGATTGCGAATCAAATCATAATACAATAAGTCCTAATGCGTTTTTTCATTAATATCTTCTTAGATTATCTTAACTCATCACAAATTTACTCAAAAGATCGTGAATTAAAATATTAATAATAATAATTTTAATCTTTATATACATATCCAAATATCTTACTGTTGGGAAAATTCTCCTAAAAATAGTTTTAAAAATTAAATAAAACAGGATTATCTTTATGATTTTATACAAAACAACAATTATATATAAATCATATATCTATAGTATGAATTGTTATCTAATGGATGGTTGGATTAGAAAGTTTGAATTTTCGAATATCCTCAAGATCTTATGCTGAATATGGAGTGTGGTCTTCAAAACACAATTCTAAAAAAATATTTTTACTTATTTTTCCTAGGAAGAGAGAGAGAGAGAGTACACGTCATTTGGTTTTTACTGTGAATTGGAATAATAATCCCGTACTCACGTATATGATCGATGATATATTTATATCTTTATTGATCATTATCTCTCTAATAAAACTAATTCATATTAGGCTAGGATGAGGATCCTAAGGGATTCCTATTCCGACTCCAATACTTATTTATATATTATTATCTAATAATAATATACTAAATAAATATTAATTACAATTAATTCCACTAAATAATTATAATTGCACTTCAGTCAAGGAATTAATTAAAATAAACCATTTACTAATAAACTGTAAATATTTTCTCTATAGATGTACATAAATATTTTAGAATTAAATATAATCCCAATATATTTAAACTAATTTCATAAGTCCATAATTTATCTTCATTTAATCATAAATTGATTTAACAATTAAATCAATTCTTTTAATAATAAATATTAAAAGACTTGGTCAATATTCTATAATCAATAATAAATTATCTTATGAAAAAACTTATAGACGTTTTGACAATAATAATATTTTTAATATTTATTAAATATATTAATTAACATTCCGATGTATTAATTAACACAATATAATTTCACTCGTTGGAATATTAAATTAATATATATAACAATATTAAGTACATTATTATTTCAAAATTAAGAAACGTTCACAAATTAGTATTTATGTGAAAATATTTTATAAATAAAATATTATCGCATGACCTGTTTAATGCACACCGTTAATGCACTATTACTTTAATTAGAAATCCAACTTTCTTGATCAAGATAAATTATCTCTATTAAAACACTATAACCTACATGATAAAATCTCTAAATTATTATAGGTTATAAACTATTATATTTTTATTTATATATATTACATATTATTTATATCTTCCGTGTATAATACTTATTTATACACATAAATCATAATATATATATATAAATTTGAAAATTTATATAAACAAAATAAATAATCATTTAATGAATGACAAATGATGTATTTTTATTAATAAATAAATGTCTAACATAAATAAATATTAAATAAATAGATAAATATAATTTTATAAAAAAAATCCACACTTACATGATATGATATATGAGATTAGGGTGTTACAAACATACATATTTGACATGTAAACATAGCAAGAGGGGAGAAGTAATCAGTGGTCCTCACATGAGTCACGCCTACTATCTATTAATCCAACACAATCAGACTTAAATAAATCACAATAAGAACAATGATTCTGTCACTTTTTCTGGCATAACCAGCTTGGTGAAAATGTGGTTCAAGGGGTGATCCCCGTAAGGATTGATGAAAAGCAAGCTAGGCAAGCAAAATCCTAAAATAACATTTCCAAAGAAGTTATATTTTATTAGTTGCTTTCTCTGTGTCATTATTTTTTTCCCGATATTGGATAGGTGGTAGAAAATTTTATATTTAGATTTTCAAAACAATAAACAACTATGAATATTAAGGGTTATTTAGGTGAAACTATGAGCCTTTTACGTGGTTTCCACATTCTTCTACGACCCTCTTTATTGATCATCCTCCTGTATGTTGGTGGGGGTGAGAATCTCTGACAACTTGGGAGGGAGCATGGATGCAATTAATTTTTCCAGTCAAAAAACACCTAAAAATATCCGTTTAAAAATCTGTGAAAATAACAAAACAAAGGGGTGGTTTGGTAATTCGGAGAAAAACCGAAAGATCCCATGAGTTGGCTCAAGCATAAGGCATGTCCTTTTATTATGGACCTTCTTGGTGTGGTTTGTCTCAGGACTGTTGCATGTATAATTGCCACTACTCTTATCTCTTATTCTCATTGCTCGACTACAAACCCTTCATTTTACCTCTCCCAGTCTATCGTTTATGTTTTCCAAAAAAAGTTCGATTATCCTTCAAACTTATCACAATACCAAAGGCCAAGAATGATCAACATTAATAACCCCAACTTACTCGTTCTATTCTTCAGCTTAATTTGGGCAGCACAAATTATACAAGGTCATATTTTTACAATAAAGTGGTCTTTCTTTCCTTAATTCCACATCCTTCCTTTTCTTAGTCTTCAATTGCATTAAATTATCTTCGCCATTTTCCCCCCCCCCCCCCCCCCCCCCCCCCCTCTCTCTTGTAGCATTAAAGTTTTCTTAGCTTTTACAGTATGAACTTATGTCTTGTCACTAGTCCTAAGCTTCATGTAAAGTTTTCATCAGGTTCAGCTTATCCTTGGACCAAACATTATATTTGTAAAGTTTCTGGTTTGAATGAGCTTATGGATTTTAATCATATGATTATGATTTAGTATTTCATTTTTATTTTTGGGTTGCAGGCTCCCGAATTCAAATATTAAACCCTTATCCTCAGGGGGTCTATCATAATTCTGCATCAGAAAAACAAGACTTGCAGGTGAGCTAAGCCCTTCTCAGAAAATTAATATCAGGGTCTAAGATTTTTGTTTTTAATCTTATGATGTTATGTCCAAGTGTATTTTCTTAAGAAATTAATATTTTTGGACTTTGTTATAAATAATCTTTACGGAGCTTATATAGGGTAGTAGCAAAAAGTGGATACGCGGCAATGCGAGAAGATTGATGATAGGATCAGTAGCTCCAACTTGCACTTATAATGAATGCAGAGGGTGCAAGTTCAAATGTACAGCTGAGCAAGTTCCGGTAGAGGGAAATGACCCCATGAACAGCCCCTACCGCTATAAATGCATCTGCCATAGGTGGTGATACAAGTAATATTTGTGTTTGTTGAATTTAAGTTCAAATGAGAAATTATGTACGTAGCAGAGTGAAGGGGGTGGGGGGGGGGGGGGGGGGGGGGGGGGGGGGATGTTATAAATAAAAAGGCCTCTCTTTTTCTATCACCCTATTGTTACTTTGTTAGTACAAGTAGTTAAAGTGTGTCTAATTAGTTTGAAATAGTAGTAGATTGTTTTCTGGACTTGAAATGGCTTTGCCATTCCCAAATGTATTAATTTTGTCTTCGGTTATTATCTTATAAAACCACTTGCTCAATAGTATCCTTATGGGTCATTCGACTCAATTTAGCCCACCACAAATTTACCCAAAAAGATTGTGATTGAATGTAATATTGGTAGCAACTTAATTCTTTATATACAAACAAATTCTTCTCACATGATTTGATACAAGACTGGAGTGTTACAGACTTAAAATAACTAGGTGATAAACCTTTCATATCGCAGTAAAACTGTTTAGTGAATGACACATTATCTATCGAGAGAAAATAGTAGTAATTTCAATATAATTTTAAATAAGGAAAAAAAAAAGTAGGACTCTTTTTTCTAACCAAAGGGTACGTAACTTGAAGTAAACTTCACTTTGCATACACAATTGTAAGAATGAATGAGCATTGGAAAAAGACAAACTTGAAGCATTGCTCAATATGGGGTTTGCGGTTTTCCCCTTGTAGGCAGGCTATATTTTGTTTTTTCTTCTTTTATGTAAAAACTAAATTGGTGAAGAAAAAAATATGGTGGGATTTTTGGTCATTCGAATGTTTGAATTGCACAAAGTGGTCCCAAAGTTTATGCATATAAGCACCCATGGGAAATCTTGTTTCAGTCCCCAATTTGCACAAAATGTCATAATTGATCAGTTTTATTAATTAGGAGGAAGAAAGTATCTCTCAACTACCCTGGGAGAGGTCCCAATTTCAGTGTACATAAAGTAAAGCATATGCCACTGGCATGGTGGAAGTTATATCATATATGGTCCATCATACTTGAATATCTTGCACTCCTTTTTCTTTCTCTTTGTTGTAGTATGGACTTCACCTAGGACTCAGGTAGATGAGCCACAACCAGCAATTGAATAGGTTTTGTTCTCTGTTAATTCACTTTGCTGGATTATTGGGCAGCACCTTTAGAACCTGACTTTTCCAGTCATTGTGTGAGTTTTTGTATTTTCTTTTTATTATAAGATTTTATTTCTTTTTTATCGTGAGTGAATTAGTTGTTCATGTGATATTCTCATCCATACTATAAGAGTTTATTGATATTTGTGCTTGTAATCATAACTCTATATTGTAGCGTTGTTAACAAAATAAAAGGAAAATAAAAAATTATTTTTCGATATATTTTATACGTATCACGTTTATTTTTTTATTATACAATTCAACGTCTATTTAGAATATACTTAAAACATAACATTTATCATTGAATGAGTTTTAAAATTAAAATTTATTCTTGGAAAAAAATATAATTCATTTTCAAATGATATTTATTAAAATAACATTTTTTGGTTTCAAAATATTGTTTCTTTAATTTATGTAAAATAAATACTACTTATCACATTCTTTATAAAGGGGCAGAATAATTACTATATAAAGTACATATTGACTTTTGTAGGAGTGGACATATAGTAACTGGGTTTTAATTGGGTCAAACCATGATGGGCTTAACGGAAGAGTAGCCCAATGTCATATGAGACTCAATTCTACGACAGCAAGCTCAGTGCTCAGTGCTCAACCAACCAATTGACAACAAAAAAAAGTGATCAGCTAGGAGTATAAGCCTACTCTTTTTGGACTGGAATCAGCCATCGCTCATTTTGCCACGTATCTATCAAGAAGTATCATTGTCCGATAAGGCTCGTGAGAAAAATGGTTGGAATTCTAATTTTTATTATAATTATGCATAACAATTTGTTACAAGAGAAGAAAATAGATGAATAATTTTACGTGAATAAATTATACACAAATAATTATGTGTAAATTAAGATAAATATAATATATCAAATTTTACCATTGAAACTAATGATACAAATTATTAACTATTTTATATTATTTTTTCTATTTAATAAATGACATAATGATATTCTTAAACAGTTTATTATATATTACGAATATTTACGTTAATTTTTTAATTGTCAATTAATAGAGTAACTATTAATGATAATTATTTTAGAAAAATATATAATAAATGTGACTCGGTTATTATTTTATTAAATTTCTCATAAATTAATATATTTTATAATTATAATTTGATATAAATTTACAGTACTACATGAAAAAACTCTTTGTAAAAAACTTACACTTTCTCTGAAGTATATATCACGCCGACACAGTAATCCAACTCCACGACTCCACCTACAAGTATAAACTAGATAGTGGAATTTTTTATTATTAACGCTGTACTCCATTTATGCATCTATTTTGTATATATGGATAATGACACAAAGATTATGTATGTTCTTTTCTTTTTCAATAAAAGTTATCTATCTGATCTTCCTAACTATTTTTAAAAGCAATGTTTAAATAATTAATTCAAAAAAATGTGGTGTTTTAGCCTCTTTGTCAATCGTTAATTATGCAATGCTATATCAAATTAGTGGCATAAATTAGGTAACCTTTTAAAATATTATGCCATTGTGACAGGTGTGAGATGATTGAATAAATTATGTATAAATTCTATCAAATCAACAAAATTTATTTAAGGATGATATTAAGGGTGTCAAATATTATTTTTCTTCTCAAAAAGTAGTTTAAATAATATTTCACTAAGAATAAATTTCATGTGGTTGGTTATGTTATTAATTATTATTAAAATATTTAATATTATATTATTTAAGATAATAAAATTTTAAAATCTCTAGTATTATTTTTTATTTAAATCCATGTGACGCGGAGGCATTAATTAATTTTTCAATTAAAATATAGAAAATTTAAAATGGTATGAGCACAGTTCGCAGTCTTCATTCATTCGCAAGCCGCACTAACTATAAATTAAAGTTATCTTGCGGGAAGATTTTGTAATCGCATATCTGATAATCCGATAAAATAATCAAATCGACTTACTTTGTATTAATTACACTATTATAAATCTTCATGCGAGAAGATTACACACGTGTCCATTATTCAATGTTTAGCAAACAAGCTTTAATTTCTGAGTTTAATTTTTACTAAATTTATTTAAATATATTTACCAAATTGAGAATATTTTTAGAATAAGTATAAGTATATAATATTTAAATATTATATTTATTTTAATTATTAAAAAGTGAAACATGATATTAAAATTTGTGTTATATTTTATTTTTTAATAATTAAAATAAATTTAATATTTAATTATTACGTACGTAAATTTATAGATTTGTCCATATTTTTAAGCTACACCAAGTTAAAAAGAAGGTTTTCATTTGGAATTGAACCCATATTTTTGTAAATATACTAGTATTTTTGTTTTATATCCACCTACTTTTAATAAGTTGTTTTAGTAATAGAAAGTTTTTGTGAAATAAAAATATTTAATAAACAAGACTTTTTTTTGTAAAACGAGAAATATTCATGAACAAATATTAGCTTGTACAAAGCTTTTTTTATTTATTTAAAAAAAGTATTAAAATTGAAAAAATAAATAAAGGGCATGATGAATGGTAAGATTCACGTTTTAGTTTTGATATGTCACTGTCTACACGTACAGTTTCCTGATCAGGGAACAAGTCATGTTATAGTCTTTTTCAATGCAATAATATACTAGTAATAGTAGTCTTTTTCAATATAATAAGAAAAATTATGATTTCAAGTCATATCTACTAATTTTTTTTATTTTATATAGATACTGCGACTAGAAGAACAATTAAGACAGACAAGGAGGGAGCCCGCCAGCCACACTGGTGAACATGCCTGCCAGGTGCCAGCCCAGCCAATAATTAAGGGTCGTTCAAAAATGATTTTTTTTTTTTTGATTTAAAGTTATAATTTGAGTAAATTTATAAATTAAAATTTTAGTAGATTTATAAGTAAAAGTGTTCGATATCACTTTTATTTATAAGTTGAGAATTATAAGTAATAGTTGTGCATGTGTTCGGGTAATAATGACTTATAAGTTAAGTAAAATGTAAAGATTATTAAAATGTCATTTAATAAGAAGATTAAAAAAACAAAGAGGGACAGTTTTGTCTTTTCATCAGAGTTGTTTAACTTAAAAAAAATGACTTATAAGTCATTTTTTTTAAGTTCCAAAAACTTACTCTCTTTTTTTTGACTTATAAATCAAAAAAAAAGTAGCAAACGAACAAGTTTAATGACTTAACAATTTATAAGTTCGTTGACCGACTTATAAGGAGAAAACGAACAGCCCTTAGTAGGCAAATGACTTGGAAAACAAAGTCTCCTCCTTCCAACAAGCGCAATTTTACTGTCCGTCCACGGATGGAAATTAATTTGGGATTCTGATTAAGAATCGTATGCATGCAGATATATATATATAGGAAAATGCTATAGCCAATGATGTTTGACAATGATATAGCTAATGACATTTGTTAAAAAATGGTGGGACCCACCATGTATGGTGGAACTCACCAATTTTTAACAAATGTCATTATCTATATCATTAGCTATAGCAAAGCCCATATATATATGTGGCACTCTGTCGATCGCCTTCCTTCAATTCTGTTAGTAAAAGTCAACAAAGCATTTATTTGTTCCTTTCTTCATTTTTTTTAATTTAACATTAATTTTTTAAACTCAAATTGTGATATATTTATTCATTCAAAAGATAAGTGAATCTATTAAGTTTTTGATAATCAAAATTATCAACTATTTAAAAATTGTAACTAAATACAAAACGTATTGTATTTAAAACTTAAAACAATCACATAAATTAACCGGAGTTCAAAAATCTCTTGTATTAATTTTTAAAAATTAATTGTGATTTTATTTTTTACAATTTCTCTCACATGCATGAATCCCGATTCCATCTCCACTATTCATGTGAGGGACACTATGAAAATATTAGTTTTGTGAGGAACATTATTATTATTACTTCATGTATCATTGAATTCCAATTTCTCTAATTATTTTTTAATCGGGAAACAAATTTATTTTAAAAAATAAATACTTCATACATCAATCCTAGTATCTTATCTGAAGGATAATATTAAAATTTAACTTATAAATTAAAAGTGTTTACTTATGAAATTAAACTTCTTTTATTTAAACAAAATCAGGCAGGCTAATGCATGGTAACTTCTCCGGTACGAGGGAGGACTGAGGAGGAGGAGGAGGGGGAGTGTTACTTCCGTCTGTAAACGCGGGACCCATTTTTTGTTATTTTTAGATTGGAAATTTACTACGAATTAAATAAAGAATTGTCACATTAATTTCCAAAAACCAAAAAAAGGAAGAAAAAAAATACTAATATTGCGACGTCGCAAGTTTTGGGTTTTTTGGCAAGTAACATCGAATAGTAATAAAATAAAGTTACTCACATGTCTCATATTTCAAATTTAAGGAGGGTGGTGGATACATTTTCTTTACCAGAAAAGACCCCCTTGTTTTCTAGTCTCCCCTCTCTCTCTCTCTCTCTCTCTCTCTCTATCCTTTGACTAATTCTTAAAAATACTTGTAGATAAAATTGCTCCTGGGTTGGGTTGTTGCTGTGTAATTCTAAATATTTTTTTCTTGTGTGAGGAGAGAGAAAAATGAGCAGTGGGGGGGTTTCACTGGATGATCTTAAGAAGAAAATGGCTGAGTTTGCTAAGGAGAGAGACTGGGAACGTTTTCACAGCCCCAGAAACCTCCTCTTAGCTCTGGTATTTATTTAATTTTCTCTCTTTTCCTTTGCCTATACAATTAAGTTATCAACTCTTGTTTATGATCTCCGGCAAATCAAATCATAATTAAAACAACAGCTAGTTGATAATATATATATATATATATGGTCAGATTTATGTAAAGTTACTGTATATTAGAAAGTAGTTTTGATTACATTGCCAAGTTTTGATTTTTCAAAGATACGTGGTGATATATATATCATGTGAATGAGTTTCTTTACTTTATTCATTTCCTGTTAATTAGGTCAAACTTGGCAACTGTGGAAACCGAGTCTCTGTTTTGTCGTTAGTCATAAAAATTCAAAGAACCCCTTTTTTGTGCCTTGGAATTTGCTTATCTTCTAATTAATCGCTCGAGATTTATTTGGTTAGAATAAATAGTGGTTTACAAAGGGAACTAATATTTCTAGGGCAAAATTTCATTTTCGAGTGTAGATGATGCAATACTACACAGTCTTGTGATCTTGTGATCATGTATGAATAAAGAAAAAAAAGTACATAATGGAAACTTTTGCGATGAAAATACCATCCATATATATATATATATTCCTATGGAGCGATGAAATTAATTTTCATTTTTCAGAAAATCTCACTCAACTTAATTTCCCTATATATATGCTGCCTGCAGGTGGGTGAGGTGGGAGAATTGTCTGAGATATTTCAATGGAAAGGAGAGGTACCCAAGGGACTGCCTGATTGGAAAGAGAGAGAGAAAGAACATCTGGGGGAAGAACTTTCAGATGTTTTGCTTTACCTTGTGAGGCTATCTGACATATGTGGGATTGATCTAGGCAAAGCTGCTCTTAGAAAGGTGGAGCTTAATGCCATTAAATACCCAATTCATTCCAACAAAGATGATGATGTCAACAACCATGCTAGTAACTCGTCTGGCAGTGCTTGATCGATCAACCACCTAGATTTCAATTTCAAGATGTTTAAGAAGTTGTAGTTTTGTTTGTTTGTTTGTTTTGCTAAAGATCGGGGTGGTAGGTAGGTTTGATTGATTGCATGGGCACTGGTATGGATGATCACTATTTGGTTTTGCTTCTTGTTACTAATTTCTCACCCTTTTGACTTGATGTAGTTTGTTTTTGGATATTATAATTAATGCTCTTATCTTGTTTGCAATTTTGGTACTTCTGATTTGCAATTTTGTCATTATAATTGCTACTCGGTCTCTTTTGGCTATTTTTTTCGATTAATTCATTTTGAGTTCTTTCTTATATATACCGTCATTTACATTTATTACTTTTGAGTAATTAGCATAAACTATCAAGTGTAAATACTATGCATAGTACTCTTTAAATTACGCATATGGAGTAAATTCATAATAATTGGTACGTACGTACTCCCATTAATTAAATTGAAATAAATAAATAAACTTATAGCTAGACTCTATACTATAGTCTAAAATTCATTAATTTAAGAATAATGAGAATAATCAATTTTATTTCATTCTAATAAAATAATTAAATATATATTTTTTACTTCATAAAAAATAGTCATTTTATTTTTACTTCTATTTTATTCTTTTAATTTAAATATAGCCTGAGTCTCTTTTAAGGGTATATACAATATTCTCAAATAAAATAATAAGGGGAATTGATCTATTATAGACCAATCTTATTATCTATAAGAAAGAGGAAAGAGGGACTGAGAAGTGAGAAAACGAAACTAGCTTCCATGCTTTTATTGATTTCCTAGCTACTTCTATGGTTTAATATGGTTTAAGAGCAGCTGACCTGTTTAAAAGTGTATCAGCCAAGGCCAAGCAACAGCCGGATATTTATTTATTTCTTTTTCTCCCTTTCTTCTTTATGTATATACTCAGAAGGACCCAAATAATTTCTTTTGCCAAATGCAGTAGTATCTTTTAGTCTTTTCTGGCAAGTCACGCTTATACTAAGAGTGATACTATGCCGTTTCAAAATAAAATTATAAACTATATATAGCCTACTAATTATATTATTCATTATTTGTAAAAGATAAATAAATAACATCAAACTTGAATTTAAAAATATCTTCAATCAGTTACTATACTAAAAGAGGCTAAACCTTATAGCATCTCTGTTGTATATGTTAATAAAATATTTTGTATCAGATTCTTATTTTAAAATATAAAAAAATATTACATTATATATATTAAGGAGGAGGTTAGTAGTGGGTCACATGTTTTAAAATTTTATTTCTTTGTTAACTGTAACATGAACATTGTCAAATAGTAGGGCCTAATAATATAAAAATCTTTATAGCCATTAATATTACCATTAAAGTATTGTGTATTGTGGGATGGTCTTAACTTTTTGATTGATTGATGTAAAAGTGTTATTAAACACTTTCACTACAGCGAATGAATTTTTAACAATTTTATCCTTATTATTAAATATTTTAAAAACTTATCATATCATTCATAGATCTCATTTTCCAAGCTTCTCCAATAGAGACGCTCTTAGCCTCTCCTGGTTTCCGAGCTGCTTCGTTGTAACCAGCTGGACCTGTTCAAAAGTGGGTCAGCCAAGCAGCGCTGCAGAGATTCCTTTGTTTTTACCCCTTTTTCATTCTTTCTCCTTCATGTTTCTACTCAGAAGGACCCATATAATTTCTTTTGCCAAATGCAAATTTTTTTAGTCTTTTCTAGCAAGCAAGTCACTTGTACTCCTACAAATTTTCTAAGAGCGATACTGTTAAAATGTACATTTTTCCTCAACGCGTTTTGGTCAATTTTAGATTTAATTTTGATCCATTAATTGATTGAAATTAGATGAAAATAAAAATATTTTTGATAGTCTATCACAAGGAGATTAAAAAAAATATTATATAATTTAAGTAGAAATTATATATTATTTTTTAATTATACCCAAAGTGCGGTGTATGAAAGGATTTATTATTATTTCTAAAACTAATTTTCTTAAGCCCTACGTTAGTTATAAGTAAAATTATTTAATACTTTATAAGTATAAGTGATAGTTTAATTTACTTGTGATACTAAATCAAAACCTTGGAAATGATCATCATGGCGTGGTGTAAAACACCACTAGCCTATAACCTGAGGCACGCACGTACATTAATTATGTAATAATTGTATAAATAGTTAAGCTCAGTTAGGGTTATATATATTTTTTCTCATTATACTCGACTCTAATTTACATATGTATTATTGTACTTAATTTTTTTACAATCGAGTCATTGTACTCGAATTTTTTTACAAAAAGTAAAATTTTTGTAAATGACTGTTAGTCATTTAACAGAAAAATGACGTGATAGTATTAAATACCATTTTCATCATTGAACTGGAGGTAAATTTTTAATTGCATCACTGAAGCGAAATTAATAATAATAATAATAACACCCTCTCCGTTACACAAAAAAAAAAAAGATTAATTTTATTTTTAAAAAATTAATTTGAGATATTTTAAAAATAAAATTTAATTTAATAACAATAATAATAATAATAATAATAATACCATCTCCGTTACACACACAAAAAATATTAGTTTTTCTTTTCAAAAATTAATTTGCGATATTTTAAAATTAAATTTTAATTTAATAATAATACTTATAACAACAACAATAATAAAGATAATACCCTATCTGTGACGAATCCGGGTCCCTCGAAACTCAGATCCGGTTCAACACGAATACAACATTTTTCTTATTGTTCATTAATTATAACAATATTATAATTGCTAAATAATCATTTATTTATAATTTTACAACATTTCTTTCTATTCCAGAATCGCAATATTTATACATTCCTAGTATGTCTCAATATCATACATGATATGACATTTTATTATAAATAATTTGAGTATTTAACACTCATACTACATACCAACTAATTCTTATACTACACAGTCATTTTACCTGTCCAATTTGGACTGATATCTACAATGGTCGTGCTAGACCTTCAGTGAATGTAATATGTATTCCTGTTTTTTGATTTTTATCAAAAACTTCGAATAACTTATACTATCTGGTTTGCTTCTACTATTTACGCTTATTTTGCGACTTTCGTTCAACCTCTTAGACATGGATGCTCTTCTTCTTCTCCTTCTTCTTCTTCCAAAGTATGTTATGAAACTATGTGTCATCCACCAAACTCCCCCTCTAACAATCTCCTTCAACTCACAAGTGTTTGAAATAAGTCATAAATTGAAACAAATTTTCACGTTTTCATTATCTTTGAATATCTTCCTCAATCCCAGTTATAGTGTGAATCATAAGAGAAAATGGCCGCCATAGTACCTATAAGACCCCGAATTTTATGAAATATAAAATTTAATTTTTCTTCATATATATTTTTTCATGAAACAGTAAGTGGTTAAATTGACGAAATTGAAAGTTAAGGATGTTATGTGCAAATTTTATTTTGTCGGACAATATTCGCTTTGTCGGGGAATATTCGTTTGGTCGGGAAATATTCGTGTCGTACGACGGCGCCGAAATAACTAATTATTGGTGGACCCCACAACAAAATATTTGTCGGATATAGAAAACGACAGAAGTAACCTTTTTAAATAAAAATAGTCAACGGTGTTAACTATTAAAATACCGATGATAAAAGAATAGTAGCATACGGTAATTTATGGTATTTCACTGTAGCACACAGTACTCTACTGTAGCACACGGTATTGCACAGTATCTCATATTATTAGTCTGATAATTGACACCGTAACTGTTGCGCATAATTTCATCAATAATTGTCACTGCATAATATTTTATGTTATCAATTCAATAATTGTTGCTACACAGTATTTTGCATTATTGATTCAATAATTGTCATTACACTGTATTTCATATCATTGACTCAATAATTGTTGGTGCACTGTAGTTTAAAATTATTAAACCTAATAATTGTCACAGTAGCAAACACACTGTAAATTATATTATTAAATTAATAATAATCTGTAACGTGTTTATTACATTATTATTGAATTATTGGTGTAACATTATTTTAGTTATCGTATTACTAATTGGTATTCTTATTAGACAATATTATAATAAAAAGATATTTGTTTTATTAAGAAAAAATATATATTATTATTATTTTTCAAAAGTTACTATTCACTCCCGGAAAAGTTACTATTCACTGACGGAAGTAACTGTTCACCTCGGAAAAGTCACTGTTCATCTGTTGACAAAAGTTACTGTTCATTATTGTTCACTTTTTGAAAATTTTAAAGTTACTGTGCAAGTATTGAAAAAAATTTAAAAACGTTTGCGCAGCCTCTGCTGAAAAAAAATTTCAGCCGCCTACCGCGCATAGTAACTTATTTTCTCCTATAAATAGCTTGCTCAGCTGAATAGAAAAATCACACCTAAAACATATAATTTTTCTATAAGAATTTTATGTGTTCTCTCTGAGAATAATAAGGTTATTTTGAGAGTTTGAAAGCCAAAAGGAGTGCAGAAAATTTTCAAGTAAGTCTTTTATTAAAAAGTAATAATTTCATAAATTCCTTTTTTTCATGGTATTCACAAATCTTCCTTTAGAATACTCTTCTTTAAGAAGATTCATTTTTAAAAGTTTTCTTTGGAAGATTTATTTTGGAATATTATTTTAAAAACTATTTTAAAGTTGTTATATTATACTACAAAAATTATGTTAAATATATATAATTTTGATAGTTCATATTATACGAATTATCATACACTTTGAAATTTATATGTGATAATTACTAATTATATTAAAAATATATAGGTTAATCAACTTCATTTAAATCAATATCCAGTCACGTGTTAAGGTAAAACGTATCATTCTTTTCACACTCTTAAACTTACTACGGTAAGGGATGTCATTTTCTTTCATACTCTTAAATCGAAACTTATTATGGAACTATTGCTTCTATAATTTCTAAAAATATTATATGTTCCATAATAGTTGAACTTCATTATTTCAACTGAACCTTCCTATTTTCTGAACCTTTCTATTGAACTGTAACCGTTATCCTGAACTGTGGATCTTGAATATCATTTTTAAATTTCACTCCACATCATGTTGACAATTTGGACATTGTTTGAATCTGCACAAAGTAAACTTCCGATACTTATTGTTTATCTTGTTTCTTCTGTTCATCATTTATATCACTGTTATTTGTATTAACCATCAAGAATCAAGCTGTTGTGAATATCTGTGGCCGGGGGCACAGATGTGATATAATTGTTGAACAGATGATAGGTTAAAGGCGATATACTAGGTTAAAGGCGATACATCTGTTCGGTGTTTTTTATGGCACGTGGTGAATGTTCTCTTTGGCCCGTAGTGCAAAGATAAACTGTTGATTGGTATGATTATGACCAAAGGCTGAATCTGGTATAATCATGACCGTTGGTATTATATTGAAAGTTCTCTTTGGCCCGTAGTGCATAGATGAACTGTTGTTTGGTATGATTATGACCAAAGGCTGAATCTGGTATAATCATGACCGCTGGTGCTTTATTGAATATCTTTGGCCCGTAGTGCAAAGATGAACTGTTGATTTGCATGATTATGACCAGGAACTGTGAATTTTTATTATCATGACTAATGGTATTTCAGATGATAAAAGTTGATGATGTTTTTACTAAAAAGATAAGCGAGTGGACATTATGGTCTGCATTATTCTTCTAATAGATTGCTCATTCCGCTGCTATTATTGATCTAAACATTGTTTAAGAATTTAACTACAGTTTTTGATATAAACCTTGTAGTCTATTGTATTCTATCAAGAACTCAATTGTTGAAGACTAATGATATTTAGTTGTGTATTATTATACACTGTATTGTTGAACGTTGTACTACTTTGTAATAATTTTGTTGTAGTCTTTTGACAACTCAAGTTTGAACTATGTGGAATTAGATTTGGGGGCGTCGCAGTACCGTCGCCATCTCCAACTTCGACACCCAACACCACCTTCCCAGAAACCCACCCAATGGGCTACCCACTATTCTCCCAGATTCCCCTCGCCACCGTAACTGATGTCCCACCTCTTTGCCACCATTGAATCCTCTCTCTCTTTGCCACATTCTTCCCTAATTCCGCCACAAACCCACCAACCTCCTTCCACTCTTTCATCGTCTTCCTTCCCAAAACCTCCCTAAACCCATTCCCACCCCCAATTGGAAACCCCATCTACACCCCAATTGAGGAAAATGGATTTTTGATATTTAGATTTTTTTTGTTTTAATTCAATTTATTAAATAAGTCTTTAGTTAGTTTTTTATGTTATTTGTTCTTTTACAATTTTGTCCTTTAATACATATTGTAATGTACATGTTATTTTTGACGAATTAAAATATTAAAGTGTGCATTTTATTTAACGAAATAGAATTTTAAAATATATTTAGATACTTTTTTTTTTAGTTTAGAGGTACAAAAGTGAACAATTATATAAAATTTAAAATACAAAATATACTTTAATCCATTTTAAAATGGGAGAGGAGAGAGAGAAGTGGGTTTATACCATCACAATAATTTGCACATGGACAAGCAAGACAACCCTCTTCTTAGTGAAAAATTATTTAATAGTCTTAGGTATCGTCACGTAATATTTTAAATTAATATATATTTTTTAATTTTAATAGTGTCTCATCACTTATACTTATAAATCTATTAAAATAAATTTTTTTATTAAATTAAAAGATTACATGAATTCGTCTCAAAATCATCGAATGATTGCTCCAACTCAGCAGTGAATTAATAGTTACAAAAAAATTTGAGTGGGGTCACTTGTAGTCACAGAACCCACCGCCACTGTACATACATGCGAGTTACGGTTAATATATAATTTTTTTATACTGTAAAAATATAAATATATATATATCCATAAAAATAATTAATATATTAATAAAAAATTATTTAATATTTATAAAAAAAAGTGATATAGGCTGATAACTTGTTTTCATAATTTAAACAACTTTACATCAATTTTTAAATTTTTTAGGATTTCGCCAATAATTATTTTTGTGCTTCTTCTCCTATACAACGGACTGCGATTGAGTTCGGTCACTTCCTCTTTTCTAGATGCTCTCTTTTGCGAGGAGACTTCAGAGGTCTCACCCATGCCTCCAGCGAGCTGCTAGCCAGTTCCGAACCGACGCCGGTTCATCTCCGCCAACCCGGAGGCGGCCCAAGTTCGCGGCGGCGACGATGAGGAAGACAGACGATAAGTCGGAGTGGTGGGTGGTCGACGGTGAAATGCACGAGATTGGGGAGAACGTGCCTCCGAGAGAGAGGTTCGTGATAGCTAGAGATAACATCCCTAATAAGCGCCGCAAGCAGCTACGAGATCAGTTCATGCGCCGTACTCGCCTTGTTCTCAAAGAATCTGTCAGTTCCATCTCTCATCTTCTCTTTACTAGGGTTTCGTAATTTGGGGATATACTTTGTGTTAGTATATATTATTTTTTATTTTTTAATTATCTGATAAGCTAATAATGATAAAAAGGTTTGAAAAACAGAAAGCTTGAATCTTTAATATGAGTTATACATATATTGGACTGCTGACCTGAAAATCCAAATGAATACCTGACAAGTCTGGACTGAATGCGAATTAAACTAATTTATGAATTTAATTCTTGCAATTTGCATATTGCTTTTATATAATTTATCATCTCCTCCATATTCATGTATAACTAGAGGGAATTCAAGGAATAATTTTCATTTCAGCCGGGCTTCTAGTGAAAGGTTTCCTCCCTTGTTTGTTAACAGTTTTGGAGGTGCACTTCAACTGTATTTTGAGGTTCATTTATGTAGCATTTCAAGTTTCAGTAAGGTGATTGATGAGCATCTAAATTTAGCTTCTCCTAAAGATGTGTCTAAATAAAAAATTTGGCACTTTGCTAGCTTACCAAACATTCCTAAAACCTCTTGTTCAACCCTGTATTCCTTCTTTACCTGTTGTTGTTTAAGTCTGTTTGTCTGTTTGATAATTGTGGTTTTGGATTTAGTTTTCATCAATTTGTACTTATCTACCCTTTGGTATCTATTTAAAAGGAGCATGAGCCATGGTGCAAAAGATACATGGAATTATATCAAGAACTCAGAGAGAATTGGGAGAGGCTGTACTGGGATGAAGGCTACTCTAAGAAACTTGGTCAAGATCATGCCAACTATGACTCTGCTGAAGATGATGATCAAGATTTTTCACCATACAGGTTCCTCTACTTTCAAAATTTATATTCGTTGTACAATTCTCTTGAGTTATTTTTTTAACATATCAACATTTAGATAACTTGATTTGATATGATTAACTATTTATTTATCTAACTCAAATTAAGCCAATGATGGAAATATAGAATATCGATTAAAAGTTAAGAAAATTTTATTGACTGTGTTTACGTGTTCACTTAAGCAGCCTTTATTAATTAAGTTTCCTCATAATTGATAAAATTTACTTGTTATGTAATTATCATTATTGTTTTTTGAAGAATACAGTTGTGTGATTATTTGCTGATGCTGAATTTTACTTTCTTTCTCTTGTTTTCCAGGAAAAGGCTACCCCATGCTGACCAAATGAAGGTAATAATTTCAGCTGCCTGCAGCATCTATAATTGATCCTATATTCAGATAAAGTAAATATAGTGTAAAAGGCTTTAGCTGTGGGTATATGTGAAAGTAGATGTCGTTCCTCCTTCCCCCATTTGTTGATTATTGTTTCTGTCTAATTTGTTTTTAATTTTCTCCTATTTCTCCTCTGGAAAACACCATGCTACGAGGCTACACGCTTCTATCTCCATATAATTAAGCTCTATGTAACCTAACAAACCTACTTATCAAAAAAAGAAAAAAAATACCCTTATAAACCTAACTGCCAAAAGCCAAAGTCAGTTGTCCCTACCCTAACTTTGGTATAATCTTTGTTAGGTACTGGAGTGTGCTGATTTATCCAAAAAAAATAAAAAACAAATAAAAAAAGAAATTTATTACAGTGTACTGATCTTGTATCTTTAATGTACTATTATTATATATGTATATTTTAAGTAAGTCACATACTTATTCAAATGCTTGGCATAACAATATTTAGCACATCATGATAGGGATTGAACATTTAATTTAATTAATGAAAGTCATCTAATTTTTTTAGGAAGAATCTGAATGGTGTTTTATATATGTTTTTCTCACATTTTGTAGAGGAAAATTTTAGAGGAGAGTTCCTTTAGTGGTAGATGGCTAACAAACTGTTAGGCACAATAGTCATCTGGAAAATAATATTTGAAAACAGTGAAAAGACTTTTAAGGATTTTCGACCTTTTGATTAGTTTGGAATTTTGGATTGAGCCACATAGAACAGAGTGACATTAATTTGATCTATCTGGACGCTCATCGCCCTCTTTTCAATCGATTTGTAGTACTTTTTGCGAGAACCAAAGCAAAAAATTTCCATCCTTGACCTCAGGAAGTCTGAAAATGTAAAAAAAAAAAGTTCTTTTAAAGTTTTTGAGACAAGTCCATATTTTATTTTTTGGTCTCTGTTGCTTACTGATGTGCAATGTTTTTTTCTTACATTAAAATTTGCAACATTAGGAATCGTACAAACTGTTGAAATTATTATCATGTACTGATATAAGGATCTTTTGGTGTACAATGACATGAATGTATATTAGCCCCCCCAATTCTTTCAACCGCTTCCACATCTATTCCTTGTGATGAACCAGCTTTGTTGGTTGTGCTTGTCAGTGGCTCTATCTTTGGTTCCCTAAACAGGCTTTGTTGGTTATGCTTGTCAGTGGCTCTATCTTTGGTTCCCTATTCCATTAATAGTTGAAGCATATCTCGTACTTCCTCCATTTACTTAAATTTTTTTATGCGTGCTAAGAAAGTCAACATTTTTTTCTAACCGTGAAGTAGAATATTTAACATAAAAGTAATTAGTTTGATGAGATCAAGTACTTTTACATGGATCTATGGTCTTTATTTGTTTGACTATGTACTTCAGTCATTCTTCTGAGGTCAATACTTTTCTGTCTTTTTGTTCACTTCGGCCTATTCTATTGAGGACGTAGGTAGTATCATACAGAATAGTTATTGCTCTTATACATAGGGTTTGATTCCTATCCAAAAAAAGAAAGAAAGAAGGGTGCAATGAATACCTCAACATGACTTCTTTTTTCCCCTGATGCAGGATCAAGCTTTCATGAGAAATAGGCAAGGTGATAGTTGGGAAAAGGCTAGCCAAATCCGGGATAAGTTTGAATTCGACAGAGACAGAAGAATGAGGGACAAAGGTTAGTCTATTTACCTATTGACCTTAAAATAAATTTAAAATGTTTCTTGCACGTTAAATTTTTGTTTTTCATTTTTTGACTTTAATGGATCTCTGACATTGTTGGAATATATCGAGTAAAAGATTATTAAATAATAAGCAGCTTGAGTTCAAAAAGTTGCTTGGTGCTTGCTTGGCTTTTCTCAAAAATGTAATTGAAGTTCAGGTTTTAAGTCGAGTCTGTGCTTACTTCTCGACTCTATGATTAAAGCTCAAGTTTGAATCTAGGCTCAAGTATGAAACTCTTGAAGGGGATGTACCTTAGTAGCATATGACTACTCTGTAGCCTTCCTGTGCAGCAAGTTCAAACCATAGACATGTGGGGAGTATATTAAGGATTTGGTATAGGCGTAATCCTTAAGTTGCACCCAGAGTAATTGATTATATATTGAAAAAGTTAACTCATGGATGAATTGGCAAAGTCGTATTGAACAAAATTTCTTTTATCTTCCCATTTGCTTAAACTTACACGAGTGTTCTTCAACGTATCGAACCAATTGGACTTATTTGGACATATGATCTCCAATATGTAACACTTATCTGGTTAGTTACTGACTTGCTGTTAGCCTGTAACTGCGGTGGGCATAAAACCACAATTTAAGTGTTTTGGACCTTTTGGTTACCTTTACTCAAACGTGTTTACGAGGACTGGGTTTCTTTTCATTTTGAACGTCTACGTTGTTTAGTTGATGTACTTTGGTCTAATTTCTGGTGTTTTGCAGCCTTTGCCCCTATGAATTATGGAGGAGATGGTTTTGTCAGAGAAGATTTACCCTCAAGAAATCAGCCTTTGGACGCTCAAAGATACTTCTCTGAGGCTGATAGCAGTGACTGAGAGGGCCAAGTTGCAGTAAGAACTGTCCATTGTAATGTCGGCCAGGGACGACCTTGGCGAAAATCTGTAGCTGGAGCTCTAGGAACTTCATGGTGTTTTAAGTTAAGGTCCTCTTATTGGTCACTGACTTGGCGGCTTCAACCTCATTTCTTTTCTGCTGTGATTCACTGGGAACACCTGTTTTGACTTAAAGAACATGAATGGTTGTAAAGTGTTGCTGATTTGGTTAAATAGTTGTAAACATACTCTATTATGACCTATTGTGTAATTTTTTTGGTTCATTTCTCGTCTTAAAATTTAAGCATCCTTAAGTGAATAAGATATCATATGACCCCTCCCTCCCACTAATGATTTTGGGCATTTTGCACTCTGTTTTGGAATAGGTTCGTATTTCTCGTTTATAGTTTGACAAGGACTCTTTTGAGTTTTAAAATTAAAATTTTATTTTTTTAAAAGAAAAGCGAC
The DNA here is from genome assembly GCA_947179155.2 of Hedera helix. Lineage (NCBI taxonomy): Eukaryota > Viridiplantae > Streptophyta > Magnoliopsida > Apiales > Araliaceae > Hedera > Hedera helix. Next base: position 39,365,220 of record OX359285.1, read on the forward strand.
CCTTTTGTTTTTCATAGTCTAGTTATCTTGGACTCGAGAATAGTACTATTTATGTCGGAAAAACAATAACAAATTCTAATAAATCATTTTAAACGGGCTCAAATTTAATCTAGAAATTTGAAGTTTGCATTCAATTATATTTATTTTTTAGAGAAACTAAATATATACTCAGATCTGTTCTAAAATAAGATATATAATTTGACTTTTAAGAGCAAACAATAATATACCAAATTTTAAATTAATGTAAATTAAATTAATTTTAGTTGATATAATTATATAGTATAAATAAATTTTATTAATTTTAAAATTTATTTGATTAAATTTAATATGTGGTTTGAGCTCAAAAAATTATAAAGAACGTGGAGAGTAACTTATTTAAAAAACGATATATAAACTTTATTTTCGGATTGATACAACTGCAGTGAAATAAATACTGAAATGATCCCAACATTTATTTAAATTAAATCCGTTAAAAAAATCGGGTAAGTTTACATTTTAAATTTTCAATTCCACCTAAAAAGATTTCTGAAACTCGGCCGGCGCCAAAGGTCTCTCCTTCACCCTCTCTCTCTCTCCCTGAAATGGAAAAGGCTCGGATAGTAGTTACCTGACTTTTCCATCGTTCGAGTTCGGATCTAAACTTGTTGCTCCGGCAGAGATTAGAAGCGATGAGTGGAGCGAGACTGTGTGGGTTGTTGGGGGAATTGGGGTACGAAGGCCACGATTCATTGGATCCAGACAGCTTCGAATGGCCTTTCCAATACGAAGAAGCTCGTCCCATTCTCGATTGGCTCTGCTCCAGCCTCCGTCCTTCCAATGTTCTTTCCCTCTCTGAGCTTTCTCAGTTAAGTCTCCCTCTCTCTATACATATATCACACACACAGGTATGTATCCCTATTACTTCTTGATCTCCGATCGTATCCACAATTGTGAACTGGGGTTTTGAATTTTTGATTGTGGATTGCAAGTGGTTTTAGGGTTTGTTTTAATTGTTGAATGGGTGATTCCCTTAACAAGATTTTGAAATGGTTTAGTCTGTCCACCATGTTTGGTGAATTTGAATTTTGGAGTGGGAGTGTAATCTAAATTGGTTCCAGGGACTATTTTGTACTTGCTTATCTATTTGATTTCGATAGGTATTTTGGGAATTGATATTTGGAATTTGCTTACGTGGATATTCTTTACATAGAATGCAATTCATTTAAGCCATGTTTACATCAAGCAGAAATGCCTGAAGGTTTCTCTTAAAGTTGATGGAACACTGTGGTCATGATATTGATTATGTTTGATTATAATGCACCTTGTATAGTTGTGTTTGGGACATGCTGAACTTTATGCACTGAAATATTTTTGTTGTTCGTTGTTATTATTTACTCTAAAAGCTTAAGCAGGTAAAGAATGGACCCTACAATGCATATTAGTCACAGCCCCCCCTAACCACAATCCTTGCTTGCACATGGAGGTATTAATTATGGTGCCGTGAACAGATTAAACCAGTAAACAACATGATAACATACGGTGGAATCAGATGTAAGAGGAAAGAAGAACAAATACCTTGAGTAACTAAACTCTGATAACATCATAAGTTACCAATTGATTTAAAAGATTAGGCAGTTAGAGAATCGACCCAACACTGCATAATAGGCTCAAACATTATTGTGTGAGGGACTGTGCAGGGTGGGTTTGAGGAACTCTTTGTTCAGATTTTTACTTTGCAAAATTCATTGGTTTCCTTGTTAATAGTTCCATCCTGTTTGTTTCCAGGTATGAGCAATTTCTGCAAGAAGGGAAACTGTTGGAGGTATGTATCTTTCGGGCATAAATAATTTCTTTACAGTTTCTTGAAGTTTGATGCTTCTCCGAGAGTGCATACTTTTTTAGTAGGTTCAGAGGATAAGCCCATGAATTCTCTATCCCAAGTTTGTGGAGAACTATGAAAATGTTGTTTGTTAAGGATTGTTGTACTATCATTAGACAATCCTCTCTCTCTGTGAGTGTGTGAAGCAACTTGTAAACTTTGGTGGCAAAAATATAGTTTTTAGATCTTTCTAGTTATCATTGCCCTTACGGAGGTAATCTGGATAAGCCTGCATTGTGCGTAAGAGTGGGAGTGCTTGCATCATGGAGATTTTCAGATTGTCTCAAATGGCTTGATTAAACTTTGGGCCTCATAGCATTTGAGTTGCGGGAACATAAGATTGTAAGAATATCTGAGAATATGATGTTATCTAATCAATTCATAGAATTAACTTTTTTTGAAATTCCAAGTTGAAAATAGATGTTAAAAGGGGAATCCCAGATTTGTTGGTTATTTTCTTGTTCCTAGCATGAAGGTTGAATCCTATTCTTGCTGTTGTGTGCAATTTTTTATTTAACTGCTTATTCCATGCCTACTGTTGTAATCAATTTGCTGTTGCGTATTTATTGATAAGTACTCTCTGCATATCCAATTCCAGTGCTCACACATTTTTCCTTTTATCACACTTATTCTCATTCATTGATTTATTGACTTAATAGGGGGAAGACTTGGATTTTGCCTATGATAGTATTTCAGCATTTTCGACTAGGAGAGACAATCAGGAGGCAGTTTTTGGAGCTGAAGAAGGTTTGAAAGAAATACGGTAAACGCTCAATCTTGACAATTTTTGTGTTTCTTTTGCTCATTCTTTTTATGGTCAGCTTATCAGGTGATAGCAATGATGGGTAGCTGAATCATAAAATCAAAACCAACAACTCAAGTTCATTCTAAAAATGTTTCATTTTAAACTCCAAAATTACTGGAATCTCATCCCAAGAAACGCGTAGCTATGCTTTATCCCCGTAATCATAAAGGATTTTGGAGCTCCACCACTCCATCATCCAAAACTGGAGTCTCTGTTCCCTGTATGTAATTACTCATAAAATTCCACGATACTTATTCTAATAACATTGGCCTTACTTAGCTTTTCTAAGGTAATGTCTGCGATGTGATTTACCTTCCTGTATGGAGATTAGAAAAGTAATGTTTCTGTTGTGATTTACCTTCCTATAAGAGTTAACCACTTTATGGAGATTCTGCAGAACAGTCCCCCTCCCTATTGTACATTGTACTTAACTCCTCTCTGCGAATTATTTCCACTCTCTGGCAGTACTCGTGCCCCAAGTTGTCCTTTTCAATTTCAAAGCTTTTTCTTGACTAGGATTTTCATCTTGCCATCATTTTATCCAATCCTTTCATGCTCCCTCAACTCAGTTAATTGTTAATATGGTCCATAAAATTTCTTTATTCAACATTTTGATATCTTTTCAGCCGTCTTTAGACTTTAGTTATACTGCAAGTTGGCACTATGGCAGAACCTCCGCTTCTAGTTCTCTGAACATGTTTGCACATATTCAAAAGTACATCCTGTAACTACATGTTCTCAAATCAAAAGGTACTTTTGTTCCTAAGGAGATCTTCATTTCAAGATCACTGGTTATAATCTTGAGCTTGCTCTTGGAATCTACTATGCCGGTGCAGTGTTATTGTGTTAAAGGTCACTTCCCATTCAGTAAAGTTTAAGAATCTGTCTAAATGTGAGATTCTATACCACTCGCATATGGCGAGCCTTCTTCCATCCAAAGGGAAATCTATGAACTACATCTTCTTCTTTTCCCCCTTTTTAAAATGTCAAACCCCATTTTATTAATGAAGTTTGAGGATCACTGTAATGCCCTTGAGGTCCTTTTACATCTTGCCTTCCTCGGTCATTAAAATTTATGGAATAAATATGGTGTTACCTTAAGTAGGGTTTTGAATATATCATGTTGAGACACTTCCTTTATATAATTAGCAAAAAAATTGGCACTTTTTTTTATAAACATATCTAAACTAATACTTTAAAGCAAATGATAAAGGTTTGGAGTACCTTGCTTTTGGTCTTGATGAATTATTTGTGTTTTAGGGATGCTACTTCTGCATTCAAAGCTGAAGCATTGGAGTTGCAGAGACAACTTAAGCATCTGCAGTCTCAATACGACATGCTTACTGGGCAGGCTTCAGGTTTAATTCAAGGAAGAAGGGCAAGAGTTGCAGCAACATCTACTGTCAATGGACAACTTACTAACATTGATGATAGCCTTTCTGCAAGAAATTTAGAGGTAGCATTATGTAATTAGAATATTCTCTACACAAATATGATTTTCCTGTGTGTTTCCCTTACCTCTTCTTTCCAAGGTCATGAAAGTAAGTTATGGAGCCCAAGTGTGCATGTGCTCCAAGCTCATTGTTTGTTGAGCTTGCTTGTATAATTTTTCTTGTGGTACATAAATTTCTGACTTGATTTTGCTCTTAAACAGGAAAGAGATATACTGAGGCTGGGTACATGCGGCCGATGTTTGTATTTAAGCTAGATTCAATATTAAAGCAAAGACTGATTCTGATATAAAACAAATCACTGTCACTACTGATCAATGTCACATGCATAACCATCTATTAAAAATGAGAACTGTGACTTTCTAATGTTTATGGATTTTTATAGCAAAACACATGCATAGCTTAGATTCAGGACACATATCAGATGTATACAATATATTGAATTTGAAAAAATAGTCCAGCTCATGCCAACTCTCCATGCTCATATTGGATGGGACGAACAAGGATAGCATTTAATTTGGATACTGGTCAATATTGCTGGGTTCATTACTAAGTGCTTTCCATTGAATAACATGCGTCAAGGTCTTTTTAGTTCTACTGATTCTCCTGTTGTATTATTACGAGTTTATGATTGTAGCTGTTACATGACACTGTATTCTTGTTCCCACCATATCAATATTGTTGCTTTACATAATCGCTAGTTTTTGTTTTTTAAGAATTTCTTTGCATATATATATATATATATATATATATATATATATATATATATATATATATATATATATTTGTGGAGACCAGTTGAAGCAACTTATTTGGTTATTACGATTTTTGTAAGACCTTATTTTCTTTCACTGTAACATAGATGAACGCAGTTCTTGGGAGGATTGCTTCAACAGCTCAAGAGTTGTCTCATTATCATTCGGGAGATGGTACTGTTTTTATTCCATTCTTTGGTCTTAGAATCATTGTTATATTCACTAAATATGTTTTAAATTAAATATTAATAGTTGTGCAGATATTTAATATATTTAGATGTAATGTTTTGTTTTCTTTGAAATTATTCCTTCTATAGATTGTTTTTATTTTTTTTTATGTTTTTATGAAGATGCTCCGTCCCTTGGAAAAGAAGTGAGCTGCTTTACTGTTCCTATAAGTAAAATGAAGTATAGTTAACATTTGTCTTTGGGTTCAGAATGGTGTAACCTGGACTTATTGTCTGAAGCTACATGAAATGATGGACCTGGATGAACTCTCTAGTCTGGCAGAAGCTTGAATCGTTCTTGTTTACATCCAGAATTATGCACTTTCTAACAACGTGATGACTTGAATCCCCAAATCATGGTAGAATAAGGGGTAAAGAATAAAGAAAAACATGATTATAATTTTTCTCTTTCTTTCACTAAAGCACTAAAGTTGATTGCCAGCAATGGCTCCCAAATTTTGTTAAGGAGTACTTGTGAACAAAACAAACAAAACATGTATTGTTCTGATCAGAGTAAACACTTGGATTCCATTTAAGATTAAATACTAGTGATCTCTATTAGGATTGCAAACCCCATAGGGTCTATTGCTGAACACTGGTGTTATGTGCCGACAGAGTAATGAGACGGAAATTAATTTGTTTTTGCATTGTTATATTGCTTAGGGCTTGTGGGACTCTTATCTTTGGAGTGTTATCTGTTATAGGAAGAGTGAGTGTACCGTGCCTTAAGGGAGTGGGAATATATGTCTTTTATGTCTTTAACTCTCTTTTGAGGGTTTGGAAGTAAAAAGGATGTGAAAATTCCATCGCACTGTGCTTTCTTCTAGTCTTATGAGAATTTTGAATGAATTTTGAATGATCATAATGCTAGACTGTTTAGAGGGAGCTACTTACCTTTTATGTTGTTTTTCATGCATCCCTTTTGGGCTTTTGCACTGGTAGCTTTTAGGGGTAACTCTATGATCCGTATGTGTAGAGAGATTAGAGGGTGGCACTTTTCTAAAGTACTGTTTTTGTCTTGTTTTCCACTAGTCTAGTGTGGGTAGACTTCTTATCCGCCCCTGATGTGTTGTATCATCCCTTTTATGTCTATATGATTTCTTATTATATCAAAAGGAAAATGGGGCGTCTTTATCTGACTTACATAGAGAATGGAGGGTTGTTCTCCATATTGAGGCTGTTAGGGTTTTTTCCACATGGTTTGTCCTTGTTATATTTTTTTGATTGACTCCTTGTCTTCCTTTGTATTGTATCCTCTTTCTTTCTCACTAATTGAATCTTCGTTTATCATAAAAAATAAAAAAATTTCAAGATATGATGATACAATATTTTTTCTTATTATTATCACAATTAATTGGCTAGAATGGTCTTATTAAATCCAGAAGCTATTCTTTTATGTTAAATTTTTCATCTGATTATAAGTTGGCTGGCTTCAGATCAGCTGTTGCTGATCGGCGTAGATAATATTGTCAACTTGTTATTGTCTATGTCATACAGATCTTGCTTCCATATTAATTACTAATGCTGGATGTTGTTTATAGGTGTTAATGTTCTGTAGATTAATTAGGAGATTTCTGGTGCAAGTTCAGCTAAAAAAGAACAAAATGGATGAAAAATTCACTGACATATCATTTGATGGTTTTTCATTAAAACTGCCGTGTCTGTCTAATGAGTTTTCAGATGCTTTCTGCAGAAAACGGCATATACTTAGCTTATTCTGACTTTCATCCGTACTTGCTCGTGGATGCATCTTTTATGAAAGAGCTGAATCAGTGGTTTACCAAGAAACTAGATACGGTATGCAGATACTAAACTGTCTTTTTCTCTCTTTTGCATGTTGTTTGCTTGGTTCAACAAACATAAAAAATTTATTGACGACTTTTAAAGTTTAACCTGGAAATGAAATGAAACCCTTTTTAAATTTTTGCCGAGTTTCTTTGATGCTGTTTGAACAAACTCTGTATCTGTGAGCTAGAACAATAAAATCTGCCCTTCGATTATATTGTCCATCATTTGTTTTTCTTTATTTTCTCACTTATTTTCTTTTTTGGACTCCTTCTCTTCCCTTTCTATACTCTCTCTTCTAGCTAATAAAATTCTTTCTTCTTTTATCAAAAGATTAAAAAATCCATGTACTCTGCTTTGAAATGCACCACATATCAATTAAACTTGTGCTTCGAAATGTTTCGTCAAATTCCTTGTCTTTGTTGAAGCAAAAATCTTTAAAGGGATTTAAATGCTTATGCACCACATATCATTTGGAATGAGGTGCCCTACTCTTGAGCTGCGGATTCCGTGACATCCAAGCACTTTATTCCATTGAGCCTCTCTAACTTTGGTGGTGCACGGGTTTACCTTTTGCGCTGGTTTTTGCAATCTAATCAGAAATCCAATGTTTATGATGGCGTTCATAATCTTTTGGATCAGTCAATCGACTCAATCATTGCATTGAGCTGCAATGTCCGTGGTTTTATCCTATGTGTGTGCTCTTGATGACCTTTTCTGTTCCTTAACAAAGCTTACATGTATTTTTTGGACAGTTTATGCTTTGCACAATTTACATTTGATTATTTTTCTATTTTATGGATCTTTTTGGTTTGGTGTAACTTGATTCAGGGTCCTTTCCGTTTAGTGGCTGAAGAGGGTAAATCTAAATGTTCATGGGTGAGTCTTGATGACATCTCGAATATATTAGTACGAGGTATTCCTTTTTTCTCTTGCTATTCTATATAGATTATTTTTTCTACTTCTCTCTTTCCTCTCCACACACATTGTATTCTTTATACTGTTATATTTAAATAAAAGGAGACAAATATCAGAAAACAGGCCTTATGTACGTGGAATTGGATTGTCAAATTTATCATTGAACCTGGCTGAAAATACACTCCTTTTCTGTGCGATGAAGTGCAGCAATTTACTATTTCCAGTTGTATTTTCTTATGCTTATAACTTGTTTCATAACAATTGTATTTTCTTATGCTTATAACTTGTTTCATAACAATTGTATTTTCTTATGCTTATAACTTGTTTCATAGTTCAAGATTAATTTATGCAAGATTTATTCTTATCCTTGTCTAGATTTAAGGCCTAGCTACTTTCCATTTGAATATTTTCCTTTGAAGATTCTATACTGTTAGAAGATTATTCTAGAATCATGATTCTATTAGAGTATATTATTATTAGAACTTGGTGATCTAACATATACGTATTAGCAAGGGTCCCTTTAAGTCTATATATTCAATTTCTGCTTTTGGTGATGGTCTTGTGCTTGAAATAAATATGTTATCTGTTGTTTTACAACCAACATTAATACAAAACTTGAAAGAAAGAATATTTTTGTTATTGATTTTTAAGCCGGAAGATTATGTATCAAATTATTTCTTCTTAGAATAGTGTAAAAAGACTTTGATTTGTCTTTACCTCTTTCTTTGAGCTAGAGATTAGGAGATATTCCTATTATCAATATGTTTGCATTAGAATAGTCCCACAGACAAAAAATGACTCACAGACACACAAACACATTCACACGTGTACATACAGACAACATTTACACAAGTTTCTTACCTATATATTTTAAATGAGAGGCATGATTTGACTTATACTATTGTCCTATTACTGATGTTGCAGACTTGGAAAAATCACATCATCAGCGTGTGTCTGAATTGCAAAGACTTCGCTCCATGTATGTACTTTTTATTTTTGCAGTTGTATATGTGGTTTTGCTTTTACAGATGTGTGCTTATTGCTGTTCAATATCCCAACAGATTTGGAACTAGTGAAAGACAGTGGGTGGAAGCTCAAGTTCAGAATGCCAAACAGCAAGCTATTCTCATGGCTCTAAAAGCTCAAGTAACATCTGATGAAGCTCACATTCATCTTGATCTTCATTCTCTTAGGTAGCTGTTCTTTGCTTCTATAATTCTATGAGTGATAACTTGTCAAAAAATTACATAAATTTGTGTTGGTGTTTTGTTGGTAAATGCATCCCATGGGTAAAGGCGAAGATATGTTTTGCCCCAGTACTGAAGCATTTTCATCACAGAAATTTATGTTGGCATACATATGGAAGATTGGGTTGGCAATCGGGAAATAATGAAATTGATGTAATTAGATATTCTATTGAAATCATTGAGGATTTAGGGACTTTATAGTGATTAGGTAATATTAATATTTGATTAGGGAACTGATATTTTCACAAGGTCTCACTCACATGAGGTGGGCCCCACTTACTATTCATGTGAGGAGAGTCTTGTGGAAATATCAATTCCCTTTTTAAAATGAAGTGTTCAGTTGCGATCGATCAGAACATCTTGTGGAGGATGATTTCACTATGGGGATAGGCAAATCATCTCGGTTGCTACCAAGATACCATAGCGTTTTGGTGTGGAGCTTAAATCCTTTTTTGCTGTCCTGCATCAGTGCTTTGACCATGTAAAGATTCTCAAAGAATCAATTTAATCACTATAGAGCAACAGTGATGTAAAACAATAAGATCAGACTGCTTTCTTTTCCTGCATCACTTAGTTTTTTTCTTTTGTAAGGTAGAATAAATATGAATCCAAAGCATGTCATTGATTCAATCATTTGGGAGTAACTCCCTTAATCTATATCATCGTCAAGTTTAAAAGCAATAAATATCAAAGATCATTTCTTTCAATCCCTATATGGAAAGAAAAACTTATCTTGTTGAGTTTCTTTGGAAGTTCCAGATTTTGTTGTGAAATTAGGTCCTGGAATTGCTATATGATGGTTAATTTCTCAATAAAGGCACTTCAAGGCAACATATTAAGCTATATAGCTTGAATCAAGTTATAGAAATTTTGGTTTTCCATTATGTGCTATGCACACTCTTTAGTATCAGATTTCAGACTGTAAAGTAAGCGATGCATCTGATGGGTTGTTGACTTTATGTCATCAAATTTCTTAAATTTCATAATATGAAAACAAGTCAACTCATATCTGCTCAAAGCATATGTATGCAACTTGTTATCATGTATTGTAAAATTTATGGCTATTAACTGTGAAGTTTTTTATTTAAACTGAATAGGAGAAAGCATGCTGAATTGGCAGGAGAACTTACAAATCTTTATCACAAAGAAGAGAAGTTGTTGTCTGAGGTTAGTACCTGCATCTTGTAACAACCTTGTCATGATCCGCTTAGCCTGTACTGAAGTTCTGAAACAATTTTTTTTTTCTATTCAAACACTAAAGTTATACAGTCCTACTTTTCAGCCCCACTTTCTAGTCCTACACTCGCATAAAACACAATGCCCTTGTAATGTTATACAGTCTTACTTTTCAGCCCTACTTTATAGTCCTACACTCGCATAAAACACAATGCCCTTGGATTTGTGATTCTTTACAACCCATGGCATGCCATTGTGTGGCAGTAACACTCCCTATGCAAAACAAGACTTGAAACTTGCGAGTCTCCTTTGGAGTAGGAGTTATATAAGTCAAGGTGACAACTGATGGTAATACATTGATAATTATACAGCAGGCATAGTTTCTAAAATGTTGATATACTTCCCCTTATAAGAGTTTTACTACTCTTAGCATTTGTTCAATAATTTGGTTGTATTTTTCGGCGAGAGAATAACACCACTTTTCTTTAGAAGAGGTCTATCACGGTTTTTTATTTCTTTTCTTATCTATTTATCACAGTTAGTTACTACAAACATCTACAGTTACTATCATCAAGTTTGTGCATGCATCTCTAGACATCAAAATATTTTCTAGCTTTTGGTTACACAAAGAGTGCACTTGATACTTGTTACTGGGATCTGTAGCACTGACTTGTCAACATTACAAAACCTTCTGGTTTTCCTTTTCCGTGAAGCAGTCAGCAGTTAGTAACTATTAACACTCATGATCCTTCCTTGTACTAGTTTTATTGCTGTTTTTTATATGAATACCTCCTCATCCCCGACACAATGCAACCACACATAAGTTTGTCAATTATTGTAAATATATTGAGCTAAATAACTATGACAAAGGCATTATATGTTCTGGATCTTATAGGAAGCCCTAGTTTCCACTGTCGTATAGTTTTTGTATTACCTTTTCCTCTTTAGCAATGGTGTGGTATTGATTTGCTTGTTATGCTTAGTGTATATACATTCCTTTTTCCAGACTATCCCTGATCTTTGTTGGGAGCTGGCTCAGCTGCAAGACACATATATCCTGCAAGGTATATATAGTTTTTTTTTGTAATTAGAAGTATAGAGGATTGATTTGTAATAACCTTCACCTTCTTTTATTAGAATGATCTGCAAAGTTCTTTTGGTACTTTTAACCAATGAGAATATAATTGTAACTCTTTGAGCATGCAGGTGATTACGATTTAAAGGTCATGCGCCAAGAATACTATATTAATCGGCAAAAAGCGGTAAGTGTCACTACATTACAACGCCATTTTGTCATATTTAAGATTCCTCTTTGAGGGATGTTCATAAAAGCTAAAGCACATTCTGATTAGACGGTGTTCATGTTAAGTTCAACACCGGCTAAGCAATTAACAGTTGTTCTTTGGTATTATATTGTAGATGAGGTTGTGCAAGCTTAGGTTTCAAACTTGCTCCTTGTGGAATATGTATTTTATTGAAATGAATAAAGGGTGTAGAGCGTTTGGTTTGTTTAGTGCCATGTATCCTGTATTCCTGTGTGGTAGTTTATGAAGAAACTTTGCTAGAACAAGGTGACAGATGTCACTGTTGCAGACATTGTCACTTTTGCAGACAATTGTTTACAACATATGAAACAATCAAGGATTGGGAAATGGCAGACCTTGAGGAGTAACCTCAAGGTCGCTGGTTCCAATCCCCATACTTGGTGCGAAAACAATATATATATATATATATATATAGAAATGATCCATAGAAAGTACTTGCTATGGAGTAAAATAGGGCAAGCACCATCATTAGCATCCAATATATCAAGCAACGACCTAAATTAAAACGTCATCCTCTACTATTAGTGGCGGATGATAGAATTAAAATTTTTCAGCGCTGCTACTAATAGTAGCGGGTGTAAACTATCCGCTATTAATAGTAGCGGATATAACCTATCATCGTCTGCTACTATTAGTAGCAGATGTTTTAGTCATCCGTTACTATTAGTAGCGGACGATGGGTTTAATTTTTTAATCTTAGTCGTTGGTCCCTACGATGGATGGTATGGATGATATTTGCCCTAATTTTGCTTCATTGCTATGAATCAGTGCCCTATATATATATAAACAATTTAGGGATGCAGTTCGTTTGCCTCACCTAGCATTAGCACCTTTGCTGCAATATCTACTACTTGTTAAGTGCTAATCATAAACATAACTACATGCATGCACTTTACATTCTCTGTCTCTTCTTCCATCCCCTCTCCTGATCTTAAGTTTATCTATGGCAGTACATAGGTCATTTGATTAATCAGCTCGCAAGACATCAGTTTTTAAAAATAGCTTGTCAGTTGGAAAAGAAAACCATGCTTGGTGCTTATTCATTGCTTAAAGTTATTGAGTCGGAGCTGCAAGGATACTTGTCAGCAACAAAGGGACGAGTGGTACGTAAGCACTTCTTCAATACTATCTTATATGCCTTACAAAATGGGAGTGTATACTGAATCCTTTGTTCATTAATACATTGTATCCTTTTCCTGTCCGTACACTTCTTAAAGGGTTGATTGCTTTTTCTCCGCAATACTCCCCATGTGCCAAGTGTTAATCTTGTCAGAGAGCACCTGTTGTCTGTTAGACTAACTGTAGTCTTGGTCTAATAAGATAGGGTAGCTTTAAATATTCAATTAAAAAAAAAAAAACTAATATTTGATATTTATAATTATTTAATACAATGAAATTTTTATTATGTATTTTCTTTCTTTCTTTTATATATGCTATAAATTTCTGTAGGGTCGTTGCATGGCATTGATTCAAGCAGCATCTGATGTACAAGAACAAGGAGCGGTGGATGATCGTGATACTTTTCTGCATGGTGTCAGAGATCTTTTAAGTATTCATTCAAGTAATGACCATGTGTACTTTAGCCCGTATTCATAATGTTTTTTATTTATGAAAATTATTGTTTTACACTTCGTACCATTTTCTTAGATGCTCAAGCAGGTCTATCCACATATGTATCGGCTCCTGGCATTGTTCAGCAGATATCTGGCCTTCATTCAGACCTGATGACCCTGCAATCTGACCTTGAACATGCCCTTCCTGAGGACAGAAACAGATTTATTAATGAGCTGTAAGTTATCCTTTTGAGCTAAGATTCTAATGTCTCTCTTCTAATGATAAGATGCTCAACTATCGGTAATTGAAGGATGTAGTAACTTAAAAAATAAATCTAAATGGCAACAAACGTCTTTGCCATGCACATAGGTATGACATGTTTGAATTTGGTGCAAACTGATATAACTGGGAGAAGGTTGCGCCATTGTGTAAATTTAATTGATTTGATAATTAAAAACTGAAATAAAGATACTAAGGCCATTGATAACTCAAGAATGTTAAAAGTAAATATAATAAACTAGGATTATTATCTTGTTATCCATAGAATCATCTGAATTTTGTTGGAAATTCACTCCTGTCATTATATTTATGTCAATAATTTTTAAGATAATGTATCCTTGGTCGTTTGGCTAATGGAAGTAAAAGGACGAGCAAGCTCTAATTCAAACGTGTATAAGATTACGCTACTACGGTTCTGGTCCACAGTCCACACCAAACAAAGGTTTAGTGAATAAATGTACCATATCGGCTGCTGGATCTCACATTTACATCATCTTGTTGCATTGGAACATTTTCTTGACCATTGATCACGCTTATTTTGAAATCTACATGGATCCAACTCACTAGTGATGCATAACTAAATGCCAAGAACTAGTAACTCTGTCACGACAACAATCTGTTTATCTACCCTGTGTGGGCCTATGTCCAACAGTCCAAGGAAAATAAAGGAGAGGAGATTACAGACAAGAAGAAAGAAATTTGATACTGTTACTATAACCAACTTTGCCCTGTTCTCGTGCTTAAGCGAAACAAATGAAATCTCAGTTTGAGGGGAGATACAGGATTTTGGGTGCTTTGTAGGTGAAATTTTTGGAGTAGGTTTAGAAGGTTCTAGCCTTTGTTGGGTATAGCAAAGTCCACTATGATTTCTAAAGACTTCTACTTCAGTGGCCTTGTCACTAATTGTTGCTGTTGTTTGTCCTTCTATGAGTGACTAGATTTTCTCATGGCGTGTGTGCTGCTAAAATTATGACAACCTTATCCTTTTGTTTTGATAATATTATAGGTGCACTCTTATTCAAAGTTTGCAGCAACTGCTATTTGCATCATCAACAACTGCACAACCAATTCTGACACCTCGGGTATATAATTCTTTGTTATGCTCTTAGTTTTCGTCTTTTCATTACACACGCTTAACTTATTCCTTTTGTTAAGCATTTCCTTTTCTTATATATTTAATTTTATTATGTGGTGATATTAATATATTATGTACATTATCGAAGATAAGTTCTAATAAATTCTAAAGAACTTTAACTTGCATAAGAAACCAGTCAACTAATATCTCTGTTATCTTTGGAATCACTTTTACCTGACATCCCCTCTAGTGTGAGTTGACATTTAATGACTGATTGACTTAAACAGGCAATAGAAAACCTCCTTCATTAAGTTGATACAGTCAAGAGAGAAACTAATCTGGAAATAAAAAGGAGAGGAGGTGAAAATTATTGTTTATTCGCACTTTAAACAGTTAGTATTACTTGGGAGGAGATTTTTCATTTGTTAGAAAGAATAAAAAGTAAAGAAAATAAAACAGCATCAATTTCTGAGCTTGGGCCCATCTTGGTATTATTTATGCTGCTCTCTGTTAAATTTGGGCGACGGTTACTTATAATTATTAATTTATATGCCTTCCTCAGCTAGCCAAGATTCTCGTTACTTGATCCTATTGCTTTTATCGAGGCACATTATGATTCTGTTCTATTCTCCTTATAAGAATAGAATTCTAATGACCCAAATTGAACAGGAATATTGTGCCTCTGCATCCTTGATAAACAGCTCAATGGTATTGCACCATTTGAGCAGTAGAGGATCAATCTCAGCCAATGCCCGGGCTGGGGTAGTCTTACAGTTACATTATTTGTCCTCCATATTCTGTTTACTTATGTTTTTTTTTAATTTGTTCTTGACATCAATTTTGATGATATTGCAGACATATCCATTTCATCCCCTATGAGCAATATTAATTTGCAGCCTCCTTTTGTGTTTTCTTAGAAGTGATATAATTGATCCTGTACCATTTGATCTTTTTTTTAGACATTAATGAAAGAGCTCGATGAGATGGAAAAGGTAAATGCAAAACTGTCTGTTGCAGTAGAGGAAGTGACACTTGAGCATTGCAAGAAGAATGAGGTAAAACTCTCTTGGATTGATGTCAATAATATCTTTTACATAGTTATTGATTATTTATATCATTAGAAGATGACAGACCACAATGTAGATTATATTTACGTATTTTCTTTGAAGTTTTTATAACCTGATGAAGACAATTGATAAAATCTATCTTCCTCTTGGCTAAGTTTCTTTTAGTTCCGAAATAGTAACATAATTAACATATGACATCCTTGCATAGTTGGGGTTCCAATTGAAGTAGGGGCAGTGAAGAAGTTATCTTTGTTGCTTTAGTTATTGAATGTTGACCCATGTTATCGTGTAATTTCCACATAAACCAATTTCTCTTCTACATTTTAATTCCTTTTTTTGGGAATATAGATCGTAAAGCATCATTCCCAAGAAATGGCACTTCAGAGACGGGTTTTTGTTGATTTCTTCTGCAATCCTGAGCGTTTGAGGAATCAAGTTCGAGAACTTACTGCACGAGTCAGGGCCTTGCAAGCATCATGATTCACTCTTAAACCCGTGGTTCATATATCCAGGCTAGTTTTATGTCTAAATTTGTTAGATCTTACGCAAGATATCACTGTTCATAAATGTTAAATTTCCTAATTATATGTGAAGCCAAGGTGTGGTAGTCTTTTTGTTGGGTGTTGTAACATATGTTTTACAATATAGCAAAACATCATTAAAGAGAGGATTGATTAAGAGAATTCCACATGCTACTATTGGAATTCTTGGGTTGAGAAAGTGCGGTAGATTATAATACTCATTTCGTTTTAAATTATATGATTATTATTGACTTTTAAAAGTCAGTATAAAATATTTTTAAATTGAAAATTAAGATAATTTATTAAAATTTATAAAATAATAAAATTTATAATGAGTAATATTTTTTAAATAATTTATAATATTTACCATAATATTGTTTAAAATTAAAATAATTTATGTTAATTTAGAGTGCAAATAAGTTGACTTATAAAGTCAATAATAATCAAATAAATATAGAACGGAAGGAGTAAAGTAGGATACTAATGGCTAGAGTAAATCAAGGTTATATTCTGTAGTACCTGATTTGGCTATAAATATGCGACAGGCATGCATAAAGAATCAACCATTTTGCATAATTTTTTCCGTCAAGTATAATTTCTATTTTGTAGTTAACTGGCAATTAATTGACAACAGCATTCATTTGCTCTATTTTTTAATCACAATCCACAAGCTTTTGTCATGCAATGAAGAACTTTGAAAAAAAGTAAATAAAAAATAATCCTTGTAATTTTATACATAGTTCATATTTTTTTAATAAAAAATAGAAAAGACAAAAAAAAAAAGAAAAATAATGTGAAGCTCCAGAGAATTCTCATGTACTGTTAAAACCTTGTAGTGTATATAGATATATATATATATATATATATGTGTGTGTGTGTGATTGGGACATGATAATGAAGAAAAAGGTTAAAATACTAGTGTACAGACAGACATGCATAAACAAAAAAGAAGTCTACGTAGACATAACGATATATATATAGCAGAGACTCGAAACCGGTGAAGAAGCCAAATAAAACAAATCTTTAGAAAATCCAAAAAGTTCATACGACGGCTGAGGACGGACGTCCGATAAGCAGGCAATGGACGTAAGTAATAGATTCTTCACAACAAAAATTAAAATTAAAATTACTAGCTAGTACTAAAATTTACACGCTCTAACAAAATTATGTGATGTGATTCATGTACTAATAATATTTTCACACATGCTTTTCTCGCATAAGTATATTTGACCTACCCCTCTCTTTCTCATACGAGTAATTACACCATGTGTGTGTATATATATATATGATGCTAGCTAGCTCTAGCTCCCCCTTTAGTTTATTTTACATGCTTGGTAATTCAGTTTTTGAAAAGTTGCAGAGAGGTAGGGTCCCCATTAAAATACCAAGTAGTAGTGTAACCTACGAAGAGAAAGACGGCACGCTTGAAAAAGTAGAGTAGGCATGCGTACCAAAAAGCAAATTAAGTTTACCAATTTTATATTTAAAATTTTATTATTCCCTCCTTTTATTTTATTATTTTTCATATATCACTCACAAAATTCAGCTGTAGTTTTCACAAAGCACCGGCATCATCTTTCTCTTGCCCCCCACCCACACCATCTTCTTTAGGGAAAGAAAGATGAGAAAAGAAAAGAAAATTATAACGCAAAAGTTCAAGAGTTGCTAATGACCCATACCCTACTGACTATAGTAGTTCTCATGAGCATATGCACTACGCACCACACCATCTGAATTGAAGGAACAAACAAACAAATACTAAAAGAATGCAACTCTTTTCCTTCTTAATTTTAATTGAATTTTTCCAACAAATGTTGCTTCCTTACATTAAAGTTCAGATATAGACAAACTAATTTTTTGTTATTGTTGTTGATTATTAACAACTTATATACTAGTATTAATTGCGTTTGTTTATAATTTCCCTTCGTTATTTTTTGCCTGTTTAAATTTATTATTTTTATCTGCAATTTATAAATTTCAAGTAAATATTAATAATGACTTAATTATTCATTCATATTAATTTATTTATTTTTCAATATTTTTTACAAATTTTAATATTGAGATTTTATATATCAAACAAAGTATTAATTATATTTTTTTAATTAATATTTTCAAAAATAAAAATATTAACTTCACAACTCACAAAATATTGAGAAACTTTCGCTCGTAAAAACAAGAATTCCCAATTTCTTATTGCGTGTATTTTCTACTAAAACATTACTTAAATAACGGTGGTATAAAGTTCGGTGTTAACATTATTACTTTATGGATTTATATAATCATAGAGTTCAATAAAAATAGAGGTTATGAGAAGGTTTGTTAGTTGAATGAGATAAATAAAAACTGCAATGAAGACATGACTCCAATACCAAACAAGACCATGATTCCATGAGAAAGATAGCCTTTTACTTTTTTCAGTAGCCCTTTACTATTACTACTACTAGCTAGTAGAGCTCAACTCCCAATACATTTGTTCCCTCTTTCTCTCTCTCTAGCTTTGAAAATTAGTACAAGAGCTGGACTACAATACTACTACTGCTAAATGCTAGCTACTCAAAACAAGAATTTAAACCCTTAAAAGATTGACATACAAAAGGAAATAAAGATAAGAAAATGCCCCCATCATCATCATCATATGATAATGGTGGAAGATTATCTTTCTTGATTGAGCCAGCACAAAAGTGTACTTAGCATTTTCCCCCATATATATATACTAATATAGATATTATCTTCTTTGTCCTCATTTCTTCTTTTCTTCCATATATGCATGTTAGCCAGTCTTCTTCTAAGCTTCCCACATACTCACAAGCCACAAGTTGGCCGGAGGCAGCATGAGAACAAACCGAATCCTCTCTTCTGCAAACAAATTTTGTCATTAATAAATATATTGATTGAATTTGACTTTCATGGGTTACCTAGAAATTTGTTACATTCTTTATTAGACGAGCCACACCGCTTTACACATTTTGAAGAACTACCTATTATTACTCCACTACACTAAAATCCATGGAAATTAACAACTACTGTACTAAAATACATTGATTATGAAAGCTGAATTTTTTCCCTTCAACTCATGACCTCAATCTCACTCATTGAATTTAATCACAAGCACATAATGTAATTAAAGCTACATTGAAAAACGTGATCAACCGACATGCAATAATTTCTTTTCACCAGAAGAAATTGTTTGAGAAAACAGAAGGGGAATTTGAGGCATACCCTTTTGGATTTGGCATACAGGAGGTCAGGAGAAATCTTGTACAAATCCTCATCCACAGCCTTGGGTGCCTTTCTTGGTGGAGGAACAGGGCTTGGTGGCTCTTTCACATCATACTCGCACTCACAAACCACCCATCCCTCCTTTTTTGCTTCTTTCATTTTTGGGTAACGTGCTTTGGCCTGAACCATCACCATACCATTTATCATCATACATTTACATAGACATTTAAACAAAAGATGGATAATTCACTCTCCTAACTACATGCACAAATTCAAGAAATAAAATAATAACAATAAAAACAAATAAACCAAGTTTCAAGAACCCTTTTGCAGTTACTGTTTGAATTAGGCTTGTGGGTTGTATTAAATTCAAGAACAAGAGCATTTTCTTGTTAATACAAGTCCAAGAAGTCGCAACTAAGAAAATTGAGGATAATTATAGATATTGCTGACAAATAGCTAACCTCAATTTCACCCTGTCGTAGCCTATGGAAATTTCTTGGTTTAAACTATATGGTCTCACTAATAAACCGACTCTCATTTGAGAAATTGGAACAAGTCTAAATTTTGATAATAAGATGTGTGTGTATATATATTATATAGCAAAAAGTAACCAAATTATGCACAGAGAATTTTATTGGTTACCCTTCTGCGGGGAACGACGATCATGGCCGGAGTGACGACATCATTTTGGTAGAGATCACCGGCGACGTACAAATCACGATCTTCAGAGCAGCTGTAGCGAAGCAACCCAGCTTGCCTTGCCGATTCAAAGCACTGAGTGAAAGGGAGATCATCGTTGCAATCCCAGCTGCCAAAAGCTGGCACATGACTTTTCCTGAATTCCTGCATATTTTCAAGAACCATTAACAATAAATTTGGATCAAGAATAGGATACAATATTAAAGAAATTTGAAGTTGTAAACAAATATTACAAAGGAAATTAAGCAAAAAAATTGTTCATTTGGCATAAAGAGCTTACAACATCCATCTGAGTTGTTTCAAGAAAGACAGGAGTTTTGCTGGAATGAATCTTGTTGAATGTTTGACCTCTTAGGAGTTTAAAATTGAAAATGGGGTTTCTTTTCTTTTCTTTTCTTTTCTTTGTTTGTTACTTTCTTGGTTGAGAGTTGAGTCTTGTAAAGTCCGGGCGTGGGTGGGTTTTTTAAGGGAATTATAAGGGAAGAAAAAGCTGAAAATGGAATTAAATGAACTTTGCTTTTCTTTGTTTCTACCTCTGCTCTTGGTGGGGTTTAAAAGGTAGTATTTATGAGGGGAAAAAAAAGGAGTATGGGATTAAAGAAAGAAGTAATCCAAAGTAGAGAGAGCAAATTGGAAATTCTATTAAGAGACCAGGTAAAAATAAAAAAGAAAGCCCAGATATCCAAGTTTTGGCAGTAGCAGACAGGAAAACTGAGGGCAAGGGGAATAGGGGTGGGGTTGGGTTATGACTTTTACTTTATTTGGGGGATTTCTTTATGACTTTAATCAAGGGGTCTACAGCTTTGCTCTGTTTGTCTGTGGGGCCCTGGTATCATTAGTAGTAGTAGCAGTGTATATTCCAATGTTATGCCAATAAAAAGGTGTAGCTGCTGCCTTCTCCGTTTCGTTTCTTGTTCATCAATCTTCAAAGATAGAAATGAAAAGAAAGAACGAGCAAAAGAAGGTAGAAACTAGAAAGTTGAAAATGGCTTTTAACCCCCCACACGCTGTCTTATTGAATGACCTGGTGCCCTGTGCTAATGGTCATTTACACAAATTTAAATTATTCACTCGTTTAAAAACTTAAGCCGTTAGTAGCCATGTCAAAAATTAGACCCCTAAATGAATTCGACTGCTCACTCGCGAGCCTAACCCAACTCAATTCGACTAATTTTGATTTGAATTTCTTAAACAAAATAAGTTCGAACAAATTTGTTTATCTGTTTAGTTAATCGAATTGAATTTGAATAATAACACGTTCAGCTCAAACATGACTCGTTTAACATTGATTAGAATAAATTTGTCTATTTATTTTTTTTAGTTTTATAATAATAAAATTAAACGAGTCAAATTTAAACTCGATTAAATTTAGATTGTTTAAACTCTACTTGAGTTAGTTTAAATACGACAAGAACTTTACACGTTTATTAAACGAGTTAAGATCATACATTAAGTCTTATAAAATCTTGCTTGACTCGACTCTGTTACGGCCAAAAATATATAGCACGAAATTATCACCCATTTTCCTGTATATGTGAGAAAACAAATAAAATACATTTGTATTATTAATATCAATAAGTCTGGGCGGACCGGCCAATTGGACAGGAAAATTGGACCGGTCCCCCTTTTTTTCATGTTTCCTTAGTTTTTTTTTTTTTTTTTTTTAGTATATATCTAAACATATTTATACTATGGATTTAAAAAAAAAAAAAATTAAAAATCCAAAAAAATTAGGTATAATTTGGATATATATCAAAAAAATGATTGTATGGGTCCCATACAACCATTTTTTTGATATATATCCAAATTATACCTAATTTTTTTGGATTTTTAATTTTTTTTTTTTTTAAATCCATAGTATAAATATGTTTGGATATATACCAAAAAAAAAAAAAAAAAAAAAACTAAGGGAACATGAAAATGTCCAATTTTCATGTCCAATTTCCATGTCCACGTAGAACTACTCTATTAATATTGAACATTTAAAAGCTAAATTCAACAATAGATATCAAGTTCAAGCAGTCCCATACTCCAAAACCCAAGAAGGTTGACAAAGAACAGTGGTATTGATGAAGACAGATGTGAGCAAGGACTGGTGGCTACTTTAGGCATCACCCTCACAACCCTTTGAAATTTGTACTAGTTATTTTAGGCACCACCCCCACAAACCCTTTGAAAATTGTACTAGTATGGTTTGCATTTTCAATGACAGTTCATGTACAGTAAACAAGTTACCACAAAAATACTCCTCCTCCTCCTCATCCTAGTAATAATAATCTGCTTTCTTTTTTATTTTATAATTATTATGTGCATGGGTCGAATTTAAATATAGAATTTACATGGGCAGGTGAAGCCGTGAAGGAACTCGTAGATAAATGGGAGGACCTAATCCAAAAGTCAAGGGATTCACCCAAATTCACGGAAATTCTGTCATTCTATCCCATCCCCCTCCTCTATTGTCCCGACTGCTAAGACTTTCAAAGAAAAAAGAGTAAATATTAACATATTAATAATTTATAAATAAACTCTCAATTAACGGGAGATGATTAAATTTTTTATTATAATATCGGATGGCTCACGTCTTGTGATAAAAAATTTAGTTGTTGTTTATTAAAGTATACCAAGATTTACTCCAAAATGAAAGGGATTCCATACTTAAAATTGTGTCAAAAGTACATTTTGTACAAAAAAAAAAAAAAGAGAGAGAGAGGGTAAAATAGAAAAAAAAGAGAAAAGATTTTCAATTTTATCAATAATGATCACGAGATTATATAAAGTGACTAGTTTTTTATTTTATTTTAATACTAATAGAACACTACTAGATGAATATTTATAGTCATTTACCCTTTTGAAAATAAAAAATATATATATATTTAAATCATTTTTTTGAGGACGGAACGAGTATTACAAAAGACTTGAGTGTTGTTAGAAACTAGAAGCAAAATCTAAATTCATTAGCAAAGGAGTAATCAAGTTAGCACTTCTTACATTATATCATGTTAAATACTAATGAATTCATCTAAATTTTAAAGGAAATGGTAGGGAGCAGTAGTAGTAGTAGTTGATAAAATAGAGTCCGTTAAATGCGCAGCTACTGAACTTGTTGGTTGGTTGCGTAAACAGTGTTCACTGTTTCAATATAAATGATGGCAGTAAAAGCAAAACAGAACCACCTCAACCTGTACTTACTTCACCTGCTTTCCTTACCTTTTTTACTAGCAAGTAGTATTATTTCTTCTGCATTTTGGACCTAGCACTAGCAGTATGGGTAATTGAAATAAATACTACAGTAGTAATTAATTATATATATATATATATATATATCTAAACTGTTATGTATTTTTACTCAATTTGACATCTCTCAACTCAACTGAAGTGTTTATAATTAATTACATTTGAATCTCTCTCTCTCTCTCTCTCAATAATGTTATAATAAAGATAAGTTTTTCCTTGTTTTTTTATTTTAAGAATTAAATACATATTAAAATAACAGACATGACAGAATATAAGTTTTATACAAAAACAATGCAGACGATAGTCATAAATAACTATTGTTATTAATATTTTAATAATATATGTAATTTAGTAAAAAAAAATTATAATTTTATACACGACAATTATAAATCGACAGAAAATAATAAGAGAGAATCTAAAAATTTAGTAGTCCCTTTGAAAAATTATTAGGCTTAAGCTGCTGACTTATTAAGCAAAATCCTAACAAGGGTACACTGTAGGACGTGCCTAAACCATATTATTCAACGATGCTCAAACTGTGGGTTCTCCCGCCTATTCATCGAGTACGGTGGCGATACTTATAAAAATGGCGTTCAAGTCTTTCGTTCCATTATTGTTTTGTTAGTTAGGGAGTCCCACACTCGCACTTCATCAACATTTACCTTTTATAAAATTACAGTCAATTTTTTTATTTTATTATATTATTATTGCTATTTTTAGACTGCATTTATTTAAGTACCCATCTTTTATCTATTTGAAAATCGTGCTGTTTTGGCTTATTAGTGTAAAGTAGTTTTAGTTGCAAAATTTACCTTTAAGAGCATTTAAATACCAAATTTTAATCCTAAATTTAATATGTCCGCCATCCTATATAATAAAGGAATAGTATTTTAATATATTATATTTAATTTCTCACTCGTTAAAAAGAAGAAAGAGAGATGAAACTAAACACATTTGGAATAAAAATCTATATATCCTGTGAATTTTTGTAGTAGTAGTATTTTATTTTTTGAGAAGGAATGAAAGGATTACTTTAAAATTTTATTAGGTTATCATCAACTCATAGAATGAGCTTACTACCTGCTATGCATGCAAAAGATTCAAGATTGAGACAATTAATTCTAGCCGGGTGCTACCCTTTTAATTCTCATTATATTATCCTCTAACCCCTTTGTGTATGTATGTATGTATGTATCTATCCATCTACTGGCCTCGCAAGCCCCTAATCACGCAGTTGCGTCTCACTGTCTTTTCTTTTTGGTTTTTGTGTTAGGCCCCAGGTAGATACTTTTGAAAAAGCAATGTCTTCTAAATAGAAATCATGTGCTTTGGCCACATACTTCTCGTATGTATTGGGATCTCAGAGTGACCTGAGTAGTTTGGATATCCAAATTGTTAGGTATGTAAAATAATTTTATTTATGGTATGAATTTATTTTCAAGTAATTCTATTTGCATATGGCAGTGTCTTAATTAGATTATGAATTAAGTTATTAAGAACTAAATCACGTTAAATATTGTGTTACATTTTTTTATTCTATTATTTAATTCGCACGACTTAATTTCTAACGTATCTATTCTGTGATTGAGTGCATGCTTTTCACTCCCTACTATATAATTCATCCTTTGTCGCTTTTATACTAATTAATTAACTTCCCTTGTAACATCTTGATGAAATCCTGTGTTGGAATCAAATTATAGGCATTCCCCTTTCAATTCCGTCAGCAAGCTAGCTAGTTGTAAGAAAAAGGAAAAAGATAAGTTCCTCAAATAATGGGAATTTTTTTTGTAACAAGTGAACATGGCCTAAATTGCACTATATGCTTTCAAATCATCCATCCTCACGAGATCAGTTTCCATTTTAGACGCCTCCCAATACTACAAAACATATAGATATAAGTAGAGAAAAGAAATGGTCCGAAGGGACCCACCCCACCCCATACCACACAAAATCAAATGGCCGAATTAAAGAGCCCCCGTGACACGTACCTTAATTGAATCCTTCCAATTCTCATTCATGGGATCCTATTATATACTTTTCTTATTTTTGTCACCTTTCTCTCAATCCACATACATATTGGCTATTGCTACTGCAAAACACTACCAAATTAATTATAGAAGTCTGTAGCTAGCTAAGACTTAAGAGCGCCTGAATATGATAATGGGAATTTTGAAATTGGGTGTATTGATGGTGGAGGTGATGATTGGAGGGACTACGGAGGCAATGGAGTTGTGTAAAATGAGTGAGGACGGTTTGATGGCAAGTAAGCCTGCCGTGACGCAACCCAACCCCACCTGGTGGATCCACCGTCGGCCGAGTGTTGTGAGGCTCTGTCGGGGGCAGACTTGGCATGTTTGTGTTCGTATGGGAACTCATTTATGTTGCCTTCTCTTGGTATTGATCCTGACCAAGTGCAATCCTACCACTTGCTAATCAACTAAGGTCTCTTAATTTCTCTCTCACATACATACGTACACGTATACGAGAGAAATGTTCGTATCAAAACAATCTAAGGGATTATAAATTATTTCCCTACGTCGCAAAATGAATAACATAACATATAATTTTGGCTTGTTTGTTCATACTTGCTCTCTACTACTTCCTGGGTTGAAAGGCACGTACTACACGAGCCTCGAGGACAAAGGAGAGATTGACCAAGTTTATCGATATTGGTGCATGAAATGTAATAGTTTGAATTATTGATTGATGCATTCGCCATATGCATGATTAAGGCTGCAAACGAGCCGAATCGATCCGAATTTTAAACTGCTCGGATTTGACTCGTAAGGTTAAATTCGTACTCGAATTCGACTCGGATTCGAATTATATTAAAAAAACTTTACTCAGATTCGACTCGACTCGAATTCGATTCGACTCGGATCGAATTATATTCAAACTACTCGCGAACGTCAAATTCAAACTCGAATTCGAGTCTTCACATAATAACTAGTTTTATAATACATATAATTATTAATTGAATTTATTATTTTACTTATAAATGAAAAAATATAATTATAATTACACTTTAAATATATAAAATTAAAATTACAAAAATAAAATAAAATAATAATTAATTATTAAAATTTTGTTTAATTGTGTATATATTATAAGAGAATGTATCGAGTATAGATTCGAATATGTATCAATCGATTATGTATCGGATCATGATTAAAAATTCGAATAGTTTGAATTCTAAACGAGTCGAGTATAACCTTATTCAGATTCTACTCGTATTTTTATTCGAACTATTTTTTGTGCTCAGATTTGAATCATATTATTAACGAATTCGAGTCTCGTTCACATTTTTTCGAGTCGAGTTCGAATCGAGCCCGAACTGTTTGGTTCGATTTGCAGCCTTATGCATGATTTCTTAAGTTGGCGAATTATCTTGAAATTGTATATCAATTAAATTGACCGTTTCAACTTGAGTATATATGAGCATTACAATTACAATTATTTTGTTGGTAGCAATCACTTCTCAATTATTTGGCTTGCATTAAATTTGGCTAGTGCCGTGAGTGACCTGACACGTTTCCAAACATCGTTTATCGAGGCCGAAATCTGACAATAGTTTCACCCAAAAAGCAAACAAGGTGCTCCTACCTAATGGAGTAAGTAGTAAGTACATCACTTTAATCTTGATTAGGGGTAGCGAGTCTTTTCTTAAAACCTATCCATAAAACATACTCCTAATTTCTGTCTAAAGTTGCAGAGGGACTGCAGCCTTTTAATCTTCACCACAAATTAGGTGCTGTTTGTTTGTGTCTTAATGATTCTTAATGGATAACCTCTTAATCGCTAAGAGGAACAAAGTTGTTTTTTTTTTGTTACATCTGAATGCCTCTAAATGGTTGAGATACAAAATCAAATCTAAACCATTAAGAGGAGCATCTTAATGAACTTGGACAAAAATATCCTCTTCAATATTAACAAATTCCTTTTATATCCAACACTCAATATTATTATTATTATTATAATAATAAATATTATTATTATTATTATTATTTTTATAATAATAATAATAATTATTATTATTATTATTATGATTATTATTATTATAATTATTATTATCATAATTTTTATTATAATTATAATAATAATAATAATAATAATAATTATTATTATTAGTACTATTTTTAATATAATTATTATTATTTTTATAATAATAATAATAATTATTATTATTATAATTAATATTATTATTACTATAATTATTATTATTAATTATAATTATTATTAGTATAATTATTATTGTAATAATTATTATTTTTATTATTATTAATATTATAATAATAATAATTATTATTATTAGTATTATTATTAGCATTATCATTATTATTATTATTATTATTATTATTATTATTATTATTATTATTATTATTATTATTATTATTATTATTATTATTATTATTATTATTATTATTATTATTATTATTATTATTATGATTATTATTATTATTATTATTATTATTATTATTATTATTATTAGTAGTAGTAGTAGTAGTAGTAGTACTATTTTTAATATAATTATTATTATTTTTATAATAATAATTATTATTATAATTAATATTATTATTACTATAATTATTATTATTAATTATAATTATTATTAATAATAATAATTATAGTAATAATAATTATTATTAATAATAATTATAATTATTATAATTAATATTATTATTACTATAATTATTATTATTAATTATAATTATTATTAGTATAATTATTATTATTTTTATTAATATTAATATTATAATAATAATTATTATTATTATAATAATTATAATTATGATTATTATTATTATTATAATTATTATTATCATAATTTTTATTATAATAATTATTATTATTAGTATTATTATTAGCACTATCATTAATATTATAATTATTATTTTTATAATAATTATTATTATTATAATTAATATTATTATTATTATTATAATTATTATTAATAATTATAATTATTATTAGTATAATAATAATAATAATAATTATTATTATTATTATTATTATTATTATAATGTTCAACTGTTCATAGGGTTAAAATGGTAAAATACTGTTATTCAGACATCTGAAAAAATTGATTATCAAACAACATTTTTTCATTCAGATACAATTCTATTCAGATGCTCTATATTATTCAGATGTCTAAATTATTCAGATCTTAATACAGAATTTTATCAAACAGCACCTTACTCCTATTAAGAGAGATTCTCCATTTCTCTCTCTCTTAATTATCTTACTAACGAATTTTGATGAAGAAAGAAGTGAGGAAGTGAAATCAAAAATAAATTTTTAACAAGTTGATCAATCCGTGCGAAGTATTAATAATTAAAAAAATTAATTATAATTTTGAAAACATAATTGTAGCTATTAAATAGATAAATATTTGTTCAAATAACTAATAATTGGATTGTATATTGTAAATTCTTTTAATTAATTATTAAACTAAATATTTTAATGAATTATTATAGATTTATTTAGTTGTAATTATGAGAAAATAATTATTAAATATTATTTAAGTTTGTAATAAAATTTTATATTAAAGTTTATATTGACAAAATTTGCTTGAAATTCTAATCTAAATAAAATTATGAAACTCAAGTTTTAATTTAATTTTGACAATATCCACTATAATTTTTTAACTAATGTTATAGTTATTGTGTTTCAAATTCACATATATTATTAATATAATTAATCGATTTGGTAAAATTTCAAGTTTTAATAAATTAAATTAGTTAAGATATTAATTTAATAATAAAATTTACGACTAATATCAATATAATTAAATCGTGTGATATATTAAAAAGTTTTTTCAACATTTTAATATTTTAGCAAAATTGTAGCAATAAAATAAAACTAGCTAGGGACATGCGCAGATTCTAGACTCACAAAGGCCAGTTAACATTTCCATACTTAAACAATAAAAAATCTATGGAAGAAGAAATCTCACTGGTAGAAAATCAAAGGTTAAGAGGAGTAAGATTTACATGTTCGAATGGTCTCAGATAATTTGGAAGAAACCCCAGAAAGAAAAAATAAAAAAATTGGGTCATCTAAAAATGAAACGGTAGAAGCTATAGCCATATATCAAATACTAATATAAAGACATAAACTAAATTTGGTTGGTCTATAATATGAAAAAAGAAAAACAAGAAAGAGACCAACATAAGTCAGTGGGTCGGTCGGTCATATTATTGAAAGAAATCAAACTCATGAATCAAGGTGAAGAAATAACATAAATAACCAAAATCTACAATTTCTAAACTTTCAGCACAGTGTCATTCAAGCTCAAAATTGATCGATGACCACAAAATTTTCAACTACTACAAATAATCTTGGAACTGATCAAACTATTTCTAGATGAAAAACCCAAAAAGAAAATCTAAGAAAAACCCCAAAACAAGAAGAGAAAAAGGCTTATTTGTAGTAAAAAGAAAAGAAAATAAAATTTAGCAAAACCCAACATCAAAAGGGTGAAAATTGGATGCCCGCGAAAATTTCAAGAACTACTTATAATCTTGGAATTGATCAAACTCTTTCTAGATGTAAAAAATCCAAACCTCTTGGGTACGGAAGATCTTTTGAATTGACCCAATTGCCCACAAAAAGTCACACGTGTCTGACTCTTGATCACTTTTGATTAGTAAAATATTCGGTGGAAGCATTTTAACACTAAATAGAAACTTTGGGGTACAAGAAAATACCTTTTGAAGTTTGGAGTGCATAAAATGTCTAAAATATAAACTTTAGAGTGCAAATTGTACTTTAGTCTATTTATTTCTCAACCATATCTCAATAACGTTTCTGTTACATGATTTTTATTTTTTGTGTAAAATCCATTGAGATTTAAAAGAATTGAATTGTTGTAAGTGAATTTATAAGTGGTTGGACTAGAAAAGAGATAGAATTTTCCTTTTTTCTATTCCTATTAGAGATAGAATTGCTTCAAAATTTAATTTATAGAAATCTGTATACTATTTATACTAATTTGAATTAAAAAAAAAAATAACTTCCTACTTGCTATTCCTATTAGAGACAAGAATATTTTTAAATTTGAATAGTATTTAATTAACACAATTTTAAATAGTATTTATACGAATATGAATTGAAAATAAAGAATTGTAACTATACAATACTCGAAATATATCATCTCACCTCATAATAAACATCATGTAATCAGAAAAGTATACCATATATCCTCTAATACTTCGATTAGAATAAAATTAACATAAAATTGGAATATGTGGCACAGTATAATGTGTTATATTGTCTTAATTAATTACATAAAATTGTGATAAAAAATTTGTAATAAAATTAGTAAAATAAAAAATCTCTTAATTAATTACTTTTTTTTTATTAGAGGTTGGTTAAATGTCTTTTAGAATACTTTACAAATTTAGCCAGTGCTACCTATGTCCTATATTATTTGATTATTATTGACTTTTTAAAGTCAATTAAAGTGATTTTTAAGTTCAAAATTGACATAAATTCTTTTAATTTTAATCAATACAATGATGAATATTCTAAACTATCTGAAAAGTATTATTTGTTGTAAGTTTTATTGTTTTTTAATCTTTAATGAACTATCTGAAAAGTATTATTTGTTGTAAGTTTTATTGTTTTTTAATTTTTAATGAACGATCTCAATTTTGTATTTGAAAATATTTTAAATTGACTTTCAAAAGTCAATAATAATCATATAATTTAGAATATTTAATTATTATAAATTTGTATAGTAATTATACTAATTTAAATAGAAAAGAAAAAGATCTTTTTTTCTATTCCTCTTAAAAATAAAAATATTTTTAAATATGAATAATACTTATATTAATATGAATTAAAAAAGTTGAACAAAAGATTAATAAAATCAAACCAAGTTTATACTTTTAATTATACATGTTATTTCCGATAGAAAACAACTTTTCCTACAAACTTAAAACTCCCGAGCAAGGTGGGACGAGAGTAACTTTTTCTTCTCTCCCCTTTTCTTCTCTATTCTATAGTAGGCCGTAGCCTAGTCCTGGTGATCAGCGCTCATCAAAGAAATTCTAGTGGGAATAAAAAGGGGTAAGGGAAGTGGGCTTTATTTTTGTTTCATACGACATCCAGCCCAATTAGTAGATAGATTGGACAGCCATCAAAGCAAAAAATCTGTAAACATAAATTAAAAACCAATCGAAAATACTCTGTATAACAATTTGCATCAAACAGACATAACAACCAATGAGAGAGAAGATCACAACATTTGATAGTAATGGAAATACGTAACATATTTATTGTTTTTGAAAGTAAAATTGAGCAGGACATTACTACACACACAACATCCAAGCACAACATGAAACACTAACATACTAACATTGATCTTCATAATTAAAAAATGAGGCTTGACACAGAAATTCGTTTAGTGTTCTATATTGTGCTCGGATGTTATGCGCTTATACTTATTCTTTACTAAAAGTTCTCACTATATATATATACATAACATATGCCAACTTAACTATTGCTGTGGCCTTCTGGAATAGAAGTCGGTCGGTCTTTCTTGCCCGCCTTTTGTTTTGCAGGATGGGTCGCCTTGTATATATATAACAATTTTATTTTTTTTGCAATCAATAAAAGTTTATGTTCATAGTACTCAAAGTATCTTTGTCCACTCTTCTAACATCGTTTACACTCTCTTCTTCTTCATCAAACTTTGACCTGACAAACTTGAACGAGCTAGAAAATAAAAAAAACAATTAAGCAAATTGAGTAGAGCTGAACCTCACACGAATCCTCAATTTGAGTTGAGCTTTTAATACAAACCACCCTCCAAGATTTGGTGTTGGAGCTTCACAAATTATTTTCTCACAAGTACGCGAGTGTTAAATATTATGTCCTCAAGAGTGTTAATTATTTTCATCAAAAGAAACTCCGCATCGAAACATGGCAATGAAAGTCCAAATGATCAATAACCAAATGGGGGGGAGGGTGTCATTCATTAGATGTGAACCGCATTCATATCATTAAGACAAGTTTCAAACCTCCCTCAATTGAACTAGTAATAATCAGGGAATTACTACTATGGTAAAATTTAAAGCTGAACAAGAAATTATTTTTTCACCGAGTAAACACTCACTCACGAGAGCTGATGCCCACTACCGTGCGCCATAAAAAAAAACGCGCATCATTCAGCTGGGACCACAAGTCACTCCAAACCCAACTGTCAGCCGCATACTTATCTGTAGAGATACGGGGGACTGGGAGAATCTTAGTACTAAATCGCTAACAGCGTCAAACGTACTACTCTTCTTCTAACCACACTTCCTAACTAATATCTTATTTGGTCACGCAGGAAACTATATAGTAAGAAAACTACTTTATCCTAAAGAAATATAGTAGTAAACCACCACAATAAACTTTATCTAATAAAGAGGCACAACAATAAACCACCACCTGGCACCTGTTCACATCACTATCCTCCAAAGGTCTATAAAAGTCCAAATTACCCTTTACAAGGGGAGATAAAGTTGGCCCAACTAAAAACACAGACGAAATCTTGAAAACAAAGCAACCAGAAGAGAACTAATTCACGGTAAAAAAATGGAAAAGTACGAAATCTACTAGTAAACTTTATAGCAAAATAACTGCCAGCTGTCTGCCCATTTCAAATTTGCCAATTACAATCAAAATACTGAATTCTCTCCCCTTCTTAAAACAGCATTCAAACTCATCTACTACCCCCTTGCTTAAAACCTATTCATGATCTAGAGAAAAACAAAACACTGGACAGTAAAAGCAGAAATAGATCAGATCCGACGGGTTTTATGCCTCCACGTCAGCACACTTGGCAGGTGAGCAAATCATCCAGATGTGACCGTACGGGTCCTTCACTTTCCCTACGCGTCCGCCCCAGCACGCGC
This sequence comes from Hedera helix, assembly GCA_947179155.2. Taxonomy (NCBI): domain Eukaryota; kingdom Viridiplantae; phylum Streptophyta; class Magnoliopsida; order Apiales; family Araliaceae; genus Hedera; species Hedera helix. The sequence goes on from OX359285.1 coordinate 39,398,320, forward strand.
CTTCATCTTCAGCTATTTCGCCTTCAGAAACGGCACCGGCCTTCACGGCCTTCTCCACAGCAGCTTCTATCTCCTCAGTCTCCAGGTAAAACACGAATCCAGTCCCCACAGTCTGGACCCTGGTAAAAATACAAGACGTTTTTAGCGTTAACAGCCTTTCATCATTTCTGCAAAGAGAGATTAATGCGCTGACAACTTCCAAAAAAAGACCAAAAACCACCAAGCTATCAAAATCTGAATGGCAAAAAATGCAACTAGGTAATATATAGCTATTCAATTCAAAACGACCGGAAAATAGCACGGAAAATCGTTAAAACAGACAGAAACTCAGAAGGGTAAACCATACCAAGCCGGAAATAAACGTACAAGACAGAAATTTCCTGCCAGGAAAAATGTAACGACGGTGTAGATCAAACGAAAAACAAAACGAAACACAAAGTTCATCAGCTGCATTAAAGTTGAAATAACAAATTGTAAATGAGTTCAAAATTCACAATACAATTCATCTCAGTCATTATATGTTGTTTTATTAAAAAAATGTTTTGAGCACTTTATAATCGCAGATCTAGAGTAAAAACAAAACGGCTTACAAGAGATCTTATAAGAGAAGGTAATATTTAGAAGCTTACGGGGCAGAAGAATCATCGTTAAGGTCAGAGACGATAATAGCAGAAGAACCGACTTTGAGTTCAGCAGAGATAACGAGAGGGAGCTCCTGATCAGCCTTCCTTTTGGGATGCTTGATGCGGTTCACCTCCTCGGCTCCAAACGCTGCCTTGTAGAACAGTACGGCGTCGCTTGCTTTAGGAGCCTCCACGAACAGCTGAGGCTTCAAGGCCGAGAATATCACCACCTTCGAGTTTCCGTTATGCGCCTCGCCGTTCTTAACAACCTCCTGCGCCATCGGTAACTGTTTGAAATGAGAGTAACCCTAGGAGAGAGAAAATAGACGAATAAATTAGAAAGAGCAGGAACTGGATAAATGAATGGTGGGATGAGTGCAGGTACGGGGATACTTATAGCAACGGAGAAGCGGAACCGTTTCTGTTTTACAGGGACAAAATTGGTATTAAAATAAGGGTACTTGCAGCTTAGCCCCTACCGTTGTCTTTTACTTCTGAATGACCCCACTGGTTGTAAGGATTTAATTTATTTAAATACAGTCCTCAGTACTAACCTCAGGAGTAATGCTATAGTAATAAAAAATAGGTATAAAAAAGTGCATATAAAATATCATACATTTCTGATAATTATAACCAATTTATTATTATATATATTGTTTTGTAGCTACTCTTTTTGCCATCGAGATATTATTACTAACCTTACTGTTAATTTAGGGTTTGTTTACCTATTAGTGTTTATAACATTTTTCACGGTAGCCTTTATAATATTTATAAATTAAATAAATTATGTTTAAAATAAAAAATTACTAAACAAATAAGATTTTCAAACGCTCTAAACGTACAAAATATTACAAACGCTAAGCAACCCTACATGCACGAGAGGGTTATTTGGCTATCGACGTTTGTAATATTTACGGCGATAGTGTTTATAGCGTTTTAGCCTTTAAACGTATTGCATTAATTTTAATGTTTTGCATTTGAAACTCAAATATTATATTTGTGAGTTGAGTAATAAGTTGTTACTAAACGAATAAATTTTTTAAGTGCGTGAAAATTTTTAAATACTCTAAACGTTGTTGCAAACGCTAAGTAACCAAACATACACTAAATGTGTTATTTTGTTTTTGAGAAAAAAAAGAAGATAAAATTACTACTAAAAAGTTTATATTTGAACATAAAACTTTCAAACCTATTTTATATCCACAAATCTTCGTGCCAACCATTTGCTTTTAGTTCAATGGGTTGTTCTGCTTCGAGTTATTCTAGGTTTTGTTGGTTTGATTTGATGTTCTTGCTAAAATTGAAAAGTGATCTACTGTTCTGATATTAAATGGGTGTTTCTCTTCCTTTTGATTAGCCATGAGGGTCATGAGATCTCAAAGTTTTCATTTTGAAGATATTATGTTACTTGTCACATTTATGAACAACATATATGTCAGAATTCAATAAACCACTTCCAAAAGGATATGCCTTCAACTTCCAAGTCATTTACCCAATTTATAATAAGGGTTACAGGCTTAGGTAATTACTTTTGACTACTTAAATCAAAAAAATGTGGGTTTTATTTAGATAAAAAGAAATTTGGGATATAAATTGGCACTTTTTTGAGTTTGAGGTGCACTCATCAACAATTGTGTGAAGTTTAGGATTCAAAGTGTACTTTAGTCCTGAAGGTTAAATTGAAATTGATACCAAGCAAAAATTTTGAATTACCTGACCGAACAAAACAAATGCTTAGCCGTCTTAGCTCATGGCTTTTAACCGTGTGGTCGTGGGTTCGATTCCCACAGACGGGCGTATTCATCTTATTTTATCTCTCATCCTCCCTCTTCTTCTGTATCCTTCTTTGCATGTCTAGGGGTTTTCCCTCCCTTCTCAATGTTCTCTACTTCTCTCTCTCATCCTGAAATTTTCTCTCTCTTCCTTCTCCTTTTATCACAAAAAAGGGGCCTACTTCATCACCCATCTAATATCAACACCAGCTGAAGCAACACTTATTGGGTCTGTGTATCAGTTATGAGGTTGGTAGAGGCTATTCACAAGAGGAATTGGATGCAATAGGTAGCAAAACACGGGGATCAATCAGTTGACTCCTCCCACTATTAAGCTATCCTTAAAGGTGGTCAACGGACACCTCTCTTCTTGAAGAAATGGCCAAGCTTGTAAGTTTTTCACTCTTCAAATTCCTCTTTTGCTTTCAATGGTTTCTTAATTTAATATTTCTGTTTAAATTCCAAGTACCCAATATTATATGCTTTAATTCAATATTTCTGTTTAAATTCCATGCATATGAACCTTAATTCAATTCTGTAATTGGGTCTAATATTTAAAAGTTCAGAATTCAGTAGCTCTTGCTCTTGATTGAGCATATAGACATTTATTCTCCATTTGAAACCTAATATTATATGCTTTAACATTGTTTATTAGCTCCACACTTGCTCTGTATGAGAATTTAGGCTATGTTTGTTTAACAGCTGGATTTGTAGACAACACATAATCATATAAAGGTTAAATTCTAGTCCCTCCGTTTCAAAAAAAAAAAGAAAAAAGAAGGTTGTCCATTTGCCAATTTTTTTTTTGTTCCGAAAAGGAGTTCGATTTGTCTTGAGTGTAATATTAACATGCACAAACATCCTTAAGTTTACCACCACAATTTTATTATAATGCTATCACTACTAAACTAGATACTCAATAGATTTAGAAGTAAAAATGGAACTCATAGAATTTTTAAATTTTGTAAAGGAGGTAGTAAATCTTAAGCTTAAAACTGAATTAGTAGCAATACACACAATTCAGGTCTTGTTATTATATACTCCTGAATCCCGACATTTGAATATGAATCATATTGGGCAAATAAAACCTAATTCCAAAGTGAAAACCAGAACCAGTAATCTTTAACTGTGGTGCGGTTGCTCAACCTCCTTATATTAGAATTACCAAATGTTTTTTGAATATGCTGTTAATTATTGGTTTGTAAAAGTTTAGAGAATCTAAGTTACGCAAATCAGTAAATCACAGTTCGTAGGCATATTATATAATTTGTAGACATCCCCTCCAGAAGGTAACATATATCATATTTGAGAAAGTAACTTTCATATCGTGGGACAGAACAGGTTAGTAGCTGTAGTTTGGTAGACGCGTGGTAATGCTGTTGTTGCATGAGTGTATAAAGTTTTGTGCTTATCTATAACCAAATTCAGACCGTGCCTCTTTATATGGTTTCCTTATGTTAGTTGAAGAAATTAATTGCTTGTTTTCCATTTCAGCTGAATGAAAATAATACAGTATATTTTTCCATAATGTCTTTGCTAGGTGATATACATATATATATGGGGAAAAGGAGTACAAGTCCTGGACACACACAAGCTTGTGTGTATCTTACTTAAAATCCCAAAACCAATGTACTTTGGGAGATTTCATTAATGACAATTTTGTCATATTTTAGCCATAACAGGTACATAATTGACACAGTTGGAAGACAATAACATGGATGAAGCATCTGAGGAGATGGCAGTGCAGTTGGCTGCACAAGGAGTGATTGGGAAGAGAGTTGATCAGATGGAATCAGGATTTATGATGGCCCTAGATTACATGATCCAACTTGCTGAAAATGACCAGCATGATAAGGTGACAATTTCAACTTTCTATTCAAACTTTCACTTTTGTGCCATCTATATTTATTAGCTTAATTTTGATGAGACAGGCTATTAAAAACTGTGTAAATAGCTAATCAGTAAAACTGCTGACATAAATTTTGTTTGCATTTTTTGCGCCGAGTGTTTCATTGCTACAAAGCTTGGTGGTGCAAACGGGTTAAGTAGTTGGGAAAATCCTGCTGGAGTAACAATTTGATTGAAAATTTATCTCAAAACACAGTGGTGACATAAGCTATTGTTTTTTTTATAGGGTTTGTGAATCAGTTCTATGCTATGCATAACTCCATTTGGTCGTTCTCATAATTACACTAATAGGCTGCAAGATATCACATTTTTGTGAGTCTTGTGACACTCCTTTATTGTTGCTTTGTATGAAGCTCATTGCTTTTATGAGATAATGTTCCTTTAATAGTATACATTTCAGGCTTCAGCAATTGAGTTTAATCATTGTCAACCGTTTGTGTTCAGCGCAAGGCACTCTTAGAGGTGATCAAGGAGACTGTATTATCACATATTACAAAGAAATTCCCCTCACACATAACGACTCGTTGTCACTCAAATTCTTTCAATATTTGGTTGTCAGATGGTATCAACTTTGTACTCCTGCTGAATAGATCTCTGTTGTATACTTTTCTATGTTCAAGTGATTGGCCTGCTCTGTAGAACACCCCAGAAAGAAAGCAGGCATGAGTTACTTAGACGAGTTGCCGCAGGTGGTGGTGCATTCAAAAGCGAGAATGGCACTAAAGTTCATCTCCCAGGAGCAAACTTGAATGACATAGCTAACCAGGCTGATGATTTACTGGTGGTATTAGCTTAAGAACATTTGCATACAATGCTTCAAAATATCTTTATCATAAGTCGGCAATTGAAATTATAATCTCTAGAAAAGAAATATTAATCATATACTCTAGCTGTCAATGTTTCATGGATGTATTCTCATTTTTTCACGGGAGGGCTGCTTTTGCCAAGAGAGAATTAATCTGAAAGAGTATTATAGAAAGCATTGGAGATAAAGCTCGTATTGACTATCATTTTAAAAGGATGAATTCCTCCTGGGTCGCAAGTTCCAACTAAAGTGAAATAAATTATCTCTCTTTGCTCCCCTCCCCAACACCAAATATGAAAAATAAAAAGGGAGGGCCACTACTTTTGTTTGTGTCTTGTATATCCAAGTGATAAACTGATTGCAATACTTGGCACGAAGGGTTGTGGAATGTGGAAAAAAATGTTTAAAACAATTCAGAAGATTTCATATCTTTGGTTGGCTCGTGCCATTTATTAACGTGGTAACCAAACATTAAGAACTTGCAGAGGAACCTAAAGTGACCTGCTGACCCGTGATATTCAGTGATCTAAATGGAGGTGTGTTGTTCACACTTCACAATCCGCAACCAGGGAAGCTATGGACTATAGAAGCTGAGATTTGTCTAGATTTCTTCTGGGTGCACTCCTTTTGTTTTAGTCCCCAGGATCATTTTGCTGTAGAGTATTTAGTTCGTATCATTTCTATAATATATTTTTGGGCTTATTGAAGAAATTGAATTACTTAGCTTCATGTATCTCATATGTAATTTTTTGTATAATATTGGTTGCGAGTGTAAAATGTAATGATTGTAACATTAATTTCTTTGACTACATTATCCAAGCAGCTTCTCTTTTAATTTCTTTGCCTACGCTGATAATTCACAAATGAACCATCCATCATTGTCATTTAGGTTGTGAGTAGTGATTTGCATTCGAATCATCACTTGATCTACTAAAGGAGCCTTTGTTAATTCCTTCCTATTTAAGGCATTCTGGAACAGTCATTGGCAAGATCCACTGTTTCAGTATGCATATAAATCGAGCTTCAAGCAAGAGTCTAGCTTCAAGGCCTTTAAGCAAAAATTAAAAAAACTACGGGGTTGTAATTCTTGAAGCTCATGGACATTAAACCTTCTCATAATTATTTCTCTGCGCGAGCCTTCAAAAGTTGGTGTAAAATTACTTACAATTTTGAATTTTTAATGTTTTCTCTGCTTAGCTGCTTATTGGAGCAAATACATGTATGGAACAGCCAGCCACCACTGTTCGATTTGGATATAAAGCTAAGCTTTTTCTGATATGTCATTGTCACATTAAATTCTGAAAATAAAATTTGAATAACAAGATATGGTAAGCTGGCTACTGACCGAAAAAATAAAATACACGGGAAAAAAACTGATAGAAATACATGCAAAAAAGATCATTTCTTTACATTTTCCCTATAATTTCAGGGTTTTTTTTTATATTTAAATATGGTAAACAACTAATACACTAATGAAATTTAAAACAGAATGAAATTGATGATGAAGCAAATCAAGACCCAAACAAATATGAGTGGAATGATACTTTTGGCAATGTCCAATCGCTAGCAATGATGAATGGAATAATATTAGTCGGACAATTGGAGCCCCTTCCATGTGTAGATTGGACCTACCTAACTACTACTTCTACTCCTGAAATTACTTGCTTGCAGTTAGAAGGCCATACATGGCTAATGATAATCATCTTCATCCTGGCCGGGAGATGAGATCAACATGCAAACAAACACATTTGCTTTAATCTCCACTAATCATTTAAGCAAAAAATAGCAGTACTATATTGTATGTAAAATGTAGTTGTGTCTGTTGAAATCCCGTTATCTAATTATTTAATCACGCTCCTTCATTCCTCTTTCTTTGCCTTTTCTCAAGTTTAGGTCTTTTTATTATACTCCTCCATAAAGCAAGCAATGTAGCAGCACACCCTACCCCTCGGCCCAACATTACACTTGCACCGCCCAACTTTATGCTGTCTCCCCTCCCATATTTTCTTAGGCTAGCTTTGTCTCAAGACCCACGTGGCCTTTATATTTTGGTACAACATCGATCCACCATAATTTATCGTGGGATAGATTTATTTGTTTAATTTTCCTAAATAGTTTTTAATTCCCGTTCTTAATTATTCGGTATCTTACAAATGTTAACATTTATTAGACACAATTACATACTAATTTTACGCGTTCTCATATTATAAGTACAACGTACGTGATTCAATAGCAACATGCATGTTAATTGTCATGAATTTACAAATCGCTTATTGAATTATTACTACAGTAGTCTAGTCTTCTTACGTATTACATGCATGTATTTTAACTAAAACGGCATTTGTTTTTATGATGATTGTTTATGAATGTACATCGGATCAAAACAAGGAAAAGTCTATGGATTATTATGAGTATGATAAAGGGAAATAATGAGTTGAGACTTGAAAATCATCTGTTAAAGTTGGTTAAATTTGAACGGGAAGTCAATTGACTTTATTTGTTTCCCCCATCGGAAAGCGTAGGTCCCACTAATCGGTGGTTATCTGGGCTCCCATGTGGTAGGACCGTAGTCCCCTCCTCCCCCAAGTCCGTCCAACCCACGCATCACAATTCACAATATATATGTATGTACATATGAATCATGGAGACTATATATATATATATATATATATATGAATTATTCAAATTTTAGTAGTTGAAAGTTCAAACTCAAGTTTATGTTAAAAGTTACATTCAACATCAAGCCAGGCCAGCCAGCATTGAGCTTTCCATTAGTACTCCATCTACCTACCTTCTCTCCCAAAAGCAAAGCCGGGTCCATCCATCCCTTCAAAATGATACATATTTAGATTTAAAAAAATTTAGTATCTTTTTGGTCATTGAAATTTGTTATTAAAAAACATTATTGATTTTTTATTTTTTTTGTCCAGATTTGATCTTCTTAAAGAAAGGCAAACAGATATATAGAAAAGTTTTTTAAGACTGTTTTATTTTTAATTTTCTAAGGTAGTCCAAAAACCATTACTCCCGGACGCAGCCCACCAGTTAAAACCCATCGTAACTATTACTCCTAAGACTCAAAATATTTTATTTATGATGATGAAATTATTAACGAAACAAGTGAGTTTGAAGTAGTAATAATTGAGTCAGTCTACTAAAACATTAACGAAACCAAGCTTTAGCTTTAGCTTTAGCTGAGCTAAAATGTTACGAATCATTAACATGTAAATTTCTTCCAACTCAGAACAACCTCATTCCGCACAATATAAGATTAAAAAAATAATATATCTTATAATTTTATATGTCAATTTATTTATTACGAATTACGTAAATAATTATAATTAATAATATTTTAAATTTTTAACGATATATTTAATATACGTAAACATCGTAATTTGGCGGAACGCATTTGCCAATATAGCAGGAAGATAAACAAATGAAAATGGATAAATTCATGTGTTACACTGATTATATTAGTAGAAAAATAAGATTAGTTCAATGTGGAAAAACAATCCATTTAACAGCTGGCGTTATTATATTAATGTAATTTGATTATAAAAAAAGGAAAGGGTACCGTTTAGCTTTATAAGTAGTAGCGGTTGATGAAAGCACAGGGGACAATATGGTCATATTTTGAATTGTTTGTGACAGCTCTGCTCCGTCCCCAGTGTGCTTAGCGTTAGGCCGGTGCCTATCTATTCAACTTCAGAGTCAAGTGTAGACAACGTGACTCATAAGAGAAAAATTCTGCTAGAGTAAATATTTTCATGGTTGAGAGAGAAATCGAAAGAGTAGAAGCTTAATTTTGTCAGTTATCGGAATATGGCAGGTTATTTTGGAGTGCTGGTATCGGATCCATGGCTCCAAAATCAGTTCACTCAGGTGGAACTTCGAAGCTTGAAATCTCACGTAAGTTAATAATCTTAATTTCGTGATCTACTTCATTGATTGCATTGGCATATATATAATCGCGATCGATCTATTACACTCACCGGTAATACTTCGGTTTATATTTTCAGTTCTCAAGGATGAGGAGAGAGAATGGCGGTCTCACGCTTGCGGACTTGCCGTCCACAATGTCGACTCTGAAACAAGTTGGAGAAAATCTAACGGACCAAGACAGAGCTTCATTTATTCAGGATTCTTATCAGAACTTGAATGATGACGTTGATTTCGAACTCTTTCTACGGGTAATTACGCAACTTTTATACATATACATGTTTTGTGATGTTTCAAACGAAGTTCTTATTATATTTGAATCTCTTTGGTAAGTCAAAAACTGTACGAAACTAGAAAAAGCTTTAAATATTCAAATCTCTGTTTGAATTTTCTGTGATTTTTTCGTATTCTAAATTACGCTTATTTTTGGTTTGGAAAATTCTCAGTCAGCTTTAAAAAATTTAAAATCTAGTCAGTCTGTTTTGTGCTTAAATTTTCAAAATCCAAAGCACAGCAGAATATTTTTTTATATTTAAAATTTTGCAAAATTCAAAGTCCGCTCAATAACTTTGATTCATTCTCTCCCTTTATAGTTTGGCATCTTAGATGTATCGGACTCATTAGTTCCTGTTTTGTTGGAGGTGATGGACTTCAAAAATAAGAATTTGTTTATTTAATACCAGGTTTATTTGAAACTCCAGTCACATGCAACAACAAAAATGGGGAGTGGTGCAAATAACTCATCCGCATTCCTAAAGTCTCCAACTTCTGCACTTCTTCACACAATTAGCGAATCTGAGAAATCTTCTTATGTTGCACATATTAATCACTACCTTGCGGAGGATGAGTTTCTAAAGAAGTACCTTCCAATAAATCCATCAACTAATGATCTTTTCGAGATTGCAAAGGATGGAGTTCTTTTATGGTGATCGTCAGTCATAAATTGCTTTTTTTATTCTTTACTTATTTTCTATTCTCTTGATTATTTGACAATACTTCTTGGGTTGAATCACTCTTCTTTGATGCAGTAAGCTTATAAATGTGGCAGTACCCGGCACAATTGATGACAGGGCAATCAATACTAAGAGAGTCCTCAATCCATGGGAAAGGAATGAAAATCACACACTGTGCCTCAATTCTGCAAAGGCAATTGGTTGTACGCTAGTTAACATAGGGACTCAAGACTTTATCGAAGGAAGGGTATGAAATATGTATGCATGCTTTAGTATACTTTGAAACTTTTGATATATATGGGTTCAATCTAGCTAGAGAAAATGTAAACTTCTATAGCACAAAAATGATAACAGCTATGCATTTTGATTTACAAATTAGGGGCATCACCTTATGGAGTGCTAGGATCAACTATTCATAACCATCCTCCAAAATACCGAGGATATTTACAAGCATAATTATTATTGTTTAAGCCAAGCTAACCCAAATTAGTCCCAAGCAGAGCTTAAACCAAATTCTTTAATATCCCTGAAGACGTGTTTTCCTCTTCATGGCTTGATTATGTTGAGTTTATTTAATTTTAGCTCATGGCTGTGGTAGTTCTGTATGCTAAGTAATATAAAGTCTACTTTGTTTCATTTTCAGAGACATCTTGTATTTGGAGTGATATCTCAAATCATTAAGGTAAAAGTCTTTTCACGTACATACTCCATGATTGTAAAATTATAATAGATACTGATACCATTTATAATATATAAACAGTATAGATACTTGAACCATGGGTGCTCAGTGAGAGCATTATGGAATTTGAATCTATCGGCGGATTAGAATGCTGCCTACAAGAACATTTTTGCATTCATAAATCTGATCATCTTCACGTTTGTTGTTTTAGATACAATTATTGGCTGATCTCAATTTAAAGAAAACTCCTCAATTGGTGGAGTTAGTCGATGATAGTAAGGTGAAGACACATTCTATCTTTGAAGCTTTACTTCTTAAAAGAATCAGTGTGATTATTCAAATTTGACCATTAAAAATTATTACACGCTAAATGTAAACTATCAGGATATGGAGGAGCTGATGAGTCTACCACCAGACAAGATCTTGCTTAGGTGGATGAATTTTCAGCTGAAAAAAGCAGGATACAAGAAAACAGTCACAAACTTCTCCTCTGATGTTAAGGTGACAATTTATAATGCATAGCGATTCAAATTGAATTATTTTGTAAGATGATCCTATTTTTATTGTGATTGAACTTGATTTGGAATAGTTATATTATGTTGGCACCTGGCAAATTCCAATGCCATGACTGTGGAGCCTCTGGAGAGCTTCAGGCTTGTGAAGTGATGTGTTGGCTTCTTCCTACTTTTCTTTTGTGCTTTGTATATTCTTGTATCTGGTGGAAACTTATAACTATGATCAATGCACTAGAACATGATTTCACTTAAAACAAGATAATGAATACATTGTGGGGTGAGTTATGATTGAATTTTTTTTCTTTCAAAAAGGTAAAAATATCGCATAAGTACATTCTAACTATGTGGCAAGATTGAAGATCATGTATTCGATTTAGGGTTCTCACCGAAAGAAGTTCCTAGTCAAAAAGAATTTTTCTTACCAAAATTAGACAAGCATACTGCATCAAATGGCTACTTGGAAAGTTAAGTTTCTAAGCTTAACAGCTTGGATTAGGTAGTAGTCCCTTGTCTTGCACCGAGTACATGTTCAAACATTCATTAAACTCACAGTCTGCATATGGTTTGTTTGTTTTGCTTTTTACTTTTATTGTAACTCATCAATACATCATAGTTATATGAAATTCTGGATATCTTGTCTTGCATTAGGCCATGTTATGTTTTTTTTTGTCCTGTAATGTCCTTGCAACAGTTAAGAACATTTGAAAGTAATATAATTCGCCTGCAGGATGGAGAGGCCTATGCTCACTTGTTAAATGTTCTTGCTCCTGAGCACAGTAATCCATCTACTTTGTCTGTAAAAGATCATTTACAAAGAGCTAGGTTAGTTCTTGAACATGCTGATAGGATGGGTTGCAAGAGATACTTAACAGCGAAAGATATTGTTGAAGGTTCTCCTAATCTTAACCTTGCCTTCGTGGCACATATATTCCAGCACCGGTGAGTATCAACAATTTGTTTGGAAAACTATCAACCTTAAATGGATATCTGTGAATTTATAGTGTTTATAAACCTTATGAAGTTGCATCATCCTGCACTGCAGTACTTTCTGAACTTGGTGTTAAAGATAATAGGTATACTTTTTCAACAAACAAATTTGTAATGCATTTTGACATACCTCTCCTTGTCAGAAAGTTCTTACAAATGATTTTAAAGAATATTCAGAGTAATTTTATGGTAATCCCTCAGGTAAAGGAAGAAAGTTGTACACATTCAAGCTTCAAACTAAAATTTGGGGATCTCTAGTTTTTCACCTTCAATTTCAAATATAGGCTATATAGCAAATGCCTCAACTCTGATGCGCGCCAAGAGGCCCCTGGCCTGTGTGCCCCTTTCCTTTCACTTTGAGTTTTCTTTTGATTGGCCGTGTACCGGCCCTGCATGTATGGCCGATGGCCCCTTTTGATCAATAGACTGCATGCCCTTTCGCTTATTTGTATTCTCTTCTCTCTTTCATTTCTTATTCAGCAACATTACTTCTGAGACCAAACGAAGAAAACTCAACCAATTGGCCTAACTGAAACGAGGGTCACATATACATTTTCTCCATGGTCCTAAGGCAATTTTTAGTGAATGTCAGTCTATTTTCTCTCGGTAAAGCACCCTTCTGGAATCTCCATCAGATGAGCACCTAGTGATGACCGACTATCCATCACCAATTCAGTGCTTGATTTGTCAAGTCAATCTTCCTGGAGAAGACTTGAAAAGGATTTCCTGAGCATGGTTGAGATGCTTAGCATCTTGGCTTTCGGGATTGTGGATACCAGAGAGCCCTTAGTTAGCCAGTTAGCAGTCCTGCCTTCCCTTATTGAATCGCTAGGCAAGGGAAGTTCAGTTTCAGACTTTTCGCCTACCTTCGATATCTAGAAAGAACTATATTTTTTTCCAGAACTTTTTGTGTAGTTTCAAAGTTGTTAAAATTGCCAAACATTAATAGCTTTTGTTTGGGTTATTAGAGTTGAGATATATTGGTTCAATGCCTTTAAATTAATGTTTCTATTTCTTGATAAGACAGGTGTTAACTTGTGTTGATATTCATAGGCACCTGTCAAGAACCTACAAGTATTTCAAGTTTATGAGATTCATAATTGCTTCTCTATTTGGTTCAGCTAAAAAATCCTTTTAAACACAGAAAAAAATGTGCTCAGTGAATTTCTCATTACAAAAACTATAGGACCACTGTCTTGTTTGATTGTTTGATTCATGATTGACTCCAATGGGAACATATTTGTAAGTTTGGTGTCTTTGCAATTTCATACTATGCCACATATCTCTACTTGTCTCAAATCATTAATCATCAACATATTCTTTTCCATTGACTATACATGTTTCACCTGCTAGTTGATGCATAACTAATGAGTATTTGTCTAGGAATGGGCTCTCAACCCAAGTAAAACAGATATCTTTTCTTGAGGTCTCACCAGATGACACCCAGATTTCTAGAGAAGAGAGTGCATTTCGCTTTTGGATAAATAGTTTTGGACATGCAACGTATATCAACAATGTCTTTGAAGACGTTAGAAATGGGTGAGTATCATCCTAATTGCAAGATGTAGTACAAATTTACTCCAATAACCATTTATGTTTTGTACCTTAATGCTGTCTGTAGTTTATATACATACATATTTATATATATATATATATATATATATATATATATATATATATATATATATATATATATTATTTCTAAAATAAACTGAAATAATAAAGCACTGTATTCCTTTGCAATCTCACTTATGGTTTAGAATTTTGTGTACCAATTATTAAGTTATGAAATTACCTTGAAGAACTTAAAAAAAAATAGTTTTTGACTTCTGAAAATCCAGAATTCTGAACTGGTAGAAGCTAAGTCAAATATTTCTCCAAATTAAAAGATTGATCATAAAATGAACTCCTTAAATTTTATTTTTTATCGTCATGATTTACTTGAATTTCTGTTCCTCTATAGGTGGGTACTTTTAGAGACCCTTGACAAGGTGTCACCAGGGATAGTTAATTGGAAGGCAGCAACTATGCCTCCAATCAAGTTGCCATTCAGAAAAGTAGAAAACTGTAACCAAGTTGTCAAGATTGGGAAACAATTGAAGTTTTCACTGGTTAATATTGCCGGAAATGATATTGTACAGGGAAATAAGAAATTGATATTGGGTAAGTTCTCTATCATATTTTCATTTTCAGCTTACTTGTGGCAGCTAATGCGATGTAACATGCTACATTTGATGTCGTTGACAAAACTTCGATTTTGTTTTTGTACATCAAACTTTCGCTTAAAGATTTTGATAAGGAAAATTTAGTTATATGCATTTGAAAGGGAAGGAAATCGTATCCCTTTTTCAGCTTACTTGTGGCAGCTAATGCGATGTAACATGCTTCAACTGCTAAAGAACTTGAGATTCCATTCACATGGGAAGGAAATCACTGATGCCGACATTTTAGAGTGGACTAACACCAGAGTGAGAAGTTCAGGAAGCCAGAGTTGTATGAAGAGCTTTAAGGTATCATATCTAAAGCTTTTCGTCTTTGATATTCTATTATTATTTCTGTATTGCAGCCACATTTACGTTTATGTAAATTGAAGGCCGATTAGGTCTGAGACTATATTTCTAGTAGTGGCTTGCATTGGATCTAAATAGCACCTACTCGACTAGCCCTTTTGAGTGAAGCAAGCCCCTGGGGGTGGGGGGAGCAAGCCCACTAGTAGAGGACCTACCCGCACTATCAATGGGAGTTTATATGTTGATTCAGTGTATTTCATATCTGAACACGCCATGTCCAGATGGGTTAAGTTTCATCAACCACTGGGTTACATAGTAGTATCAATAACTTAATTATGTACACCCGAGTTTGTTGAAAGATATGTTCATATCTGACTCACCTTCTCCCCCCCCCCCCCCCCCCCCCCCCCACCCCAAGAATACTTATTTTGTGTGCATTCCTTTTGTTTACGTATATGCAATGGTTTCTGAATTGTGATTATAAATCAATAGATATGGATGACTGAGTTTTCTCAATTGAACACCTCCAATTAGTCATGTTGGACTATAGTTTACTGACATATGCTTCCATATATTTCTGATTGATAGAAGCTTAGATTTTTTTATTTTATTTTTTTGGCTTAACGGGTGATTTCACTATTACAGGATAAGAGTTTGTCAGACGGAATTTTCTTCCTTGAGCTCCTTAGTTCTGTACAACCTCGAGTTGTTAATTGGAGTCTCGTTACAAAAGGAGAAACTGGTATGCCTCCCTCTGAACTTGTGATGGAGTTTATTTAGGTAGTTATATCCATAATTATTATGTTAGATGTAAATGTTCTTTTTCTTAAAGTTTGGGAATCTGATCCTTATAGATTATTAAAATTTGGGTTCGTGTAGAGGAGGAGAAGAAGATGAATGCAACCTACATTATCAGCGTCGCAAGGAAACTTGGATGTTCTATATTTTTGCTTCCTGAAGACATTATTGAGGTAAGGTTCTACATTTCAATACTTGTATTTCTACCTCTGATTTTTTCTTCACCAAAAATAGAAAAGAAAAAGGTTTCCTCTTCATCTATATGTTGCCACCTTGCCCTTGTTCCTAACAGAGATGTGTAACACCAGGTTTTAAGGAGTACAATAATAAGTATATTTTGTTTGCCATCTATCTCCCTTACATTATGGTACTATATGATGTTGTTATGTTTTTTTTTATCAGGTAAATCAAAAGATGATCCTTACACTTACAGCAAGTATTATGTATTGGTTCATGAAACAATCGGTGGAAGAAAGATCATGCGTGTCTTCTTTTGATAGTGAGAGCGGAAGCCTATCAGAGACGATCTCAAACTCGACAATGGACGACACTGCTTCAGAGTCGTCAATGGATTAATTTTAAGAAAAGAAAAAGATGCTTGGATTGATTTTTGTGGAATTGTTACACTTCTCTACATTCTTCCTTTTGTGTATGGGGTATATGTAGGTACACAGCTGTGTACTTACACGGTAGGACTATGACGACGGATTTAATAGCTATGGCGACAGTTTTCTTGGTAATACCGTTGTCATAGCCATAAAAACTGTCGTTAAAGCTCTACTGTATAGGTACACAGCTGTATACCTACATTTTTACCTTTGTGTATTATATATATATATATATATATATATATATATATATATATATATATATATTCACACGTTATCTGCTATCTATCAAGCTAAGCCCTGCCCTGCCTGAGTACTTAATAGTGAAGTGATTTATTTTGAATGCAATTTTGCTCAAGCAAATGTATATGTGAATAATTACGGAGATGTAATTTGTACGTATTACTTTGATCAAAAGTATGTCCTTCTGTTTCCACTAGCTATTTGGCACCTGCTTTTGTACGTATAAATACACATTTTATTTCATCGGTACAACTACTGTGTCCCTCCCCCCTTCGCACTTTTAATATTCAATTTTATTAAATACACATTTAGTTATATAAATTTTTGTATCAATTTATAAAGTCTTTCATTCAACTTTTTATACATATTTAATGACATAAATATTTTATTTTTAGATATATCACCAGCGTCAATATTATTTGTTATGTTTATGTCACTTGATGCAAAAAAAAAAATTATAACTAAATTAGGAACGTGAAAGTTGTAGCGAAGGAATTCCTAATCCAATTATTTTTAATGATGGAGTATTATTTTTAGCGACAATATTATATCACGTAACGTCGGTGGGAAGCTTACGGGATTACACCTGTGACCGACCGAGTCACAAGCGAAAAAAATAGAAGATGGAAAAAAGCATGTGGAAACATACATTACATTCAGCATGCTTCTCTTAAAAATAAATTAAACCATAATAATTATGAGATTAGTTAAAGAGTCTTTAAAACCGTTTTGAAATTAATTAAGCTTCTTAATCAATGTATGCCAACTTGTAGACAAAGTTGGACCCACCATGTTCGCCATTAAAGATGGAAGACCTTGATGAATGCATGCATGTTTGTTTTCTTGTTTTGTTATTCCAAATTTCGTTTCAATTAATGAACATTCACACTAACATGCAGTAGTAAGTAGTAGGAAAGGTCACATGTTGGCAAAAATCAGCTATACCAAAATTTGAGTTTATCCTACAGTATAGATTAAAGATGAGGAGAGAGAAAATAAAATATAGACGAGGAGAGTTGGTACTTCTCAGCTCCTGTAGGAATGGAGGCAATTACATGAGTTTATCCTATAGATATTAAAGATGAAGAAAGAGAAAATATACATTACAGCTCCCTAGTCCCTACACAGCCTACTAGTGAGTCTGTAGTTTATATGGAACTTATTGCAAGGCGATGCTGCAATATTCTTTTTCCTTATTTGATTAAAAAATGATCATATATAATATATAAAATTAATTAACAATTTATAACAACACAATATTATATTATTATGAATTTTAAAAATTATTAGATATACCTTTGGTACAAACTTATTAATATTGTATATAGTATTCATTCCGCTCCTAAATATAAGATTATTATTGTTATTCTAAAAATTAATTTAAGACATTTCAAATTTAGAATTAATATAATATTATAATGTATAAATCTATGCAAAAAGGAAAAAAATATCCTATTAAAAGAGATAATATGAGTTTTAAATATGATTAGTATGCGTTAGGTTTTGGATAACGTACGATATTATAATTTATTTTCATAAATAACTCAAAAAAATATTCATTTACTGAATTAACAAATTTATAATTAATCAGAAATATTCGATTAACTCAGCCAACTTTTTTTTATTGTTATCCATATATATACACTATAGAAGTATAGATTATTCCGTACATGTATCTCTATTCGAATCAAGTACTATGACTGTAATTATCCGTAACACCTTACCGGAAACTTGATAATGACCTTTCCTTTATCATTTTCTTCTTCCACCGACTAGACTGTAACCGGTGGCCGGTAATGTTTATGTTTACCTTAAGAATTAAAATGCGACCCCAAATTAAAGCAGTAGCATGCAAGGCCACAAATTCAGTGGTATTATAAGTATTTTATACTCCATAATATGAAAAAGGAAATACGATCGGCGGAGAAATCGTATTATATTTATTTTGGTTAACGTATATATATATGTCTAATGTATTATGTTATGTTTTATTTTAATAGTAAAGACATTTTTAAAAAGAAAACAACGTATACTTTTTTCTGTTCAACTTTATTTATCTTAATTGATTTTTGATAATCAAATTAATCTAGTTTAAGATTAATAATTAAATAAATTTATACTATAATTAAATAAATAATTTATTTCTTCCTTTTTTTGGTTTTAGTTTTTTTTTGTTCACTTGTTTTTTGGTTTGACCTTTGATTTTCCTACATTAAATTAAGTATTTTTTATTTTTATATTAATTCAACTTTTCTACAACAAATACCTCTCACTTTTCCTACTTTAAATCAAAAATTAAATTACTTTTCTTACATTATTGATTTTAATTCCTACTTTAAGTCAAAAATTATTTTTTCTATATTAATTAAACCAAAGATTACTTTTCCTATATTAATTCAAAATCTAACCCATCAATTAGTCGTGAATTTTATTATTACATTAATATCATACCTAAATTAATATTATTAAAACTTAAAATTTTACCAAATCACACGATAATTGTATTAATAATATATGCGATTTTTTTTATAAAAAATATAATAATTATTAAATTAGTTGAGAAGTTATAGTTGTAAGATTCCTAATTTTATGAAATAAAAAATTAATTTTTCTTCATATATATTTTTCCTGAAACAGTAAGTGGTTAAATTGACAAAATTAAAAGTTAGGGATGTTACGAGCAAATTTTATTATGTCGGACAATATTCGTTTTGTCGGGGAATATTTAGTCGTACAACGGTGCCAAAATAACTAATCATTGGTAGACCTCACAACGGAATATTTGTCGGATATAGAAAACGACATAAATAACTTTTTTAAATAAAAATAGTCAATGGTGTTATCACTTTTAACTGTTAAAATACCGGTGATAAAAGAATAGTAGCATATGGTATTTTACTGTAGTACACGGTATTCTACAGTAGCACACGGTATTGCACAGTGTCTCATATTATTAATTTGATAATGTGGTCATTGCACAATATTCATCAAAAATTGTTGTTACACAGTATTTTGCATTATTAATTCAATAATTGTCATACCACTGTATTTTATATCATTGAGTCAATAATTATTAGTGCACTGTTTTTAAAAATTATTGAACCAAATAATTGTCACAGTAGCAAATATATAGTAAATTATATTAATATTGATCTGTAGCGTATTTTTTACCTTATTTATAAATTATTGTTGTAGCATTATTTTATTATATATATAAGACCCACAAGTAGAATAAATAATTAAATTTAAAAAAAATTAAATATTACTATTTTAAATATTAAACATGTAGGCCATCTGTGGGGGCCACATGAGAAATGTGCATGTGAATTGAATTGCTGGGAAAGTTTGGTAGTAGCGGCTGCTGCTGAATTTTCAGCATTGGCGTACTGCACGCCAACTACTCACCTACCGCATAGTACCTTATTTTTTTCCTATGAATAGTTTGCTCAGCTGAATAGAAAAATTACACCTAAAACATAAAAAAATTCTATAAGTATTTTGTGAGTTTTCTTTGAGAATAGTAAGGTTATCTGGAGTGTTTGCAAATTAAAAGGAGTGCAGAAATTTTTTAAGTTGATCAACCTCATTTTTATTAATATCCAGTTATGTGATAAGGTAAAGGGTATTATTCTTTTCATCATCATAAATGGATATTATTTTCTTTCTTACTTGTAAGGGATACTATCTTTTTCATCTTCCATTATTCAAACTTACTACGATAAGGGATATCATTTATTTTATACTCTTAAACTTACCATGGTAAGTATTGTCCGGTAAAACTTCTAAAATAATTATAATTTTCTTAACAGTTTGTGCTTCATTTAATATCATTTCAATTGCACCTTCATATTTACGCGAACCTTTCTATTGAACTGTAACCGTTATTCTAAACTGTAGATCTTGAATATAATTTTTGAATTTCACTCCACATCGTGTTGATAATTTGAACATTATTTGAATCTGCACAAAGTAAAAATTGAAACTTTCGATATTTATTATTTATCTTGTTTCTTCTGTTCATTATCAATATCTCTATTATTATTTTAATAATCAAGAATCAAATTGTTGTTAATATTTGTAGTCTGGGGCACAGATTGGATAAAAGTGTTGACAAGTTAAAGGCGTTGATAAGTTAAAAGCGATATATTTGATGATGTGTCTTTTAAGGCACGTGGTGAATGTTTCTTTAGCCTGGGGCAAAGATGAACTGTTGTTTGATATGATTATGACCAAAGGTTATAGACTGGTATAATCATAACTGTTAGTGCTATATTGAATATCTTTGGCCCATAGTGCAAAGATTGTGACGCCCCCAAATCTGAGCCCACACAGCCCAAACTTGAGTCGTCAAAAGACTACAACAAAATTATTACAACAAAGCACAACGTACAACAATACAGTGTATAATAATACACAACTAAGTCTTCACTATTATTGTCACACTATTTTACAACACGTGAAGACTACGACAGCTATTCCTCAGACTCTCACTCCATCCCCCGGCTAGACCCTGTTACGTTTTCATCTCCTGTTGAAAAACAATGGAACAAAAGAAAGGGTGAGCTCAAATAGCCCAGTAAGAAATATCATGACTAAGATAATGACGAATAAATTATCATTAGCCTTCAACAGTTGAGTTCTTGATAGAATACAATAGACTACAAGGTTTATATCAAAAACTGTAGTTAAATTCTTAAACAATGTTCAGATCAATAATAGCAGCGGAATGAGCAATTTATTAGAAGAATAATGCAAACAGCTTCTCTTTTTAGTAAAAATATCATCAACTTTTATCATCTGGAATACCATTAGTCAAGATAATACAACTTCACAGTTTCTGGTTATAATCATGCAAATCAACAGTTCATCTTTGCACTATGGGCCAAAGATATTCAATAAAGCACCAACGGTCATGATTATACCAGATTCAGCCTTTGGTCATAATCATACCAACCAACAGTTCATCTTTGCACTACGGGCCAAAGAGAACATTCACCACGTGTCATAAAAGACACCGAACAGATGTATCGCCTTTAACCTAGTATATCGCCTTTAACCTATCATCTGTTCAACAATTATATCACATCTGTGCCCCCGGCCACAGATATTCACAACAGCTTGATTCTTGATGATTAATACAAATAACAGTGATACAAATGATGAACAGAAGAACAGGATAAACAATAAGTATCGGAAGTTTACTTTGTGTAGATTCAAATAATGTCCAAATTGCCAACATGATGTGGAGTGAAATTTAAAAATGATATTCAAGATCCACAGTTCAGAATAACGATTACAGTTCAATAGAAATGTTCAGAAAATAGGAAGGTTCAGTTGAACTAATGAAATTCAACTATTATGGAACATATAATATTTTCAGAAATTATAGAAGCAATAGTTCCATAATAAGTTTCGATTTAGGTGTATGGAAGAAAATAATATCCCTTACCGTAGCAGGTTTGATTAACAAAAGGTGAAGGTAATTAATATCCCTTACCATAGTAAGTTTGAATAATGGAAGATGAAAAAGATGGTATCCCTTATGAGTATAAAGGAAAATGATATCACTTACGAATATGGAATAAAAGTGTCATGTGATAATTCGTGTAGACAAATTATTTCCACACGAGCCAAATAAAAAGGGTTATTCACCAACAGGCGATAATCCGCACCGTAAGGTTATTCCCATCAATTTGAATACGAATAGTTATTCACCAAACAGGCGTAATCCGCACCGTAAGGTTATTCCTACAATTTAATAGAATTTGAACACGAAGAGTTATTCACCAAACAGGCGATAATCCGCACCGTAAGGTTATTCTCAAAGATTAATAAGGAATGAATACAAAAGGTTATTCACCAACAGGCGGTAAACCGCGCCGTAAGGTTATTCCCACAATTTAATACATGGAAATAAATGGCACAAGAAAGAAACGATATTATTTTCGAGAATCAAAGAATGATAATCCCTTCAAGTAAGAAAGAAAATAATATCCATTTATGATGATGAAAAGAGTGATACCCCTTACCTTAACACGTGACTGGATATTGATTTAAATGAGATTGATCAACCTATATATTTTTAATATAATTAGTAATTACCACATATAAATTTCAAGGTGTACGATAACTCGTATATTATGAACTATCAAAATTATATATATTTAACATAATTTTTGTAGTATAATATAACAACTTTAAAATAGTTTTTAAAATAATATTCCAAAATAAATCTTCCAAAGGAAGCTTTTAAAAATGAATCTTCTCAAAGAAGAGTCTTCTAAAGGAAGATTTGTGAATATCGTGAAAAATAGAAATTTATGAAATTACTACTCTTTAATAAAAGACTTACTTGAAAATTTTCTGCACTCCTTTTGGCTTTCAAACTCTCAAAATAACCTTACTATTCTCAGAGAAAACTCATAAAATTCTTATAGAAAAATTTTATGTTTTAGGTGTGATTTTTCTATTCAGCTGAACAATCTATTTATAGGAGAAAATAAGTTACTATGCATGGTAGGTGAACAGAAAAATTCAGCAGAGGCTGCTGCGCAGCCTCCACCAACTCTTCAGCAAATTCTCACATTTCTCACATTTCATGTGGGCCCCACAATGGGTCCCACATGTTTCTTACTATTCACGTCACTATTCACGTCACTATTCACGTTACTATTTCAAATAGTAAAATTAATTATTTTATTTTTTTATTTATTTATTTATTCTTCCTGTGAGTCCAACATATAAAATAATGTTACCATAATAATGTAAGAAACACGTTACATATTTTTATTAATTTAATAATATAAATTACAGTATATTTGCTACTGTGACAATTATTAGATTCAATAATTTTAAACTACAGTGCACCAACAATTATTGACTCGATGATATGAAATACAGTGTAATGACAATTATTGAATCAATAATGCAAAATACTGTGTAGCAACAATAATTGAATTGATAATATAAAATATTATGCAGTGACAATTATTGATGAAATGATACGTAACAGTTACGGTGTCAATAATATGAGACACTGTGCAATACCGTGTGCTACTGTAGAATACCGTGTGCCACAATAAAATACCATAAATTACCGTATGCTACTATTCTTTTATCACCGGTATTTTAACAGTTAACACCGTTGACTATTTTTATTTAAAAAGGTTACTTCTGTCGTTTTCTATATCCGACAATTATTCCGTTGTGGGCTCCACCAATAATTAGTTATTTCGGCGCCGTCGTACGGCCCGAATATTCCCCGACAAAACGAATATTCCCCGACAAAAAGAATATTGTCCGACAAAATAAAATTTACACATAACATCCTTAACTTTCAATTTTGTCAATTTAACCATTTACTGTTTCAGGAAAAATATATATGAAGAAAAATTAAATTTTGTATTTCATAAATTCGGGGTCTTACAACCTCCCCTCCTTATGAAATTTCGTCCCCGAAATTGACGTACCTGGCATTTCGAAGAGGTATGGATACCTAGACTTCATCTCAGATTCTAGCTCCCAGGTTATTTCCTCAATATCTTGGTTCCTCCATAAAACCTTAACTTGAGGTATAACTTTTGAGCGTAAGATCTGCTCCTTCTTATCTAGGATCTTAACAGGTACTTCCTCATACGTTAAATCTTCTGCTATAACGTCTGGTTCTAACTCAATGACGTGGTTTGGGTCATTCACATATTTACGTAACATAGATATGTGAAAAACGTTATGGATGCGAGACATACTTGGTGGTAGGGATAGTCTGTAAGCTACGGATCCTACTCGATCGAGGATTTCAAATGGGCCAATAAATCGAGGGTTGAGCTTTCCTCTCTTTCCGAATCTCGTAACTCCTTTCCATGGAGAAACACGTAAGAATACATGATCTCCGACGTTGAATCTCTCATCTCTCCGATGAAGATCGGCATAACTCTTTTGTCGTTCTTGTGCTGTCTGTATTCGTTGTCGGATCATTTGGATCTTTTCGGTCGTCAAGCGTACCAACTCGGGTCCCAACAGTTTTGCTTCTCCTACCTCATTCCAACATACTGGAGAGCGACACTTGCGTCCATATAAAGCCTCGAATGGAGCCATACCTATACTTGCTTGGTAACTGTTGTTGTAGGAAAATTCCACCAATGGCAAGTACTTATCCCAACTTCCTTTGAAATCTAGTACGCAAAGTCTCAAAAGATCTTCGAGGGTCTGGATCGTCCTTTCCGATTGTCCGTCCGTTTGAGGATGGTATGCAGAACTAAAACGTAGTTCAGTGCCCATAGCTTTTTGTAGACTGATCCAAAAGCGTGAAGTGAATCTAGGATCTCGATCAGAAACTATGGAAACTGGCATGCCATGCAATCTCACGATCTCATTTATGTACATACCGGCAAGACGTTCAAGTGAAAAGTTTTCTCGTATAGGCAAGAAATGAGCGGATTTGGTCAATCTATCTACGATGACCCAAATTGCATCTAAGCCTTGAGAAACTTTGGGAAGACCCGTCACGAAATCCATATTGATGTGTTCCCACTTCCATTCGGGAACCTCAAGTGGTTGTAAAGGACCCTTAGGTACTTGATGCTCTGCCTTGACACGTTGACAAGTTAAGCACCTTGAGATAAACTCTGCAATCTCCCTTTTCATATTGTTCCACCAAAATGTATGTCGAAGATCTCGATACATCTTGGTACCTCCTGGGTGGATTGCAAATGGCGTGTTGTGTGCCTCCATCATGATTTTATGCTTTAATTCAGGATCGTTAGGAACACAGAGTCGAGAGTTGACTCGAAGTATTCCTTTCTCGTCGATTCTTGCTTCGGGAATGGTACCTTCTTGTACTTTCTTTATCATGTTTATCAGTTCCGGATCGGTAGCTTGAGCAGCTTTAATTTTATCGATTAAAGCTGGTTCTACTCGCACGTGAGCAATCTTCGAGTGGGTCCCTGGTGTCTTTAGCTCTATCTCCATCTTTTGCAAGTCGTACAAAATACGCTTTTGTGTTGTCAGCAGTGCACTTGTACTCGCATAAGATTTTCTGCTCAAAGCGTCAGCTACAACGTTCGCCTTTCCCGGGTGATACTGGATTGTGTGATCATAATCCTTCAACAGCTCAAGCCAACGTCGTTGTCGCATGTTGAGTTCCTTCTGGGTGAAGAAATACTTGAGACTTTTATGATCCGTATAGATATCCACTTTCTCTCCGTACAAGTAGTGTCTCCAGATCTTCAACGCGAAAACGACTGCTGCCAACTCTAGATCATGAGTAGGGTAATTTTTCTCATAATCTTTGAGTTGTCGAGAGGCATAGGCTATAACCTTTCCATGTTGCATAAGGACACAGCCTAGACCTTTGCCTGAAGCATCGCTGTATATGACAAATTCTCCCGATCCTGATGGAATGGTCAGAACAGGAGCTGAAACAAGTCTCCTCTTAAGCTCTTGAAAACTTTTCTCGCATTGCTCGCTCCATATGAATTTTGTGCTTTTCCGAGTAAGCTGAGTTAATGGAGTGGCGATTCGAGAAAATCCTTCTACGAATCTCCGATAATAACCAGCTAGGCCCAGAAAACTTCGGACTTCGGTTACTGTCTTGGGTTGTTCCCAATTTAGTACCGTTTCAATCTTCGCAGGATCGACTGATATTCCTTGACTAGAAATCACATGCCCAAGAAACGTGACCTCCTCAAGCCAGAACTCACATTTCTTCAACTTGGCATATAATTTGTTCTCACGGAGCTTCTGGAGTATCAATCTCAGGTGTTGTTCATGATCCTCACGACTTTTGGAGTATATGAGGATGTCATCAATAAAGACAACCACAAAATGATCCAAATATTCCTTGAATATTCGGTTCATCATGTCCATGAAAGCTGCAGGAGCATTGGTTAGTCCAAAAGGCATGACTAAAAACTCATAATGCCCATAACGAGTTCTGAAAGCAGTCTTTGGAATGTCCTCAACTTTAACCTTTAACTGATGATATCCAGAACGGAGATCAATCTTTGAGAAATGTTGAGCACCTTGTAATTGATCAAACATGTCATCAATTCGAGGTAACGGATACCTGTTTTTGATGGTGACATGGTTCAATTCTCGGTAGTCAATGCACAATCTCATACTCCCGTCTTTCTTCTTCACAAATAGAACAGGAGCACCCCAAGGTGATGCACTCGGACGAATGAAACCAGTATCCAACAATTCCTGTAGTTGGACTTTTAACTCTTGAAGTTCAATGGGAGCCATTCGGTATGGAGTTTTGGAAATGGGCTTGGTACCAGGTTCAAGATCAATACAAAATTCAATTTCACGGTTTGGGGGTAAACCAGGAAGTTCCTCCGGAAAAACGTCAGGAAACTCATTAACAATGGGAATATCATTCAAGTTTGACGTATTTTTGTTCAAATCAGTGACATGAGCTAAAAAGGCTTGACATCCGTTTTTCAATAAACGAATGACTTTATGGCTAGAAATAACAGTTATAGATTTCAATGGTTTAGTTGCTTGAATTTGCATGACAGGTTGATTAGGAATATGAAAACTAATAATCTTATGAAAACAATCAATTTTAGCATGATGGGTAGTCAACCAATCAATTCCTAAAATCACATCAAATTCATGCATCTCAAAAGAAATAAGGTCAACAGGTAATGTGAGGTTG
This sequence comes from Hedera helix, assembly GCA_947179155.2. Classification (NCBI taxonomy): domain Eukaryota; kingdom Viridiplantae; phylum Streptophyta; class Magnoliopsida; order Apiales; family Araliaceae; genus Hedera; species Hedera helix. The sequence continues at coordinate 39,425,317 of OX359285.1, forward strand.
TTGATTTGAACTAGGCAAGATTTATAGACAGTAGATGTAATGGTCATTTCTCCTAATGGGGTTTCAACTGATAAGTCAAAGTCCAAATTTTCAGGAGTTAAGTTTAAACGCTGAGCACATGCAGGTGAGATAAAAGAATGGGTAGAACCAGTATCTAACAAAGCGTAGACTTCACGAGAATTTATGAATAGCTTACCGGTTATCACCTCGTTCGAGTTTCGTGCCATTTGGGATGTCACAACAAAAGCTCTCCCTTGAACTACAGATTTTCCCTTATCCGCGCTAGCTTTTGGTATCATCACTGCAGCTGGACTTGATTTTGTGGCAGGACAAAATCGCGCAAGATGACCCTCTTTCCCACAACTGTAGCACTTTTTGGATTGCAGTGTACAATTTGGGCTGATGTGACCTTCCTGACCACACCTATAGCATCTCACTGGTGGTCGATCTTCTCCCCTTGAAACTGGGGTCGATGCTGGTGCTGGTACTGGTGCCCTTCCATAATTATTATGGAATATCTTTCTTTTGAAATTGTTTCCACTGGATTCTCCTCTTCTGTTATTTGATGTGGAATTACCACCGAAGTGTTGGTTACCTCCTCGATGGTTCTCGTTCCTGTGGTTGTTATCATTTCTCTGATCATTGACTCTTGGCTGTAATTTTTCATCTGTTTGCTCCACCCTTTGAGCCCTATCAACAACATCTGAATACAAACTAAATTTATGAGAGCTAAGTTGTTGACGGATTTCGAATCTTAGACCACGTAAGAACATCCGACTCATCCGTGCTTCGTCATCTACTAGATGAGTCGCAAAACGAGACAGTTCAGCAAACTTAGCTTCATATTGAGAAACTGACATGTTTCCCTGCTCCAGCTTAATGAATTCCACTTCCTTCATATGGCGGATGCTTTCTGGGAAGTACTTTTCATTAAATAGCTCTTGGAATTCTGTCCAAGACATCTCAAGTGCTGAAGGGTGGATACGTTTTACCGCTTCCCACCAGTGATCCGCCTCACCTCGAAACATAAAAGTAGCAAAGGGCACCTTCTGATCATCAGCGCATTGTAGGACATCAAGTATTTTTGTCGTCTGCTTCAGCCATGCCTCCGCTTTGAGTGGGTCAGGCTTCCCGTGGAATTCAGGTGGTCCCAATTCTTTAAATTGCTTGACAGTGACTATCCTCAAATTACCAGCGTTTCTACCGTTATTGTTAACTGGATTTCCTCTTGCCTGATTCTGCATGAACTGCATAAAATTTCTAAAGAATCCATCATTCATCATGTTATCAGGAATATTATTTCCTGAGTTGGCAGGAGGATTGTTTGTGGCTTCTTGATTTTCGGCTACATTCGCTTCGGGTATTTCATAGTTAACCTCTTGATTTCCAGATGCCATACTAAACTGTGGTCACAAAATAAATGTTAGTTCAAATAAACTGACTCATCACTTCATGTCCCTATATTCAAATCAACTCATTAGATAATAAAATCTAATTTAGGTAGGACATACTAGTGACTGATTCTATTCGTCTCTCCCCTCCTAGTTCTAACCCCAGATCTCCATTAAAGACCATATCCCTAAGCTCTGATGCCAACTGTGACGCCCCCAAATCTGAGCCCACACAGCCCAAACTTGAGTCGTCAAAAGACTACAACAAAATTATTACAACAAAGCACAACGTACAACAATACAGTGTATAATAATACACAACTAAGTCTTCACTATTATTGTCACACTATTTTACAACACGTGAAGACTACGACAGCTATTCCTCAGACTCTCACTCCATCCCCCGGCTAGACCCTGTTACGTTTTCATCTCCTGTTGAAAAACAATGGAACAAAAGAAAGGGTGAGCTCAAATAGCCCAGTAAGAAATATCATGACTAAGATAATGACGAATAAATTATCATTAGCCTTCAACAGTTGAGTTCTTGATAGAATACAATAGACTACAAGGTTTATATCAAAAACTGTAGTTAAATTCTTAAACAATGTTCAGATCAATAATAGCAGCGGAATGAGCAATTTATTAGAAGAATAATGCAAACAGCTTCTCTTTTTAGTAAAAATATCATCAACTTTTATCATCTGGAATACCATTAGTCAAGATAATACAACTTCACAGTTTCTGGTTATAATCATGCAAATCAACAGTTCATCTTTGCACTACGGGCCAAAGATATTCAATAAAGCACCAACGGTCATGATTATACCAGATTCAGCCTTTGGTCATAATCATACCAACCAACAGTTCATCTTTGCACTACGGGCCAAAGAGAACATTCACCACGTGTCATAAAAGACACCGAACAGATGTATCGCCTTTAACCTAGTATATCGCCTTTAACCTATCATCTGTTCAACAATTATATCACATCTGTGCCCCCGGCCACAGATATTCACAACAGCTTGATTCTTGATGATTAATACAAATAACAGTGATACAAATGATGAACAGAAGAACAGGATAAACAATAAGTATCGGAAGTTTACTTTGTGTAGATTCAAATAATGTCCAAATTGCCAACATGATGTGGAGTGAAATTTAAAAATGATATTCAAGATCCACAGTTCAGAATAACGATTACAGTTCAATAGAAATGTTCAGAAAATAGGAAGGTTCAGTTGAACTAATGAAATTCAACTATTATGGAACATATAATATTTTCAGAAATTATAGAAGCAATAGTTCCATAATAAGTTTCGATTTAGGTGTATGGAAGAAAATAATATCCCTTACCGTAGCAGGTTTGATTAACAAAAGGTGAAGGGAATTAATATCCCTTACCATAGTAAGTTTGAATAATGGAAGATGAAAAAGATGGTATCCCTTATGAGTATAAAGGAAAATGATATCACTTACGAATATGGAATAAAAGTGTCATGTGATAATTCGTGTAGACAAATTATTTCCACACGAGCCAAATAAAAAGGGTTATTCACCAACAGGCGATAATCCGCACCGTAAGGTTATTCCCATCAATTTGAATACGAATAGTTATTCACCAAACAGGCGTAATCCGCACCGTAAGGTTATTCCCACAATTTAATAGAATTTGAACACGAAGAGTTATTCACCAAACAGGCGATAATCCGCACCGTAAGGTTATTCTCAAAGATTAATAAGGAATGAATACAAAAGGTTATTCACCAACAGGCGGTAAACCGCGCCGTAAGGTTATTCCCACAATTTAATACATGGAAATAAATGGCACAAGAAAGAAACGATATTATTTTCGAGAATCAAAGAATGATAATCCCTTCAAGTAAGAAAGAAAATAATATCCATTTATGATGATGAAAAGAGTGATACCCCTTACCTTAACACGTGACTGGATATTGATTTAAATGAGATTGATCAACCTATATATTTTTAATATAATTAGTAATTACCACATATAAATTTCAAGGTGTACGATAACTCGTATATTATGAACTATCAAAATTATATATATTTAACATAATTTTTGTAGTATAATATAACAACTTTAAAATAGTTTTTAAAATAATATTCCAAAATAAATCTTCCAAAGGAAGCTTTTAAAAATGAATCTTCTCAAAGAAGAGTCTTCTAAAGGAAGATTTGTGAATACCGTGAAAAATAGAAATTTATGAAATTACTACTCTTTAATAAAAGACTTACTTGAAAATTTTCTGCACTCCTTTTGGCTTTCAAACTCTCAAAATAACCTTACTATTCTCAGAGAAAACTCATAAAATTCTTATAGAAAAATTTTATGTTTTAGGTGTGATTTTTCTATTCAGCTGAACAATCTATTTATAGGAGAAAATAAGTTACTATGCATGGTAGGTGAACAGAAAAATTCAGCAGAGGCTGCTGCGCAGCCTCCACCAACTCTTCAGCAAATTCTCACATTTCTCACATTTCATGTGGGCCCCACAATGGGTCCCACATGTTTCTTACTATTCACGTACTATTCACGTCACTATTCACGTCACTATTCACGTTACTATTTCAAATAGTAAAATTAATTATTTTATTTTTTTATTTATTTATTTATTCTTCCTGTGAGTCCAACATATAAAATAATGTTACCATAATAATGTAAGAAACACGTTACATATTTTTATTAATTTAATAATATAAATTACAGTATATTTGCTACTGTGACAATTATTAGATTCAATAATTTTAAACTACAGTGCACCAACAATTATTGACTCGATGATATGAAATACAGTGTAATGACAATTATTGAATCAATAATGCAAAATACTGTGTAGCAACAATAATTGAATTGATAATATAAAATATTATGCAGTGACAATTATTGATGAAATGATACGTAACAGTTACGGTGTCAATAATATGAGACACTGTGCAATACCGTGTGCTACTGTAGAATACCGTGTGCCACAATAAAATACCATAAATTACCGTATGCTACTATTCTTTTATCACCGGTATTTTAACAGTTAACACCGTTGACTATTTTTATTTAAAAAGGTTACTTCTGTCGTTTTCTATATCCGACAATTATTCCGTTGTGGGCTCCACCAATAATTAGTTATTTCGGCGCCGTCGTACGGCCCGAATGTTCCCCGACAAAACGAATATTCCCCGACAAAAAGAATATTGTCCGACAAAATAAAATTTACACATAACATCCTTAACTTTCAATTTTGTCAATTTAACCATTTACTGTTTCAGGAAAAATATATATGAAGAAAAATTAAATTTTGTATTTCATAAATTCGGGGTCTTACAAAGATGAACTAATGACTCGCATGATTATGACCAAGAACTGTGAATTTGTATTATCATGGTTAGTGGTGTTTCAGATGATAAAAGTTGATGAGGTTTTTTCTTAAAAAGAGAAGCGAGTGGATATTATGGTCCATATAATTTTTTTAATGGTTGTTATTCTGCTGCAGTTGTTGATCTGAATTTTATTTAAGAACTTAACTGCAGTTGTTGATTTAAAACTTGCGGTTTAAATTATTTTATCAAAAACTTAACTGTTGAAGGCTAACGATAATTTATTTGTCATTATTTTAATTATGATATTCTTTACTGGACTATTTGAGCTCACCATTTTCTTTTGTTCCATTGTTTTTCAATAGGAGATGATAGAGTAGTGAGGTCTAGTCGGGAGATGGTGTGAAGGTCTGAGTTGTAGCTGTATTAGTCTTCATAAGTTGTAAAATAGTGTGACAATAATAATAAAGATTTAGTTGTGTATTATTTGAATACTGTATTGTGGTACGTTGTATTATAATAATTGTTGTATATTTTGACAACTCAAATTTGAACTGTGTTGACCCAAATTTGGGGGTGTCACAATAGTGGTTTCATTATTAATTGATTGTCATAACTAAATTAAAACTTATTAAAGTTTGAGTTTCATAGTTATATTTGGATTAAAATTTTAATTAAATTTTGTCAATATTAAAATTAATATTGAATTTTATTAGAAACTTCAATAAAATTAAAATAATTGTCAGCTCAAAATCATAACTAAATAAATATGCACTACATTCAAATTTTTACCTTAATAATTGATCAAAGGAACCTATAATTTAATAACTACAACTATCTTTTGAAAATCCTAATTAAATATTTATTTTAGATTTAACTGATTATCTCAATAACTAATATATTAAATTAGTATTTATATCGTTCATTCTTCGTAGTTTACAAAAAAATAATTATAAGATCATCTTACCTAATATTAATTTATTACCATTATTAAATAACACTTTAATACAACTTAAATAATATAATTTGAGAAGATTTTTTTTTCCACAGATCCTCTTACTTAACTTGAATTTGTTACTAGTAATTAAATATAAATATAATTATATTTCAAGCTAGAATAAGTAGAATATTATTTTTACTTTGATAATATAATTTTTTGGAAGAAATAATTTTTATGACAATCATTTTACCTAATAAGTCCAATAATATATTTAAAAAAATTAATAAAATATTTACAATATCATAACTATATAATAATAAGACCCTGTGCTTTGCACGGAGTATATATGCTAATGTATTAAAAATTTTGAAAACGGGTAAGTTGACTTTGATAGTATATTCGATATATTTTCTTATAATAATAATTTTGTGTTTATATTTAATAAATTTAAGAATAAATTTTAATTTTAATTAAATATGATCAATTTAATTATAAAAAGTTAATTAAGATAAATAAATTAGACGAAAAGAATGTCATATTTTGTTAGTTGCGTAAGATGATCATTAACATGTTTTTTTAACCATTTGTATAACTGTTTGTGGATGAATTATAAGATTAGTGACCATTTTTTGCTAGAGACTATTGTGACCCTGTTCTTCCTTAAGTCACCTCGATCTGTATCATAATAAATGTTATAATTTAACTTTGATCATCAAGTTAACTATTTTTCGACCTACTCTAATTAAGCATATTTTTATTTAGATTTGTGAAATCAAGAAATTTGGGATTAACAATAAATTAAACGTAGTTTATTATTTTATCAGTATTTTAAAATTTGGGTTATTTTGACTTTTTCAGTCAAATTAACCATTTTTGTTATCAAAATTTATACTATTTTCATATAAATATAGGTAAAAAAACTATAAACATAAGAAATTATATCGAATTTACAATTATCTTTAATTTTTATGAGTTTGAAAATATAAATAAACATGCTTAAACTTTAGTTAATTCTAAAGTTAATTAATTTGACTAGAAAAATCAAACTAACCCAATTTTTTAGGAACGAGAGAATAAGTATGATCAAAGTTTATCCATTTATATTTGAAAAGATCAACACGATATATTAATTTTTTTTACAAAGAAGTTAGACATATCATAAAAATAAAAAAAAAAAAAAAGACATTTATTTGGAACATATGGAGTATTATATATTAAGAAAATTATTATTTTCACAAATAAATATTGATATTTTTACAAGATCTCTTTCGTATAAGTTGGAGATTCGATAATTACTATTCATATTAGAAAGAATTTGTGAAAATATCAAATTTCACATGTAATTTATTACTTGGAAAAATATCACTTTTAGTTTTATTAATCAGTATCTATTGTTAATGAGTCCTTATCTGTTTTACATATAACCTACCTAGTTGGATTAATCAATTCTTAATCGTTAGAGATATTAGGTGAGTTGAACCTTTCAGTTAAGAAGGCTAAACTAGATTAGTCCATTCCTAATGAGCCGTAATGCTGGTGATAAAAGTAGTGAGCCCTCAACTAACAAGTTTAATTAGGCATTCTATGAATTCCTCATTCTATGTGCTAGCTGGGGTTGTTTGTTATATACTTTCCTCTTTATGTTTGTATATTTTTTGTACTTTTCCAAATTGTTGTTATAATAAAACCAATTATTGTTAGGGAAGCATACATATTAAAATATGAATTGTGACCAACATGTAAGTCTATGCAATAATATAAAATAAATTAAGATGAGAGTCATTTTTAATTCTTATATATTTCATGTATACACATACGTCACAATTATAAGTCAACTGAAAACTTTCGCAATACATAGATATACTCAGAAATAATATAATTGCAATATAAAATATTTCTCTCACCTCTCTCTCTACAACACTTTCTTTCTCCTCTTTTATTACTATTTTACTTTCGAGTGTCTTTACGTGTACATTTTGAGTGTGTACATAGATATTTTTTTATTTTTTTACATCATGATAACCCAAAAAAATAATTTGGGTCTTACATCAAAACAAATTTAAATCACTGGTTTTTGTTTTTAAATCATAGAGCATTCCTCCATTAGAGACTAGAGAGGAGATAAATCCAATAAGTTCAACTCTTGATTAATGCAAAACGTGAACTATATATAGTTTAGCCATTACAGAAACATCTAATCAATTTTCAAATACTTAAACAAGTGCATTAATTAGCGATCTTTAATGCGTGTTTTTGTAGTGTGTTAGCATGCGTAATGGCCTGTCTTTGCTTATTGGTAAGGTTACATGCATTTTTCTGCTTCAACTTTTTTTTTTCATAGATATAAAATCTGCAGATTTTTCAGTGACTACCCGTAGCAAGCATTAATAATCATTAATCATTATTTAATTAGTGCAAACACTTTTCTCTCTCCTTTTTATTTTTAATATTCCTTATTCATTTGATAGAATTGAAATGCAAGTGAAGGCGAATACTAAAGTGAGACGCGTGTAAAAATGACATTTTAAAATTAAAATATCATTTAAAGTATTAAATATTAAGTTATTAAAATATAAAATTTCATCACCACCACGACAGTGATTACACTTCTTAACTTATTAAAAAAGAAAATAATATCTCTTATAATTTTATACGTGTGAGTTACGTAAATAATTATAATTAATAATATTTTAATAATATATTTAATATAATAAATTAATTTTATAATTTTATTTAATTTCATATATTAATATGTATTTTGATTAAAAAATTATTAATGCATAATGAGACCCGTAAACATGCAAAGTAGAAAACATGATAGAATATAGAAAAGAATAATATTCTTTGGTGAAATAAAAATGAGAAAAATAGAAATGTATGTGTGGGCCAGCACACGCCCCGGCGGAGTGGGTAAAGAAACCATGTGCGATCACGTATGGTGGTCTGCCCTTCCCAGGCCCACAGATAAATAGAGAGCCAATCACTTACTTTTCACCCTCTAATTATTTAATTAATCAATTAAACCCCAACGCCCCTCCCCCACCCCCTACCCCACCCCGCCCCCCCAAAAAAAAAAACCTTCTAAATCAAACATACAACCTTTCACTCACACCACTATTCTCACCTCCCATTTCTAATCTTTCTTTTCTCTCTCTTCTTTTTCTTCTTTCTTGAGCATACGTGTATTCTCTTTCCCGTTTGATTTAATATATATATATATATATATTGTTAGAAGTTAGAATTGAGATTAATTTCCTTAGCTAGCTAGATAGCAAGGACCCTTTGTGTCAGAACTAGAAAATCTTTTACCCATTGTGTCAGAAACCCTAATATCATCTTTACCCTAATATATTCTCCATATATATATAATGGCTCCTCTTCAACAAATACCTTTAAATCCTAACAAGATTAACTCCATCAAAACTAGATTCACTTATCGGTTTATTCGAGCCCTAAAAGAGCTCAACAACAAAAATTATGTTGGATCCACCAGCATATCTTCGTCATCAAGAGAGATCTATAAAAGATTTCATCGGGTTAAGTTTGCCTCTGATGCATCAATGGCAGCGGCAGTCGGATCAAAGAGAGCTTGGAGTCGGGCCCTACTTTTGAAGATTAAAAAGCGGAACATGAGGAGGCATCATCATCATCATGCATTAACTATGAAAATAAGAAGAAGTCTAAGTATTAATGGAAACCCTAAGAAGAAGAAAAGAGCGAATAGACGTTGTGGTGGTAAAGCTGCCAAACAGCTCCAGAAACTTGTAATTCCAGGATGTGAAGGTATAATGGAAATAGGGAATTTGCTGGATGAAACCGCACATTACATAAAGTGCCTTACCACCCAGGTACAGGTTATGCAAAATGTTCTTCATTTTTACTATCTTTAATTCATTATATATATATATATATATATATATATATATATATATATATATATATATATATATATGGAGGTGGTTTCCGTAGTATGTACAAGGAGCAGATGGCTGAAGTGCAATCTAATTTGCAAGATCAAATATAGAAATAAATTTTGTAGATCTTGATGGGAAGAAATAATGTGTAAATTAGACAAATTGGAAGAAATTAATAGTGTGTGTACTTCGTACATTAGACAAATATATGAATATCTCTTAATTTGTGAGAATTAAGATAAATCATTACATAATTTTTGGGATTTTATACTTCTTTTTTTAAAGGTTTTTTTGCACTATATAGAAGAATTTGTTGTGAGCTTGACTCTTCTCTCTCTCTCTCACACACACGGACAAAAGCTTCATGAAATTTTTAGCAAGAATTTATCAATGAAGCTAATTTTTAGACTGGTGTTGGCAGGATGTGAAGTGAGGTGAAGAAGGAAAATATGTATGTATGCATGTGACCTTTGAATTTGATGGTTGAAATGATTGACTTCCTTAATCGTTAGTTAATTAGGCTACGTACCTAACCCAACTCCATGATTCCTTTCATGAAATTCTGAATACTTTTTTGAGAAAATTAATGATAATCTAGCTACCAATATACAAGACAGTTGATGATTAGTCTCTCAAGTGTCACATAATTTTCTTTCAATTATGAACCAGTACATTTAATTGTTGAATGCTTACTATATACACACCGCACGCGCACGCTTTCATGGGTAGTAGTATTTCTTTCGGTTAGATTTTTTTATATATTTATTTTGACATTTTTAGGTAGAATTTATGAGCATTAATCCTATACTTCATTTGAAAAAAAAAATTAAAAAGAAAAAATCATCAATAAGCTTACGTTATATTTGGTATAAATTAAGAGGCATTATATAGCTACACTTAATCTAACGACCATAGATGATAATAACCTACTAAAACATTGTTTTTGCTTAATTTTAGATTTTACATTTTCTCGTAATAGAATTTTGGAGAAATTCAATTACTGATTGCAGCTTTAAACTGATATATATATATATATATATATATATATATATATATATATAGTACTACTGGTTAAATATTTCCCATTATACAAATTACAAATGAACATTTTCAGACTGATCACAATGTCATCCATCACTGTACGTACCGTGTAATTTTCATTTTCCTCCTCCTTTTGTCAAACCATAAAGTTACCACAGAAAGAATTTTATCAATGGGAAAGTTCGATCACTGTTCTACAGAGGGAATGTTATTTTAGAATCTCTGAATATATGTTACCATATGAAGGATTAATGAGTACTCGATCGCCTATATATACTCTTTTCTTGTGGTGAGTGGTTGCATGTGTAAATGCATGCATGGATTGATCAGCCATTCTTTCGGATGGAATTCAAATTATTAAATGCCTCATGTTAAGGAGTTGAAGAGCACAAGTAATGGTGCCTCATGTTAAGTTCTTATCATTATAATTTAGTTACCAAACTTTTTCCTTTTCTTATTTCCAATATAATTGTAGCTAGAGTAATCCGTCATTCATTTTAGAAAAATAATAATTTTCTTTAAAATTATGATTAAATAAACTCACATTTAATTTTTTTTCTAATATAGAATCTGGCGTCCCAGAATTGTCAAAAATAATTCAATAAGCTCAAATTTTTTGTCTCAAATAATGTATAATCACTACATTAAACCTTTTTTTCTTAGAACAAAATCATTATGTTAGTTGAATATATATTTTGTAATTGTCTATGACATAAAGTATAATTTTTCTTATCAATGCAAAAGACAAAATTTGAGGTGGGTTTGAAACACATACGGAACACCACTGCGTCATATTTCAGGCCCTGTCCAGAATATGGGTGAGCCCACCGATGAGTTTTGAAGCAGCCACGTTGCATCACTTGCTGGGTTTGTCATATGTTTGGAGGCTTGGAGCTGAATTTAGCACATTGACCTGTTTATTCTGGTCCCTAAAGTTTCTGGTTTCCATTGAAACAAGTCACAAATACAAATAACTAATAATAATAATAATAATAAATGAATCATGCTATGTATTTCAAAACTTTTCAATGAGATATATAAGAATTCAAAATGTTCAACTCTAATTTATTTTATTTTATAAAATTACAATTAAACTTCTTCACATATTTATCAAAATGTATATCATTTTCCATAATAAATTACTATTTTCTGAACAACAAATTAACCTACTTAAGCCCTTAACACTCGAGTGTAGCCCATTGAACATCTCACGCTAATTGCAGGCTCAAGATGGATTTACTAGGCTAGTTGATCATCTCTTCATGAACAAACAATGCTCAATAAGAGGGTGAGAGGATTTGAGAGCAGGCTCAGGCATTTGGTTCACATCAATGCTATCATTTATATATATATATACCCCAGGCACTACACATAAGTATAGGTGTAACTGATATGAAAAAAAAAAGGACTAGTAAGTGGTGTAACTATACAAGCACCCATCCGCTTCCAGGCACTATCCACATGAGCTTTTAATATAACTATTTGAACCTTCTGGCTCGTGATAACCGCTTGATCAGTGTCTCTCCAACCAATGTATGTGTTTAGACTGCCTGAAAAGCCATGCTTCGAGTGCATTCTATAAATATTTCAACTCTCCTTTTAGTTGTATTGTCTTGATCATTAACTGAACGATACAAAAACTGCTGCTTTTTTATGCTCCAGCAGTTGAGCCAGTGTGCTGGTTGAGAAGAGATGGTAAGTCTCTAATTCGAAATCCACTGCCCCAAAAGGAGGCTAGACAGAGGCCCATGATAGCCATGGCAACTACTGAGCATGCTGGGGGAACTGCTTGACTGCTTCCCAAAAACTGGGTTGCAAGAAGTCCGGCAAGTGTGGAACTTTGCATCCCTGTGCATAGAGATATTGTCCTGCTGACTTCTTCTTCTTGCCTGCCATGATACCGAATTTATTTTAAGAGAAATCTCTACAACAGTACACAAGTGTAATAGAATATCAATAAATCAGACACAAACAATAGCCACGAAAGTGTAATAGTTGATATACATTCAGAAGAACAGTAGTTTGATGGATAAGGATGAGAGACCAAAGATTTGATGGTAAGGATGGTCAGTAGCCTTATAAAGATAAAATATTGAGGGGGAAACCCATAAATACACAGCTGAAGTTCTCAGATTTCATAATCCAGTTCTCAAACAACCATTTTAATAATTTGGCTACAAACTTCCCCCTCTTCAAACCACCGAAACATGGAGAAAAAGGCTTGGAGAAAGAAGTTTGACGAAATACAATTGGTTCTTTAAATCTCCAAAGTCCAAACAAAGGTATATATGACGAATTTTATGACTCAAAATAAAATGTTTGAAGGCTTTTGGGACCTGTGATCAAACACAAAAGGAAGACTCAACTTAGGACTTGGGATGCACAGAGCCTACGAGTTTCACCTAGAAGATTGTTAATGGCTCAGGACCAGCAAATGATGCTAATTAATCTATGCAAGAATACACAAAAGCCTCTCAACAGACTTCTTTTCTATAGCACGCATCTGTCCCAACAATATATCAATCATATCCACCAGTAAGCAGTGTGACATAAAACAGGTTCTAGCTTTTCTGCAACGCATTTTGAGCATAAGCACCCCTCTGCACCATGTAACATACAAAATAGAGCGGCAAGTCGGGAATTGCAACTATCTTAGGTAAAAAGTTGCAAAATGGCAAGTCTATATGAAACAATCAAAGCACAAGGGGTGCTTCCATCACTCAAGTTTGGTCCAACTAAAGAAACACATGGCATGAAATGAAGAAATTACCTCAAAAGAGGAATTTTGGAGATCCAGTAACCCAAGGTGAAGGCTATAGTATGGAATGCCAATACAGGGCCAACCAGTCTTAGGCCCTCTGCAGAAAGAATTGTCCCCCGATTAATTGCAAGGGGGCTTCCAATACAAAGTGAAGTACAAAACATTGCAACTATTGGCATCACAGGCTGAAGAACAGATACAACTGGTTTCGCATAAGTGTTGAGTACTAGGCCTAGAGTGACTGGAAGAAGAACAACCTGAAAGTGCAAGATATCCTCAACTCAAAACTAAACAAAAAACATGAATGCAAGAACATGAGATCTATTTTCCTCTTTAGAAGGCATCTGTTACCTGCAAAATTGACTTCGACATGGCTACTGCATCAACTGGAACAACAGACCCAATGAGAAGGCCTGTCAAAAGAGGAGTAACAAGAACTGAGGCAATGGTGCTCGAGCTAGTCAAGAGAATGCTCAAGGCAACATCCCCTTTGCTCAAAAAGCTGGCATAGCTAGATAGCTGAGCCCCTGCAACACAAGACATGAGGACAAAACCAGCATAGAACATTGGAGACATCCCGAAAGCCTGTGCTACAAACACCCCTAGAACTGGTTTCAGTACGTACTGAGCGATAAACCCAACAGATAGTGGTAAAGGCCTGGAACATTTGAAAATTTAAAGTTTTAGAAACAAAACCAAAATCCCAAATATATAGAACATCAATGACAAAGTCAAATACACTGACCAAGGATAAGATGTTCCAACCTTTTAAGAGCAAGTGCAAAATCTTCAACTGATAGTTTTATTCCGATTGACAACATGATCCCACCTAGAGCAGGGGCGTACAATTCTCGCGACACCCTGCAACTTACTAAATTATTCAGGCAAACCAAGAAAATATTTATCTTCTCAAAGTAAAATACTTAAAAAGAGCTTACGTGTAACAATGAGAAAAAGTGAATATCTAGTTATTAACCACATAGGATGTTTCCGGTGTCAGAAAACACTAGTGAACTCAAACAAAAAGCTTTATAAGTTAAACAAATATGGATCCAGAATATGACACTATAATACTTATTTCGATCCAACAAAATAATACCTAGAATAGAAATGTTGCCGCATCACATTCTAAAATAAATTTCATTCTCTCTTCATTAATAAGATTGTGAGTATTCCAGTACAATTAGTTAACCCCAAAAAGATCATGGAATAACAAACTTAATTAATATAAGTAAAGACAACAACACGCAATGAAAGCTGATACAAAGCTTTGAAAAATAAAAAATTGAGTACAACTTTTTATTTGCATGGAATAAAGAAAGTTATATAACCTTAAGAATCCCAATGAAACAATTTAGTATTTTTTCACTAAAGTGAAACACAAGATAAATGTCACAATCTCAATTTCAATTTATTCCTCTTCATTTTATAAATTTTCAACTTCAATAATCTTCATATTTTAATAGCCAATAAAGACACTAGAATGTTAAAAAAAATTCAAACAAAGTGTAACAAAAGAATTTAAGTGCAGCTCTTACCAAGTGAAAGTTGCAGGCTGAGAGAGAGCGGCAATTGCAGTGAGAGCCACAACAAACGGAAGCATTGCCGATAAAATTTGCGAAGAATCGGCCTTTACTACCGCTTCTGACAAATTATTAGGGTTCGTACCAAAGGACAGTAATGTAAAGTTACCTTCTCTTCGGTGTAAACCCACTTTTCCGATAAACGGTGACGAAGTGGAGCAGGCGAATGCCGATATTCCGCCATTAAAGCTCTTCCAAAGTTTGGGAAAATGGGAAATCTTTTTCAGGTCAAACAACAGAGAATTGGAGTTTAGGTATGAACCGCAAGTAGAATTGGAAAGAGAGAGAGTTGGTTTGGAGGCGTTCGGAAGGAACTTTTTATTGATGGGTTGCGTGAGGGTAATGAACGGAATTGATGCCATTCAATTTGGAGAAAGAAAATTAGGTTTCGGATGAGGGAGAAAGTTGGGCGGAGGGTAAGTTCGCACGCCGGGGCGGAGGGTTTCGATTTCCCGGCGAAACGAAGCAGAGGACCAGAGTGAAGAGAGAAAAAGGTGAAGAGATAAACAGGATTTTTTATAAAAAAATAAATAAATTTAATTCTAGTTTATTATTGGAGAGGGTTTGTTTGGGTGTAGGCGTGTGGTGTTTTGCTGGAAGAAGTTTTGAGGGAGATTAAAGTAAAATTATTAGTATTTAATACTACTCCACTATAATATTTTTAACGGTTGTGATTGCTGAAGGCGTAGTTGACATGATGGTAGTACATTTTATATATTTCCATTTGCATTGGTACCCTCTGGTTATTGTATTATTTCATTCAATTATCAATACTTTCTTTTGCCCTTCACAATTCATATTATAAGGGAACTACTAAATTACTAGCAGTAGAGTTAATTTTTTATTTTTTGACCTAAAATTAATTTGATTTTTATATTTAGTTACCATAATAATAGTACTTTTAACAATCGATTGATATATATATATATATATATATATATATATATATATATATATATATATATATATATATATTGAAAGTTGTATAATTATTTAATAGGCTAAAGTGATTAAATTATTCCTTATAAATGGAGACCAATTAACGAATTTACTAATTATTTTTTTTGATAGAAGAATTTACTATTTGAATTTTGAGTAATTTAATCATTTAACATATTCAAGTGAACAATTATTGCTACTACTATAAAATGTACGTGTATATATATCACCACCTTTTCAAAATTATTTAGTAATAGTCAAAGCAATTGATCATATTTATGCAAATATGTTTGGGGCGAGTCTTAAATTAAATAACAGTGTTAGATATTAAGTAACATTATACACTCGTAACAGTAGCTAGGTATAGGAAAGAATCTCACACAATGAAAATATAATTGTACGTAGCTACTGGCTAGAGCATTGCATAATGACAGTGTGGTTGAGTGATTTACTACTAATATATATTCCTTTTATTTTTAGTATTAAAGAAGTGCTTTAATTTATAGCTAAAAAATTGTTGTACAATATATAACTCGTGACTTGTTATTAACATTTCATAGTATTTTATTAATTATAATCGATCAGCGTCAAGATATGATGTTGTATTTAATGGCAGTAACGATAATGAGCTAGCTAGTCGTTCTAACTTCTAACAATTACATTTTCAAAAAAATAAAGAAAAATAATTATTTATGTTGCCATTATATATGATCATTAACCAACTAGTTATAAATACAATTTCATTTTCTTTTATTTTATAGGATTTTAGTTGCTTATTTCTCCCCTCCCTCTGCTTCAGCCTTTAAATCAAGTCTTAGGAAGTTGTAATTAATTGGTTATAATGAAATTAGGCAGGCACATTTTAAAAAAGATTTGGAAAAAAATATTTCCATTTTATTGACCTAAGTTAATGGAAGAAAAACAATAAATTTCCATTTTATTATCGGCCCTCCATATACCTACCTACCTCCTGATCTGAAAATAATTGCAGGAACGGAGAAAAGTATAAAGTATTTTAGGTGAAATATCTCACTTTATTATTAGTAACATCTGAAGTAAAAAGGTCACTTCTTCTTATGTTCCAAAAGCAGTAGTATTAAAAAGGCATATTACTTTTAGAATCATTTTGTTTGTTTCTTGTCGGCTGATGCATATTGCTGATATGAGATGAAATGCTCCTATAACTAACCGACTGTACGTACCATCATATTGTTCGTTTAATATTTACTGCAAATGAATACGTACGTACATTTTATATCACTCGGCACTAACCACCACTAGCAGCAGCAGGAGGTAAGTAAGTAAACCCCCCACCCCCACCCCCACCCCCACCCCCACCCCCACCATATTATCTTCAGAGAATCTTACTCAAGATGCTGATTGTTTAGCCAATAACCTAACAGCACATCACTACCTAAACTTGAAGATAATAAAAGCATTTAAATCATTTTCAAGTGAGTGGCATATAATTAAGGAGTGTATCATTTTTCCCTTTTTCAAGCCAAGCTTCAGTTTTGCTTGTGCGACCACAAAATCTGCACTAGCAAGTTTATTTTCTTACATACAAGAAGAGAGAAGAACATAATCAAATATTTCCTTTACATAATAATATAAAATTGGGTCCGCTTAATGTGTGCCCTAAGAACACACACTAAGCGCGGAAAACAAGATATGAGACTCGCTAAAAATTATTTCTTTATATAGTTGCATTGAATTCAATACATGGGGTCCACTAGTATATTATTTTTTTATACATTGAATTCAATGCGCCTACATAAACAAATAATATTATACATTATTTTTCGCGCTCAGTGTGTGCCCTAAGGGCACACATTAAGAAAATCCTATAAAATTTTATACTAAATCAAATTGAACCAGCCTGTCTGACCACCACAACTTCCAACAGATTTAGCTCACAAATCTTTTTCTACAGTTGGTTTTTCTTGTTGAGTATCAAATTTGGTATCATAGCTGTCTAATAATCGATACAAGTCGTATAAAGAGGCTTACTTCTAAGTATGAATGTAACATTATACCCGTCAACGAATGCAACAACTCTAATAACAAAAATTCCAACCGAGTTCCAGCATGACCTCTGCCTAAATACAAAATGATGCCTGGTGATGACTTGAAGCAAAGAAACCTTTATAGATGCAAAAGACAAAAAAAAAGAAAAAAGTTCATTCTGTTTATTATTTCTTCCACCAGGGAATTATGTATGTCCCATCAACTAAAAATTTATACTACAAAAAGAGATTTCATTCAAGTAAATGTTTACGTCTATATTCATAATGAATTCAACAAAGAAAACAAACTTTAGCAGGTTTATCACCTGATCATAACCTTCACCCTAATGCTCCCTTATGTATTCTTTTTTCCTTTAAACTTTATAAGACACCCATGATTTGCATATTTTGCTCGACTACCTTTCTCTCAGCGAAATTCACCAGTAATTGTTGAAGCAACAGTAGCCGGAGTGACTAGTTTGCAGACTGCACTCACAAAAAACCGCAAGCAAGCACACTAGAATGAAGCGTAGGACCTGCTAAACGAGACTTTCTAAAGACCATGTACATACAAGGAATGGAATACCCATGACTTGATTGAGCTATTGGGCAAACCCGACTCATTATTACCACCTGAAAACTCACAAAATAGCCCTTGCTATATCTTTATGATCAAGTTGGTATCTAAAATTTCCTGTTGAACCCTGCAAATGAAAGCTGAATAGATTAGCCCAATTGTATCTACCAATAACACCATATAACAGGAACACCACAATACAAAGCCACAGTAGAAACTCAATCAAGCATAGGATGAACAAAATTCATAACCAAAACACAAAAGCATAAACGCTCATAATTTCTTGAAACTAAACAGACTGCCTTATTTAAGTTGCTTCATTATAATTTTTAATTTGAGGGGAAAAACAAACATGACTCGCTCTTATTTCACATTGTCAACCAATATAATCTAGAACAAAAATCATAGAAAAGTCTAGGTAAATTAGCAAACTTGCCAAGAATCATCTTTTTTTTATAAAAAAAAAATTGTAAATTCCCCAACCTTAATTTGATACAAACAGATAAACTTCTTGAGAATTCTCTAATATTTCATACTCATATGCATAGCAGAATCACCAGCCTAAATTTCAATAGAAAATATGACCCCTACTTCTTGAGAATTCTCCAACTATTCATAATCATGTATAGCAGAATCACCAGCCTAAATTTCAATAGAAAATATGACCCCTACTTCTTGAGAATTCTCCAACTATTCATAATCATGTATAGCAGAATCACAAGCCTAAATTTCAATGGAAAACATGACCCTGCATTTGGAAGCGTGAAACTGGAATTAGAGTCCATAAAATTCTAGATACAACATTAATTCCCTGCTCCCAAACAGTGCCAAAACTTTTGTCATTAATTGCCTGGTCAAAATCAACAATTCCAATAAACCCGAACACATACGTACTTTCTAAAATCTAAAACCCTGAATTGACTGACCAATGAAAGAAGGGGAAAATAAAGAAAACCTTATAAGCAGCTTGTTTAATGAGGCCCCACCCACCCTGCACCTGCAGATCCGGCAATTGAACAGCCAAACACTCCCTTGGAGTTTCAAAGTAAGAGAGAGAAAATTGCTTAGAAACAACACCAACATCAAAGTAAATCAACCCAGAACTGGGAACGTCAACCCGAATTTCCTTCACCGGGAACCACAAAAATAAATCTTGGGCAGAAATACCCGACAAGCTATCGATCTGGCCGAAAGACAAAGTGCCTGAAACGTTCTGATCATAGTGCAATTCATTTTCAAACTTGGCATTGCAAGCTTGATCCAAATGAACTTCAAATCTCCCAGAATCATCAACGCTGAAATCCGTCACACCCTTTGGGAGTAAACCCATGGGCAAACCGTGAGATTTAAGTACATCGTATATTGATGCTGATTCAGAACTTGAAACCCATAAAAGGGTTGAAAATGATAGAATTGAAAAGACCATAAGATAGAGTTGAGGAATCATAGTGTTTTAATTTGCTGTTTTTTTTGGTTGTGCTAGAGCATAAGGGGCTTTTTGGTAGGAGGTTTATGAGAGAGGAGAGAGAGGGGGGGGGATATAGATATAAGGGTGAGGGTTTAAGAAGAAGAATGGAGGAGAGAGAATTGAAGGACTGGAGTAGGAGGAGGAGGAAGAAGAAGTAGGAGACAGTGTTGCCAGCAAGAATACAGAGCGGATTAGGAGAATGATCAATTATTGGTAGTGAGTGCTGGGTCCTTTCTTTTGGACAAAGAGCTGTGATCCTCTGTGTTTCAAATATTAGGTGTTTTGGTGTATCATTGGGAATTAGTCCTTCTCTCCTTTTTATTTGTTTTTAAGAGAAAATAAAATATTATTTTTTATCTGTCGTTTATAAAATTTTAAAAAAAATTAACAACTTAATTTTAAGAAGTGGTTTATTTCTCATTTATCCATAAGTTTTATATTGAAGTTTTATTAAAGAGATGAAAGAAAAAACAAATTATATTTAATATTTATAAATTAAGTAATTAATACTTTTTTAAAATTTACAAATAAAAATTTCTTACTAGAAAAACATAGTATAATAAAGGACGAAAGAAGTGTTATTAGAAAGGAATGAAGGGGTAAAAGCTATTTGAATGAATATGCTATAATACGGTTGGTTGGTTGGTTATTCATGGTAGCCCAAACATTTGATGTTATTTTTTTATTTATTGGTTAGAAGATATTTGATATTCGGATTTAATAAATTTCAATCTTTTGACTATTTCAAAAAAAATAAAAATGATCACTGTGGGGCTTAATTCGTTAAATTTGAAAGGAGTTTAATTATTTTTTATTTTTATGTTTTTGTTTTTTTCTTTAATTTATTTATTGATTAGAAGATGTTTCTTCCTTTATTGTTATAAAGGATATTCGGATTTCTTAATTGCTCAAATTTGAGAGGAGTTTAAATATTATTGATTTTTATGTCGTTTAATTTATTTTTTATTTCTATTGGACATTCTCATTAATATCAATTCTAGAAGTAAAGATTTTAGTCCTCATTTAATTCCTGCATATTTTAAGAAAGTACTTAGTTGTGAGAATCGGTTGTCATAAATTGGATAGAGTTTCAAAATTGTCACATTATCACTAGTAGTAATATTTATTCTGGATTTAAAGATTTTCCTCCTCGTTTAATTCTAACATATTTTAAGAAAAGAAAATTTATTTGTTAGAGATTTGACTGTTAAAATTTGGATAGAGTTTCAAAAATTCTATACTCTCAAAGATTTTATTTTATAAATGTCTACATTTATATCAGTCAATACTAATATATAACAACGCAAGAGACGATTCTAAATTCAATTATTTCGAGTTAATTTCGTTATAATAATGTAAGAGACGATAACAAATTCAATTATTCCGAGTCAACTTCATTAGTCACGAGTCAATTAATCGAGTTCGACTTAACTCGATTCTAAGGTCGAATGTCGTTCCTTCCCAAACTTTTTTTCTTTCATAAAACTCTTCTTTCGATGAGTCATTCTCAAATTCTTCTTCTCCCATAAAACAATTATTTCAAAGAGTCATTAAGCTGCTTAATCATTCCTAAACTTTTCTTCTATAATTAATATTGAAATAAATATTATATACATATATATATATATATATATATATATATATATATATATTAATTATATCAATACATTTATTTATGGTATGACTTTGCTATATAATATTAGATTACCTATATTCTATTTTTTAGATATTAGATTGAAATTATTACTTGATTAAATAAATTTTCTAAGTCAATTTCATTAAATATTTATAAAAAAAATCATACAAACCAATTCGTGTCTCACACGGGCTATCAAACTTGTATAAATTTAATAATGTATGGCTTATAAACAATTTATCGTATAATTTTTAAATATTACATATTTTAGCGACAACATTTATAATAATAATAATAATATGTTTAATTTCAAATGATTTCATTACAATATGTCATTTTAATTGAAATAAGAATAAGAAAAAAGGAATATCATGCATTTGATTTATAAATTTGAGAAGTCATTGTAAGTTTATGAATTTGAGAGAATTCGTTATAAATGAATCTATAACACGTAAAAAAAGAATTTTTTTTAAAAAAAATTGAGCAACTAAGTCATTAAAAAAAAATATACTATTGAGTTAACTCAAAACGACTCGGTACTTATTTTGTTATATTTTAAATATTGATTGTAGAGCAAAGTGATACATTCCAATATTCCATAAGTTGAGATTTATGATCAAATATGATGAGATATTGAAATACCCAAAATAAGAAATGAAGACAACTGATTTAGGAGGAAATGATAAAATCTTTAATACCCAATTAAAATCAATGAATGAATATTATATGATCCCATCAGGTCAGGGGCAAAGCCATATGTAATCTTGTGGGGTCAATTGACCTAACTAAAAAAATAAATTACTTTATAATATATGATAAATTTTAAAAATTTTAAATATTATATATAAATTGACCCCACTTAAATTTTAAAAAAATTCTATTATACGTGGTCAAATTAAAATTTTATAACTTCGTCAACTAAATTTTAACCATATATGACTCATATTCCCTCAATATACATATCTTTCTTTATAATATTTTTAAACTAAATAATAATCTAATTTATATTATTTTTCAAAATAATTAATGAATTAATTATTTATGAACAGTTGTAATTAGAAAAATCTATTATGACTCAATATAACGTATGTACCATATATTATTATATTTTTATTGTAATATATATATATATATGTGTGTGTGTGTGTGTGTGTGTGTGTGTGTGTAAGTGTGTGTCTTTGTGTGTATGTGTGTGTGTGTGCGTGCGCGCGCGCGCGCGTGTGACCTGAAAATACAAAAATATTAAAAAAATTAGCTCGGAAGTACTGTCCCCAAAATTTTCACTAAATTATTTATAATTTAGTAATAATTTTGACTCCACTCACAAATATTTCTGACTTCACCACTGCTAATCAGGTACAATGCTCAAACACGGTTAGATATTTTTGTAGCGATTGAGCAAAAATAAGTTACAATTGGGTAAGGTTTTTTAATACAGCCAAATAGTTTTGGAGACGAGCTAATATCAATCATATAATTAAAAATATAGATTTGATTTATTTTTATTAATTTTGACACAGTTTTTCTATCTAGATTAAGATAAATATTTTTTAAATTTCTATCAAAAATTTCAAATACTATCTAAATTTTAAAATATTTATATTTCTAATATGAATACAAGAAAGAAAGTTATTTTTCTTTTTTCTATTCAAATTAGAATAAATACTATATAAATTTATAATAGTTAAATATATACTATTTAAATATGTAAAATATTCAAAAGAAACTAAACAAATCTCTAATAAAAAAAGTTACTTTTTAAAAAAAATATTTTTTGTTTTGCCAATTTTAACACATCATATTATGTTATATTACAATACATTAAAATAAAAGTGAGTATGGTGCAGTTTGAAACTCAAACCGCACATAAAACCGCTTAGATGCGGTTTGACAAATTTAAAATCGCACATAAAACCGCTTATGATTAGTGGGGGTGCGATTTTGAACCGTGCGGTGCGGTTTCATTTAGTGGGGTTTCGGTTCTAAAATCAATTGAAATAATTAAATTTTATACAATTTAAATTAACAATTTAGCATCACGCAATATTAAATACCATTTTGATAACACACGCAACCTTACTTATAACATTTTGTCTCAACAAAAGTAAAATAGAAGTTACATGAAGGATAATTCCAAATGAATTAATTGAAATTTTATGCTCACATATGAAAATACTAAACAGAGATAATTACATGAGAAATAATTCCAAATGAATTAATTGAAGAGTGACTTCTATAATAATGCTTTTGATATGCTCAATGTTGAAAACTGTCAAATGATGAAAATTAAAAAAAATATATGGTGCGGTGCGATTTTTCCACGTACGATTTTGCCGAGAAACTAAATTCCAACCGCAAATTCGGTTTTTCAACTCACCTAAAATCGCCACATACATCGGAACCGTTGATGCGATTTGTGCAATTTTTTATGCGATTTCGGAGGCAAATCGATTTCTTACTAAGCTCTACATTATAACGCATTATAAAATATGCCATATATTATGAAGATAATATATAGTTGAAATTTTGTCAATATAAATATTATGCAAAATTTGACAATAAAAATATTAATATATAATTTCATTACAAACTTAAATAAAATTACAATAATTTGTTTCTCATAATCATAATTAAATAAATTTACACACCATTCAAATTTTAGCTTATAATTGATCGAAAATACCTACAATATATAATTCAAAAAAATATTATTTAAGTAAATATTTAACAATTTAATGGTTACAACTATCTTTTTAAATCTTAATTAAATATTAACCTATATTTAAATGATTATCTTCATAATTGACATAAGAAATCATTATCTATGAGGTCCATTTTTTGCATGGGGTTGGTAATGTAATGTCCTAGAATTTTCACATCTTTATTAATTAAATTATTAATTTAATTTCCAACGAGTTAGTTTGCGAGATTATTTAAATCTTTTTATGTGATTAATTAATTATGTGATTAAATAATTATGTAATTAATTACTAAAATTAATTAAAGGGGGTCACTAATATGTTATTAAATTAGTGAACAAACCCTAAAGTTTTAATATCAAAATAATTGATAAGTTTTCTATTAATTAAATATTCAATTAAATTGAATATAATGAGTGAATCAAATATAATAAATTAATTAATATGATTATTAATTAATGTAAATAATGTGAAATATTAATAATAATATTTATTAGTCCATTTAGTAATTTAATACTTATGGGTTAAAATATTTAATTATTTATTCAACCTATTTATTTATTTAATCATGGATTGAATAATTAATGTATAAATTATTAAATTAGCCCAACATGGGTCAATTAGTATCCCAAGTGGGGAATAATAAAATTTCACAATTTAGTAGCCCAAACAATTTAATAGAAGCCCAATTGGTATTTTAAATTAAAGCCCAATGATTGGCCCACTTGAAAAATACTTAAATTAACTTATTAATTATTAAAAATGAAAATGTGACTAATAATTTGGGACAAGGATAAGTGTCATCAGCCGACCATGTTGGTTTTGGGAGAGAGAAAAAGTGATTTTTTTGATATTTTATTTTATTTTTCATTTATTTAATTAAGGATTGCTTGTTTTAATTTTTGTAGTACATGAAACCATGCTTCTTTTCACCAACTATGTATGGACTAAATTGCTTGTATAAGTATCCAATAGCTAGCTTGTAGTGGTCAAAATTATTAGATACATTATGTGTATCTACTAATTTTTCAAGTATACTTGAAAAGTTGATAGATGTTATTTCATTTTGCTCCAAAAATCAAAAGAGAGAGTTTGAGAGCAAAATATTTTGAGAGAGAGCAAGAGAAGGAGAAGGAGTGCTAAGCTAGTTTATGTCTTCAAGATTCACAACATATTTTGGGAGAAAAAGAAGAATAACCATTAAATCAAGGTAATTGTTATTTTAAATGAAGTTTTGTTTTTAAATTAAATAAATCATCATGTTAGTATAAACATGTTAATATGGTTATTAATGTGTAGTGATAATATTTATGCCATGCTTGAGTTTAATATGCTTGGTTTGTATTTTGGTATTTTTTATATGCTAAAATATGTATTTAATAGTGTGTAAACAAGTTTTGGAATTCATGATCAAAAATATTTTTATAAAACTTAGGTTTGATGTTCTAATATTATAGAACATTAAATCATGAGAAAAACAAAGTTTGAATCACTCAAAATGGAGTTATACACAAAAAGTTATGATTTGTGGTAGTTTATGTGATGTAAATTTTTTTATAAAAAATAATGATATTAAATCATGAAAAATTAATTTTTCATGTTATAAATTAATATAAGGTGATTGATAATTTTTTTGGATTTTTATTGAGGATTTAAAGCTTACTTGATGGTATATTTTTAATTAAAATGGGTACTGTTCACGTTCTGTCGGAAGAAAAAATTTAAGGGTTTCCGCGCAATGCGCGAGCAGCACTGTTCACCGAAAACACGGAGCCAAACGACGTCGTTTGGTGTCCGTAAAAAGTTACTCCGCGCGTACGCGCGGAAGCCGTTTTCTGCTTTCCAGAAACGGCGTCGTTTTGGCCAGAAAATTCAGTAACGCGCGCCATGCGCGGTAGGAAATTTTGGCGGAATTACGATTCTGCCCCTCCGTGTTTTTCTTGGCAGAATTACCATTTTGCCCTCCGATCAATTTTCGAATTATTTACAAAATTGCCATCGGTCCGATTTTTCAACTTATTTACGAAAATGCCATTCGGGTTAATTTTAATTAATTTAAATATTTAAAAATTAATTTAAAATTATAACAAAAATAATAATAATACAAAAATAATATTGGGGAGGATATTTTTCATTATGTTTAATATTTAAATATTTTAAATATTTTAAATATTAATCTAGTTAGCTAAACCATGGTTAAGTTAAATAAATTATTATTTATTTATTATTTTAAATGTTAATAATAAATAAAGATGATAAATTAGCAATTATTATTTAATGCCTATTAAATAATATTTAAAGAGAGATAAAATTTATAAATTAATTATTTATTATTTAAATATTATTAAATAATAAATAAGGATAATTAAGTAATTAATTATTATTTAATTAACATTAAATAACGATTAATGGAAATTAAGTTATTAGAGTAATAATTTATTATTTAATTAAGATAATAAATAAGAATGATTTGATTATTATTTAACCTTAAATAATAATTAAAATTAATTAAATAATTAATTATTATTTAATTGACATTAAATAATAATTAAAGAGGATTAAGATTAGTAAACTATTATTTAGTTTCCTTAGTTAAATAATAAGTAAGGTTAATTACTTAGTTAATTATTGGTTGATTAACACTAAATTAAAGAAGGTTAAAATTAAGTTAATAATTATTTATTATTTAATTATAATTAAATAATAAGTAAGTACAATTAGTTATTATTTATTAATAACTAGAGTTAATTAATTAATTTCTATTTAATCAATATTAAATAGTAATTAAAAAGAGATTGAGTTAATAAAATAAATTGAATTTAATTAAACCATTATAATAAGTTGTTTAAATGTTTAATAAGTGTCCAACACTTAAGAAAAATATTTTCTAACTTATTAAATTATTAACCTAAAATGATTAAGTGTCTATAAGGTTAATAATATTGTTTTGACTAATGTAATTTATGTGTTAGTACTTATGTGGTAAATAAGTTCGTTATTAAGCGTATAATTATGCAAATACGTCGTACTAATTATTAGACCGACTTTATTAATGTTAGGTCTTTCAAAGCAAGTTAGTTAAAGCTAGACAATTATTGTAGCTGAGCAAACAGGCAAGTTCTCTAACCCTACTCAATTATTATCGTTGAACAAGTTTCCATACTTGTATTTATTGTTAAAGCTTGAAGTGGTTTAATTATTTAAAATTATTCCACATCCATATTGTTTATACAATCGCACTTAGTGCAATTGAAGCTTGTTAGTTCTTGATTCATGAACTGTATTAAAAATGTCTGAAGCTAATAGTTCAGCTAGACATTGCGTTTCTAAATTCAATAACTTGAATACTTTTAAAAGCTTATCCAAACCATTGTTGGGTACGGATTTCTTATATTAAGTCTGAGAATTGAACAACCCTAAATTAGGGGATTTTGTGTCGGGAAACCGACTTTGGGCGCCAGTGACTAAATGTAATGCATATATAGCGGGTTGAATAGGCTGATCCCCTTGAAAACCAAACAACTCAAAGGGTCAGAGGAAACTCTATTATACCCTCGTTAGTTCAGGGTCCTTAGTGACCACTCAGCATTTTAAGATTCAAATATTCTATTTATTAAAATTTGAATCCTGTTTCATTCACAATTGTTATATCTATTGCTGAATCATTGATGATATTTCTCATTCATTCATGATATAATAAATCTATATGATTGTTCTAAACTTGCTGAGCAAACTAGTTGCTCATTCTTGCTATATCATGAACCATTTTTCAGATAATCCTGATTGCTCAAAGAAGGATAAGGGAAAAGGAAAAGCCAGAGCTTAAGATAGCTTATGCATGCTAATTAGATCTTTAATTATGTATTTACGGTTGTTAAACTTTTTGTAATTCCTTGTGATAGGAACTGTTATTATGTTAAGGTTGATAGACCCTGGTATTGTAACCTTTTGAAGGGAACCAATATGTATTATTCCGCGATATTTAAATGCAATGTATGTATTTAATTGTTAGTAATGTGTTGGATAGTGAGAACCAAACTCGAGGTTATGGAACCCGGATTTGGGGTCGTCACATGTAAGGTTGTTTTATTAATAACCAGATATTAATATTAAAATTATTATACTATTCATTTTAAGTTTAATTTTCAAAGTAAATTTGAGGAATATTTTTAAAATAAAATTAATTAAGTTTTTAAAATAATAAATTTTAAATAATAGTATTTTATTATTAAATAATTTTATATTACTTTTAAATTTATTAATATTTAAAATTAACTTCAAAAGGACTATTAACCTAATTTATTCTACCGTCCGAAATAAAGTTAAAGCCTGGTGTCAAATGGTGGGTTGAGTTTGACGCGTTTGGAAGAAGCGTAAAGGAGTGTTGCCTGGGCTGTGCTAATAATTTGATAGGCATGAGCTTTGAACGATGACAAGCACGACTTGAAAGAGTGACGAGAATGTTAGCCTCTTGGTGGGTTGACATGAATTTAGCATACGTGATGACCAAACAACATGTTAAAATTTGACATTAATCAGTCAGTGTGAACAAGGTGCTCTGACATTCAATGCGTGAGACAAGACAATTCGCTAAACAGATATACCCAAAGATATATATTATGACTTTTTCAAACATATTAGATGTTTGTTGCTGACATTTTAAAAAAATTGATAATGTCTAATATAGGAAAGGGGTGATACGTAAAGTTCACCCAGACTATGAGCAGACTGTCATAGCTTATATGTGGGGCACGTTGTGTCATTGTTGGGCTCCATTAATAACAATACTATCATACGAATTAATGGCTTGGATTAGATAAAAAAAAACTTTCATAGGTTGGGCATGATTTGGCGGGAACATTACATGCGTGAACATGTTTTCTTAATGGGCAGCACCTTAGGTAAGTAATATTAGGCTTGGTTGGAATTTCGCGTGGGCTAAATTGGCAAGGCATCGTAGCAAATGTTGGGTAAATTTAGAAGGTTGACTAAATGGATTAAATACTAGGCTGATGGACAATTATGGGTGGTTATTGAATCAGTCAACCTCCACACACACGTTAGTATTTCTTGGATTTGAACTTGAGAACATAGATCAACCACATCTACATCAGGTTATAGTGGGCAGTTGCTAAACAACTTAGCAATCATCTATCTCCTTCCTATTTGAGTCCTACAAAAAATTAAAGACTTAACAATTCTCTCTCACATTCATGTTAAAGTCATTTATCTTCTTTATGTATATCTGTGTAGTAATTAGAGGTAAGCAAGAAATCGAATTGCCCTCGAAATCGCACCAAAAATCGCACAAACCGCACTAATTAAAACTGCACCAACGGTGTCAGCGTATGTGACGGTTTTAAGTGGTTGAAAAATCGCAAATGCGGGTTGGGTTTGGTTTCTGGGCAAAACCACATCTAAGAAACCGTACCGCACCATGCATTGTTAAAATGGAGCATATCAAGAATTATTATTGTAATGTATAAATATTTAGAATAATCCCAAATTGTAATTATCTTTGTTTAAAATTTTCTTATGTAAGGATATATTATTATTCTTATTTTAGGTTCTATTTTGTTTTTGTTTAGACAAAATATTATAAGTAAAATTGTGTGTTATCAAAGTGATATTTAATATTGTGTAATGCTAAATTGTTAATTTAAATTACATAAAATTTAATTATTTCAATTGATTTTTGAACCAAAACCGCACGAAATGAAACCGCACCGCACGGTTCAAAGTCGCACCATACCAATCACAAGCGATTTCATGTGCGGTTTTGAATTTGTCAAACCGCACCTAAGCGATTTCATGTACAGTTTGGGCTTCAAACCGCACCATGCTCACCCCTCGTATTAATTAAGTTTCTTAATATATGTGCATTGGCTTCCATCGACAGATAAAATGAAACCGAGGGAGTAAATATTAAAATTATATGTGTTTTATATTTATTTTAAAATATATGGTGTAGGTTCAATTTCGAAAATATAATAATAAAATAATAATGATAAACTTAAATGCATGCTAGTATTATTATCAATTAGTACTTTATAACAAATACGTTGCGTGTGTAAATTATATGAAGTAAAATAAAAGAATAATAAAATATATATATATATATATATATATATATATATATATAAAAGATAAAATAAAAATTATTTTAAAAATTGAAGAACATTTTTCAAAGTCAAAAAGACTTCAAAAAGTTGTTTATGTTAAAAACCTCCCTGGGACTTTATATATTAGACAAAGACATTAATAATGAGTAGTTAAGTTGATGGTTTAAGCCTTAAGATTTTACATGAAAGTTCTATCGAGTGTTATATTTTGAGTGTTATATTTTAACTAGTTATATGAGTTTGTATTTGTATTTTTTTTACTTTCTTTTATATTATGGATCCTTTTTCTTCTTCATTGAAAGTTCATTTCTTTCTTAATTTTTCTTTTACCGTGGGACTTCTTTATTACTCATTGCTAAGATTTGTGAACTTTCTTTCTTCCTCGTTATGAGAATTTATTTCTTTTTTATCATAAAATATTATATCGTCATTTATAGTGTAATAATTCAGGTTAAATTTTGAGTCTAAATTAAATTATAGCATAATAAGACTCATGTTAAATCTTGAGTTCAAATTAAATTATAACATAATAATACCCAATAAGCTATTTCAAAAATATTTTTTTGAATTATCTTAACTCACTACAAACTCATTAAACGTACATCAGGCCGAATACATAATCTAGAAACTTTACTTCTCTAGTTAATGTGAGATAATAATAGCGGTCTATTAAGCCTATATTCGTGTTTCCATCACTGACAACCCGATCAAATGACTCAATTCGAACTTTCAAGAGTCGTCTCTAATATAATATGTAACTATTTGGGTAAAATTCTAAGTCCAAAATCTTTAAAGAGTTGGCTCGATACCATATGTACTATTCGGGTCAAATCTTAAGTTCAAATTATATCATAGCATAACATAACCTAATGTCTTGTTTTAATATTATCATCTTGGGTCATCTTAGCTCAACATCTACTCATTCAAAACGTCATAATTGAAAACAAGGTTATTAAACTCGGACTGAACCGTCGGGTCGACCAATAAAAACAGGAACCGATCGGCTCTCCGGTCAGATTCGAGCAAAATAACCAGTTTTTGTCAAAATTCGGTGACCCAGCGGTTGGATCGGTCAACCCAATGACCCGATAATCGGGTCATCGGTTTTACCGGTTCCTTACCTTTATTTATTTATTTATTTTTTAAAGGAAGAATAACATGTACTAGTACATTTTAAAAAAATATTACAACAAAAGTGCATACATAAATTATTTACAAAATTTGTGCATTTTTAATATTTAATTTTTAAATTAGTGGATTGTTATTCTTTTAATTTAGTTAAGTGATTTAATGAGTAATTGGTTCCAAATTTTAAAATTCAAATTACTTAACAATATTTACACTACCAAATACTCTGATATTTTTTTTCTTTCACCTTCTCCAAATTTTATCTGCCTATTTCTCTCTTTCTTCCATTTTCTCTTCCTCCATCGCTTTTTTTCATCTTCTCCAAAACTTCATATGCCGCTTTCTCTCTCCTCCATTTTCTCCGTCGCTATCTCGACTTCGTCTTCATGTTCATGGTGGTGTCAATGATCAACGCCGTCATAACCATCGTTAATCCTTTCTACACCACTGCTGATAAGCTTATGGTGGCGTCAATGGAGTTTTCGCGTTCATGGTGGCATCAATGGAGTATTCACGCTCTTAGTGGCGTTAATGGAGTCTTCACGTTTATGGTTGTATTTCTCGATTTTTCTAGGTAACCAAACACTAATATGAAGGTAACCAAATAATAGTATGTCAATTTTTTGCTACATTTAATCTAGGTAACCAAACACTAGTATGAAGGTAACCAAACACTATTATGGAGGTAACCAAACACTATTATGACATTTTTTTGCTGCAGTAAATCTAAGTAACCAAACACTAGTATGGAGGTAACCAATTCCTAAATGTGTAGTAACTAATTTTTTTGTGCAGTAAATCTAAGTAACCAAACACTAGTATGGAGGTAATCAATTCCTAAATGTGTAGTAACTAGTTTTTTTGTGCAGTAACTCTAGGTAACCAAACACTAGTATGAAGGTGACAAATTTCTGAATTTACTTATCTTCGGTATGTACCTATATTTATTGTTTATCGGCGCTTATTATAACTTAAATTATGTAATGATCATGGTCTTTTTTTTTTTTCTCAGGGTGGTGATCAACTATGACTTCCCATTAAATCTCGGCGGTGGTGTAGAAGAGATTAGTCAGGGTTATAACAGCGCCGATCATTGACGCCATCATGAACGTGAAGACGAACTCGACGGAGTTTTGGAGGAGATGGGTTTAATTATACTTAATGGCATTGGTATGTTAGTGGAGTCAAAGTAGGAGAGAGAGATGAAAAAATTGAATTGAAATAATTTAATTTACTTCTCATTGATTTAAGGGATTTGTGAAATTTAATTTACTTCTCCTTGATTTAAGGGATTTGTGAAACTGAAATGATTTAATGTGAGTATTGCATTGCACTCTTTTTATAATTATTTTGTGGATGCATTAATCTTGTATTTTTTTTCTTAATTGTTGTATATTACTGTAAATAATCCTTTTTTAAATTTAGGCCTTTGAATTTGATTGAATGTATTCTTGATTGAGTTTTGAGTTATGATCATGATTTAATATCTTTCTTTTCATATAGATTTAGTATTTATTTGAATTGTATAAAGTAAACATTGTATAAATAAATTTAGTTTTTTTTATCGAATTTGATTGAATGTATCTTAGAGATGTTTATATTCATTTGTGTTTGATTTTATCACTCTTGAGTCTTGAGTTTTGAATTATGATCATGATTTAATATCTTTCTTTTTATATAGATTTAATATTTATTTGAATTGAATAAAGTAAACATTATACAAATATGTTTAATTTTTTTTGGTAGATAAATTGTTTAATTTTACATATTTACTAAGTATTATATATAATATATAATAATAATTAATATATTTAATAATTTATTATTTATTACATATTAATGACATTACCGGTTCAATAACGGTTCGATCACTGGTTGGACCAGTAACTTATCCACCTAATATTTTTTTTGATTCGATGATCGGTCCAAATTTAAAAATTATAACTAAAAATATTAATGATAATAATTTAAATTTTTATATATATATCAAAATATTCTATATGTTGTGAGATGTGACGGGGTGTTACATTTAAAGTGTGAGTTTGAGTCATATTATAATTAATGTTAATTGCGAAATTTATTTATAATAATAAAGATGTCTGGCAGAGTGAGGATTTTAAAATTAAGAAATATTAAGACGCTTTCTCTAAAACATATTTTTATTTATTCATGCAAATTGTGAGACCTTTATCCAATATAATTATTGGATATTTTTTTAACAGATTATAATATTACAGGGACAGAGAAATAAAGAAAAGAGGACATACTTGTTTATCTATCTTAAAAAGACTCCGGTGGAGGTTTGATATTTTATGTCGCGGTTTTTTTTTGCCCCTGTAACTTTAAATATATTATTATTATTATTTTTAATTATTTTCTTTTTATTTAATTTTAAAAATAATTAATTTAATTTTACATAATCTGTATCTAACACGTGTATCGGATGCATGTAAGAATGACGAGCATGTAAGAATTCGAGAAAATTCGTATATATATATGGGATATATATATGTACACAGTTATGTAATACACGGTAGATTATGACGATGTTTTTTTTTTTAAATTATGACGACTGTTTAATCGTCGTCATAGATCAAAAATAGTTATATTGACGGTTGAACTGTCGTTATAATCGACTGTATACTACACAACTGTGTGTGTGTATATATATATATATATATATAATATGATTCAAATACATACTATCTTAAATAGAATATCAAACATACTTCCTTTAGCGATAGACGGAACGACGGTTTAGCCCTTCACCATAGGTTCGTCCATCGCTATATATTTATTCGTCACTTTATGTTATTCATCGTTAAAAATTATAGCGATGGATGAATCTATTGTGATAGACCAACCCGTCGTTCCGTCTGTCATTAAAAAAAAGTATATTTAATATACTTTTTAAAAAACTATGCCTTTGAATCTTATTCCCTCTATATATTTATAGGAGAGAGAGAGAGAGAGAGTTAGAGAGCACGTGAATATAAGGCTGGCTTGATGATATTTTTAAGATTATGTCTTGACATCTTGTGTACTAATACTTAATTGAGACGGAATAATGTTCTCAAGTAATTATTGTTCTTTGAAACATGTTGAATGTCTTTTCCTTTGGGTCTATGGCTACATGTGTATGATAATTTTACACATATAAATATTAAATATAAATTTTTATATAAATTTTATTTTAATTATTAAAAAAAAATTGATACAAATTTTTATATTAAATTTTAATATTTAATAAAGAGATAGAATTTATATTTAATATTTAAATTTGGTTATTTATGTAAATAGACTGATTCTATCTGTATATATGGATTTATATGTGGACTGTTAATAAGTGAGTCTCTATGTATTTGTATTTGGTCAAATATAGCCAACTAGACCATGTTAACCTTGCCAGACAAGCCAAATAAGCTTATATATATATATATATATATATATATATATATATATATATATATATATAACTTGGTTTAAGGGTATATTCTTTTAAAAAGTATATCAAACATATCACTTTTAATGATAGAAGAGATGACAATTTGGTTTGTTGTCATAGTTTCGTCCGTCACTAAAAATTATAGCGACGGACGAATTTATGACGACAGACCAAACCGTCTCCCCGTTCGTCGTTAAAGGGGGTATGTTTGGTATGTTCTTTAAAGAGATATGCACTTAAACCTCTCTCTCTCTCTCTCTCTCTATATATATATATATATATATATATATATATATATATTATTAATTAATTAGAAACCCATCAATCAAATTCCATATCTTTAGCTTAAGGTTGACAAACTAGAATTATTGTGAGCTAGCGAGCTAAAAAAGTAAAAAATGTCGGAGTATTATTCATCCATTATTGCGGTTTCATTTCTGCTTAGCATGCAACGTGCATCATGCCAAAATAAACTCATGAAAACGTAAATTTTGTTTTGTTGGAGTAATTAGTTATCGCTATCATGCTTACATAGCAGGGCATGGAAATTAAATTGATCAACTTAATTACAACCCACCCCACCATTTTAATTATAATTATGATTAAGCAAACTCCATTCATTTTTCAAATTGTCCACTTGTTTGTTGTTGTTATACTAATAATAATACATAACAATAATTGTTTTCCAATAATTCCAAAGAATGGTTTTTATTCGAAGACCGCACTTGAGTTGAGAACTCAGATCACTCAATTTCGAAATATAAAATTAAGTTTGATTTTTTTTTTTTACCAAAATTATTATGAGATATTTTAAAACTTAAAATTAATATAATTTGTTTGATTTTAAAAATAATAAATTAACCTCTTGTATTTTACATAATATACAATTATTATTATTATATTATCTAAAATTAAACTTTATATTAATATTAAATTTAAAATATTTGTTATTAACTTCAAAAATATAATATTAATTAATTCTATATTTTGAAATATGAGAATATTATTGGTTTCTATTTTTTAACACTAAAAAGAGTATGTATAAAGTTATTGACATTATGGTAAACATTGTTCTAACTGCGCATAGAAATATCTGCAAAACATAGCTGGAAAAGTCTGCTATCCATTTTGTGACGAAGCATTAACTTAATTATTGTGAATGCTCTTTAACTCGCACTAGTATCAGCACCGGTTTCACGCATTTCATATATAAATTATATAGAATAAAATAAAAAAGTTATAAATTTTAAAATACTAAATAAAAAAAATAATATACAAAATTTAAAAAATAAAATATAATTATAGTTGTAGAGAAAAGAAAAGGAGAGAGTATGAAATAGATACACAAAACCTCACATAAAACCTTTATAACATAGATAGATATCTAAAAGTTAACACTTACTCTACCCATTTACAAAGTTAAATAATTAATATAAAATTTAAAAAATTTAAAATATTATTTATTTCAAAAATCAATACGACTCTTATATTTTAAAATTAAAGAATTTAAAAATATAATTTTAATGTGATAACAAAATTAGTAAATGGCCAACATATTATTAATTAATACAATTTTAAATACATTGGTACTCAGTTAAATGGTAAAATGACAGAAATATTTTAATTAATAAAATATCAAATATATTGGTACTCAAATAATTAATAATCAACCAACAAACAATTGCTAAAATGTTAACAAAATTTTATTAAAAATATATTAAGACATATGTTTTATAAAGATCCAAGTTTTGTCAATTTCAGCGCTTTATAATGATTTCTTTTATCATCATTTGTAAATATTCCACAAATTATACACTTTCAGAGTGACTTTGCTTGCTTGCTATTTGTTTCACCATACTTTTTAATGGTGTCGCTTTTTTACAACCTTTAAATTGCGAACAAACGGGGACTCAAACACAGGATCATCGGTCAAGCATCTCCAAATCTTCATCAGCCTCGTTGACAAGTTGCACATTGTCCTGTCGTCTGATGTAACCTTCGGCAGGGAATTTTGCGATTATCTAGAATGCTGCTAGTATTTTTTTTCAATCCATTGTTGATGCTGGTGTTTCTCCCTTTTTTATCAACTATATTTGCATTTCTTTATTTGTGGTTTGCATCCCCTTAACTGAGATTGGGAAATATTTGGAGGATACGTATGACAGAGTTTGTTGTTTTGGCAAAAGTAGGAATGATACGTAAGTTTGCATGGATTACCAGACTCGGAGGAGGTCATTCTTCTCGGAGAAAGTGATGGTAGTGTCCAAGATGAGTGTTTGCAAATAGATGCATGTCACCGTGAAGATCCTATATATTGGCAACTCATTTCAGAACTAATAGAGTGCCGATTCTTTAAGGGCATTCTTGGCATTTTGAGATTTGCATTTTCATTATGTGAATTTTTTCAAATTACAGTGCGGATGTCGGATCTTAAATTGGACGGCTACGATTCATTATAAGAATAAACTTGAATTTACAGCCGTGTCTATGAATCAACCTCTATATATATATATAGTTCTTGTTTGACTAGTTTAATTTGTGTAAAATTGTTCTTAAACTATTCTTTTGGACATGATGGAA
This sequence comes from Hedera helix, assembly GCA_947179155.2. NCBI lineage: Eukaryota > Viridiplantae > Streptophyta > Magnoliopsida > Apiales > Araliaceae > Hedera > Hedera helix. The sequence goes on from OX359285.1 coordinate 39,462,880, forward strand.
CTCATTTCAAAACATGTATCCCTATTAGTGTAGAGTATGGTGTGGTTGAAAGTCTAAACCGTACATAAAATTATTGTGTGATTTGATAAATTCAAAATAACACATAAAATTGTTTGTGACTGGTGCGTATAGTTTTGAAACATGCGATGCGGTTTCAAGTTCAAAATCAATTGAATATATATGTATTTTTCCATAAGAAAGAGAAAGTTGTTAGGTTACAACTTTGAAAACAAACCAAGTTAAAGTGTAAGTACAAAAATATATGAAACAGTCTACAATAAACACTCATTTGTAATAAATAAGTCTGCAATAACAAATCTTCAATAAGAATCTATTTGCTAAAACACTAATTTGGTAAAAACCCAACAAAAAAATTCTAAATAATCAAATATCACATTATTAATTACACATAAAAAAAAGAATAGCAAACGAAAAGTGATAAAAGAGGGTTATTTTCATAAGTGAATTAGTTTTAATTTTTATAAATAGACGAAACGATGTCGTTTTTGTAAGACCCCGAATTTTATGAAATATAAAATTTAATTTTTCTTCATATATATTTTTCATGAAACAGTAAGTGGTTAAATTGACGAAATTGAAAGTTAAGGATGTTATGTGCAAATTTCGTTTTGTCGGGGAATATTCGTGCCGTACGACGGCGCCGAAATAACAAATTATTGGTGGACCTCACAACGGAATATTTGTCGGATATAGAAAACGACAGAAGTAACATTTTTAATAAAAATAGTCAACGGTGCTAACTGTTAAAATACCGGTGATAAAAGAATAGTAGCATACGGTAATTTATGGTATTTTACTGTAGCATGCGGTACTCTACAGTAGCACACGGTATTGCACAGTGTCTCATATTATTGACACCGTAACTGTTACGCATCATTTCATCAATAATTGTCACAGTAGCAAATACACTATAATTTATATTATTAAATTAATAAAAATATGTAACGTGTTTCTTACATTATTGTGGTAACATTATTTTATATGTTGGACTCACAGGAAAAATAAATAAATAAATAATAAAATAATTAATTTTATTATTTGAAATAGTAACGTGAATAGTGACGTGAATAGACGTGAATAGTAACGTGAATAGTGACGTGAATAGTAAGAAACATGTGGGACCCACATGAAATGTGAGAAATGTGAATTTGCTGAAGTTGGTTGGTGGAGGCTGCGTAGCAGCCTCTGCTGAATTTTTTTCTGTTCACCTACCACGCATAGTAACTTCTTTTCTCCTATAAATAGCTTGCTCAGCTGAATAGAAAAATCACACCTAAAACATAGATTTTTTCTATAAGAATTTTATGAGTTTTCTCTGAGAATAGTAAGATTATTTTGAGTGTTTGAAAGCCAAAAGGAGTGCAGGAATTTTTCAAGTAAGTCTTTTATTAAAGAGTAGTAATTTCATAAATTCTTATTTTTCACGATATTCACAAATCTTCCTTTAGAAGACTCTTCTTTAAGAAGATTCATTTTTAAAAGCTTTCTTTGGAAGATTTATTTTGAAATATTATTTTAAAAACTATTTTAAAGTTGTTATATTATACTACAAAAATTATGTTAAATATATATAATTTTGATAGTTCATAATATATGAATTATCATACACCTTGAAATTTATATGTGGTAATTACTAATTTTATTAAAAATATATAGGTTGATCAACCTCATTTAAATCAATATCCAGTCACGTGTTAAGGTAAAGAATATTATTTTTTTCACACTCTTAAATTTATTATGGTAAGGGATATCATTTTCTTTCATACTCTTAAATCGAAACTTATTATGGAACTATTGCTTCTATAATTCCTGAAAATATTATATGTTCCATAATAGTTGAACTTCATTATTTCAACTGAACCTTCCGATTTTCTGAACCTTTCTATTGAACTGTAACCGTTATTCTGAACTGTGGATCTTGAATATCATTTTTAAATTTCACTCCACATTATGTTGACAATTTGGACATTGTTTGAATATGAACAAAGTAAACTTCCGATACTTATTGTTTATCTTGTTTCTTCTATTAATCATTTGTATCACTGTTATTTGTATTAACCATCAAGAATCAAGCTGTTGTGAATATCTGTGGCCGGGGACACAGATGTGATATAATTGTTGAACAGATGATAGGTTAAAGGCGATATACTAGGTTAAAGGCGATACATCTGTTCGGTGTCTTTTATGGCACGTGGTGAATGTTCTCTTTGGTCTGTAGTGCAAAGATGAACTGTTGATTGGTATGATTATGACCAAAGGCTGAATCTGGTATAATCATGACCGTTGGTATTATATTGAAAGTTCTCTTTGTCCCGTAGTGCATAGATGAACTGTTGTTTGGTATGATTATGACCAAAGGCTGAATCTGGTATAATCATGACCGCTGGTGCTATATTGAATATATTTGGCCCGTAGTGCAAAGATGAACTGTTGATTTGCATGATTATGATCAGGAACTGTGAATTTTTATTATCATGACTAATGGTATTTTAGATGATAAAAGTTGATAATGTTTTTGCTAAAAAGAGAAGCGAGTGGACATTATGGTCTGCATTATTCTTCTAATAGATTGCTCATTCCGCTGCTTTTATTGATCTGAACATTGTTTAAAAATTTAACTGCAGTTTTTGATATAAACCTTGTAGTCTATTGTATTTTATCAAGAACTCAACTGTTGAAGGCTGATAATTTATTCGTCATTATCTTAGTCATGATATTTTTTACTGGGCTATTTGAGCTCACACGTTTTTTTGTTCCATTATTTTTCAACAGGAGATGAGAACGTAGTTGGGTCTAGCCGGGGAATGGAGTGAGAGTCCGAGGGATAACTATTATAGTCTTCACGTGTTGTAAAATAGTTTGACAATAATAATGAAGACTTAGTTGTGTATTATTATACACTGTACTGTTGAATGTTGTACTACTTTGTAATAATTTTGTTGTAGTCTTTTGACAACTCAAGTTTGGGCTGTGTGGGCCTAGATTTGGGGGCGTCACAGTTTTGACCTATGTAACTTTAAAAAACATATATAATAAACATTAGGTGGGGGCTAGTTGCACTCCTCATTTTCCCATTCACACCCCATAGTTAAAAAAATCCCATTAAAAATCATTTAATTTTGAGTACACTCATTTTTCATATTTTATCAAAAAAAATCAAAGACACCCCAAATACAGTAGAATTACAAAAAACAGAGCAAAAATCCTTTAGATGAACTAAGAATTAAGTTTTTACATGAACTGGGCATTAAAGCCTAAGCATTCAACAACAAAAGTAAGCTAAATAACTAAGAACTAAACATTTGCATCAATCGATGAACTCAACAGTTGTTGTTTCGCAATTGGTAGAAGAGGTAAGCATCTTGAACTTCTCCATCCTTGAAGAAAACAACTTTCTCCATCTTGAGGCACTTGTATGGTGATGATCAAAACACATTTACGAGACTGAAGGAATTGGACAATCTGGAATAAGCTTCATCCAGAGAAGATGAAAATGAAGGATGAAACTTACCAGGTCTTTTGGGTACTCCATCTTTTCTGGATAATCCATCTCTATCCATCTCTTCGTCTTTGAAGTCTCTGTAGTCTGGATCGTCCATGGGGTGAGAGAGATAGAAGAAATAGAGAGCAAGAGAGAAGAATAGTGAGAAAGGAGAGAGTTGAGTTTGCGCCATAGGGAGGGAGTTGAGTTTGCGCCATAGGGTGTTTATTAGCCTAGAATTTTTTAGTGAACTATAAAGTGTGAATGGGAAAATAAGGGGTGCAACTAGTCCTAACCTAGAGAGAAGAATAGTGAGAAAGGAAGGAGTTGAGTTTGCGCCATAGGGAGGGAGTTGAGTTTGCGCCATAGGGTGTTTATTAGCCTAAAATTTTTTAGTGAACTATAAAGTGTGAATGGAAAAATAAGGGGTGCAACTAGCCCTAACCTAAATATTATTGGTGTGGTGTAGTTTTTTTATTTTTTTTACTAGTTTGGTAGAAATTTAACATTCAAGCTTTGGCATGAATGGATCCCAAAACCTCCTCGTTCTTAAGAATTGGACTTAACCAATGTATCAAAGGAGACTTGGTTGTGGTGTCGTTTTGAAGGTGTGATAGATTGTAAAATTTAAAACCAAACCGTAAATGCGATTTTTTAACTCTATAAAATTATCATATACGCTAAAATCGTTGATGTGATTTTATGAGTGCGATTTGATCGATTTTTAATATGGTTTAAAATTTAATTTTTACTTAATTATTTTAACATTAAGACTTCCAAAAAAAAAAAAAAAAAAAAAGAAGAACAGCAGTAGACTAGTAGGAAAACTGGAAAAACAGAGCGAGCTTAGTTAGCTCTAATATCTAGAAATGGGCCCAAAAGTAGGGTCTTCCGGCGTCCACCCTGTCTCCACGACAACCCACCGACTTCTTAAGCCACCACTCACACAAACAAATCTAGCAGAGATCCCGATACTTTGTTTCCAGACACTACCAAGACTCGTCGGCGTCGGCGTCGGCATCGTCATCGGCGTCTAGAGGGTAGAGAGAGAATCAAGCACGTTTAACAGAGGGGGTGTACGCATTTCCAATGTGGCTACCAATTTCTTGGGCTCTTTTCTACTTCAATTTTCTTATGGGAGGGTTTGTAATCGTTGCTTTGGCAGGCGACCCATTTGTTTCCTATGATTGGGATGTCTCTTACATTACAGTCTCCCCTCTCGGTGTTAAACAACAGGTTCTTCTTCCTCTTTTCTTCTTCAATTTTAGCATGGATCTTCACTTACCTTATGTGTGTATGTATATGTATATAACTTTGATTTTCGGTTCTGGGTATTTTTAAGTTGCTAGAGTAGTCTCAATAATGATTGTCTACTGCTTGCTTTAGATAAAAAGTTGTTCTCTCTCTTGTGTAATATTAATAAGTAACAAGTAGTATCTGGTATCAAATGATTTGTGAATCCATCACTCTTTTGGAGGACCTTGAAAAAAATTAATTTTGAGTACTAATAATGGTATCTTCTTTTTTGTTGGCTTAGTAAGAGTTCCATGGTAAATTTTTAAGCAGGGTCGTGCTGTGAAAAATTGATGTTGTTGTATTTTAACTTTTGGATTCTCAAACATCACATTTGTACTAAATTATTTATATAACGACCACCTTGTTGATTCAATTAAAATTCTTCTTTAAACTTAGGTGTATTGCATTTAAATTCTAAGAGAATTCTTAAGTATAAGCACTTATATAAATCTACCTAGTGTAGTGTGTTTTGGTCTACACAGTGTAAACCGTATCCGTTCCACTAACCAAAAGAACTGCGTTCCACCCTTGACCTTGTAACTAAAATTATTTTTCTTCCGGCCATGTCCTTCCTGAAGAAGACTTTGATGCTGACTTTGCTGTCCGATCTTACCTGAGATTTTGGAGCCTCAATTGTGGTATGATTTGGCTTAAAGACTCCAACTTTATCTTGCAAGTCTTTGTTTTGAGCCAGTTTATTCACTATGAATGGTTCTTCAGTCAATTTGGGTGCTTTAGGATCTCATAACATTGGTTGGTGAAGAAGGGGAAGTAGAATATGTATTGGATGTGAAGAATTCAGGAAACAGTAAATAAGAATCAAAGAGAATTAAGATGCATTAGGCCCAGATGAGGAAATTATTGCTGATTTGAACTATTTGTATTAAATATTCTTGTGATGCAGTGAAGATGTTTGATATCTAAGGTGAAGAAGAGAAGGGAAGATTAATTAGTAATTAAATTTGATGCAGTTGAAGATATAATTACGGAAACACAACAAAAGTAAAATAAGTAATTTATGTCCCTGATCATTTATCACTAGTAATTGTTGTGAAAAAGCACAATTATGGAATAATAATCTGATTTTTCGAAGTATGTAATTAACACACACACACACACACACTCCCTTTCTTTTGTTTCATAAACTCCCTCACAAGAGGAAAGAAAGTCCCACACTTTCTCGACCCTTTCCTTCTCAGCTATCTCCCTTTCTTCTCATTAGAAACTCCGAGCCTTAGTATGGTGGTATATATCCAATAAAAAACTGTTTTGTTAATAAATTTTGTATCATAAGCTCATAGATTGTTGTTTGGCTAATGTTTGTTTAAATCGTTTTTAGGTGATCGGGGTTGACGGAAATTTTCCAGGACCCATTCTTGAAGTCACAACAAACTGGAATGTTGTCGTCAATGTCAAAAATAATCTAGACGAGCCTTTACTTCTCACATGGTATAATACATGCGCCATGAACAGTTGATTTAAGAAGGCCTATGAGTATGCTACTTGTAATGAATATAATTGAAATGCAGGAATGGAATTCAGCATAGAAGAAACTCATGGCAAGATGGTGTCTTGGGGACAAATTGTCCTATTCCAGCTGGTTGGAATTGGACATACGAGTTCCAGGTTAAGGATCAGATAGGAAGTTTCTTTTACTTCCCTTCCCTAAACTTCCAGAGAGCTGTGGGAGGGTATGGAGGAATCATCGTAAACAACAGAGATGTTATTCCAGTTCCCTTCGCCCCACCAGATGGAGATATCACACTCTTTGTTAGTGATTGGTATATAAAGAGTCACAAGGTTGGAATAAATGTTGTATTGTCCACTGCTTGTGGTTACTAACAGCTTATTTTAGTGGTTGGATGGGTCATTGACAAATGTTATGACATAACAGGATCTTAGGAAAGATGTTGAGAGTGGGATTGGCCTTAAAGCTCCTGATGGCATCCTATTTAATGGACGAGGTCCTTACCGCTATGATGCCACACTCGTTCCTGATGGTATTGATTTCCAGACAATAAATGTGGAACCAGGTAATTTTTTGAATGAGTGTGTGATGTTTTGATCTATGAGTTAAATATGCTTTCCAATTTTCAGTATTACCGTTCTTTTAATTTTTAGTGTAGCATTCGGAGGTAGAAGCCAGATACCCTCACTGTGAAATGTGGGGCCATTTGCCAATCTAACATATGTTGGAAATGTGTGATGACAAAATTTCTTAACGGACTTTCTAGGACAATGTATTTTTCACTGTTTGTTATGGGATGACCAAATTTACATCTTATAATCTCCGTCATAAAAAAAATGCGCTGATGTAATTCTTTTGTATTTGAAACATTTTCTCACTACTCTAGAGCTCCCAAAGAATTTATTCCCCAAAAGGTGTTTGAGAAGAAGCTTTTGGATATCCATAGACTGCATTCATATTAGGTTTTTCAAGTTATATTGAAATGAATACTCTATTGGTAAGCGCAAGACAGTACCCTTTCAAATGAAATTGACTGTGGTATGTTGGTATGCTGTTGCTTCCATTAAATTCTATACCCAATGAATAGACAATTATATATCTAGGTATATATTGAATTACAGAATTATATAACTTCCTATTATTGACAGAACTTACCTTATATTGTGTTGTTGATATCATCTAGTCAGTTAAAACTATTTCACCTCAAATAATGAATAATAGTTGGTTAATTTACATGTAACAGGAAAAACATATCGCCTTCGAGTACACAATGTTGGTATCGCTACTAGTTTGAATTTCAGAATCCAAAATCATAACTTGCTTCTTGTAGAGACTGAAGGGTCATACACCGTGCAGCAGAACTACACAAACATGGATATTCATGTTGGGCAATCATATTCATTTCTTGTCACAATGGATCAAAATGCTACCAGTGATTATTACATTGTTGCCAGTTCACGGTTTGTGAATTCCTCTGCTTGGACTAGAGCTAAAGGCGTTGCCATCTTGCACTACTCCAATTCTCAAGGGCCTGCTTCAGGTCCTCTTCCAGATCCCCCTAATGAATATGACACATTTTTCTCAATGAATCAAGCAAGATCCATAAGGTTGTAGTGAAAGCACATATCTTTCTAGAATAATATCAGAAATCTTCCTGAGGCCTCTCCTTAGATTGACGTAACACGACATATTCTCCCCATAAAAAACTTCTAAACTTTTGAAGTATTACAAAGATGTCCAGTTTCCTGGAATTGAAGTTTATAAATGAACAATGGGGTAGATATCTCTTTTAACTGCTGTAAGTTACCAATTTCATTAGGAGGGGAGGCAAATGATGCTGCATCATAGCTTCAGAAAGAAGGTTTCTGATATTACCCATTATCTTTTACCAAGTTTGTTTCCTTTGCAGTTCATCATCTCAAAAATTGATTATCTGTTTATTTCATATTTGTGGTCTGACTATTTTACATGATTGTGTTTGGTATTCTGCAGGTGGAATGTTTCTGCTGGTGCTGCTCGTCCAAATCCTCAAGGATCTTTCAGATATGGTCAAATTACTGTAACGGATGTCTATGTGATTCTCAATAGGCCCGCCGAGCTTATAGATGGAAAATGGCGTGCTACTCTCAATGGTATTTCACACTTAGCACCTTCAACACCACTGAAGCTTGCTCAGCAATTTAACATTCCTGGGGTTTACAAGCTTGATTTCCCTAATGGACTGATGAACAGACCTGCAAAAGTTGACACTTCTTTAATTAATGGTACTTACAGAGGATTTATGGAAATCATACTACAGAATGGTGATAGGACTGTTCAGAACTACCACCTAGATGGTTACGCATTCTTTGTTGTAGGGTAAGTAAACACCTCCAACCCCCCCCCCCCCCCCCCCCCCCCCCCGGCGGGGAAAAACCCCAAAATAAATATAAAAGAATCCCCATTCCTTATTTCAATTAGTTGAAATATCAGCAGTATTATTGTTTCCTATCTGGACCACAGGATGGACTATGGAGTGTGGACAGAAAACAGCAGAAGCATTTACAACAAATGGGATGGGGTCGCTCGCTCCACTACCCAGGTAATCCTAGTCCGTAATATTGGTACCAATCATTTCTGAGTGAAACAAGTGGTGAAATCAAGAGACATCTTCTACAATTTTTAGTAGCAAAAATGCATAAAGAACATACGAAGGTTTTACCCTCTCACCTCCTTCTTGCATTAAGTTAACGTTGCTTATGCTCCATTTGGGAATTTAAATCTTTTCTGTGATGGAGGAAGAAAACATTTTCTCCTGAAGCACACTGGGATTTGTATGAACTGAGCTGTTTAATAGGAAGCAGTGAAGAGGTGAAATCTATAGTTTTGACTTTTGCGATATGATTTGTGGTAGATAGATACCTCTTGTAAATGTGTCATGATGAACACATTTGAAGTTATATTGGTAGATAAAGACCTCTTGTAAATGTGTCGAGATGAACTCCTTTGAAATTATGTCACATGATAGCGATGGATGTTTCCTTAAAGAATAGTTGGACGATGGTGTCAAAAGAATACCACCTCGAAAGCATTCTGGACTTAGTTGCTGAAGATTCCATTTACAGTTCAGGGTCTCCCTCATGATCCACATTTTATTTGAGAACTCAAGGAAGGTAAGGTAGCAACTACTGAGGAGGAGAAAAACTCCCTACAGAAAGAGAATTCACTTTTTACCTCCTTTAGTCTGTTTAAGTGGAAGGAAATTTTTAATTTTTTTTGGGGAAGGAACAGGAAGGAAAAATTGTTGCCAGTTAAATATAATAATAATACCCTTGTACACATAAAAAAAGGTCTTTGTTCAATGACTATATCATTTCATTTCTCAAGACAGCTAAATATATACGTACACACAGTGGTAGGAACTAGGAGCTAACCCTGAATACTTGGACAACAGCTAAACGAGTTTTTACGAGAATAATTTACTGAAAGGAGGTAATTTCTAACAATCATTTCCTTTGTGGCTCAAGTAAGCAGCCTTGAGAGTGCAAACCCCACACCTCTCCTAATACCGGAATGTTCATCACTTCATTGCTATTATCCTCCACTTCATGGCTTGCATAGTTACATGTATTGGTTTATTATAGCTTATGTATATGAAGGTGTTTGTAGAGGACAATGATGATGAAACACCAACTCTAAATCTCCTGCTTGCAGGTATTTCCTGGAGCTTGGACGGCAATTCTAGTTTCTCTTGATAATGTTGGCATTTGGAACCTCCGGACAGAGAACCTAGACACATGGTACCTTGGGCAAGAAGTTTACATTAGTGTGGTGAATCCAGAGATCACAGAGAAAACTGAGCTACCTTTGCCAGACAATACCATCTATTGTGGTCTACTTTCCTCCCTGCAGAAGTAAGATATCTACTTACAGCTATGTTAACCTTTTTAACATTATATAGTAGGTTAATTTATTTAATTTCTGAACAATTTCGCGTTCCTTAGAAAAAGGGCTCTTAATATTTTTCCTCAAAGAGGACAGTTTGAATAGTTGCAAGAGTGATATTCAACCGTATTATTCATTTGAACCTAGTTTACGAAAGCCTTTTGTCTTCTCTCTCTATCTTCCAGGGATCAAGCTCATAGAGTTAAGTTTTCCGGTGCACCATCTGTTGTGAAGGCAACCGGGATAATTTTGATTGTACGTGTAACATTATTGGGAGTTTTTATGTGGTAACTAATTGCAAGAAGCATGAGCAAGGACTTGAAAACCATCAATGAGTTTTACACCTTAAAGTTGTCTCGGCCAATGAAGCAGAATTCAAAATAGGCCCCGGCTTTGTTTACATGGAAACCAATATTGAGAAAAGCATCGTCTGTATAATTATATTTATATTGTCTACTGCGATTTTAATGGCTTATACACCATTGTAGTAAAGTTTTATCTTAGCACAACTGGAGATGAATGCAAATGGGTGCAGCCTATTGGAATTAGCGTATGTACTCACTAGTTAATGATATAATTTGAAGTGTTGAACAAAACACAAAAGCGAAATGCACTTTGGGGGGCACCTAGTGTACTCGTTACCTATTTACTACTAATATATTTTAATACTGCTGTATGTTATCTTGATTCGTATAAATAAATAAATATATATATGTACTACTACTACTACGTTATGTTCATTTAGCCATGCCAATATGAAAACCACATGTATTTCCTATACAAGTCAACAGTTACAAACGCCAGAGTTTGCGTTGATAAGTAAGAGTCTAGTTGTTAGTTTCATTTTAGTTCTTTCTTATGATGTCTATGAATAAAATTTCTTTATCTACAATATTACCTAAAATTTAAAATAAATTTTTACTTGGTGACAACAATTTAAAAATTGGCAAGTTACAAGATATCATGTTCATTCGTAATTTGCAATGATCGCGTGACCATTGTACTAATATTAAATTCAAATGAACAAGTTATAAAATTATGATTTTTTTCTTTTACAAAAAGAATATATGCTTAAATTAGATAATTTACCTGAAAGTAACAAGCTTGTCTGTTAATGTCTTTCTTAATGACTGAAAACTTTGGTTAGCGTTACACTTGCTGAATAACGTACCTAATACTTAACAAATCAGATACGCAAAATAAGTTGTTAATGTTATTTCAAATGAAATGAGATAGTCTATAATTTGCACATAAAAATATGTCTTTGTTAACAAGATGATATATTCATGACGATTTTAAAAATTAGTGAATTAATAAGTTAATGATGCAGCAACAAACCATTGATATTGTTATATGTGTAAGACCCGTGTGACTTTTGTAATAATCTTAAATAAAATAAGATGGTAACTTGTACGTAAAAATATTTGTCTTTATTAATATAATGATATATTTATGACGATTGTAAAAGTTAGTGAATTAATAAGTTAATCATGTAGCAACAAACAATTGATATTGTTATATGCGCAAGACTCGTGTGACGGTTGTAATAATATCAAATTAGAAATAACTGGGTTAGCCTTATGAAAAGAAAAGAATTTGGTAACGGAGTAATTGAAAGAAGAAAGGCAATATAGACTGTATACTCAATTGTTGCTGAATTTAACTGAAATTAGACCATAAAAAATTGAACAGCTTTTCACTTCAGACACTCTCTCTCTCTCTCTCTCTGACACATCTTTATCAATTATCATTCTCTCTTACCTTGTAAGCAAACAATTGTCAATTAGAGAACCCACTGAAAAAAAAAACTAGTAGTATTTGGTAAAGTTTTAAACTTTAAAGAAACCTCCAATATTACTAATTTTATACTACAAAGTTTAAAGGCAACTCTCTCTCTCTCTCCCCCCCCCCCCCCCCCCCCCCCTCCCCCCCTCCCCTCTCTCTGTCTATATATGTGTGTGTTTATAGACATACATTTATATCTATCAATGTCTCTCTAAATTAAACAGATTAATTGGAGCATTTGAGCTCACTGACAATGGGAAAGAACGTTCTTTTATTCAACATTACACTGATAATTTACATTTTATTTAGCTTTGGGTTGACACAATCGGCTCCTGTGGGTGCTTTAGTCACAAAGCTTCCTGGTTTCGATGGCACTTTTCCTTCTAAACACTATTCTGGGTATCAATCTTTTTGCAGTACTATATTTAATATCAGTGAGAAACATTATTTTTAGATTTTGTGTTTGATTAGTTTGTTTGGTCTACTGTTCTGGGTTTTGCAGGTACGTTCCCATTGGTGGAAATAATGGAAAGAAATTATTTTACTACTTTGTTGTTTCGGAAAGAAACCCAGTAGAGGATCCAGTGGTTCTGTGGCTCAATGGCGGACCAGGTTGCTCCAGCTTTGATGGATTCGTGTATGAGCATGGTATGGAGTATGGACCATGCTCATTATCATTCTGTATCACTTTCTCTCTCTAATTTTATGTCATATCCTGCTAAAATAAACTTTCGAAATTCACTCTCTTTTTAGTTGTCGTTGAAAAGTGAAATGAGCCTGCTTTTTACCATGATTTTACTCGTGGGAATTGTTAGGTATCATTCACATGAATGAATGAATGAATGAATGTGGGTTCTATTTACTACTTATGTGAGGAACGTTGTAGAAATATTAATTCCTTCAATTTCCTTTCTAAATTATTGACCACTCTTTGGCCTAGAGGTGTTAATTATAGACCCTTGGACATCAATTTTCTGATTTTGATTCCCTACATAATTTATAATTACCCGAGGGCTCATCTTATACAATGCTATGTGCAGTTCTTCGGTTTTTCCTTGTTTATATCTGATATTATCAGGTTTTAAGCTCAATGCACTGCCCATATAATTGAGTCAAGTGTACAACAGTGTTGCTCTCATTGCTTAGCCACTTTAAATTTGAAAGGATGTTCTTAAAACTGAATTGATGCATATAAATGGTTTATTCCACTCCATTGCTTTTTCATTGTTTGGATTGAGGGAATGGAATAGAATGAAAAATAGTGTATTTAATGATTCTTTTGGAGTATAAATCATTCCAATGGAATGAAATTCATTACATCCTCTTGTTTTTTGTTCTTTGTGAGAGGTGGTGGAATAAAATCCATTCCAATTGAATACACCACCAACAACCAAGTATACACTTGAAATACCTTAAAATCATTTCATTCCTTCTTCCATTTCATTCCTTCAATCCAAACGCTTAAGTTCTTGCAAATAAATAAATAAAGGAAATGGAGGGCAGTTTTCTCAGTCTAATTTCTTGAAGAATCTTATTGACTACACACTGCAGGTCCCTTCAATTTTGAAAAAGGAGAGTCACAGGGAAGCATGCCCAAACTTCATCTCAATCCATTTAGCTGGTCTAAGGTTATAACTTATTTATGAACCATTATGTCTATATTTTTGTATCTCCGTCTTTTCAATTATTAGTGACATTTAATTTACTGAAGTTTGCCAGGTATATATGACTATACTAAACTTTCAGTTATTACATTCCATCTGTTTTCTAAATGGGATAATTTGCTGTTGACTTTTGGCCCCAGGTTTCCAACATCATATATTTAGACTCTCCTGCTGGTGTTGGATTTTCCTACTCAGGAAATGAAACCGACTACATTACTGGAGTCCAACAGACGGCCTCTGACTCGCACACATTTTTACTCGAGGTATTTTTTGAACAAATGAATACAGAAGAGAAAGAGCATAAAAAGTTGGAATGTTTTGTTTATAGTATAATTTTATGTCCTTGACTATCTAATTTCCACAAATTGCTGCTGTGGCTAGTGGTTTGAGCTGTACCCAGAGTTCCTCGTAAACCCATTTATTATTGCTGGAGAGTCGTATGCTGGAGTATATGTACCAACGCTGGCTTCTGAAGTGGTGAAAGGTATTTTCTTCTGTTATTTGAGCTGCATACCTGTTAGGAGATTAAAAAACAAGAACTAATTGGAAGTTCTGGACATTTATAGGTATTGATGCCAGCGTAAAGCCCATACTCAATTTCAAGGTATGTCATTTGTGGCATTGTCTTGATCAAAAAAAAAATAAATTAAAACAGAAACCTGAATTTGTTTCACCCAGGGTTACATTGTGGGAAATGGAGTTACAGATAGAGAGTTTGATGGCAATGCTCTTGTTCCATTTACACATGGGATGGGCCTAATCTCAGATGATCTCTATCAGGTGGGTGGATATTTTTGGTTCTGATCATGAGCATAAAGATGTTCTTTAAAATAAATCTGGGTAAAGTTTTATCACCTCTCTCATACTATCTGCTATGAAGATTTGAATGCTGTTTGAAGTTACTGATAAGTCATTGCTTTCTGATCTGGTACTTGGGCTGTAATTATTAAGGTTACACAATAGTTACAGAACTTAACTGAAATTTACTTTTGCAAGTTTTTGAAAAAGGATTTTTTTCATCACCAAATTTCTGTTCAACATGTATTGATGATAAATCATGCTGCAGGAAGTTATCGCCGAGTGCAAAGGAAATTACTATAATCCTGCCACTGACAGTTGCAAAAACAAGCTTGACAAAGTTGATTCTGTAAGATACCTGGCTTTTTCTTCTACTGAAGTAGTATTTAATAGACTTTACTTACTCACTTCTGAAATTTAACTAAACACAGGAAATTAAGGATTTAAACATTTACGACATTCTAGAACCATGCTATCATAGCCCAGAAAGTAAGATTACAACTGGTACCACGAGGTTGCCACAAAGCTTCAGGAGATTAGGTGAGACTGAAAGACCTCTTCCTGTGAGAACGAGAATGTTTGGCCGTGCATGGCCTTTAAGAGCTCCTGTAAGAGATGGAATCGTTCCAACTTGGCCACAGATTCTTAACAGTAGGAGTGCCCCATGTACGGTAAGTACTCAAGTTAATTGTCACGTTGATTTTTGATCTGGTGGTCTCCAATAGTTTTTCCTGAATAAATATTGTCGGCTAAACTTAATATTTCTCTACAATGCCTCGTTATGCCAGTTGACCCTCGATGTTTATTGTCGGCTAACCTTAATATTTCTCATTGTTTAACTGATAAAAACAAAAAATTCATGACCGAAATTCAACAAACAGGATGATGAAGTTGCAACTTTGTGGTTGAACCATGAAGAAGTTCGGAAAGCAATTCATGCTGAACAAGTAAGGTTCACCATCTGAACTTCTGAAAGCTTTTGAAGCATGGACTTTACATTCTGTTTGAAACATCAGGAAAGTGTGGCTGGCAAGTGGGAGTTATGCACGGATAGAATTACATTTTGGCATGATTCTGGGAGCATGATTAATTATCATAAGAACCTCACTTCTCACGGTATTCGAGCACTCATATACAGGTAGATAGATTTGCATCCATAATTTTATTGAATACTCTAGTTTTTGCCCCTAATATTCTTGTGGAAAGTGAGATAAGATGTGTACCAGATAAGGGAATAATTATGCAAAATAAAACATTTACTGCTATTTTTTATGATGATGGAAAATATATGAACTTTCGTATTCCTTAAAAAATTGATGGTTTAATAAACAATTGATGATTATTTATGCAAATTAAATTTTCTGGCAGTGGGGATCATGATATGTGTGTTCCTTTCACCGGAAGTGAAGCATGGACAAGATCAATTGGATACAAGATTGTGGATGAGTGGAGGCCTTGGATCGCAAATGATCAAGTTGCAGGGTATGAATCTGTGTTTGGGGATTTTGTTTTTAACTAAAATGGGCATCGCATTGCAACATTTTATCTTTTGTCCATAAATTGATTTACTTACGAATGAATTTAGTAGGAACTAAACAAGCTAGAAAAAATGATAGATAGAAAGAAAGAAAAAGGAACAGAAGGAATAACTGATTGAAATTTTTGCTGCATAAGAGAGTCTACAAGGCAAAACATTACTTCATTTTTGTCAAATTTAATGGGTGCAGGTACATTCAAGGGTACGACAAAAATCTCACTTTTCTTACCGTCAAGGTATATGTGCAAACAATTAGAACTCATTTGTGCTGCTGGATGTTAAGCTTAAATATATAGTTTCTTCTTGGTTATAAATGCATTGTTATATTTTTTCTTGCAGGGATCTGGTCATACTGTGCCAGAGTATAAACCAAGAGAGGCATTGGCATTTTATACCAGTTGGCTAGACGGCAAGGATATATAAAACTACTACAATGATTTTGCTGAGAAAAAGAGATGAGGATTATATTTTGCAATTTATTGTTATAACTACTCTTCTTCTTCTTGGCTCAAGAAGGAATGATGAACATGGAAGAAAGAACCGTATTTAATTAATGATATCACATATATCATGTGTAATGAACTAAACTGACGTTACTATCTATTATAATAAAGATTAACTTATTAGGTATATAGTCCATTCAAGTATTATATGTTCTCAATTTTTCTCTTTTATATTTTAATGTGAGATTTTACTATCATGCATCTGAACGACAAGATTTTACTATCATGCATCTCAACGGCATTCATAAAAATCTATGTTGTAAAGTTAATTTTACCCTTTTGCCAACAAACTTAAATGATTGTTATATTTTTGTACCAAATATAAAATTTTTAAAATCTGCCATGTATTTTGTCTATTTATGCGCCAAAAATACCTTGAAATGCATAATGTAAACTCAATTTTAATGTTTGAAAATAATGGTGCAATGTTATAATCTTTAAATGCATATATGCTGTTATTGTAGTTAATTCTTAAAATAAAAATGAAATAGTAGAGTTTTATGTGGAAGAATTAGGAATGAAATATATCGAGATTGAATAAAATTATAAAATTTGACCCACTACTTATACTGTTAAAATATTAACTATAAGTATTTGTGACGCTCCCAAATCTGGGTCTACATAGTTCAATTTGAGACGCCATAAAATACACGGTAACTAAAACAAACAGTACATAGAACAGAAATACATAACTCAATAATATACAATTAAGTCTTCATTATTATTGTCACACTATATACAATATGTGAAGACTACTACAGCTATCTCTCGGACCTTTATTACATTCCCCGGCTAGACCCAACTATTCTCTCATTTACTAAAAAACAATGGAACAAAAAAAAAAGGGTGAGCTCGAATAACCCAGTAAGAAATATCATGACTAAGATAACAATGAATAAATTATCATTAGCCTTCAATAGTCGAGTTCTTGATAGAATATAATAAACGACAATTTTTAGATCAATAATAGTAGCGGAATGAGTAATCCATTAGAAGAATCATGTAGACTATGATGTCCACTAGCTTCTCTTTTTAAGAAAAATATCATCAACTTTTATCATCTTAATCACCACTGGTCATGATGATATAAATTCACAGTTCCTGATCATAATCATGCAAGTCAACAGTTCATCTTTGCACTACGACCCAAATATATTAAAATATATCACCAATGGTCATGATTATACCAGTTTTTAGCCTTTGGTCATAATCATACCAAACAATAGTTCTTCTTTGCCCCAGGCCAAAGAGAACATTCACTATGTGCCCTAAAAGACACACAACAATTATATCGTTTTTATCCTATCATCTGTGCCCCAGGCCACAGATATTCACAACAAAATAATTTTTGATGATTAGAATAACAACAGTGATATAAATAATGAACAAAAGAAACAGGATGATCAATAAATGTCGAAAGTTTATGATTTTACTTTGTACAGATTCAAATAACGTCCAAATTGTCAACATGATGTGGACTCAAACTCAAGAACGATATTCAAGATCCACAATTCAGAATAACGGTTAAAATTCAATAGAAAGATTTAGAAAAATAGAAATGTTCAATTGAAATGATATTAGATAAAGCACAAACTATTAAAGAACATATAATCATTTCAGAAAACTTTACCAAATAGTACTTATCATAGTAAGTTAAGAGTATGAAAAGAATGATACCTCTTACTTTAACACGTGACTGGATATGAAGTTGATCAACTTGAACAGTACTCGTACACTTACAGATCTTCACAAATACTCAAGATGGCTTTAGCACACTCAAATAAAACTTACACAAAATAATATTTAGAGAGTGAATGAAATAATAAGTAATAAAGTTTTTTTGAAAAATCTTTAAGTTAATATCTCTATTTATAGCCAAATTTTTTATCATAAACCAAGAATTCCTAATTTAATCCAAACCGTATATTTCAAGATAATATTTAATCCATATCACTCATTTCATTTTTTCAGATTTTCTTAATCTAAACCATTCATTTAAAGATTATCTTTAATCTACATCGTTCATTTCAAATTCTATAATTATTACATTATCTTTAATCTATACCATTCATTTCAGATCTCCTTTAATCTATACCATTCAATTAACTTTATATATAAAACAACTAACTTTATATAAATCAATTAACTTTATATATATAAATAAATAACTTTATTTAATTTATCATAATAAAATAATTTACTTTACATAATTTATATAAAATAAATAACTTTATATAAATTATTATAATAAAAACGAATAACTTTATATAATTTATTATAATAAAAACAAATAACTTTTATCAATTCAATTATTCAACAATGATTCACAATTATTCATTATTATGACTAATTGTTATAAATACAATGTAGTTGTAAGACCCCGAATTTTATGAAATATAAAATTTAATTTTTCTTCATATATATATATATATATATTTTTTTTTTCCTGAAACAGTAAGTGGTTAAATCGATAAAGTTTAAAGTTAAGGATGTTATGTGCAAATTTTATTTTGTCGGATAATATTCGTTTTGTCGGGGAATATTCGGGCCGTACGACGGCGCCGAAATAACTAATTATTGGTGGACCCCACAACGGAATAAATGTCGGATATAGAAAACGACAGAAGTAACTTTTTTAAATAAAAATAGTCAACGGTGTTAACTGTTAAAATACCGGTGATAAAAGAATAGTAGCATACGGTAAATTATGGTATTTTATGTAGCACACGGTACTCTATAGTAGCACACGGTATTGCACAGTGTCTCATATTATTGGTCTAATAATTGACACCGTAACTGTTGCGCATCATTTCATCAATAATTGTCACTGCATAATATTTTATATTATCAATTCAATAATTGTTGTTACACAGTATTTTGCATTATTGATTCAATAATTATCATTACACTGTATTTTATATCATTGAGTCAATAATTGTTGCTGCACTATTTTTAAAATTATTGAACCTAATAATTGTCACAGTAGCAAATATACTGTAATTTATATTATTAAATTAATAATAATCTGTAACGTGTTTATTACATTATTGTTGAATTATTGTTGTAGCATTATTTTATTTTATATGTTGGACCCATAGGAAGAATAAATAAATAAAAAATAAAATAAATAAATAAATAAATAAAAATAATTAATTTTACTATTTGAAATAGTAACGTGAATAGTAACGTGTGGGACCCATATGGGGCCCACATGAAAATCAAAATGTGAATTTGTGCTGAAGGGTTGGCAGCCGACTGCGCTGCCACAATTGAAAATCAAGGCTGGCGTGCAGCACGCCAGCAATTCACCTACCGCATAGTACCCTTATTTCTCCTATAAATAGCTTGTTCAGCTGAATAGAAAAATCACACCTAAAACATAAAATTTTTCTATAAGAATTTTATGAGTTTTCTCTGAGAATAGTAAGCTTATTTTGAGAGTTTGAAAGCCAAAAGGAGTGCAGGAATTTTTCAAGTAAGTCTTTTATTAAAGAGTAGTAATTTTATAAATTCCTATTTTTCACGGTATTCACAAATCTTCCCTTAGAAGACTCTTCTTTGAGAAGTTTCATTTTTAAAAGCTTTCTTTGGAAGATTTATTTTGGAATATTATTTTAAAAACTATTTTAAAGTAGTTATATTATACTACAAAAATTATGTTAAATATATATAATTTTGATAGTTCATATTATACGAGTTATCATACACTTTGAAATTTATATGTGGTAATTACTAATTTTATTAAAAATATATATAGGTTGATCAACCTCATTTAAATCAATATCCAGTCACGTGTTAAGGTAAGGAATACCATTCATTTCAAACTCTTAAATTTACTGTGGTAATGAATGTCATTTTCTTTCATACTCTTAAACTTACTACTGTAAGGAATATCATTCTTTTCACACTCTTAAATTTATTACGGTAAGGGGTATCACTCTTTTCATCATCATAAATGGATATTATTTTCTTTCTTACTTGAAGGGATTATCATTCTTTGATTCTCGAAAATAACATCGTTTCTTTCTTGTGCCATTTATTTCCATGTATTAAATTGTGGGAATAACCTTACGGCGCGGTTTACCGCCTGTTGGTGAATAACCTTTTGTATTCATTCCTTATTAATCTTTGAGAATAACCTTACGGTGCGGATTATCGCCTGTTTGGTGAATAACTCTTCGTGTTCAAATTCTATTAAATTGTGGGAATAACCTTACGGTGCGGATTACGCCTGTTTGGTGAATAACTATTCGTATTCAAATTGATGGGAATAACCTTACGGTGCGGATTATCGCCTGTTGGTGAATAACCCTTTTTATTTGTCTCGTGTGGAAATAATTTGTCTACACGAATTATCACATGACACTTTTATTCCATATTCGTAAGTGATATCATTTTCCTTTATACTCATAAGGGATACCATCTTTTTCATCTTCCATTATTCAAACTTACTATGATAAGGGATATTAATTCCCTTCACCTTTTGTTAATCAAACCTGCTACGGTAAGGGATATTATTTTCTTTCATACACCTAAATCGAAACTTATTATGGAACTATTGCTTCTATAATTCCTGAAAATATTATATGTTCCATAATAGTTGAATTTCATTATTTCAACTGAACCTTCCTATTTTCTGAACATTTCTATTGAACTGTAATCGTTATTCTGAACTGTGGATCTTGAATATCATTTTTAAATTTCACTCCACATCATGTTGGCAATTTGGACATTATTTGAATCTGCACAAAGTAAACTTCCGATACTTATTGTTTATCCTGTTCTTCTGTTCATCATTTGTATCACTGTTATTTGTATTAATCATCAAGAATCAAGCTGTTGTGAATATCTGTGGCCGGGGGCACAGATGTGATATAATTGTTGAACAGATGATAGGTTAAAGGCGATATACTAGGTTAAAGGCGATACATCTGTTCGGTGTCTTTTATGACACGTGGTGAATGTTCTCTTTGGCCCGTAGTGCAAAGATGAACTGTTGGTTGGTATGATTATGACCAAAGGCTGAATCTGGTATAATCATGACCGTTGGTGCTTTATTGAATATCTTTGGCCCGTAGTGCAAAGATGAACTGTTGATTTGCATGATTATGACCAGAAACTGTGAATTTTTATTATCATGACTAATGGTATTTCAGATGATAAAAGTTGATGATGTTTTTACTAAAAAGAGAAGCGAGTGGACATTATGGTCTGCATTATTCTTCTAATAGATTGCTCATTCCGCTGCTATTATTGATCTGAACGTTGTTTAAGAATTTAACTACAGTTTTTGATATAAACCTTGTAGTCTATTGTATTCTATCAAGAACTCAACTGTTGAAGGCTAATGATAATTTATTCGTCATTATCTTAGTCATGATATTTCTTACTGGGCTATTTGAGCTCACCCTTTCTTTTGTTCCATTGTTTTCAACAGGAGATGAAAACGTAACGGGGTCTAGCCGGGGGATGGAGTGAGAGTCCAAGGAATAGCTATCCTAGTCTTCACGTGTTGTAAAATAGTGTGGCAATAATAGTGAAGACTTAGTTGTGTATTATTATACACTGTATTGTTGTACGTTGTGCTTTGTTGTAATAATTTTGTTGTAGTCTTTTGACGACTCAAGTTTGGGCTGTGTAGGCCTAGATTTGGGGGCGTCACAGTAGTTGTCTTTCTAAGTTAGATAAGCAGAAAAAATAACTAATAATAGAATACAACAGTTTAATCAACATCATAAAAGAGATAACAATAATGCGGAAAATAAATAAGAAAATAGTACGTTACTGTGTAATAACAGTTATTGATTCAGTAATGTGAATTACTGTGCATATGCTACTGTGACAATTATCAACTCAATAATATGAATTATTATACATGTGATAATTATTGGTTCAATAAAGTCAATATAATACAATAGCCACTTTATCGGTTCAATAATATGAAACACTGTGCAATACCGTATGCTACTGTGCAATACTGTATGTTACTATTACTTTATCACCGGGTATTTTAACAGTTAAAAATGATAATACTGTTAACTATATTTATTTAGAAATGTTACGTATGTCGCTTTTTATATCCGACAATAATTCGTTGTGGGGGTCTACCAATATTTGGTTATTTTGGCGCTATCGTATGAATTGAATATTTCTCAACAAAACGAATATTCTCCAACAAGATAAAATTTGTACAAACATTTCTTAATTTTTACTTTTGTCAATTTATTCATTTACCATTTTCAAAAGAAAATATATAAAGAAAATTTAAATTTGTATTTTATAAAAGTCGGGGTCTTACAATATTCACCTCACTCATAACTAAAAATGGGTTAAATACATTTTTTTCTTTGTATTTTACCTCGGTTTACAAATATATTACTGAACTGAAAATTTTAACGGTCAATTCATTGAACTATACGTTATTTATAAAAAGTGAAAAAACTGCCCGCTTTTGTTAAAGAGTTGACGGAAAATCTACGAGGCAATATTTGGCATTACTTATGTGAACTAATATAATTAAAATACTAAAAATGCTGATTAATTTAAAACGAAAGATTTTTTGCTTAATTAACAAACTGAATTGCAAAGATTAATCCCAATTTCTTTTGCTTAGTGGCCAAACAAATTTTTTCTTTTTTATTTTCTCCCTCCAAAAGTTGGGGCTTGTGTTGTTCTTAGATAAGTTTATTTGATTATTGTCCAACTGATTGGCCGAATCCAAAGGTTGAAGTTATGTATGCGAAAGGAAGAAATCATCATCTTCATTCATCTCCCCAAGTGAAAGAATCAATAAATGATTCCTCCTCTATTTTCACGAGTTTTTAGATGAGTCCACCTTCGAAGCTGAAAGACTTCCTCGGCGGCGACATGACGTCGTCATACGTTCGTTGGTACTCTGATACCTAAACGGAGACGACTCAGGACTCATCTTTGAGAGAAAGTTAAAAGTTGTTGCTTATGCTTAGATCTGGATAGTGATTGTGCTTAGATCTGTATAATGATTTGCAAAGATTAAAAGTGCAAGAGTTGTTGCAGAGATGGAGATGGTTCCTTGTTTAATGGCCTAAAATTTTCATTCTCAAAAGGCCTTACTGCCATCATCCGTCGCGTCCTCCCCGCCATTAAAGCTAAGAATGATGAAGATAAAGGAAGAAGATGATGTAAGAACGAGAAAAGAGAAAGTTGTATATTTTTTTTGTTTGATTATGCTACTTGGTATTAAAAAACTAAAAATTTAGATGTGCATATTGAATTGGATTGATTGATGCACATATGAATTCCAAGTTTTCAATTGGTTTAACGAGACATGTTCAGATTTTGAAAAAGATGAACTGGGTTTGTGTGGGTTTTGAAAAATGATGAACGGGGCAAGATTTTATTTTAATTCTTGTTATAAAAATGTTCACCAAAAATGGTTAAACAAATAACTAATTTGTAATTTGATTATATGATTTTCTTTATTTACATATTTTCTTCAAATAAAAATAAATAATTGTGTGTTACTAAAATCACACAAATTTTCTTTTATTACATATTTATTTAATAAAATATGGTATATATATATTTTTATTACATAGACATGAATACTCTTTTGTAATTTGATTATATGATTTTCTTTATTTGCATATTTTCTTTAAATAAAGATGGATATATAAAATAAATAATCATGTATTACTAAATTACATAATTTTTTCTTTATTATAAAATTATTTAATAAACTATGCTATATATATATTAATTACATATACATGAATACTTTTTTGTTATTAATTATATAAAAAAATAATAATGTTATTTATTTTTTAAAATTTCTTTCACGTTATTTTTTTTGGGTAAGTTTTATAATTTTTTTTTCTTTCTTAAATTTTCTTTTATTATCATTTAAAACGTTGTCACATCATATATGATGTTGTCACATCCCTTTTCTCTCTCTTACGTGTAAGTTTATGTGATAAAATTATTTAAAATCAATTTTATTTAACGAATTTTATTATATTTTGTAAAAATTTAATAGTTTAAGGACTGAATTGATAAAAAATTGGGTTGAGTAATATATTTGTAAACTGAGGTCGGGGAAAAAGTGTATTTAACCCCACTAAAAAGTTTTCCGTGAAATAAATTTTAACAATTTGAAAACCCCTCCGATAAGCCCCAGAGAGGAGAGAAATGGGGGTAAGTCGGCCTCCATGGATGCAGAGACGTTTATTCTGCAGCAGTATTTCCAGAAAAAGCACCATTATTAATCAAAACCAGAAATGGGCTGTAAAACAGGTGACCAAGTCCAATTTTTCGGAGTCAATCGAAGATATCAAAACCCAAATCTTCAACTCCGATTTCATATCAGTCTATTTGCAGAAGACTGGTTCCTACTCGGCGCCGTGGCACCGAGTGTTGCCAATGGACACCGCGGAAACAGGCTACTTAAAGGCCAAATACGCCGCCGAAAGGTTTCAGATTCTTCAGTTCGCCGTTTGCCCTTTCTCCATTAGGGGTTCCAAGCTCATTGCTCACCCGTGAGTTTATTTATTTATATATTTCAAAAATTTTATCATATTTTGTTTGATTTTGAATTGTATGCTGTTAAATTTCTGTGAGTAAGATTAGAAAATTAAGTCCTTTCATATTTATTATGTAAAAGTTTATTACCTATTTAGATGTTGTGCTTTTGAATTAATTCCTAGCGACTGAAAGTCTAGATTTGAACTCCGTAACAAATATTGGTCTGTTTGGTGTTTCTCAGTAACAGTAATTGGTGACTGACAGTCTTCTCTTGCTACTTGTGCAGTTACAACTTTCATTTGTTTCCCCGGGATGAGTTGAAATTAGGAATGCCTTCTTACAGTTTTTTGTGCCAATCATCTTATCTGACCTCTATGTCTCAAGAAGGATTTGATTTTAATGCCTGCATAAACGAGGGTAAGGTCAGCGAATCATTTCTTTTTGTTACATACGTATGTATTTGTAACCGTTTGTATGTTCCATGGAGATATGGTACATAGTTGCTCAAGATCTTAATTGGATTCCAAGTCACTTTATGATCCTAAATTTATCTTGTTCAATAGATTTTCCAATTAGAGAAATCAAACAAGGAAGATAGTGAAAGGAAAATAAACATCAAGAACATTATGATGTCAGAGATAAATTAGTGGTGTTTGTGCTCTCATTTATCTGATAATTGGATTAGTAAAGTAGTAAACACATTTATCACACACATTACTCTTGATGGGTTATAAATGATGCCTTTTCCTGCCAGTTAAGTTGCTCGTTAAGACTTGGCAAAGGAATATACCCCCACCACCTGAAGAAAGGAAAATATGTAATTGTTTAAGTCTATACAATTATACATGCACAGTAATATCCATTCTGAGACACATTGAAACGCAACAACACCCCAATGTGAGGGCATTCGTTTCATTATTTAAAAATTCTTTAATTCGCATTGCATCTCTTTGAATCCTGTATATTTAAAAAACTTCCATTTATCGAAACCAGTTTTAGTTTGTGTAGTAAACAGGTAGTAGTTTAACTACTGTTATTGATATTTTTTGCTGGTGTGGGAAGTATTGATAACCATCATTCTTTCTTTGGACAGGCATGTCATACTTATCCAGAGCACAAGAATCAGTTGCAAAAGAGCGTATAGGAAATCCGGTGGCTAGTAAGTTGGTGCAATCTTCTTTGCCTCATTCGGTGGCTGATTCTGTATTTGTAGGAAGGATAAAATCTCGAGTTAGACACTGGTTAAATGCATGTAAAGATTCAACTATGAGGAGTGATGGTGAGTAAATTGCTACATTATTTTATATTATCATCAGTTCTTTTCTAAATTGCTTTCTTGTCTCTTGCAGATGCTTTAATCAAATCTCTTAGAAAACTTATCCTAGGTAGTGAAGAGTATGGTTCCAGGCCATGCTTGAGGATAGAGGTTTGCAGTGAGCGTCAAGTGCAGCTTGCACTTGAGGTATGCATATCTGCCATATAAAGACTAAATGGTTGGATGGAAACACCATCTTTCATTGATGGGAACTGTATATTAACGGAAATGTTTAAACATGATCTGAAGTGTGTGTTAATATTTTTAAGATTCTCTTTTCTTGGACTGCAGATGTTGATGGAATTCTCTGATGACGTGGTACCTTTATTAATCCCAGCCAAGGGAGGGGGAACCCAGGCTGTTCAAGTTGTTTTGACAAGTTCAAAAGAAGACAGAGATCTTTTTGAGGTACTGCTTAAACCTGAATCCTGAATGATGCATGTTTAGGCGTCCCTTATTCTATTTAAACTCGATTTCTGATTTGTAGAAGGAAATCCAAAATAAGGAAGAGAGTCAAAATAAGCGCGTACGTGGCTTTCGAGAGGTGATCGACTTGATTTCCACTTCTCAGAAACCTGTTGTTGCGCACAACTCACTTAACGGTCCATATCTGTGAACAAATTCCATCTTCGACTCTTTATAGCTACCAATCTTTTGACCTATTTTTATTGAGCTTAGTAGCTTACAATATTAAAATTACCTCATGCAGATTTTACATTTATTCATTCAAAATTCCTAGCTCCACTCCCTCCTTTAATGGATGAGTTCAGGATCTCCTTGCGCTTGGTTTTTCCCCATGTTATTGATATCAATCATCTGATGAATGAAATTAGTCCTCTGAAAAAGGTGACGAATGTACCTGCAGCTGCTTCCTATTTGAAACGACATTTCTTCAGTCCTATGGATATGGAGATTCCTCACCAAGGCAAGTCAGTAGCACTAATTTTCTTTCACACAATAGATCAGTTTATTTAATAGCCTTTTTTCACTACTTTTCAAAATGCAAATTATCTTCTACTAAAACTGACTTGATAATTAGTGGCCACCCCATGGATATCCTTGAAACTAAGGTCAAGTGGAAAAATCTAAGGGAGGAATACCTTTCTGTCTTTTGATCATGTTTCTAACATTCTTGGCAAATTAAAATGACTGATGGTAAATCAGATGTTATGCTTATGGACATGGTTCACATTTGCAATATCCTTTGCTTTTAAAAAAAGAAAAATGTAACCTAGTCATTTGTTTTTTCAGTTGAAACCGGCAAAGGCGAGATCCATGGGCATAATGTTCTTAGGATAAGCCATTTGTTTGCTAAAATGTGCGCTATACTGAAGATAACTCCAGAAACTCTTGAAGCTGATAGTTGCCATTTATCTTCAGCTCGTGAAGGATATGCAAATATCTTCAGCCCTAATTCTAGTAGTTCTGAATACACTATCCAGGATGATGTCAGAATTTGGTCTGACAATCCAAGAAAAGTTAGCACTGAGAATTTGGTATTCTTGTGGGGATTCGCAAGTGGAATGTCTGCAAGAATGCTGAAGAGTCAGCTTTCTACTTCTCATGAAGTGTTCTCTGAAGATTTTGATGTTCGGTTAGTGGACAAGAGTTGTGCAATCATTGTGTTTTGGAATCCTGGTTCAGCAGTAAATTTTCTCGAGGCAATGGCGTCTGGTGGTGGTGGGATTTACTGTGATTCTTTGAGCAACTTAATCTCACAAGGCCTAAGCGCTGCAGGTTATGAGACTTACAAGAGGGTCTGTAGTCTGGCTTTATGGGAAATGGATTTAGCAGATTCATTGGACAAAGCGTTGGCAGATTTCGACAGCCACTTGGAAGAACCACTGAAGGAGTCCGCGGAGATCTATTGGAACACTGACTTGATTAACCTAGATGACCTGTAAGTAACAGTAAAAAAAAAAAAAAACAACTTTTTTTCGCTGCGAGATTTATGCTAATCCTCTCTCTCTCTCTCTCTCTCTCTCTCTCTCTCTCTCTCTCTATATATATATATATATATATATATATATGACTTGGTTTAAGGGCATATTTCTTTAAAGAACATATTAAGCATATTTCCTTTAGCGCCATAGGTTTGTCCGTCGCTAAAAGTTATAGCAACGGATAAACTATGGCGACGGACTAAATCGTTATTCCGTTCGTCGTTAAAGGGGATATGTTTGGTATGCTCTTTAAGAGAATATGTCTTTGAACATATATATATATATATATAGGCTGATTGAGTTCAAGAACTGACATAGTCGTGGTCTAAATCTGCGGTGACTTGGGGTAAGTATTAATGTTACGTTTGGATTGAAGGAATAAAATGAATGAAAAATTAAAATAAAGAAAGAAATGGAATGAAGAGTCAAATGATTCATTTCTAAAATGAATCATTTTATACTATTTTTAAAAAATAAAATTTATAAATTTGAGAGTAATGAGAATAGTTATTCTATCTATTAAAAATAATTTTTTTTTCATTATATAGAAATAAGTAATGTTCTAAAAGACGTAAGACAGGAGGCGGATGGCTGGGAGTTTTAGGCAAAATTTTTTATTTTAAGTTAATTTTAATATTTTATTTTATATTTATTCAAACAAAACATTAATATAAAGCAAAATATTTTATAATAAAGATAATAAATGTATTTCTTTAAAGTTCAAATACATATTCATATTGTTAATATCAAAGTTTAAACACAAATATGCAATTGTTCAAAGTTCAAATATAAATAAATAATAAAAAAATATAAACTAATAGTTCTTGTCTCTATATTCATCTATATTTCTAACTCTTCTTTTTCATATCTTTTCAAGATAATGTATTTATCTGATTTGCACTTATACTCCTTGTCTCTCTCTTCGTCTGTGTTATCATCAGACAAAAAATATTTTTTATAGAGTTCTCTGATTCTAATATTTTTACTACTTTTCTTAGGCTCTAGCACGTTTTCTACTTTAAATGTTTCACCAATCGCCTCTCAAGTAAGGCTTGAACATTCCTTAACTTTATCATTCACTTTTACTATGTCGTTTTGTAACTTAGTTATTAAAATAAAATAAAAATAATTGTAGCCTTAATTTATCCGTTTTGTCAGCTTAGGCTGTCTAATTTTTTAGAGGAATTTTTTTGTTGTCTTGAGCCTAGTCGAGGCGTCGGGAGAGATCTAGCGCCTAGGTGTAACGGCTAAGGAAGGCCTAACGCTTAGGCAAGAATTAATCGAGCTTAGGTAAAAAAATTTAGAACACTGAAAATAAATTATTCCATTATCACCTTTTATAGCTCCAATCCGTTCTCATCCAAAAGAATAAATAATTGCATTCTGACATTCATTGCTTCGATCCGTTCCCATCCAAATGTAGCATAAGTGGAGTTGAACGTCATTGCCTATCCAATTGAAGGAAGAAGCAAGAGTGACTTGAAGATTGTTCTACACTTTTCATGAGCTTTACAATTTTTATATGTTTCTCAATATATTTCTTGGGTAGACCAAGCGAGGAGTACTGCAATTTTTATAGGTTTGCACGACCCGATTGAATATGGTCGGGTCGGGTTCGGTCCGTTCCATTCAAAAGGCTTCAGTCTTAGGCCAGGCATAAAGGGTCTCTTCGGCGCCAACACCAACTTATAAGTTGGTCAACTCAACTTATAAGTTAATTTTATTAAAAAAAGTGTTCGTTTATGATTTATATGTTAACTTATAAATCAAAAAAATAAGAAAATTTTATTTACTTATGTTTTTTTGACTTATAGGTCATTTTTTAAGTTTTGGTCAAACATATTAAAATGTTCATTTTACCCTCTTTTATTTTAACATGTTATTTTTAGTGAAAGTTATTTTAGTAATTTTTATATTTTATTTTAACTTATAAGTTAGTATTAACCGAACATATTTATAATTATTATTTATTATTCTCGACTTATAAATAAAAGTGATGCCGAACACTTTTACTTATAAATTTATTAAAATTTTAATTTATAAATTTATTAAAATTTTAACTCTGAGTAAAAAAAATAAGTCACTCCCGAACAGTCGTAAAGACATGAGCGGGTAATCACTGCCAAAGCGGGAGAGAGAATAAATGGTAAGCGAAGAGAGAGAAAGATGGAGGAAGAGCAGCAGAGAAAGAATTGTGGTAGCAAATTGGATACAGGAAAGTGAGAGAGATCGGTGTGGCTGATGAAGTGCGCAGTTGCCGTTTCAAACTCATGGACAGAGATATATGTATCTGTATGTATAACAGAGACATGATACAGATAATTTACAGAGAACCTCAAAGGTCGTCGTCTCCGTCGATCCTCTCCGCTCCGAACTTCCCTCTTCCCTTCAGGTTACTAATTTTACATTCCATCAAGATTCAAGGGCATAATTTTATAATAAAATTTGGTTCGAAAATAGTGTACCAGGTTTGGGCGTCCAAATTTTACCCAATTTAAATAAATAAAAATAGTTAACCAATCCAATTAGTTCAAAATAATATGGATTGATCCAATAGTTAACTAACCAGATCATCACGCCTGATCGTATTTAATGTGAAAAACCTAATCGGATTCTGAAATTGTAAGATATCCACTAGACAAATTTAAAGACGAATTCCTCTCATTTCTCTAGACTCTTTTTCTACAAGACTCCCTCTAGCTTTAACCTCGGCTTTATAACAGGTTTCTCAGAAATTCCTTATGAATCAAAGATAAAGGATATCTATATAAGGGTTTTTGTCATTCCCTCTTGCCTTGCAAGTTTAAAGTTCTAATCTTTTTCTTCTTAGATTCAGAAAAAAAAAAAAAACTTGCAGATTATAAAAGCCAAGTCTAGTAGCCAAAAGTGTTGTAGAGATGTATAGCTTTATATTGTTTGCAGTATTCAGCATGGTCAATTAAGCAATTTCTTCGTCCTCATCTGTCCATGAAGGAGAAGGGGAAGAACATATATTAATGCCACCGCCGCCAGGGTATCACTTTGTTCAAGTCATAGTCAAATAATAGAGATTTATTTGATTAACAAGATTTTGGGTCATCCATCATCTTCGAAGATGATTAAAGAGATGGACTTGATGCAACAACGAGATCCTGAACAACTCCCCTTCCCCTTCAGTAAGTTTCTTTGTTTTTTTTGCTTTTAATTTTATAATTTACTCTTATTCATATTCATCTAAATTTGCTTGCTACTACAATTCATGAAAAGAATAAATACAAACATACATAATACGTTAAAAATAGAAATTACTCATAAAATATAAATATATCATTAAAAATTATAGATGTGACCAATTTTTCAACATGAGAACTCAAATAACATATAGCTGGTAATCATTACTCGTGAAATATAAATAGAAAAATGTTAATAAAAATTACAAATCTGTCGCTGATAATTAGCTCGCAAAAGTATTGTGCAAACGTAGCAGTAGTCGCGCAATAAATAATTATACAGAAACTGAGAAAACAGAGCAGAAAGAATCTATTAAAAGATGAAACAAGTTCCGTTAATGATTAGGCAATGAGTTGCGCGAGTTTTGTACATGGTTTTTGCACAGCCTATTGTACAAAATTAAAACTGATAAAACCAAAGTTCCATTTTCCCTGGTAACATAAATTTAATCCTTCCCGAACTAAATGATTTGGTGTTTTGCAGATGAGTTTACCTAGTGCAGAAAGAATGAGGCGCATTTCATTACACCTACTAAAGAAAGAAACACAGAGGGATCAAGAACAATATTAACGACCACAAGTGGATACTGGATGAAGTTCCAGTTTTTAATAGCGAACGAATCGTTGGGTACAAGAAACTTATGTTTTCTACCAGGGAAAGAAAAGACCCTGTGGAGGATGAACGGATACAGAGTTAGTCCGGATATATTTCCAGCTGATGCACGTGATGACGATGTTTGCTCTAAGGTAAGTAACGACTTCGTTCAACCAATGGCATTAGGATTTTATATTTACTTTTACATGTGTTTGAAAATTAAATACAACCTAATTTTTATCCCCTCCTGCAGATTGAGCAATATGTAGCCTGCAAAATTAGATACAAAAAGCCAGAATCGCCAGCAGAACCACTTCGAGAAGAAGAAGAAGAAGAAATCATCCGAGCCAGTTCAGTTCAATAAGAACAAGAAAGCATTTGAGTTTAGATTTTAAGTTTTATTCGGCCTTTTTCTGTACTCTTCTTGAGAAGAATAAGAAGAAGAAATCATCTGCATTTTAGGGATTTGCATATAGAATCGAATGGATTTTGAATATATGAAACTGATCTTGCTCTTCAACAATTTCTTGCTATAGACTGGAATGGATTTTGCATAAATGAATTTGAAAGATTTTACAGTTTTTAAATCAGTTTACCAAATATTTTTTACTTCTTAAAAGTGATTATAAGCACTTTTCGGTGCTTATAAGTAAATCCCAAACTCTCTCTAAGTTGATATAAGTGACTTAGAATAAATTTAATAATATTTTGATAATTATTAATTAACAATATACAATTGGTGACATAATTTTAAATGTAAGGTAACCTCAACTCTCAAGATAATCATAAAATAGGAGTAATTTCTTTGCGTTAGAATTTGTACTGGCAAATAAATTGCTCACTCTTACTTTAAAATAAATATTTTTAGCCACCCTTATTTTAAAATAAACATTTTAGCCAGAAACTATTCTACCGACTTGGCACTACCGCGCTGAAAATAGCATAAGAAACGGCGCTGCTGCGCCATACTGACAGAATTTGCGATTTTGAAATTTTATGCAATTTTTTGAAGTTATAAAATAATTGGTTATTTTACATAATTTTATAATTAAAATAAAGAATTATTGTGGGGGCGCGCAGAGACAATTCTTTTCTCCTCTGTCTTTAAGTGTGGCACCTACAAATCTTAAAACTGCATACATTGATTAGGCACAAGAAAACCAGACACTGGAAAAGCCACCCACCCCAGGTGACGCGGAGGAGGACACAAGTAATGTGTTCAAATTATGTTATATTATTTTTTTAAAATTAGCATGTGGAACTTCAATATTTTCCAACAACTAGCATCAGAGCCGATTCTCAAAAATCTCAACTTCTCTCATCAGACATCAAGTGCCAAAGTTTGTTTGTTTGTAAAAATGACAAGTGTAATATGACTATTTATACTCATTTAAATAGTATTATTCACCCTAGTCGTGCCCTCATCTTCAAGGGAACTGCAGTCGCAAAACGTAACTTGCACCAAAAGAATCTGAATCCATAACCTTTATTGATGAGAAAGTTCATGGCTTCATACTACTTCAAAATTCACATAAGAAGATTACCTTGACATGTGAACACGGGTTTCACTCATCCTTGCAGCATTATCCACACAAACAAAACTCTTCAATTATTTAGAGAGTTGATATTTCCACAAAAAAAATTGATAATTCTATAAGGCCTCACTCATATGAAGGTGAGCCCCACTTATTATTCATGTGAGTAAAATATTGCGGAACTATCAATTTCCCTTGTGAAATATCGATTCTGTCAATTTATGATCAGACTATTCTCCACACAAACAAAACTCTTCAATCAATTTATGATTTCTCATTTTCTGTTTTTTGGGAGTGGGGGGTGTCTTTTTTTTTTGGGTTTTTTTTGGGGGGGGGGGGGGGGGGGGGGGAGGGGGAACACAGAACAGATATAGTTGTCATTCATGAAGACAGGTCAGTGGCTTTAAGACTAAAGTTGGCATTTTGTAGAAAATGGACAAATGTTACCAAAGAATAATAGTAGTAAGATGACAATAAATCCTATGAGCCTAGCAACTCAACTCAGGCTCTTAGCAAGCTTGCTCAGGCACGTCCAGAAATTATGTAAGCAAAACTTGAACTTCTTTTTTTCGGTTTTATGCTAAAGGAGCCAGATTTGAACAAGTCTGAGTTTCACTAAGCTCAACTTGTCAAGAAGATCAACAAGAAGAACACCAACAGTAGCCGAAGAAACTGTGGAAATATTTCTAATGCATGATGGAAGTGAACGTTTTTACAAAGAATGCGGGGGAAACATGAACTTTTGCACCACAAGAATCATTGATTCTTTTGCAAGGAAAGTTTCTGTTTATTAATTCCCATAAGTAAATGTGAAAATTCAAACACTGATAACTAGACAAACTCATATAGATGCTGCTTAATATCCAATCCCAACTCATTTTAATACCTCAAGCAAATGAGTCACAATTTAATAAAAGTAGTCGGTGTTAACATTGATCCCTATTAAAAAGATGGCTTGGTTTGCGATGTTATACTTGGCCAAAAACACTCTTCACTCCAATAGCTTCATACTATCTAATGCAAATTCCCGACCTATCATTGAAAAAAAAAACCCTTCTAATATCCATATGCACGTCTGACACATATTACAAACCTCTAATTATGAGAAGAATAGCATGTGGTTTGTGGGATCAATTCATAAAATCTAGTTCAATACTTCAGCTGTGAGTAAATTTATAAAAATAACATAGATCAATAAACAAGCCTATTTTACTAAAATGACAAGTAAAGAGACTTTTGCTCATCACTGAGTCTATATTACAAACTGAAAAAGCTAAAATCAACACTAAAAAATTACACATCTATCCTGACAGGGATACCTAGAAAGCATATGAAATATTCATCGTATAAAAGTAACCTTATGGCTATATATGCATGCAAGGATTATTTGGTGCAATTGAATTGTCTTTTGCTGATTTTGTGTACCGTGTTTGGTAACATGCTTTTATTCCAGATTGTAATCTGGGAAAAATATAGAAAATTGTTAATTTCACAAGTAAAAATTGATATTTCCACAGGTCTATCTCACGCAATTGTGGGACCCATTTACTATTCACGTGAGATGAAACTATCACTTTTACTCATGGAAATCAATTCCCAAAATATAATACCCAAAAAGAGTTACTATAATACCCCCATTCACAGCTAGTACTATTTTTCAAAATTACTCCCATTTATCCATTGTTACAATTAGGCCCTCCAAACAAGCATAGGCCTAAAGATCTAACATCCTATGAGAAAAATAAACAGCTTGAAGATCATTTCTCAAAAACATGATTTGTTTATAGGATATCATGAGTGACTCTAATGTTAGAAATGAGAAACAGAAAGCTTGAAGATCATTTCTCGAAAACTAGGTTTGTTTATAGGATATCTCATTAGCCACTAGTGTTAAAAATGACAATGCTAATAATGTGCAATGGTTAGCAAAATGTACAATAGCCTAAAACAAAATAGTTAACACAAAACAAAATTAACTACCAACATATCCAAATGTGAAATTCAGACAATCCTACACAAATTGCAAGATCAATTAAACATGAAGTCAAAGTTGAGTACCAAACAGTTGTACACATTATTTAGATTCAAATTCAATTCATGAAATTTTACTTTGAGAGATCCTTACAGAAATAGTACTCCTCCACCGCAATTCAATTCTTACGGAATGTCCCACGGCTTGGGCTCGGGAACAGCCACAACCATCCCCTGGAGCTCCGGCGTGAGGACAACCTGGCAGCCGAGCCTGGAATGCTTGTTCAGAACCCTATTTCTTTGACTCCTCTTCAGCACGTACTGCTCATCATACGACGCCGGGGGAAGCCGCTCGAGCCACTCCTGAGCGATGTGGACCTCGCACTCAGCCGAGCAGGCTTCGATATCTTCGAGCCGGTGAGAAGCCGGGTCAATGAGGCCATTGTTGGTTAGGGCTTTGAGTAGGGTATGCCCGGAGAGTCCAACGATCTCGCGCTTTTGGCCGTCGGGATCGATTGCGAATAGTTTTACGATTCGATCGGAGACTTTTTTGGTTGAGGAGGTGGTCGTAGCGGCGGCGGTGGCTGAGGATCGGCTAATGATTGCTCTGTAGGACAGAGATAGCGAAGGGTTTCTGGAGATTCGGGAGGAAAGTCTCTGCAGAGTAGAGATCGCCATTCTTGTCTGAGTTAGGGTTAGATCCAATTGCACCAAACGAGATGACTATAGCACGACAACTCAAATACCTACGCTGGATACTGCTATTATGTCACAATTAACCATCAAGTGACCAGTAAAAAAGTGCTTCTGTCAAAAAATAATCTTACCTGATTTTTTTATCTTCCTTGAGACTATTTTTTTTAATTATTTTTTTAATTATTTATATAAAATTATATAATTATATAAAAAAATTTAAATTATTTTTATTTTAAACTATTAAATAATTTTATAAGATTAATAGTCTAACATCAAGGGATTAATAATTCTTCATTAAAAGATTAAATAATGTAAAATAATATTAAATTAAGATAAATAATATAATTATGTACATATTTTTTATAAACAAATATAATTTTAGAAAATCAAGAGAGAATAGGGTCAAAAAGAAAACACACCTCACGTTTTATAATCTTAATAGTCATCGGCCTGTACAATTTAAATAATTATATTATTTTATAAATATAATAATAAAATATAGAACAATTTTATTAATAAATAAATAAGTTTAAATATTTCTTGAATGAAGAAATATGTGAATATATGAACTATACAAAGAAAAATTGATCCACATGTTGGGAGTGGTTTACTAAAGAAAAATATAACCTCTATAACTTAAGTTGAACTTTTTTACAGTTACAAAGGAGAGATGAGAGGAGAGAGAATAACGTGGGAAGTAAGCAAGATAAAAAAAAAAATTAAAAAAAAGGGGGATAGGCAAAAAAGTGGGGGAGAGATAATGCTACTGAAAAATTTATTTAAATTACTCCAATAACCATGAAAGTTGGAGCATTTTATTAACAAATGAGGGTATAATTGTAATCATAAAGCACAAACGAGGGTGGAGTTGGTTTATTAAGAGTTAACCGTTGTGAAAATTTCTGTAAGATACAATTTCATATAAATTAATTAAAATATATAAATTTAAACTTTACCATAAAACAAGACATTTCTATTATTAGGGGAGGGGAAATTAAAACCTCAAAATAATTTACATCAATGAATTCAGTGGATCTCCTCTAATCCTTGCATCCTCCACTTTTTACTCACTCTCACATGTTCCTTCCTTTGAATCCATTTTGCTCAGGCTGGCTTTTCCAAGTTTGCAAATTGCAACCTTCAAACTTCCACATCCAATATTTCTCCCTTTTTTTCATACCACGCATCCATTGTTATCTGCTTCCTTTTTTATCAATCTGTGATCTCTTTCTTTGTTTCTGCACCTAAATA
The DNA here is from genome assembly GCA_947179155.2 of Hedera helix. Lineage (NCBI taxonomy): Eukaryota > Viridiplantae > Streptophyta > Magnoliopsida > Apiales > Araliaceae > Hedera > Hedera helix. The sequence goes on from OX359285.1 coordinate 39,500,371, forward strand.
CATAACCCACCAGCACCGGCACCGGCACGTACGTATCATAATTTCTTCGTGTTTCAGTCGTAAGTTTTAGCTAGCTCGTTAAGCAGATATATGGATCCGGTTGAGCTGCGTCGAGTTTTTCATATGTTCGATCGCAATGGAGATGGAAAGATTACAAAGAAAGAGCTTAGCGACTCATTACAAAACTTGGGAATATTCATACCTGATAAGGAACTTGTCCAAATGATCGATAAGATTGATGCAAATGGAGATGGTTATGTGGATATGGAAGAGTTTGGAGGTTTATATCAAACAATAATGGACGAGAAGGACGAGGAGGAAGACATAAGAGAAGCGTTTAACGTGTTTGATCAAAACCGAGACGGATTCATCACCGTGGACGAGTTGAGGTCGGTGTTGGCATCGTTGGGATTGAAACAAGGGAGAACGGTTGAAGACTGCAAGTTAATGATAAAGAAGGTGGATGCCGATGGGGATGGAAGAGTCAACTACAAGGAGTTCAAACAAATGATGAAATGTGGTGGATTTGCTGCCTTGGAAACAAATTAATCAAGGCTCTGTGATTGTGCACGACTCTCTTTTATTTGAGTTTTTGTCTTCATCTCTCCAAATATAACTACTGCCAAAATTATTATATGTATGTATCGGCCTTTAATGAATTAGATTTTATCAATTTGAGATTTGTGTGTGAGTTTTTCAATGAACTGATAAGATAAGAATTATGGACGGTGAACTTCATCACTTTCTCGTCAAAGTTATCTGTCTAAGAATGGACTATGGATGTGGACGAAAAACCAAATACCATAAACAAATCTTTTATATGCCCTATTGTATCCTCTGCATTACAAACACATCGATGAAATGTAATTGTAATCAAAGCATCTTGTTATGTCAGGAGTTCCCAACTTAATGGGACGAATGTAATGCTAGATGGTCCTTCATCAATGGCTATCTAACTACGGCGTGAATAAAATGATATAAACTGATTGTAGCTAAAATTCTTGAGGTTTGTCTAATCAAAGCAACAAATAAATATAAAAGCATGAACAAGCAATTTTATACCAATATTCTGACCTAGTCTGAATCCTCCAGATGTTCATTTTCAAGTTCTCTTACATTCTGGACAATGTCTTGTACACTTCTTGATAAGTGATTAGTATGCTCTTCAACGTACTTTAGCACCATGGACAACTGTTCCCGGTAAGCTGCACACTGACGTTTACACTTTTGTCTCTCATTGTAAAGTTCAAGGGTTAGCTCTCGAATTCTTTGATCCTTCTCATCCTAAAAGAGAAAAGAACTAAAGAAGTCACCATCAGAAATTAAGAATGAGATCCATGCAATATTACATATCACGAGGCAAAATATATAATCACAATCAATAACAATATGCACTTTATTGGTTTCCATTAAGAGGTAAAACTACTTTCAGTTTAAGGGAAAGATTAACATGACAGACCAACAATGTCATTCTGAAATTATATGACTAATTCGTGATCTTAAATTTGGGATCAAGGAAGATTGAGTTGATAAATTCGTTCACATGCTTTTAAAATTTGAGAGTGCAATAGAATTGCCAATAAGAATTTGAGAATTAGAAAAGCCCTAGCTTCTACTGTCATGTTACTTAATAATCCAGGTACATAGAAGTCAAGCATCTGTAGATCTATGCCTAAATGCCCCACAAGGCAACCCAGCTAGGGCTTCAGTCCAGAAAGAAATATGAACTCGAGCTGACCACTTAATGAAGATAGATAATGTGGTTAACAATTAGCTTAGCCGGAGTGACATATGGTTTAATTCAACTCTATATGAAGTTCATTTTTATGCATTGATTTACAATGAGAAGAACCATATGATCACCTCCTCAAGTTGCAATATATAGAGACAATAATCCTTAGATATTGAAGGTTGAAGGCTTGTGCAACACCCTTAATTAGTTAATTGTATGGTATTGAGTATTATCAACTTCAAGACAAAAGAACAGAAAAGCATACCTGACTGATCGAATTTTTTGCAGATCCTCGCCACGGAACTTTACTAGGAGATAATAAACTATGATTGTGACCTTTCACAAACTTGGTAACAACCCACTTACCTGAATCTCTTAATGCTACCCTCAGCATAGCAGCGCATCCTTCTCGAGTGACTGGTGGTGGAGGCAGAACCCTATCTTTCCGACATACATATTTCTTTTCACGAAAACCCTCTTTTGAACAGACAAAATCTTGGCCGATAACCATATTATTGATTCGGGAACGGCGATTATGATGAATGCGAACAGTGAACCCCATACGCCTTCCATAAGCAACATAGAACTCCCGAGCATCACCCCTTGAATTAAATTCCATTCCAATATTTAGTTCTCCAGCATCCATAGAAGGTGAATCCCCATTAACTTGTTCAATCACCTTGTTATCCTCACCACCGCACAAAACCATACTCTTTGAGAGTTCACCATTAACAAATTCAGGATCACCATAGCTCTCAGCAGGCAAACACCTTTTGCTTTCATCTGAATCAAATGTTTGACTAGATGTGCTCTCCATAATGGTACTAAATTAAGACGCACGACCTACATCATAGAGGAGCTGCAAGTGGAAAACATAAAAGGATTCTTATTCATCTTCTCGTATTCAAGTTATACGATAATAATTTTTGGAAAACAAGATAGGTTGAGGAATCACCAAAAAGTATAAATAAATCAAAAATGACTTCCATAGTTTCCATTTGGTAACACTTTTTTAAGTAACCTTCTTTCATTTTTACTAGTACCTACGTTCCACAGAAAGTGTACCATTTGGCAATTCTTTTTCCTTTTAATTGTAGTATAAATGACACAACGCCCTCAAGGTTTTCCTCACAATTCCATTATTATGTCATTAGTGTTCCATAATTTCAGGGGTAAATATAAAACAAAAACATATCATTAAAGTAAGTAAATTTTGCAAATGGGACTCCTCTGTGGAACAGAGGAAGTAATACTTACCAAGGAGAACCTACCTAATACCTATTGTCGCCATGTTAATATCGTTTCAATATTTTGGCACTACTGCGTCTGCACTACATGAAATGCGAAGAATTCAAAAAAAAAAAGTTGAATAAACTTAAATTCAATCACAAGGGAACAACTCAATTTAGCTTGGAATCGTTACTATAAACTACAAGTATATATACTACTACCTACGTTATCATATTTGAACAAATAAACAAATACTACAACTAACAAACTAGAAGTGCAAGCTTATTTTGTAATGATCCATGGTCAAACTGAGGCTGCAATAAGTAAATTGAAATTTAGAGAGAGAGAGGAGTATAGCAGAGAGCCAGAGACTGTATACACTTACCCGGAGAATAAACCCTAGCCGTCAGATTGAGTAGAGATTTGAGTGAACACCTAGTTTTCTCTCTCCGATTCACTGATCTTACGGCTCGAATTTTAGTTAGGTAGAGAGTCTATCAGCTCTAAAGCATCGCACCTACAGAATAGTGGGATTGAGGTCAAGGGATTGACAGGTTTTTTCATAATCGGGTGTTTCGAACGAACACACACAAAGCCGGTTCTTAACCGGGGCAGGCAGGCAGGCAATCAGGCTTCTCCCGAGGGTGCTTGACATGGCAAAGTGTGATTGGTTTTAAGACAAAGGAGAGGGAGGGAGTCTATCAGGAGCTCCTGGCTTATTTATTTATTACCGTGTATATTATTTTTATGCATAAAGAAAGGCATGTTAGTGATACCATTTCTTCTTCTTCTTCACCCAAAACAGAAGCAAATGCAGAGAATGGAATTTCAACAGAAGAAGAAAATGTTGGATTTTTAGTCAAATCGTTGGGCAACATAAAGGCAGGCGTACTTGTGATTAACCTTTTCTTAGCGTAATGACTTCCTTAATTCGACCAAGACTGCTATCTATTTTTAATGTCAGTGTATTATTATTAGTAAATCATACATACATACATACAGACAGGTTTGATCAAGTAATAATAATAATAATAATGTCTGTGTATTATTGGTAAATCATACATAAAGGTCAGATCAATTGATAAAGGCATGTAAGACAACTTCTCTCGAGTTTGCTTATTCCTATCAGTATTGAAAATTTTATTTGTTCACAATCTATTTATTTAAGTAACAATTTCAATATATTTAGAGTTCAAAAAAATGAAATGTTTGGTGATAAAGGTACAGATGCATTTAAAAAATCTTTTTAGTCTAATTCAATTTATTCCACAACTATTTCGATTTTGCAAATAATGTCCGTAACTCTCTATTTTTAATATGATGCGTTTGAATCCTTAAACATTTTTAATAACACATCAAACGCCATAAATATTGATAAGCAAACGTTCCCATATTCAGAATGCAAAAACTGGCTCATAAGTCATAATCCCCCTTGCTGAGTGAAGAAATAAATATCAAAACGTTGTTTGCAATGTCTAATATGGGGAAAAACACAACAACAAAAAAATGAGGATTTCACATAATTTCATGTGTGGCACCATGCCTAAGTTATACATACATTAGCCATGATGATGTCCAAGACCAAGCTCAATTAGAATCTTATGACTTTCATTAAAGATAAATTTTTCATAAGTCACAGTATATTCCAAATTCACAATAGTATACATTCATTACTTCCAACAAAAACTAAAGACTTCTTGTTTTGGTCTTTCAAAACTAAACACTTGGATCAAATAAAATCCCAATCTTTTGTGGAGACCCAAATACACATTGATCAACATGCATTTCTGGGGTAAACTGGATGGTATCAGCCCATAATGCACATAGATAAAATGAGAGGTACTAAATTAGTAAACCCCCTGCAGCATCCTTCTCCAAGTCTGCTCTAACCAACTAGCAGAACTCCTTCAAATCTGCAATTAAATATTTGAGAGGCACAGCCATTAGGCAATGTTCAAAGGATAGAGTCAAGACGATAATCATAGATGACCTATATGCTACAACTCTGCAAACTCAGCATGCAATTTAATTTCCCTCCAAGATATTGCAAAGTGTGAATAAAAAAATTGCTCCTAAACCTGAAGATTACTACATGAAATAATTAGACAATAAAATTTAAAATTATTGAGATTCACAAAAGGGATAAGAGTGGTGGAAATTAAAAGCCAGCCATTAGTGCAATCATATGCTCTAAGTTCTACATTTATAAATAGATTAAAACAGTATATATATATATATATATATATATATATGGAAAATTAAAGCATTGACGATGAGGTTTCAACATATTTATAAAGCAAAAAGGAAAACTTCATCGAAGCTCATAATCCATACCTCACATCACTTGTTAGCTAACCCTAAACCATTAACAGTTCCCAACATACCACAGACGATTTATGGATTATTCACACACACACACACACGCACATATATATCAAGAAATATACAACTTAATAAAATGTTCAAGCATATCTTTTGTCTTCTTTGAAGCCTTCAGGCCAAATATAAACCACATTGTGTTACCTAGACCAGCAGGGGGATAAGATTCAGCAAACAGTGTGCGTTGCAGAAAATATTTTTTCAACTGAAACTAGACATAAGTACTAACCCTAAAACAATCTGTGAATATCAAGTAAACTCATAGGCTAAATGAGGTCAAACCCAAACAAATTGAATTATCTTGGTATTGATATCACCTGATGTATTTTAGACTTTTCAACTAGCTCACACCCCTAAAGTAAGCATGACAATATAGTAGTGTAGCACCAAATCTATCCTCACATTGGAGCTCGTATATGAAGCATATTTAGTATAATGAGTTATAGAGAGACCGAACATTTAAAAGTAAGCATTTAAAACAGCTCTATAACTTCTATAAATATGTAGAATGATCCCTAATTCTCAGCAGCTTCAAGCCTTCAGACCTAATCCCATGAAAATTTACAATTTGCACCTTCTCCGGTAGCATGAATCAAAATCAAAACTAATATCCTAGAGTGCCAAGATGACGAAAGTTCTGGCCATCAAAATCCAACTGACTAAGCCATACAACGATATGCAGATTTCACCAAAACTAGTAGTAGAACCGCATGGAATAACCTTTCTCAAGATGCCAAAATTGCTATGCCACAAAACAAACATCTAAATATATAATCTACAGTTGGTCTAACTAGTTATACAAGTAGCAGATTTTTTAGCTAATAAGAAGTTGGTTAGTATCAAAATTAAACCCAAAATAATGACTTAATTCTTAGTACGACACAAATTGTAATATATTTCCCCAAATAACTATGACCCAAAAATACTCCTAAGCTTCCAACCCAACTTGCTCACAAAGTACAGGGCATATGTTTAGAGAAAATTGAACAATGCTTCCAAGCAACCTCATTTCAAACCAACTTTGTTTGCCAAGTATCAAAATCCAGGTCATAACTATTCCCCACAAAACCCAAAAACCAACTGACCAACTTGTCCATTATACTTATCTAATACCACAAATGCATCAAATCTCAAGGAAAAGGACCTCAGGCAAATCATAACATGTCAACACAATCAACCTTAATCCAGTCAGCAAAGATATATTGTAACCAAAAAAATTCAAGCATCCAGCAAAAAGATGTGCTCTTTTATTAAAATTAAACGATCGTGATCGTACCCATCTCAGCACAAACAAAATTAAACCTCAAAATGCATAAAGTCGTAAGCCTTTTCACCTTAAATCAATGGAGAAATGCATAAACAGCAGTAGATATATAAACCACAAGTGCAGAGGTGACCAGAACAATCAAAGCAGCCACCGAATGAACCGCCTGTTTACTCCCACAAGACAACAAACCCAACCGAATCTGGATCACATTAACCATCGAAAGCATTAAAAACAAGCAGCCCATTACGGATCCAACGGCGGAGCCCAGCATTCCAAATCTCAAAACCTTAAGACTAATGTGGGCCCTGAAGGCCTCATCAACATCCTTACTGTTCAAAAGATTGATGGCCAATTTGAGACCCTGCGCCACTAAAGAGGAGAAGAGGAAGAAGCTGAAAGAGACAACTTCGAATACGAGGAGTTTCTTGGCTACGTCGTTTCCGGCGTCGCAGGCCGATCGATTTTCGAGGGATTTTTGGTTGGGAGTTGTTAAGGAGAGACCCACAAAGACGGCGATTGTGAAGAGGGAGTTTACATTGACAAGGCCGTCAAGAGCTGTAACGTGAACGCTTGTGGTGGAATCTGAGGAAGCTGATGTGGTCCTTGTGGGTTGTGGGACATTGTAGTCTTTCGGGTATGATTCAGATCTGTAGACAGAGAGAAATAGAACAGAGTCAAATATAGAGCATATTATATTCATAAATTTGAAGAGAGAGAAAGGGAAAACAGAGAGAGAGATTACTCATCCATAAGGATCTTTCCCGTGGTTATGTCTGAAATAGGAAAGAGGAGAGCAAGAGAGAAAGAATGGTGGGGTAGTGGTGGTGGTGGTGGTGCTTGGAGGGTTTAAGTTAGATTTCCCCCAAATGGAAGGGAAAGTGAGTTGTTTGTCAAGGAGAAAAAAAGAAGGGATTGTGTGCTTTTCTGGGTTGTTTCAGTGTTTTGTTGTTTGAGTGGCTTTTTGAATGGTTTGAAGATTGTAAAAGGTGGTTACGTACAAGAAGAAGAATAGTTTGGGTTTGTTGAAAAGAATCTGTGTCAACTTTACCCATAAGCTTTTTCTTTCTATTCGTATCATCACCCTAGTCCTGTTATGAGAAATTATTCACTGTACCGAGACTAAATAAACAGTATTTTTTCTTTTCCTCACGAGTTCACAAATAAAGATTAAATAAACAGTATTTTTTTCCCTCACATAACAGTAGAATCTACAGATAATAGCAATTTTATAATCTCCACTGTTATGTGAAAGGCATACTAATAATTTGCTTATTTGGAATTTGAAATTTGTTAATTAATTTCTTATATAATTTTCTATGTCAGTTAATTGTAGTAATTATGAGTTGGACAATGTTAAAAAATATTTTTTACACAACTCCATCAAAAATCGATTATTTTCCCCCCTCTCATTTACATTATGTTCTTGAGTTTTAAAAAGAAATGAGATGTGAAATTTAGAAAAAAAATCCCTTATTAGTTCTTTTAAGAGAGAAAATAATAGAGAATGAGAGAGACTTTTTGAAAAATTTCTCCCAAACTTGAGAAATTTGAAAAGAAATTTGTTAAAATTTTAGATAACATATTAAAATACTAAAATTATAATAGTTCTCAAGTGTAATATCATCATAGTAAAAAATAATATATTTTTTTATGTTTAACTTTCCTTTCAAAACTCACAGATATAAGAAAAGGAAGTAAATAAGGTTAATTGACTTTTTGGTCACTGTACTATGTTCCGATTTTTAATGTGATTATTATTATTTTTTTCAATCGCATGACTATACTCGAAAATAATTATAAAATGGTCATTACGTTTGATTTTGTTCAAATATCTGACGAAATTTGTCAATGACGTTAACGAGAAGGTGATAACGTCAACGAGAAAACTGATGTAGTTCAATAATAATAATAATAATATCTTCTACGTTACAATACAAAAAAAAAAGAATGAAAAAAAGAGCAAAACTGATTTTTTTTTTTTTTTTTTTTTTTGTAACAGAGAGGATATTATTATCATTATTATAAAATCAAATTTTATTTTTAACATAACTCAACTTAATTTTTAAAGAGCAAAACTGAATTTTTTTTGTGTAAAGGAGAGGATATTATTATTATTAAATCAAAATTTATTTTTAAAATACCACAAATTAATTTTTAAAGAGCAAAATTGATCTTCTTTTTTCTTGTGTGTAACGGACAAGATATTATTATTATTATTAAATAAAAATTTATTTTTAAAATACCTCAAATTAATTTTTAAATAGCAAAACTGATCATTTTTTTTTTGTTTAACGGAGAGGATATTATTATTATTAAATCAAAATTTATTTTTAAAATACCTCAAATTAATTTTTAAAGTGCAAAATTGATCTTCTTTTTTTGGTGTAACGGAGAAGATATTATTATTATTATTATTATTGTTATTGTTATTATTATTATTATTATTATTAAATCAAATTTTATTTTTAAAATACCTCAAATAAATTTTTAAATAGCAAAAATGATCCTTTTTTTTTTTTTTTTTTTGCGTAACGGAGAAGTTACCATTATTATTATTAAATCAAAATTAAATTTTAAAACATCTCAAATTAATTTTTAAAGAGCAAAACTGATCTCTTTTTTGTGTGTGTTCCGGGAGAGAATATTATTATTATCATTATTGAATTACATCAGCAACTTTCTCACTCACATCATCACCTTCGCGTTGACGTCATTGACAAATTTCATCAGATATTTGAACGAAATTGAATTTAACGACCATTTTATAATTATTTTTTAGTATAGTTGTGCGATTAAAACAAAAAAAGATTCGGTAATCATATTAAAAATCGAAATATAATACAATGACTAAAAATTCAATTAACCCGACGTAAATATCATTTCTTTCACTCTCTCTTCTCTCACAAATTTTTAAAAAAAAAAAAATCTTATCTAACCAAACTCACAAACACAATGTTAATAAAATAAATATTTGGCAAAAGTATTGATAGAAAATTTAATTGAAGGAGATTAGTCAAATATCGTAATAGAGTAATAGTTTAGTTATGATATTTTATTATAACGCGTTAAGCTTCTGTTTGTTTTTTTTGGCTCTGTTGACATTTGTTACTAGCATCCTCCCTTTTGTTTCGCTTCTCTTTTGTCAAAATCTATATGATTTTTTTATGATATTTGTCAAAATCTTGGCTTGCTATCGCCATCAACACCCAAAGAAAAGTAGAAGACAGTAAGATAAGAGTTGAAAAAACTCAAGCTACAATTGAATTAGGCTAGCTAGTGTAACCTCAATCCATATAATTTCAATCTACTCGACTTACATTCATATTTCTATACAATACTGAATATTTGCATGCTTGCAACCTTTATGATTTAACAACGCCCATGAATGATCATGACCTTTTATACTTGCAACTAGACAGCATGGAGAAGTACATGCAATTCATAAAAAGAAAAAATAAAAAGTGAAAAAGAAGGATGCAAGGTAGTAATCAATAACCTAATAATTGCCAACATCCTCCTCTTCAATTTCTTTCACATTCTCAACTATGTCTTGAATTCTTTTTGTCAGGTGGTCTGTATGTTGTTCTAAATCTTTCAAAACCCTGTCCAGTTGCTCTCGGCACTGCGCCAACTGTTGGTTTGTACGGTGAAGCTCAGCAGATAACTCGCGAATTTTCTTATCCTTCTCATCCTAAGTAAAAGAACAGAAGGTATTTCAATAACTAATATCCATATGTGCACATTCAAACAGAAGATCAAGAAAACAGGTCTGACAGCATATGTATGTATGTTAAGCAATGCTTTAAATAGGAGGAACGGGCATCACTACATTATATTTCTTACTTCTCTTTTTCTGGGGAATGATCCTTCTTGCCAATGAATAGAAGAAAAGGAAGAATACACTTGGGGAAGGGTAACAGAAAATTAGGTGAAGTTGTCCCAGCCAAGATATTGCTTCCAATGCTAGAAGTGTCATCCTAAATTTGAAACCTAATTCACATTCATAATATCACCAAATAAAATAACAAAATTTAACATACTTTAAAGAAACTTTTTCAGGTCTCCTAGAACTATCATTCCATTTCTATTTTAAGGACAAGAGAGTACATATCCTTGGTCTATTCTTTCATTCACCCAAAGCAGCTAATGCTAAAGGTTATGCATACAAGTACACACAGACACATGTATGCAATCAGTTGAAAAATTACAAACAAATGAATTACTGACAAATCATTCAATCTGAGCTACAATTAACCAAAGAATACATGACTAAACATAGATCTCTAGGAACATAGAACCTAAGTGGAATCCGATACATGCCAATTTTAGTGTGAATAGCTGAGCTTATCATATATTATGTTTTGGAAACGTTCCAAAGGCCAATCGGAGGGGGTTATATTAGATGGATGACAAAGTCAATCTACTTATATAGACTTCAACTCTTACTAATATGTCCTGATAATGCTTCACTATTTCTACACCAACTCCAAGAGTCTATCTGATCTTATTTACCTTTATATTCATTTATTTTTATCAAACGAGTCATCTCCAAAGAGAATTTACCTCAACTGGTGAGCCTCTGTTTAGAATAGTAGTGGCCTAGGATCCAATCCATGTGTTATGAAACCTATTGCTTTTGATACGAAAAAATCCCTTCCCTACTTCTCTAAATTCCATTGAGTGAAAAGTTTAGCAGCAAAAGGATAACTGGAATATTTTACAAACAGGTGGAAATCAAATGCAACCGTTTAAGTGCTTTAATCAGTAAGAGAAATATACATAATAACTGGGATTAGCATTTACAATCAGTTCTTGAAGGTTTACTTCATTCACTAAAATCAATTTATTCAATTAAAAAAAAAATCAGAGGAGCTGAAGGGAAATATTTGATCATAAGGCGCAAAATCAGAAACATAAGTTGATAGCTGCAAAATAAAAGGAAAGATTATCATGTTGAAAGATTATCCAAGCTGACCTGTGGCCGGGCCTGAACTCTACCCCGATGACCCTTCCCAGAAGGTATTCCCAATGGATGACTATGCTCTGTTTCAAGTTTTGAGATAACCCATTTTCTGGATTCCTCTTTCCTAACCATTATCATTGCCTTGCAACCTTCTCTTGTTACCTCCCTTGGCTTCCTTACTTCAAGTCTCCTTACTTTCTTATTGTTCACACGAAATCCTTCTTTGTTACAGAGAAACCTACGACTAATAACTGATCCATCAAGACTTGATCGGTGGCAATTACCGACACGGATAATAAAACCAACGCGCTTGGCATATTCATTGTAGTAAATCATAGCAGCCTCTTCAGACTCGAACTGCAGTCCAACATATGGATCCACATTACCATCTATCTCACGAACAATTAAGTCTCTTTCATCATATACATCAATTGTTTCTCCTCCCTCAGACATGCAGATCTCCCTTCCAACTGAACTTTCTATCATTCTGTTGACCAGGTCTGAGTTGTCAATACCTGAATCAAGCTCTATGTCTGCAGGCTCTGTGATCATTTTGTATTGCTCATTCATATATGTTGTAAAATTCACTGCTACGTATATTTATATGAAGTCAGCATCCATATCGATTATGAGAAAAAGTCAAATATTTCCCACATAAATAAATTGAAATATTTACAGAAAACACACTCATATAGCATTCTACCAAAAACGGTTGCATGAGTCGATCAAAGCTTTTTCTCCAATCTCCGTAAGCAGACAACACATCATGTACTATGCAGACCCATGCAATTATCTCATCAATTAACTTGATTTTAGTAACCGCGAATTAAAATTAGTTGTTGGCATTCACAAACTTTTTCCATAAACTGAGAAATCTCATCGATTTCCTATTCAGCATAATTCTCCCATCTAAGATAATCCTGCTTAATCAAAACTGGCAAGTTATACCTATCTAAATCTTCAAAACTTCATTTAATGACACAAAATATAAAAAATACAACTTACCTCCCACTTCTATCCTTTCATTTGAGCGAAAAGAAACACCACCCTTGTCCAGTTTGGTAAAAACAGAAAATTAAAATAATAAGAACACGGACACTTTTTTCTAACATCTTCAAAAGGTTTGGGTGTAGTTGATGCAGCAGAGATTAAAGATATCATTTCTGTTTGATGAAATCAACCCAAATATTCAAATATTTACTTCCCGCAAAGATGGTAATAACATTTTATGTCCACCGTTATTTCAAAGAAGTTTAAATATTAAGGGGTTAGTAGATTATAGAGATTTGAGGCGTTGGGAAATCCAATATCTCAAAAAACCCATAACTCCATTGTTACCCGACACAAATGAGAAATTAACAACAAAATCAGAGGCTAAAGATTTCTTTCTTAGTCCAATTTTAGGTATAGCTTGACAAGTGACACCTATATTTACAAACGAAAGTTTTTGAATAACACCCAACTGAACTCTTGTTATGTCAATCATAATTCCTAGAAAACTAAAATAAATAAAAATACCCTAATAGAGGAATCACAGTCAATTTATAAACCCAATACATCATATATTGATCAAGAAAGATTTTCATTCTATACTTCGTTGAAGTTGTTCTTATTATAAATAAAAAAAAACACCTGCTCGGAACAGAAATGGACTAGGGTTTTCCAGTTTCAATTTGTTAATAATTTTATATAGGAATCAGAAAGGAATAAGGACGGTGCGTTTCAAGGTAGCTTAATAAAATGAGAAAGGGAGAGAAAGATGACGACTCACTTACCGCTGACGATGCGATCCCCTGCGACTCCGTCGTTTGTTACCTACCACTGCCGTCTTATATTCTCACGGCTAACGATACACTTATTATATTAAATAAAATATAGCCTATTCAATATTGGAATGTAATTTATTTATTTTTAATTTAATTTTCTTTCCACTGCCTTGAATTTATTTATTTATTTGTTTACTTTTGAAGCCTTAACTCCTAATCCACGAAGATAATAATTTACGTCCCATATTTTGCTAGTGTTTTACGGTTACACTAATTATTTTTCCCTTTGAAAAATGAGTGAGTTTCATTTTTATGCATATTAAATCATGTTTAGAATAAAAAATTTTAATTTTAAAAATTAAGATTGAAAGTTGTTATAAACAAATATTTTATATGCATGAAAAACAAAAAAATTGTATTATGAGCGGAAGGGATTCTTTGCATGTAATATTGAATACACACACACACACACACACACACACACACATATATATATATATATATATATATATATATATATATATATATATATATATATATATATATATATATATATATATATATATATCGGACATGATCTATAACACGTATTTATTATGAATAATAAATAAATAAATATCATATATATCGTACAAAATAAGAAGAAAAGACCAAGATCGTTTAAAAAAAATTTAAACGTCCGCAACTAGATTTTCTTTTTGTTTTAATGATATAGATAGATGTATGTTAATTTTTGATCTATATTAATTATTTATTATGAATCATTCTCATATATATATATATATATATACACACACACACACACGTTGCGTTACTCGGTTTTTCTTGATCCTTGCTTACTAAGAAAGTGACGGTTCAAATCTAAATGCAATATACTATTGGAGTAGAATGAAGTTCTCAGCTATGACCGAACAGGTGAACTGACTTGCTAAATAAATAAGAAAATTTTTACAAGATAAATTGATGGTTATTTTATTCACATGAATAGTACGTAGAGTCGAATTTTACGAAATTTTTAATTTTTTTTATAAAAATATCAATTCTCAAAAATAAATAATGCCATTTTGAGACTCATTGGCAATATATTTCTCAAACGAAACGGAAGGAAACAAACACGCTAAAAAGAAAAAGTAAAAATTGCATCCAAATGATTGACAAAATCGTATAATTTTAATAATCTGAAAAAAACTTTACTGAAATTTTTAATGAATCAAACTTCTTCGTTAAATTAATTACTTGCATTGGCACATATCATCGGAGAGAGAAGTACGTACCTATCTTATTACAACAGCCAGTTTTCCTCCGTACAGATATGACTGATGAAATCACATCTTTCACGATATATATATATATATATATATATATATATATATATATATATTCAGGAACGGAATTGACTGGAATTTGCCAGAGCCATCCACCATTCATTCTGGTATGACTTGAAACATATAGAATAATACTTGCAAAACTAACTAGCTACTAAGGTGTCAAATACTAGCTGGCTAGCTAGTATTTCACTTGACGTACGTGGCCTCCGCCTTCTAAAACATGTTAACTAACGCCAATTATTTATTGGGAGCTGTTGTAACCATTCCGTTAATAGTACGTATATACTTACCTATATATGTTGCCACTCTATTCCATTACCCGTCCGTCCGGAATAGATCAAACTTTCAGTTACTAGCATGCAGCTCACTATATATATGAGGAAGAACCGCCATCCATACGTGCCTGCCTCATTTTCGAATTTGCCCTATTTTCTAATTTTCATATTCACTTCGACCATGGCGGAATCCCTCTTAGACATCATGTCCCATTGACATCCTTAACTCTCGCTCGCATTACAAAAACTTGTAAACTTGTCATCTATTCTATTACCATATATCCAAATAATTGAACAAATAGATATTTTATTCAAATTAACCGAGTCATTTTGCTTGGTCAACGACTAAATTCTAAGTTCACCACCTCTTGTTATACACTATATATCATTTTCATAACTATACCAATTTTTTCGTATCATTTGTTTTATTATTCCAATGGTATACGTACATGCATGTATTATAAAACATATACAATAATTTTATTATATAAATATAATTGTCTTTAAAATTAGAGATATATTTTATAATTTTAGATTATAGCTAGAATGGCATGCATGCAATTCTTAATATGACATTCATTTATATTATAAATTGACTAAATACTATCATGTCACCACTACTACTACTGTGACGACCCCAAATCCGGGTTCCATAACCTCGAGTTTGGTTCTCACTATTCAACACATTACTAACAATTAAATACATACATTGCATTTAAATATCGCGGAATAATACATATTGGTTCCCTTCAAAAGGTTACAATACCAGGGTCTATCAACCTTAACATAATAACAGTTCCTATCATAAGGAATTACAAAAGGTTTAACAACCGTAAATACATAATTAAAGATCTAATTAGCATGCATAAGCTAACTTAAGCTCTGGTTTTTCCTTTTCCCTTATCCTTCTTTGAGCAATCAGGATTATCTGAAAAATGGTTCATGATATAGCAAGAATGAGCAACTAGTTTGCTCAGCAAGTTTAGAACAATCATATAGATTTAATATATCATGAATGAATGAGAAATATCATCAATGATTCAACAATAGATATAACAATTGTGAATGAAACAGGATTCAAATTTTAATAAACAGAATATTTGAATCTTAAAATGCTGAGTGGTCACTAAGGACCCTGAACTAACTAGGGTATAATAGAGTTTCCTCTGACCCTTTGAGTTGTTTGGTTTTCAAGGGGATCAGCCTATTCAACCCGCTGTATATGCATTACATTTAGTCACTGGCGCCCAAAGTCGGTTTCCCGACACAAAATCCCCTAATTTAGGGTTGTTCAATTCTCAGACTTAATGTAAGAAATCCGCACCCAACAATGGTTTGGATAAGCTTTTAAAAGTATTCAAGTTATTGAATTTAGAAACGCAATGTCTAGCTGAACTATTAGCTTCAGACATTTTTAATACAGTTCATGAATCAAGAATTAACAAGCTTCAAATGCACTAAGTGCGATTGTATAAACAATATGGATGTGGAATAATTTTAAATAATTAAACCACTTCAAGCTTTAACAATAAATACAAGTATGGAAACTTGTTCAACGATAATAATTGAGTAGGGTTAGAGAACTTGCCTGTTTGCTCAGCTACAATAATTGTCTAGCTTTAACTAACTTGCTTTGAAAGACCTAACATTAATAAAGTCGGTCTAATAATTAGTACGGCGTATTTGCATAACTATACGCTTAATAACGAACTTATTTACCACACATAAGTACTAACACATAATTTACATTTAGTCAAAACAATATTATTAACCTTAAAGACACTTAATCATTTTAGGTTAATAATTTAATAAGTTAGAAAATATTTTTCTTAAGTGTTGGACACTTATTAAACCTTTAAACAACTTATTATAATTGTTTAATTAAATTCAATTTATTTTATTAACTCAATCTCTTTTTAATTACTATTTAATATTGATTAAATAGAAATTAATTAATTAACTCTAGTTATTATTTAAAATAAATAATAACTAATTGTACTTACTTATTATTTAATTATAATTAAATAATAAATAATTATTAACTTAATTTTAACCTTCTTTAATTTAATGTTAATCAACCAATAATTAACTAAGTAATTAACCTTACATATTATTTAATTAAGGAAATTAAATAATAGTTTACTAATTTTAATCCTCTTTAATTATTATTTAATGTCAATTAAATAATAATTAATTATTTAATTAATTTTAATTATTATTTAAGGTTAAATAATAATCAAATCATTCTTATTTATTATTTTAATTAAATAATAAATTATTACTCTAATAACTTAATTTCCAATAATCGTTATTTAATGTTAATTAAATAATAATTAATTACTTAATTATCCTTATTTATTATTTAATAATATTTAAATAATAAATAATTAATTTTATAAATTTCATCTCTCTTTAAGTATTATTTAATAGGCATTAAATAATAATTGCTAATTTATCATCTTTATTTATTATTAACATTTAAAATAATAAGTAAATAATAAATTTATTTAACTTAACCATGGTTTAGCTAACTAGATTAATATTTAAAATATTTAAATATTAAACTTAATGAAAAATGTCCTCCCCAATATTATTTTTGTATTATTATTATTTTTGTTATAATTTTAAATTAATTTTTAAATATTTAAATTAATTAAAATTAACCCGAATGGCATTTTCGTCATTAAGTTGAAAAATCCGGACCGATGGCAATTCTGTAAATAATCAGAAAACTGATCGGAGGGCAAAATGGTAATTCTGCCAAGAAAAACACGGAGGGGCAGAATCGTAATTCCGCCGAAAAGTTTCTTACCGCGCATTGCGCGCGTTTTAGTTTGTTACGGGTCAAAACGACGCCGTTTTTGAAAGGCCGGAAATGGCTTCCGCGCGTACGCGCGGAGTGAATTTTCTACGGACGCCAAACGACGTCGTTTGGCTCCGCGTTTCTGGTGAACAGTAGCTGCGCGCATTGCGCGGAAAATTCAAATTTTTTTATTTTTAGCAGATTGTGAACAGTGCTCCGGCTACCCATTTTAAATAAAAATATACCAACAAGTAAGCTTTAAATCATCAATAAAAATCCAAAAAATTACCAATCACCTTATATTAATTTATAACATGAAAAAATAATTTTTCATGATTTAATATCATTATTTTTTTATAAAAATTTTTACATCACATAAACTACCATAAATCATAACTTTTTGTATAAAACTCCATTTTGAGTGATTCAAACTTTGTTTTTCTCATGATTTAATGTTCTATAATATTAGAACATCAAATCTAAATATTATCAAAAATTATCGTTAATCATTATATTGAGATTTATTTTCACACCACCAAATACATGTTTTTCATTCAATAAAACTCATAACACATAAGTTAAACCCATGATCAACTATATAAACATACATAGCATGATATTAACCATAGAAATTATTACACTAATATTTATACCATAACTTGAAAGAAAAGCAAGATTAGGGTTTAAAAATAACTACCTTGTTTTGATAGCTATTCTCCTCTTCTTTCCAAAATATGCTGTGAAGGAGGATGGCATGAACTAACTTAGGATTTCTTCTTCTTACTTGATCTCTCAAATATTATGCTCTCACTTAAAGTTTTCTCTCAACTCTCTCTAGCTCTCTTTTGCTTGAAAAATAAAATGAAGTATATCTCACATTTCAAGTATACTTGAAATATTACTAGATACATAAATTATATCTAATAATTTTAGCCCATCATGCACCCATTGGATACTTACACAAGTTAACCACATTAGGTGAAAAGAAGCATGGTGCATGTACTACAAAAAGAAAACAAGCAACCCTTTTATTAATTAAATGAAAAATCAAATAATAATAATAATAATAATAATACACTCTCTCTCCTCCTTGTATGCTTTGGTCGGCTGATCTCCCTTCTTTTTGTCCCATAATTTGAGTCACTTTTCATTTTTTTAAATAATAATAGTTAAATTAAGTATTTTTCAAGTGGGCCAATCATTGGGCTTTAATTTAAAATACCAATTGGGCTTCTATTAAATTGTTTGGGCTACTAAATTGTCAAATTTTATTATTCCCCACTTGGGCTACTAATTGACCCATGTTGGGCTAATTTAATAATTTACACATTAATTATTCAATCCATGTTAAATAAATAATTATATTGAATAAATAATTAAATATTTTAACCCATAAGTATTAAATTACTAAATGGACTAATAAATATTATTATTAATATTTCACATTATTTACATTAATTAATAATCATATTAATTAATTTATTATATTTAATTTACTCATTATATTCAATTTAATTGAATATTTAATTAATAGGAAACTTATCAATTATTTTGATATTAAAACTTTAGGGTTTGTTCACTAATTTAATAACATATTAGTGACCCCCTTTAATTAATTTTAGTAATTAATTACATAATTATTTAATCACATAATTAATTAATCACATAAAAAGATTTAAATAATCTCGTAAAAATAACTCGTTGGAAATTAAATTAATAATTTAATTAATAAAGATGTGGAAATTCTAGGACATTACAACTACTATACATCCAACAAATTTTGTTTATGTTTTATTTTTTTCATTTGAAATAGATTTTGACTTTTTAATTGTTTTATTTTCGAAAGCAATAAATATTACAGTAATTAGTGAAATAGTAGTAGTACTTTATAATAATTTTACAATATATTAAAATCAAATGGTTCTTATGAATTTTGACTTTTAAAATTTTTAAATTATATTTTAAAAAAAATAAAAATATATTTCTAACTTTAAAAAAGAAAGAGTAGAAACAATAATAGTAGCAATTTCCTATTATTATTAGTATTTTCTTCCTCTTCCTTTTGCAGGTAACTTCATGGAAATACGTACGTAATTAAGTCCTATTCAACTACTAGTTTCGTATAAGAAAAACACAAGAGATTTTAATAATTGAAGTAATATATATGTGGATGCCTGAGTATCAAGGAAGTTAATTAGAAGATGAAATAGAGGGTGGGAGTGGGTGAATACCTAACTATAATTAACATGATCAGAATTAGGCAATTATATAAGAGGAGAAGGAACATACAATGAACCTAGAAAACAAATGACATAATTGCAAATATATAACAGTGTGATCAGCTCTATAAATATATTCTCTCAAACTATATTTTCTTATATAAATTAAATAATAATAATTTATCTCTAATTTTTTATTTTATTTTTATATTTACTAAATGACATATTTATTTTTTATTTTATGTATTCTTTTAAGGAAAAAAAAATTGTATCTTCTTTTAAGTCATCATTTAGAACGATGGAGGAGGGAGTAATTAAATACGAATAAAACTAAAATAAGAGGCTGCTTCTCTTTGACACCTATCTTTTATTTATATACACGAGGTCCGTGATGTACGTTATACGAAAAGTAGTTCATTTTATGATTATCTATCCATGTAATACTATCGTCGTTTCTCTCTCTTCTAAGTTCTGACTCCTTAAAAAGTAGTTGTAATTAAGCAAAACTCATAAATATTACAAATTTATATATATGTTCTTTGGATTTTTTGTTGAAACTATATAAGTATATTGCTTACTACCCCTGTTTGAGATTGACCAAACATTTCGATGCCAAATCCTGTAAGTAATTCTCATCTCATGCTCTGTAATTATTTTATCTGGGTACCTGAGCATATCAATCATTTTTATCAGTATTATATATATATATGTGTGTGTGTGTGTGTGGTCGATTCAATTTAACTTCTTACCTGTGTTTGTGTGTCAAGATTACAATTTTATCTTTGCCGTTTTCTTAAATTAAATTATACTAGTAGTTGTAAGATTTTGGTTCCATCGGTATCCAGTTTTAGTAAGAAAGATAATTGAAAGCCAGTTTAATTACTGGGTCGCGCTTGAAAACGTTGTTCTAGGATTGAATAACATAATTTTGAAGAAAACAAGTACGAAATTTTCTTTTTGGTGATTGTAGTGCTAATGGTTTGACTTGCTTGAGAAATTCATCTTTGATTTGAAGTCATTGAAAGCTTTTATACTTAACAGTTAATAAGTTTTCTTCTTATCCTGCAAAATCTGAGATCCGCATCCATAACTTTTTGAGTTTTAGTTAATGATAATATGTCAATGTTCTGGTTAACATGATAAAATCAAACATTCTTTATGTAGCTATGGGAATTTCTAGATTCAGCTTTTCCTCGAATTGAAACATATCTATATCTCAAATGGTGGGATTTTTTTTATTTTTTGTTAATTTTCTCTCATTTTATGTCACAGGTGCCTTTGAAGGTTAAGAGGCAAAGATCATTGCTTTGCGGTCTCCTTCCCACTGCAATTTTTCTTTCTGCAGCTTTCTTCATAGGGAGTACCTTCTTAGTTATAGACCATAAACAGGTAAACTACATCTTTTATTGTCCTTGTTATTGCATATTTCTGAAATATTCATTTTACTTTTACCATAAACAATTGTATAACTGTTGATTCAATTTTGAGCTTCTTCTTGAAAGGAATTGACATTGGGCTTTACAATTGAAACCTTAATTTTTCTGCGGAGAATTTGTTTTGTTATTAACGTATGAGGAGTGTTTATGGTGCCTTCTTGGCACAGACTTTCACAAGATTGCGAAGAATTGATGCTCTGAAGGAAGATATACAATCCAAAATATGTGAGGTTTGTCGATGCCCCTCGTGCCCTAAAACCTTCCTTCCTCCTCAATTATTGGTATTTGCTTGTTTATGCAAGCCTTTTGCTAATTTTCTCTAATTTATAACGTATAACTACTTTTGTTTAGAATGAATGCAGGCCTGATGGAAGTGAGTCATTACCTAAAGGAATTGTAACCAGAACTTCTAACTTAGAAATGCATCCATTATGGGGCCGTCCAAATAAAAGGGTGCGCATTAATCCCTTTCTCGTGAAAATTCATTCTCTTAATTGCCTAATGAGGCGCAATTCGCCTGTTTACTCAATAGATGTGCACCTCCTCATCTAAAAGAGGCGTAAATGCGCAGTATTCTTATTACTTCAATGTTACTTTTTATAGATGAATTCAAAGTCACCGATGAGCTTGTTGGCAATGGCAGTGGGAAAGAAGCAAAAGACAAACGTAAATGAAATTGTGAAGAAGGTGATTTTTTGTCACTGATTCACAACTTCCAATCCTACGCCTTTCTAGTCTAATGATCCACTCCATCTTGTATTGCAGTTCCCATCAAATGATTTTGTCGTTATGCTTTTTCACTACGATGGCATTGTAGATGATTGGAAAGATTTTGAATGGAGTAGTCGTGCCATACATGTTTCTGCTATCAATCAAACAAAGTGGTAATAAAGTACTCCCTTTCGATTCCTACAAATTTCTAGATGCATTCACCAACCTGATCTTATTGATTGTCATCCTGTGCGGATGATTAGGTGGTTTGCCAAGAGGTTCCTACATCCGGATGTTGTAGCGGCATATGCTTACATTTTTCTTTGGGATGAAGACCTTGGAGTTGCTAATTTTCATGCTGGGAGGTAAAAACTCTGTGCATATGGATGTAGATACAGGCACATACATTATACACACATATTTACCCAACATGCTTCATGCATCTGATTATACAGCTAGTCTGCATCTTATGGCCTATATATGTATCCTTCATCAAAGAAAGAGGAGTTTAGAAAACAGAATATTAAACTAGGAAAAAAGCATTCTTTATTATCTAATTTTGGTTTCAAGGAACAAATTGATTATGGCAAATTGGCTATACGAGAAAACTGATGTAATCCCAAAAAGTAGCGAATCAGTCAAGTATGACTTAAATACCATGTTAGAGGCCGCACATAGAAAAAATGTGAGTGCTATTATTTTCTGTGACAAAATATACATTTGCAGATAAAACTAAGATGTCTGAGAGGGCATATTTAAGGAATGAAACAGCAGATTTACCCTAAAATTTCCGTGAGAGAGATGATAGGTACAGCTAACGTAAAATTTAAACAAGTCAAGAATAAAGACAAAGATTTAATGCATTTGCTAATCAGCGCCTTTATTTCACACAGATATGTATCAGTTATTAAAGATGAAGGGCTTCATATATCACAGCCAGCCCTTGATCCTGATAAATCAGAGGTGCATCATCGAATTACATCACGGGAAAAGGGACAAAAAGTGCACAGGTATTCGTCTTTAGAAAAACTGGCAGAATTCATTGGCTTTGGTTTGATGATTCTTTAACATTATGCTGATATGATATTGCCAAAGCACTTCAGAAGATTTCATTGAAATGCACTTTTCTACTTTCCATGAGGCAACCACCATCGCTATATAGCAGTTTATTAGGATAATGCCGTCAATATATCTTGTGATCTGTTTTGTATTGTGCTAACAGAAGAATTTACAAAAAAAGTATCTCCGGAAAGATATGTTATGCAAACAGTACAGATCCTCCATGCACTGGGTAAAATTCTGATAACTCTTGTCCTAGATTGGATCTCAATTAACTAATTTATAGCTCTTTTATCTTGTTAATAAAGAAATTATAACGCATATTTCAGGTGGATAGAAATGATGGCTCCTGTTTTCTCAAGGGAATCCTGGCGTTGTGTATGGCATATGATTCAGGTATTCATCTCTATAGTATAAAGTATGTATGTGGTCATACAAAGAAAATCTGTATGAGCCACTACAGGCAATATGTTATAGGTGATCTAATGTATCCTCTAGTTTAAGTATTTCTACTAGAGGATTTTGATATAGCAGTTAAACAAGTTTAGGTATTATTAGTAGACAAGGTAGAAAAATATTATAGTTGGCCATATATTTTGATATAGCAGTTAAACAAGTTCAGTATATCCAAAACTGATAACAACTATAAATAATCTACATTTGGTCTGTTCTTATCATTGTGGTCATTATTGAAGGGCTTGCTTAGTTTGTCTGAAGTAACTTCTTTGCAGAAGTTGGATAGTGAAATAACTTTTTCAATTAATTTCTCAACAGAATGACTTGATTCATGCTTGGGGCTTGGACATGCAGCTTGGTTACTGTGCACAGGCAAGTTAGATACCCAAAACTCCGTTACTTCTCTCTTTATTCTCTTAAGCACAATTATAACATGAAGCACCTTATGACAGGGTAATCGGACCCAAAATATTGGGGTCGTTGACTCTGAGTATGTGGTTCACCAAGGTCTGCCTACACTTGGAGGTTCTGCTGAAAACAAGGTATGACATAGAGCCAAGGATCAACTCCTGATATTTTCTATTTGCTTGAAGCATCTTTAAAATCTAGATTTAGTAAAATTCTGGAGAATAAATCTTCTGAATCATCTTCTGCCCTGAGAGAAAATAGGTTCATAAAAATACAGATATCAGAAGTATAACAAAATTAATTACTAAGCTATAGATCCCCAAAAAGAACTATTTTATTCCATGTATGACATTTTTTTACATGGTTTAAATGTGTTCTTTTTAGAGCAGTATGGAGCATTAAATAGCAGATTTATCAAAACACTTGCGTTTTTATGCTGCAGCTGAGCCCCTACCCTTTGCTAGTATTTTATTCTGAAGAATCTATATCTCTGTTTCAAGAATCTGTTTTTATTGACTGCTGATGCAGACAAATAGCCAAGCTTCTCAGAATGCTACTCTCCATGAAAAAGGACCACTGGTATCTTATAAACACAGTACTTTTTTACCACTCATAAAATTATTCACTTCAGCTAATTGTTTATGGACCGTCATAAATTTTCAGGTCCCATCTGCGCCAATTCAACCTAATGCCAGAGATGCAGTAAGTGTTAATTGGATTTTGTTCTAGGCTTTCAACCTTGATGAAGTGTTTATTTTATTTACAGCTTCACTTTATAATTGAATTGGTTTTCTGCAGGTGAGAAGGCAGTCTCTTGTCGAATTAGAAATCTTTAAGAATAGATGGAAAAAAGCAGTTAGGGAAGATGAATGTTGGGTTGATCTAAATCAGCGGCAGCCAGTGAAGTAGAATAATTGAAATCTTGAACATTAACAACAAATGTCAAGAGCTAGGTTAATTTTTCAGTGATCAAATGTAAAAGGAAAAATGGGCACAAGCAGCCCTGATTGATAGTAAAACATTTTTACTTTTATACTAATGAAGAGGTCAAATATGGATGCTATAGATATATTTCTCCTCCGAGTGTTTTGCTAAATACTTTTCCTCCGAGTGTTTTGCTAAATACTTTTTGCTTGAAGCAGGCTAACATATTGAAAATGACAGTTTCGTAAGATCAGCTTATGTAGTATGCAAATAACGTAAAGAATAGATTCACATTTCTTCCAGTTTATGAGATCTCTTATAACAAGAAGTCTTTGGAACCCATTCAGAAGATTCAAACAG
The DNA here is from genome assembly GCA_947179155.2 of Hedera helix. Taxonomy (NCBI): domain Eukaryota; kingdom Viridiplantae; phylum Streptophyta; class Magnoliopsida; order Apiales; family Araliaceae; genus Hedera; species Hedera helix. Next base: position 39,525,687 of record OX359285.1, read on the forward strand.
GAAAAAGATTCATATTAATCAATACAAATACACTCTTATGTTCTTTTCTCGAGAAGCAGCAACGTGGAACATTAGTAAGAATAAAGAGTTTTTATGCCACCCCAAAACTCCTTTTGTGAACCATTCCAGCAATGAGTTGTCCTAGTTTTTTTCCAGAATCCTCTTGTATATGATGCCCTGCCTGCAAAAGCAAGAAATTGATATGAAGGCTTTTCGGGGATGTATGAGACACTACTGTTTGCAACTATCTGCTACTTAAAAAAATATAATCAATTACCCTTCGCAAAAAACCTTGCAAAGTTGCTATTGAAGGAAGCAACTATTGGTTCTATAAAAAAGCAAATGGAAGGTACAAATACAAAAGGAATGTTTCTCACCATAGGAAGTTCAATCAATTGGTGCTTCGAGTCTTTGCGGAAATCTTCAACTCCATCATAGCTTAGCCAGCGGTCTCTTTGGCCCCAACATACTGTAGTTCGAACCTTCCAATTATCTTCCATGAGTGTCATTCTCATTTCTTCAATGTAGGTCTGTCAAGTTACAAAAAAGGTAAACACAGAAACCACTTTGGAAACAAAGTTGCTGTAAATAACAAATGTCAGTAGAAGATGTATCAAGATTGGTTCCCAAAAGCTTGCATTTGTTGTGTTAAAAAAAAAATCATCAACTGGGAAGAAAAAAGAACCATGAAATAAGAAAATAAAGATAAAGTGCACCTCAAGTTCCTTTTTCATTGTCCTACTAATTGCATTCAGTGCAAACCCTGAGGAACCAGACGTTAGGTAAGGTCTTTTATAAACCATTGCTTCATCTTCCTTCATTTTGTAAGGACCACAGCTTGTCAAGGTCTTATCACTGGCCCTGAGTGGATCCTGCTTGGCAAAAGTGCAAGCTGAACTGTCCTAGTGTATGCATTAAATTCTCAGGAATTAATCGAGGTAGAAAACAAAGTAAAAACACAAACAAGTATAATAATCTAAATTCTGGTGTAGCTCCCATAGTCCCACCTGAGAAAAAAGTTTGCCCAACAAAAAGTTGCTGAATATAGATAAAGTTGACTTGGCATGTTTCGCTGTTATCTGCAATATCCCATGACAAAGAAACATTAGATTTCTGTATTAAAGACCAAAAAGAAATTCGCACCTTCCAAAGATACATATCAAAGGCATTTATATGCCACATTTAACTTGTTAAAATTTTGTGAGAATCATTCTTTTCATGAACGCCTTCAACTACAAAAGAAGACAGAATCTCATCCTCGAGATTCTAACAAGACAGACCTCCCCACAATAGCTTTGATCCCCTTATTTGAACTTTCTGTGCGGTGGAAGTTAGGAATGATTTCTTCCACAGTTTCCAAAAGTCATTCAAAGAATTACCTCAAGGCAAGACAGCACAAGAAGTCACAAGACATGCAGAATAAAATAAAAAGTACAATCTCCAGGGCCTACAACTGAAGTGACAAACTTTCTCGACTCTTAAATTTTTTACTGACCAAGCCCTATTATGTCTAATACAATAACTGTTCCATCTTTTAATAATATGTAAGCATAACATGTGTGCGTATATATTAAGTTCTTTTATTTGGCCAGATTTAATCAAGGTATCCGTGTTCTTATATTCACTACACTTTCACCTTTAAAGCTGTTGTAGTCCTTTCTGAACATAAGATTCATTAAGCATTGGATGATAAAAACAGAATAAAAAAGCAATTAAGTAAGAGTTACTTTATAATAGAGGAGGTTAACATATATCAATGTAAAGCACAGAAATTTAAAGCTGCTATGAAAACATCAAGAGATTAATATGTAGCTTAAGGTGAAGATCGGCATTATTTCAGTTTCGAGGGAGGATTTGTGTCTGTTCAGTGTTCACTTACCAACTAAAACTTGGTGATACACCAAGATGATATAAGAAATGGAAGGGTAACTATAAAATGATACTGAGAAGAATTGCAAAGTTTTGAGTAGTGCATACAGGGGAGGGGGATTGAGAAGTATGAGATCATTTATCTTTTCCTGATGACTGCTAGCATACTTGACAACTACTGGTGCAAAATAACCCTGCAAAATACAGCATAGAATAAATTCTCTTCACATTGAAGGTGATTTAGCTGGTATTCAAGCATTTGATCTATAAAGGAACAATACCTGCACAACAAGTGAGACCTTGTTTGTGGCTAGCTCATCAATGAGAGACTCCAAAGATGATACATACTCTCTTTTTTTTCTTTCTTTTTTTCTTTTGCTAAATGATGATACATACTCTGTACATAATGGAAAAAGATATTTCCTCTTTGAATAAATTAATATTAAAAAAGGAAGTTATCTAGATCCAAAATCTAGCCATTACTTTATATGGGCTGAATAGGAAATTACCACCCAGAGTGTAGTCAAAACCATTTTTGGGCAGGGGTTTATCTGAAAATCCAAAGCCTGTAAGAAGGAAAAGAATGGCAGCAAAGGTACTACTTTGTTAGTCATTTATCATCATTAGGTCATGGTACCATATAAAGTCGCAACAAACCAAAAAGAAACCTAGTTACATATAGAATCTTACATAGCCAATCAAAAGCAATGACACAATGGTTCTTGGATAGTATGGGGAGAACCTTACGACATGAATAAGCCTGTAAGGGGACCAAATGAAATACATTTACGAACTTAAAACTTAACCTAGATACCGTGATCAAATAATAAAAGCTTTAAAGTCAACTTCTACAGCTTTTCATAGCATTTTTATTGACATGCGAGCGATAAAATCCTATTGACCAAAATTGAGATATCATTACAGAAGCCGTCAAAATGAAAAGTAATGTTTCAAAATTCATTAAAGGTAGTATTATACAAGAGAAACCAATCGGTCATAAGCATATATACGTAAGAAACAAAGTAACTATAACAGTCACTCAAATTGGAAAATTTTAAGATTCTATGTTAACAGAAGACATAAGAATTTAAAATTCAATAATAACAAAGGAAGTTTCTCAGCCTTGAGAATATACAAGCCTTTAATTTTCTTTTAACACTTCACTTTTCCTGCTTGTAAGTTGCAAATTGAGATGATGAGACACTATGTGACAACAACAAGAACAGCAACAGGCTATACCATAAAATTATTGGAACCATTTACTGTATAGTCTTGTGTTTTGTAGGTAGACTGGTATGCAAGGCTAAGTTAGCAATCATAAAAGCAAGGTTACCTTATCAATAACAGACGAGGGAGAAGGGAAAAAGAAAAACAAAGATGATAAATTTCTTTCTATTCTTGAAAAAACCACTGGACAAAATTAGATTCACCTGTGAAGGGAAGCCATGGATTAATATAATAGGAGGATTATCAGCATCTCCACTTTCAACGTAAAACCATCTATTGCAGAAAATCATATACTATATAGAGCGTGTTTTAATTGGTGAACCCTGCACATGTTCAATCCTCAATTTTGTAATAACAAGGTTACCTATGTCCTCTGTGTGATTTAAGCATGCTCAACTTTATATAAGAAATTAATCCTCTACGAAAAGTACTTCTTAACTACCTGAAAAGGTCAGCCTAGGCTTGAGAACCCCCACCCATTGTAAGACGATCCTTTGCCTTCTCACCAGTTCCAAAAACAGGATGAACTTTCAGCGGAAATGATTATTAATAAAAAAAACAAATAATTACATCAACATTCATATAAAATGCAAGGGAAAGTAAAGGAAACTGAAATCTAATAAGTCAAGAGTATAAGAATTTTATCAAGAGTCCACTATGCTACAAAAAAAAAAAGTTGAAGTTGAAGGGACACAAAATTCATACAGTTTTTCCTTTGTTGAACCATTCATCAGCCGGATTAATCCCGTCTGAATACTTCCCTATTCATAACAAGCTAATTTTCCTATACCCACAATATTTTAACATAAACCCACAAAATTTTCCCCTTGAAGAGAGAAGTACAAGAAAATCAAACCTCCACTGAAAGAAAAACCATCACCAACTGATTCAGGAGCGTCCAGATAAAACTATATAAAGAAAAAAAAATCATCAAATCAGACAAATAAATTTCACAAGGCACTCCAAAAGGAAAGTAAATAAGCTATACTCCAGTGACAAATACAATCAGATATAATATATGAATACATCTTCGCCATCATTGCTTGCTTGGCAACTGAAACCAAACAATTTCCTTCTCCCGAAGATTGGAGCAGTCGATTTGAGGGACCCACTTGGAAACGAAAACGGTGGGATTGAACCGCCATTGTAGAAGAATGGTTAGAAAGGGTTGGGGGGTTTGGTGCGAGAGTAATGAATGCGTTTCCAAACAATCAGGACTGTGACAGTGGACCGTTATTTTTCTAATCCTCCCATATTAATAAAATAAAATTGGGGTAGGAATTCATTCCTTTATGATGGATAGGAGGATATCTCTGGTTCTCATCCTTTGCCCAATTTCGTACGCACATTTTCTCATTCATTCATTCATGTCACCATCTTCTTTATTCTTTGACCAATACAAATAAAAATCAGAATTAATCGTGTTTGAAGGTAAGCTAGTTAAGAGCATCTAAAAAAAATCATTATTTGGAGAAGAAGAAAAGTTGTTAGGTTAAATAATGCTTAGGAAAAGGAAGAAGGTTGAAATTACATGAATTAAATTTTGTTGAGGGGAGAGGGCTAAAATAAAATTTAATTCTACATGCGATCTTGATATGCTTATGAAAGTATTACGTTTCTTGTTCGAACAATTTAATCACGGCATTAGATTCATAGATAGGTAGGTATGTAGCGGGTATTCATTTGTTCCACCGCATACTACACAACTAATGAACATCAAAATCTTAATAAAAAATAAGCCAGAACCTTTAAAAAGAAGAAACTACTTACCGCACAGCTATCAAAGTATTACATTTCTTGTTCACAGTCGTACGGGCATGGCCTTCCTCTTGCTTATATTGTTTCTCCAAAATGGCTATCTATGGAAAATATCCAAGGAGAATGAACGAGTGCGGCAGAGTAGCTCTCTCTCTCATCATTAAATTTTGACTTACTGCATATGTGTCTTCCAAGTTCTATCCTTTGCATTGTTATCTTCTTTCATTTTTCTACATCACTTTTGCTTCATAAACTGCCTGCCGTTGTTCCTAGCTAGTATCCAAAACAAAATGAATGTTTTTAATGAAGCCGCATACCATGATAAATAATCAATCCCCCCATGCAAGTTAACAACAACATCATTCATTAGAAAATGTATCATACATACATCACAATCATCCTTCAAGTGATCGCTCCTCTAAATATACAACTTCCAATTCCCAATTCAAATACACAGAAACACGAATAAAACGACCCCGAGATATGATCCTAATCTTCATCTATTTCACAAAGTACGGAAGGTCAAGGACATAGAGAAGGAAATAGGCCCAAATGACACCAGAGATTCCCCCAAAGAAGAACCCACCAGTGAATTTGGCCCACCCATCAGCAGTTTGAAGCTGGTCAGGCTGCTTCTTCCTTCCAGTCAAGGTCAGTGACGGTGCAGTTGATGGCTCTCCCTCTTTGAATGATGAAATACCATAGATGGTCAAGCAGATGCTTAAAATGGCTACAAGCCCACCTGCTGCCAGAGATCCAGCTGCGCCTGCCAATTCTGTGCTTCTCAATGGGCCTGTCTTTACAAATGGGCCCACCAGGAGGAATCCATGGGCCAAACCAACCTCGACCCCTCGAAGGAGTGGGCTCACAGCTGTCCGATAGGCCGGCAGGTTGGATAGGTACCAAGCAATCAGCGGACTCGATGTCACTGGAGTCTCCAGGCTACCAATGAATGGATCACCATTTATGGGCTGGATCACTTGGTAAGTAGGCTGCACAACAGGAAAAATGGAAATGGAAACTTATTATCAATCATTCAAGAATGATGATCATCGTACACAGTTACACCAGTTTGCGCATTCATATTTAGTTAATTACACTGTAAGGTAAGACAAATGCATTGTGTTTCTCACGCATACAACAATCATTCAAGTGGATCTAAAGCTGGTAAGTAAATCAGTTCAAAAGTGAAAGTCTTATATGAGCATTAAGATTTGCACAGGAAACAACTTGATGTAACTTTTTACAATTACTTTTTCATAACATCAAGTTTTTCTTATAATTTGATTAGCTAAATCACACATTTCCATAATTTCATTATCTTTCATGACCTCCCTAATTTCTTAAGCTAATTAACAAGATTTTTTTTTGTGGTCCTTGTGAATTTAAAATTAAATAATGTATTTCTAAATGCATAAGCTAGATGAACTAAAGAATCAGTCTAATGGATGCATAAATGAAACAAAACTGCCAGACTTGATGGGAGATGCAAGCCTAATTTCTTTAGGTGGTATATATAACATTCCTTGAAACAAGTTAAAGAGGTGTAACTAAGTTGATCCTAATACCCAGCATATAATATATCAGGAGTCTTATATAGGGTATAAATTCTGAGTCTTATACGCTTTATAAAGCCTAGTGAGTAGAGATGTGAGTCAGGCGACCATGTTCCTCTACTGTTTTTCAAGCATAATTAGCTAGCATCTCTAACTAAACATTATTGTATGTATTTAAAGCTAAAATGTAATTGGGCAACAGAGCAGTTCATCAAATAAGAAGAAAGAAAAATCTCATCGAGGAAGGTAGGTGGTACCTTGTCAGCCTGAACAGCCTTGATGGTGAAGGAGGAGTTTCTCCTGGAGGGTAAAACTCGAAGAGGAGCCCCAGAGATGCCTTTGGGACTAACAAGTCCTCCTCTTGTCAATGCTGATGAAGTAAAACTGCTCTTGAGTTGGCTGGCCATTGTTGAGGTAGTAGCAGCCATTGCTGAGCTTAGCTATTGATTGTCAAAAAAAAATCACACACACCAATATATAAGAAAGATGTATGATATACGGGAGAGAGTGCGTGTGTATGTCTTTTCTGGCTGGGTAAAGAAAATCTGGTTGCTGAGAATTTTGTGGTTCCCACGGGAGACGTTAAATGTGCACCCACACTTTTCATTGGACACATTGAGCTTCAAACCTTATCTCTTATCCACTTTGGCAATAAGGATGAATGAATGGGATGGGATGGCATGGTATGTAATTTTGAGTCAGAAAACAACATTTACTAGAAGATCTGCATGCAGGCCCATATTTTTGGTGAATCTTTCTTTAAAACTAAAAAATGGGTAACCGTAAATTGGTATAATTTCACCATTTAACCCCCTATACTTTTAATTATCTTCAACTATACAATAAACAAAAGGTCCTAAAATAACGTCTTATTCTGAAGAAAAAGTGTATGAACTGATAATCTATTTAATCTCTTCTTATATCTTGTCTGTGTAAATTATAGTCTGCTAAAATTGAGAGACTATAACATATTAAAGCTCCCTCTTTTTCACCACCGAGGTTGTTATCTGCTTCAACAAGATTGAACATTTAACAGCGAATTTAAAGACTTGCAAGTGAGTGGAAAAGGAAAATGGAGAAGTAATTCCTCTTTCAAATACTGAATCTTCTTGGCATGGTAATGGAGTTTACTTATAACATTCGCTGGTTAATAGAGAATAATGGCAATTATGCTACATTTTGGAACCAAAAGTAAAAACTCATCAAAAACAAAACTTTCCTTGTCATCTTTATACATGCATGCATGGAGTATCAAACTTTGCCTGAAATGTGGAGTACATTGCAAAATCAAATTAGAATTAGTATTTCCCCTTTATCCATAACATTGGGAAACTTCATGAGCATGACCACAATGACAGAGACTTAAAGGTAGAAATAAGAATTCAACTCGATATTTTCTTCAATGACGAATCATCAAGTCTAAAACCTTGCAGCATTTCTAAGGGGAGTCTAAGACCAACCACCTGCCCAACCACTGATAACCAAGAGGCCATATAATGCTCAACTGGCACTCCACCTTTGGCCATGGGATCCTTGACAGTATAAAGCAGCTTCATCCACTCACTGGTTCCACAGGGATGTAATGTATACCAGGGCCTGTTCAAGTATGGGTGCTCCTGCAGTTGATATAAATCAAATTAACTTTTTGGATTAATATTCTCGGAATCTGAGAGTCGATACAGAGTATTTTATTTATTCTCTCAACGTCATACAAAAATCATGAGAAGATGAGCACAAATATACATTTCAAAATGCACAAAAAGTATTATGCTACAAAAAGAGGGGGGGAAAAGGCAGTTACAAAGAAATTCAAATATTGACAAAATTTTGCCACCAATAACTTTTATTAAGCATGGTATTGTGTTGCGGATCTTATTTGTTGCGCATAGGGATTGTCTGCTTAGGACACGAGTTATAATGGTATATTTTCCTAGTTCTGATAACCTAATGATGCATCGAAACTAAAGTATCTTCATTCTGTTATGGGGCTAAAATAAGAAGTGATTGTGTATGAATAGTGAATGATATCTAGACTATTATACTGCAAAGAGCTACCAAATATATTGAACATTGCAAATAAATTATGATAAGAAGTTTCCATGATATGGGGATTTTAAATTAAAGATGATTGATTGGTGCAGTTGCAAAAAGAGGATTATGTTGTGGTGAAACAGAAAAAGGGTCTCGACCTCCTAAAATTTATCTCTTGGCTGACATACTTTAAACATCTACAAAGCCAAACAGACTAACTCGTGGATTTTCAGTCTTACATGACATCCAATGTGGTCCAAGTTTCATCCGGGGCTGTTCAAGAAAATTACGGGTGATGAAGATAAAAACCTATTTCCTCGTATGTTTTTAAAATTTTGTTCCCTAATACACAGCCTTCAATTTTAGCAAGCAACCTAGGTGATATTGCCAGACTTCTAGTATAAGTTAAAATAACAATGGGATATACAATAACAAGAACAAGAAAATGAAGCTTCTTGCAGCTTTTTGCGAACACAAAACCAACTATAGAAAAGAACAAAGAGAGCCTGAGAATCTGGTTTGAAATATCAACATCCTAGTCCCTAGATGCGCTGAATGGAGTGCGACTACCCTAGCACTAGCTACATGGCTGCACTCCCAAAGAAAAATTCCCAAACCCTATTGGCGATAAAGAGTTGAAGAACAGAAGATCTTAGAAAGAATGGCCGGAACAATAGATCTTTCCTCCACAACAGAAGAATCACAAAAGTAGCTCTAATCACAAGTCCAGTTTAGCAATTACATAGCCCAAGTATTTATAAAAAGTGTGTTCAAATCCAATAATTAATTTCTAATAACTAGTTAAAATCAAATGAATTAATCAATATAACAGCAACAACAAAAAAATACCTCTTGAGTTATGAAAGTCCACCTGGATTCTGTTAGCACCTTCCCAGAGTTGGCAGGGAGGTCCTTTTTAATGTCATCTAACATAAGAGGTTGTCCATCTGCATACATGGCAATAATCAGTGCTTCATCTTCAACTTGGTGCAAATCCAAGAAACACACCAAACAACACTGAATGATCCTAATAATCCAAAATTCTACAACTCTTGTTTTTGTACTACTAAATCAGAGAAACCCAATAACAAAACTTGATTTTCACAAGTTTGAATAGCTGCCAGAAATGGAATAAAAATGATGTGAAGCCGCTCATCTTCCTTTGGCCAAAATAGCCAAGGAAACGAGGATGGACCTTAACTACATTTGAACATTTGATGTTGCAAGAAATATTTCATTAGATTATTTCATTGAACCGTTAACTTTGTCCACCAAATGATTATTGTACATAGAGATGGACATACCACTGCAGTATGCACGGAAATATAGCACTGGAACCCTATATGAATTGCTGTACACTATATGGAAGTCATAACGATGAACTTCAGCATCACAGCTCTGGACCTTGCAAAAACAACAACTTTATAATGAAGTAAAGTAGATGAGAATCAGCCTCGGGCACATACTAATTGCCTGTGCCTAGTTCTGATATAAAGAGACCAATAAAGGATATAAATCTTTCAATAAACTAAACTTCCATGTCTAGTTGAATGGACTAAATTTTGCCCACGTGTAAGGATAATTATACATATTTGGCATATCTATTCGAGTGTAAATCAAGGCTTCTGGACAACCAAAGAAAATAAAGGCTTCAGGGAGACAAATATCATATAAGACCCAAGAGATCCATACCAAAGTAGCATTATCAACAGGCTCATCGTCATTGGCACAACAAGGCTCCTCTTTGCTCGTGTGACTGCTTTCATCACAATCTTCCTGCACACAGAGAGTATTAAGCTGCAGTGAGTTCCAAAACATAAACACGGCTGTTAAATTCTTAATAATATCATGGCCAAACCTCAGTAAATTTGGGAATTAAGATATTTTGTAGACACAGATATCCCTCTACCTGAAGGAAAAAGGAAGTTAATATGAAGAACAAAAACAAGAAAAGGACAAGTTAGCGTGAACTAATCCAAAACAGTAACACAGGCATGGGTAAACATTTAACCTCATGGGCTGCAATCCAAGGTCGGTTTGGACAAACCCATGACCAATGAGGGAGAAGAGAGTTAAACTTTTCCCATTTCTCAGCAAAAGCAAAAGCAGCAACAGAAAATTCTTTAGGCGAAAGGCTTCCATTCCAAGACGAGCGATCACGATTTGAAACCATCATAACCTGGAAAATATTTCCAGCAACAAAAAACTCTCTAAGCATTGAAAAAGCATAACGTAATCAGACAAGACAAAAGGGTACTCAGAAAAACCACCAAAATACGTTCTTTAACAGAAAATATTCCTGAACTGCAGAATTATGTAGTACCCAAAAACACAAACAACAATATCTGCCCTCAGAAAACAGAAACAAAAAAGGGTGATTTTTACTTCTTCAAAAAGAAGCATAATCTAATTATTAGAGCAACAGCAAAGCAATTGAGTAACTGTTTTGTTAGGGTTTGATACGAATCGAATTGTCGCACTAACCTGATGAACGCTTTCAAAACGAACCGGATTGACAGCGATTTTTTTCAATTTAAGTGTCTTTGGTTCGTCGACATTAGCTAATAGAACTCTGCTTTGAATTTGTACGTTAATTAGTAGTTTTCTGTTTTACTCCTTCTATTCCGATATATTAGTAGTTTTAGGACTTTTTTTCTGTTCTAATACATTATTGATTCACTCTCATTTAGGGTAGAAAGTTATCTCTATTTTTATGATATTCTTAAAAAAAAAATTATAAGGACGTTTATTTTTATAAAAATATTATTATTCTCTTTTATTTATCTTTTTTAAATAAAAATATAAAAATTGAGACTTATATTAATTATAAAATAATGACATTTGTGTTTTATGTTATAACAATTAATAAATTAAAATAAAGTGAGTAAAACACAACTTATAAGTCGGTTGTCTTAAGAATCAATTCATCAACAATATAGCTTATAGAACGATCTAAAGAGTACATTTATAAATATATTTGGCTCCTTTAGATATAATTATTTATTTTTAATTTTAGAAAATATATATGTTGTTATATTGTTTAACATATGTTTGGTGCAATTTATTTATAGCAGGTTATGGTTTATAATTTAAACTAACGTAAAAGTCATCAGCAAATAAACTAAAATCAGATTATAAATTAACTATAATAACTAAAGTCTCTGGCCACACACAATTCAATAATTTACAGTACAACGGAAGTCCTCAGTGAATGAATCAAACATTACATCAGCTTCCAACTCTTTACAATCGATAATTAAAAAAAAAATAACAATTAACAAAAATAAGAGAATTTCTTACGAAAATTCCTAATGATTGACATTATCTACACGAGGAGAATAAAAAAAAAAACACCAGAAGATTTTGGTATAAACTTTTTTTAGCCTTTGGTGAGTTGGTGGATTGATTGCTTGACTAGATATTTTCCCATGCAGAGCAGTAAAAGATTGTGCATTGTAATTCCTTGGTTTATTGAATTTATGTACCAAACTCGAATGGTGGTGCAGCTAGCTGATTGTGATCATGCAAGTCATTGTTGTTTGTTTCTAAAGATTCCACTCATTACCCAGGAGAAATGCATGCTGCATGACTCTTCCTCGATGAGTTGTGCTACAAATACAAATCCAATTGCTCAAACAAGACTGACTACATAGCAGACATCTCTAACGATGCGATGTGCATGCATACTTGCATTTAGCAGTAATGTTGGTGTGTGCGTAAGGGAAAGAGCGAGTATGTTACATACATTAACCCTTCGAGCCATATGAAGAAATCACTTCACTTTGTGGTGCAGAAAACACAGAAATACACAACAAGGCATATATTAAAAGATCACAATATCAGCTTGTACAACAAATTACTAAACAACAGGCCATGTTTTTTGTTTTTTTCCTCATTTTTTAAGTGCTAAACTGGATCAAACAGAGCAGCATCCAGCAAGTTGCAAGGGTTAACACTAACAGTTAACAGGATCATAATCAGAGTTTTACCATGTCTACAAACTAGTGAAGACAAGGAGCCTGAGCCTGGTACTGGTACCCGTTCCCAAAGTAGTTGCCATGAGCAGGAGACAGGTTGTAAGTAGCAGTACCCAGAAGTGAAGGCACGTGGTGGTCAGTTGGTCCAGTGTAAGCGTATGGTCTGTCATACATGTATGGTGTGTACCTATCAGTCATTCTAGGATAGAAGTTCTTCTCGGCAGCAACATTATTTACTCGTGGCACATACCCAACACCATTGGCTCGGGGTCTTTTGGGTTGAGGTTTTGCAACTTCAGACGCCCTTTTCTTGTCTGCTTTGGCCTTCTCCAGTTGGAGAACCTGCTTCTGGAGAGGATCTAGTGGGTACTCCTCTTCAAGCTTGTGGTCCTCAATGCACTTGATTATAGCCTTGAGCGCAGTCAGTTCCCTCTCATTAACCTCATTCTGAAACAGAAAATTGTCAGATTATTCAAATTGTGTCAATAAATTATTACTACTGAATTATGTCTCTGAAGAATCTTTTAAAGACCCAACATCAGCCAGATTACACTTAAGTGCCCATGTTTGGCGGAGCGGTGTTGTAGGATAAAAGCACTTGGATTTTAAAAATTGCATTGGAGAGTGTTTGATCACATAACAAGAGTGCTTTTAGTAGTATATGCACTTTTAGGAGAAGCTGTACGACTTTCAGAAGTTCAATTACAAATAAAAGTTTTACCTTACCAAAATATCTTTAAAAAGCTTTTAAAAGTTATTTACCAAGCACTACTTAACTTTTACATGAAAACACTTCTCCAACAACTCTACTAGTAAAAGTATTTCATCTCAACACACCACCATGCTAACCGGGCACTAGGTCCACACATTTGAGATGGTTTAATTAAGCACCATTTTGCTTTATCTTTCTCACTATTTTTAGTAAAAAGATTTACTTATAATAGTAAAACAATAAAAGAGAAGACTTAAACAAGCTGCGAGGTGGGACAACATGTTTAGTATGCTGCTAAAATTCCAGAAGGAAATATTTGCGTACTGTCATGAAAGTGTGCCAACAAATACTCCTGCAGAGAAATAACTTTGGAATCATGTTCACAGCATAATTGACAAGATTAACGCCTATATGAGTAAAATTATGAAGTAGAATTAATGCAGACAACTCAAAAATGTTTGAAGTTGGATCACGACATTAATTAGTTAAGTTGGAACAAATATGAGAAAAGATTGCTTGGATGCTCTCTGTTCCAAGTTTCCAACTTAAAGCATTCTTTCCATATTGAGGCATCCCAGAAACGGAGTCGACTCAGTAAAATTTAACCATGAAACTCACTAGTTGCAAAATTGTCTTCTATAGAATACACACTCCTAACACAATACATGTGGCAATACATACTCATTTTAGAGGATTACCAATTTAAATTTTTTCTTCAGAGTTTAACTTTCAATGAAGGACTATTAACTTGAGTCGACAGGAGTAATGAAAAACAGTAACACCGACAAACAGCCCCCTGCATAGGCTTTAAAAATACACCACTTGCACACATAACAAACAACATGAAGTAGGCTCTAGAATCAGGAATTGAATCAATCATGTAGCTTGACTACTTAGCATTTAAAGATAGCATAAAGATCGGGAGGCAAAACCGCGTTAGCTACAAGGTGAAAAGAGTTGAGAAGAAACCTGGACAGTATGAGATGAATTTGCAGATTTGACGGGTGAAGTGACTTTCCTTGCCTCTGTCAAGTAGGATTTCAGTAATGAAACTGGAGAATACTTCTCTGTAAGCTCAAATGCAAAAGCTAGGTTAACCGCATCAATTTGTCTTCCATTATTGGTCAACACATCGATTACACCTGCAAAATCCAATAAGGCAAGTAAGTCATGCTAGTTTTCACAAGAACTGACTAGAATGATTAAAGCTTCAATCCATTTTACACTAGGTTAATCGGTATTCTAACCATCTAATTAGGCTGAGATACCGTGGCACAACTTCTCAGCAGATGTCTTGAGAATTTCAAGCACACTACTCTCATAGAATTATAAAAGCTTCAATCCATTTGACACTACGTTAATTGGTACTCTAACCATCTAATTAGGCTGAGATACCACATCACAACTTCTTACTTCTCAGCAGATGTCTTGAGAATTTCAAGCACACTACTTTCCTATAATCCATATAATGCAATGCAAAATATAAAGACAAAAATATGGGCTTACTTCATAAATTATCAAAAACAGAAATAGTGGGATCATTCAATCTACCAAAGTGGCATTCTATCAGTTTTCAATTTTTTTCTTATGATGCCTCCATATTTTGTTCATACCCCCCAGTTCTAAGAGGTCAAAAGGAATCAACCAACTATTTGGCATTATACAGAAACAAATTGCCTAGAGCAAAAGGGAAAAGGAAGATGTTGAAGAGATGAGTTTCTTTTTGGTTTAGGTGGTGCAGCAAGGGAAAGCACTAATCAATCCACAGGAAAAACAATATACAGCATACCTGTCCATGCAAAAACGAAAGCAGTGCAGTTTGAAATTGGTCATTTAAGGTAAGCTAACCCAGGTTAAAGTAAGAAACGTGTTTTTTTTTCTTTTTAAGTGAAAAATTAAGCAAGTAATTTACCAACATGATTTGAACGTTTTTACCATCTTCCAAAGAGTGAAGTTCATACTCTATGACATGATTTACATGTTTCCGCCCCTCTTCCATTTAAGAATAAAAACAACATATGCACACATAAAAGCTAACAAAAGCAATCAAATGCATATATGTAGACCAACCTGGCATTTTCTCAGACAATCCAAGGGAGCGACACAAGTCAGCTGTTTGGCGACGGCGAGAAACCATTGGTATCAGCTTGGATAAAATTCCCTGATCAAAATCAGAATTAATTCCAAACGTAGCAAGAAGTTGTAAAAATGCATGAGACTCCAATGAGTTTCCATTGCTGGCATCCACATCAAGATCATCTAATTTCGGCTTCCACTCTTCAGCAATAGCCTTGGCTCTTTCTTTTACACTTTCAGAGATGACATTAGAAGCATAGTCCATGTCAAGGGTTGCTAATAGAAGGCTAAGGCACTCCATCAACATGATACATGTTCGGCGTAGACCTAGAAGATTCGAATCCTTTTTCCCATCCAAATTTGCCATTTCTATGCTGTAGAAACCCTGAAGTGAGTCCAACACCAGACTAGCTGGGTTAGCAGCAGCTTTGAATGCAATTGGAATCTCCTCTTTTATGGCAGCCAGGTTCTTACGGTTATCTGATATAAATTTATGGAGTCCTTCTGAATCATTCGCTTGGCACAAGTGTACAAGCTGGGGAAATGATTTCACGACCACATTTCCTTTTTGCGAAAACTTTTTCACGTCTTCTAAGTTATTCTTAGAACCCATGACATCGGGTGGTTTCTCTTCCATAAATGGAGCCCCACCTTGATCCTCACTGGTAACAACGCTTGCCTTTTTATGCTTTGTTAGAGCATTAGCAATAGCTGAGACTGCAGCATCTCTCTTCTCTTGAAGCCTGTCCAGTGAAGCGTGTTCCTTGGCTATAACATCTGCTTCACGCTTCACCAATATCTCATGGACTTTAACTGTTTTTTTCTTGTACTCCTTTTCTTGGTCTTCCAGTTCATTAAAACGCCTCTTTAAGGACTTCTCAAGCCCATGAAAGTGTTGTTCCAATTGTTTCCATTTCAGGTTAAGGGTTACTGCTCGGTGACTTTCAAGTTCTGCAAATGCTTTCTGAAGTAGTTGGATTTTAGAAGTGGTCGACTCTATGAGTGTAGCAACTGACTGTGTGTCTTCCATTGCAGATGATCTCAAAAGGAACTAGAAAAATCAAATGAATGAACAAAGAGATTAAGACAGTGAACTAAAAGAAACACAAGTTTTGACATCTTTGGGCAAATAAAAGTAGAAATCATTTAAAGATTATCAACTATCTGAGTAAAATACGTTTTAAAGATAACAAATCTGAAAATTTTTGTACTTAATGACCTTTTATGCTTTTACAAGATAAATATTCCATTTATAAGTAAAATGACTTCAATTGTTTTCCAGAAAATGACTTGCAAATTAAAATCGGTAACTTATAAACCTAAATTTTTATATGCACTACCAGTAAAAAAAACTTCTTTTGACCATTTTTATGTGAAAATGCACATATTGGATCATTTTCCTTCAAACAACAGGAGCTGATATAGTAGCAATGAATAACTTTGTTTATGATCATGTGAACAAACTAAATAAAGATCTAAGGTCAGCACATCATCTGACAATAAAGATAATCATAATTATTGTCATCATGGAGCTATATATAAGTTACCCAACCAATTATAGGCATTAATTTAATGCTTTAGAAAAAAAAAAACTGTTTGTGCCTAGAGTTTCAGTTGGCCACGCATACTGAATATGAAAACTATTGATGACAACTCATATCCATCAAACTTCAAATCCAAGAGCATGAGGCAAGAATATAACCTAAAATGTAATGTTCCTCGAATTAACAGAAAAAAGCAAGTTCCTAAACATTCCAGGATTATGCCACTTAACCATTTTCAAATAATCGCATTGCAATATAAGACACTCAATTTCTAGGTCCATCCCATGAAGCACCAACATGAAGAAGCCAATCTACAACATGTCAACAACAAAATATTTAAACCAGTCACCAACATAGTTGTCAGAATCTTACGATACGCGATAGGTATCTTACGATACAATATGGAGACAATTCGATACGTATCGCAAGGTGAATCTAAAATGATACCATATCTTACGATTCAATTACGATTCGATACGATTCTTACAATACAATACACGATATTTTTTAATAAAAGCAATTAACATCAAAAAGTTTTCATGTAGATTCAAAATACTTTAAAAAAAATTTAAGCCTTTTAACATTTCAATTGAAGAGGTTTTCTAGTACAAACATATTTTATATCGCTTCATGAGTCTTTAATCAATTTTTAGAGTATTATATCTAATTGAAAATGTCGCTCTATTTTTTCTACGTCACTTTTTATAAGTAGATATATAAATCTCCACTTTTTAATTTGAATTATTCTTTTTTGTTTTATAGATTAAAGTTAAATCTAAATTTTCGTTTTTTCTTATTACTCTATAAAGATTACTAAAATATTATCTAATAAATCAATTTAGAGTATTTTGGCTACTGTTTAATTTTAAAATTTATTTTTAATCTATAATAATATTTACTTGAATACTTTTATATATAGTCAAGCTTATATTTTATATGTTTAAATATATATTACTACATTTTTTATTTTGTTTCCGTATATACGATACAATACACAATACAGGGGTTTTCGATACACGATACGATTCATAATTTGACAACTATAGTCACCAGTGTAAAAATGAATTTCTAGGATCAAAATTTAATGAGCCCATTTAAGATATACACAAATACAAATTTTGAATTTTACCCTGTTTCAGCCTATAAACCTTGAAATCCAGGTTTAGTATTCTCAATGATGGAACCCTAATGTAACTTAATTTTTTCAATGAAAATTTTGTAAATGGGAAAAATATTAGAAATCTTGTTCGGGTTTTTTTGGTGCAAGTCCATTAAAGATGTTGTTTCCATACATTTTTACTAATAAACTCAAAAAAGAAAAAGTTAATTAAAATTTTGACTTCATTCAATATATGCAGGAAAAGGAGTTCGAGGTTTGAATGTGATAACGGGTTAACTTCATGTACAATTAATATTTAAGCCCACAGAATACCAGCTCACAGCCACTATTAAGCAATTTTGCCATAGAAATAAATATCATAAAATGGTGATATCAATTCAAACACACTGTTTCCGCCCATTTTTACTAACTTAAAAGAAAAAGTTGATTAAAACGTTAACTTTAACTTCATTCAATATATGCTGCAAAAGGAGTTTGAGCTTTAAACGGTAAAACGGGTTAACTTCAAGTTCAATTAGTATATAATCCTACAGAATACTAGCTCACATCCACTTTTAAGCATGATAATTGCCCAAGAAATTAATACCATAGAATGGTCATATCAATTTTAACTTTTTTATCTTCTGATAAGTAATTGAAGCCTTATCTTCTGGTAGCTAGACATGCGAATGAGTCTAAAACTAAGTCAAATAGTGATTTCTTCTTTAGCACACTCTAAAATATAGTCCTAAAACTTAACCACACATACCCGTAAAGTAAACGCCCTTAAAGTTGCTATATCTTCAAAAAATACAACTACCACTGTGGCAGTCGAATTGAATTTTCTATCTGAATTTTAGAACAGAATATCAGTACTCAAAAGAAAAAATAAAGAACGGAGTGAACAAGACAGCAAGTTAACATAATAAAAACCAGCAACTTACCCTAAAATAAATGCTATGAATAGAAACTGAAGATTAGATCGCGCAGTCGAAATAAATAACTCATTCCCTAGAACTAACAAAATGAAGCAAACAAATAAATAAACCGTATTGTGAAATACAAAGACCAAGGAAACTTAGATAAAGAAGTGAAAACTAATAATTGAAAGAAGAACATCTAGAATTCACAGTCTCGATCGGAAGAAAGGAGTGAATTGAGGAGAGACAGAGGAGTACTAACCGGATCGGTGTGACAGATTTACGGAGGTGGCGAATTTGGGCAGGGAATCAGAGCATTTTGGCCGGACAATGGATGGGAGTTGGTGCGAGGGATCGTGGGCCGCCGCGAATCCCTACAAAGAGAAATGAAAGAGGAAAGTATTACTTGGAATGTGAAATTCTACTTATTGCACACAGCCTCCGACTACTCTTTTGGCTTTTTACAGGGCACTCCCGTATCAGCTATCACCAGACATATTACATGTGTGGTTTGAAATTTAAATTGTACATAAAATTTCTTAGGTGCAATTTGATAAAGTCAAAATTGCACATGAAATTACTTATGATTGGTGCAGTACGGTTTTATTTGGTGCAGTTTCGGTTCCTTTATGCAATTTAAATTAATAATTTAACACCACACAATATTAAATACCACTTTAATAACACATAATTTTACTTATAATATTTTGTTTAAACAAAAGCAAAATAGAACTTAAAAATATAAATAATGATATATCCTTACATATGAAAATTCTAAACAAAAATAATTAGAATTTGGGATAATTTTAAATATTTGTACATTATAATAATATTTCTTGATATGCTCTATTTTGACAGTGCATGGTGCGGTGCGGTGCGATGCGGTTTCTTAGATGCGGTTTTCCCATAAACTAAACCCAAATCGCATTTACAATTTTTCAACTACCGAAAATCATCACATACGCCGAAACCGTTAGTGCGATTTTAATTAGGGCGGTTTGTGCGATTTTTTGTGATGTTTCGGGAGTAATTCGATTTCTTGCTCACCTCTAAACAAAACTCATCCAAATTAATAATGCTAGGGGGTAGGTTGGATAAGCTTTTTTAGTGTTTTATTTAAGCAAGGTTTTAAGTTTATTCTACGAGCGCACGTGCGCATGTGAGGTGAGGTGAAGGACATTTCATGTCCAGTTTTACAATTCAAACGGATACGAAACAAAATGCAGGGCAGAGGAAATACAAAAGAGAAGAGTAAAGATTCTCGATCCAACTGTTCTTCAACCTAAAAAAAGTAGTGAACTCTAACAGTTAAGGTTTTGTTCACCTTTTGTCACAAACATTATTATGTTCTTAGTGAAAACCTACCTTAGTGATTAAACGCCAACTTATCTTATTATCTTTCAATCGAAGACAACACAAATATCTTATTACTCCTTATAAAACCAATTGAAAAGCAGTCTTTGGTACTTATAGTTAATGTTTGGAACCCTTGCAACTATGATAAAAAGTTGTTGGCTTCTTGCCAAATCCTTCGCCTTTTTTTGAATCAAAGTAGGTCTTTATAATAATAATGCTTTGAAAAACACTATTTTGTACATAATATAAGAGAGAGTGTATTCAATTATAAAAAACGACGTCTTTTTTATATAAAACTTACGTCGTTATATCTGGTGCCCTCATCTCTCTTTTTGCCATAAAATTAACCAACATAAGAACACAATCCTACACTTTTTAAAGTACACACATAACTAGTTATTATAAAACTATTGATGCAATCACTAAATTCTGTAAAAAAACATATATATGTTTTTTTATATTATTTTTATCCGTATGATTGAATTGTTATATTAAGATCGTGAAGTATTATATTTGAGGTGTCTTTAAATAAGTTATTTAATAGCGAAATTAGCAACCCTTTAACGACCTCTTAAAATATCATTCAGAGTTTTTATTATGGTACTTTTGTTTTGTTTCGTAGATATATTTTTAAAACAATACAATATCAGTAAATGTATGATTCAGACATTTCTTAGAGGCATATATCATCAGGAAAAAATTCTTGACCAATTTGGTAGATCAAGAAAATAGCAGTATCTAGTGTTCAATAAAGAATTAAGAAAATAAAAATGAAGTTTGCCCTATCAAAAAAATGGTGGGGGGAGAGTTGGGTTAAAAAGAAACTAAAAAAGATAAGACCTACAAGTTCAAGCATGTAACTATTAGTAAACTACATTAATAGCCCATGCAAAAGAGGAGGTAGTTCTAAAAATCAATAATATATTTTAATTAAAAAAATTCCTTCATTTCAATAAATATATACTAACGAACATATTTTTTTTAGCACACACACACACACACACACATATATATATATATATATATATATATATATATATATATATATATATATAAAAATTAACCAAAAAATATGTATTGCTTTTATATATAAGGTATTGATTCAATATATTCGATTTTTTGTAATTTATTCATATTACCTAAGAATTTGATATGAATACATATGTACACACCAAAAGTCATTTCACCTTTACCTGTATATGTATGTATGCATTAAGCATACATAAACAATCTAGGAAAGTAATTATTAATCATTATTGACTAAAAAAATTTATTATTGTCAATGTGACCATCCGAGTTAACTCAGAAAATATCCGAGTCAACTCACGATTATATATAAAGTATTGATTTATGATACAACTAAAGTAAACTTACTCTTTTTGTTCTAAAAGTAAAGATACATTTATAAAATAACGATTTTTAAGGATAATTTATGTTCTTAAATATAGCTTTAGTATAGCTAAAAGTTCAGCTGTAGTGATTTAATATTGAAAATAATAGTAAAAAAATAATGTCAAATTTAAAATATCATGTCATTTTATAATAATAAAATAGAAATGTATTTTTAATTTAAAACGGGTTATATAAAAAAATATATCTTTAATTTTAGAATATAGGGAGTATAATATAAATAAGTTAATTGTTTTAATTTTTCTTATTCAACCCACGGAAAGTATGGACGGAAGTTTGATATGAGTGCAAAATTTGACGGGAAAATAGGGCAAAGGAACCTAAGACATTTATTTATTTTCTTTCCTGATCCTAAACTTTTGCCTTGTGACTTGATCATAAATCGTAATTAAGGAAAGAAACCTAAGACCAAAACAAAGATTATTCTTTCGAATAAAGCTAAAGCTAACTTTGGGTTTGGCCTACGCTTAAGGCCATACGCATTTTGGACGTAATAAATGGTTCGGGTGCTTTAATTAAGGACGCCAACTCACCATAAGATAAGTGAAAAAAATAAATAAAGGGTTTATTATGTTGACCTAAAAAAAATCATTATCATTTAACGTAAGTATTGATTATAAGTACATTTTTTGTTTGAAATATAAAATTGATCCTTCTATTTATATCTTTGTTACGAATTTCTTCATAGTTTTTTTATATTTATATAACTAACCCTTTAAATTATATTAACACTAAAAAAAAAAAGACTATCAACAATCCCGTCAAAAGAAAGCGACGGGATTCATCCATCATGTACTTGTCACATGTGCAAGTTGAACATGTAACATTGCAACAATGAGGGAAATATCGTAATTTGACAAAAAAAATCAACAATCATTCCTATTCATTTAAAAATAAAATTTACAAAGCTTTCAAGGACGGAGGCTATACTTAATAAAGTCGTTAATACAAACATTAATATAATAATTAGACAAAAAAATAACAACCATACACTCCATTTAAGAAAAAGTATTATCAAAAAAATAATTTAAATTTTTTTAAAAAATTGTAAAATGGAGGCTATACTTATTAAAGTCTTTAATAAAAAAATAAATATAATAATTAGACAAAAAAAAAAAACAACAACCATACACTCCATTTTTAAAAAAAAAGTATTATAAAAAAATAGTTTATAATTTTATAAAAATTTGTAGGATGGAGTTTATACTTAATAAAATCTTTAATAAAAAAATTAATATAACAAAATCAAAACATAAAACTTCATTATATTGGTAAACAATATATTTTTTGAAGACTTTGTGTTGATTCGTTTCATTTAAACATGTACACTTAGAACCCTTTTGTTGATATTATGTCGCATGTTTTGTGAAATAGCGCAAGACCCCGATTTTTATGAAATACAAATTTAATTTTTTTTAATGTATTTTCTTCAGAAGCGGTAAATGAATAAATTGACAAAAGTTAAAATTAAAAAAATATATTTTATGCAAATTTTATCTTGTTGGAGAATATTCGTTTTGTCGGGGAATATTCGATTCAAACGACAGCTCTGAAATAATCAAATATTAGTGGATCTCACAACGAAATATTGTCGGATATAGAAATTGACAACAGTAACCTTTTTAAATAAAAAATGGTCAACTGTACTATTACTTTTAACTGTTAATATATCTGGTAGTAAATGAATAGTAAAACATGGTATTGCACAATAACATACGGTATTACACAGTAACATACAGTATTGCACAATAGCATACAGTATTGCACAGTAGCACACTGTGATATTGCATAGTGTTTCATATTATTGAACTGATAAAATAGTTATTGTACAATATTGATTTTATTGAACAAATAATTGTCACATGCATAATAATTCATATTATTGAATTGATAATTGTCACAGTAGCATATGCACAGTAATTTACATTACTGAATCAATAATTGTCATTATACAATAACGTGCTTTTTATTTATTTATTTATGCTTTATTGTTATCATTATTATGATGTTAATTTAATTATTATATTTCATTATTAGTTAGTATTTCTGCTGGTATTATGAGTCTTTAACTCAGAAAGCCAATTACACTGCATTTATAACAATTGGTTATAATAATGAATAATTGTGAATAATTGGTGAATTATTGTTAAAATAATTTTTAAATTTATTTGTTTTATATAAAGTTAATTTTTTTATATATAAAGTTAATTTTTTTATATATAAATTTAATTTTTTTATATATAAAGTTAATTAATTTATATAAAGTTAATTATTTTATATATAAAGTTAATTGATTTATATAAAGTTAATTATTTTACATATAAAGTTAATTAATGTATATAAAGTTAATTATTTTATATATAAATTTAATTGATAAAGTTAATTGATTTATATAAAGTTAGTTGTTTTATATATAAAGTTAATTGATTTATATATAAAGTTATTTGTTTTATAGATAAAGTTAATTGATTCATATATAAAGTTTGTTGTTTTATTAAATGAATGGTATATATTAATGATAATAAAACGAACAGTTTGAATTAAATTAAGAAATCTTGGATTTTGGCTATAAATAGAGGTCTTAACTTAAAAAATAAATCATAACTTTCACACATGTATTTTCTTCCACTCTCTAAAATTTTTTTAGTGTAAGTTTCTCTCTATGTATGCTAGGTTACCTTATGTATTGATAAATATAAGTTAGAGTGCTACATTTATATTCCAAGTCATTCTTAGTTTTAAAATCTTTTGTATTCTTCTTTGAATTCTCAAATGGAATTTTCTTATGTACAACAACTCTTTTAAAAAATCATAGTAAATTCATTATTTGTCAGAATTTAATGAATTCAAAGCATGTCCCTTAAGTTTTTCTTCCTCTACAACTTTGAAGAAGGAAGAAAAGTCATCTGAATCTTCATACCTTAAAATGCTAAAAATTATAACCTATTTTGATTTTTTTCTCATTTTTCAGTCTTAGTTTTGAAAATTCATAATTCATTAATATTAACTCTATTTTGATGTATCAAGTTTGGGTTGTGTGGGCTCAGATTTAGGGGCGTCACACATAGTATTTTATTAGATTATATCGTAGGGTATACCTTAGCTATAAACACATGTGGGGGTACTATATGCATGTCCTCTTGGCACTAAGGCATAACACTTTTCATGGCGGTGTGATCAGTCCACGGTGTCTCCATTTGTGCTCGGGTGGGAGTTGACAATATTTTGTGATTTTGTTTTGGGAGGAGTATGTGTCGATTTTAGTTTTCTGTTATGTTCTGTTTTACGTATTGGTATTGTTTGTGCTGAACACACTTTTCAATTTTGTATGCATCTGGATCCATCATGTTCGATGTATGTTATGCCTGTGTGACATTATTTTGACTTGCTTGTGTGGCGGGATATATTTCTATTTTATTTTGTGTTCGGTATGAAATAGCACCCAATCATTATTCAGCCTATTATTTCATTGTGATAACCTAGTTCGTTTCAGTTTAGTTCAATTGATTGATTTATTCATTTCAGTTTTTTATTTCTGTATTCTATATTCGTACTGGGCATTTGACTCATGTTGTATTTTTTTTCGGCAAGTACTCCAGGAGATCAAGGACAAATGTGATGAGAGCTCCTTTACATTCAATAATTTAGATATTATGTTTAAAGTTATAATAAACAGATTGTGATTTGAGTTAGTTTGACATTTATTGCCTCTGAAAATCCTTTTTGCGACATAATGTTTTAATATTATTGTGTCATTCTATTGTGTTTTGTGTGTAACCTCTTTTTCTATTTCAGGAAGGTGGTGCTACACACGGAGGAACGACGACGCGACACAACAACATGGTGGCATGGCACGGTGATGCAGTGCAGCGAGGCGATGGCGAGACGACAACGAGGATTTATTAATTTGGGACTTCTAGGTTTGTGCACAAATATCTAAGGTGGGTTTTAATTGGGGTTTTGATTTGATTCCTCTCATCGATCTTCTACTTTTAATTTGTATTGTATCATTTTATGCTCCCACCAACGATCTGTTGTAAAATTCTAAATTTTTCCAAATATTAAATTCCTAAGTTTCCCTGTAGTAGTAGGTCGATAAATTTTGAAATCCAAACTTTGAGTGGTAGTACATGGGTATGTTAATTTAGGGTTTTGATCTATATAGTTTTCTACGTATGGATGATGTACAAAAAAATTAGTTGATTTCGCCAAGATTTGTTCGTTGGAATTGGAAAGGAAGAATACACTTTTTGAAGGAGAGGACACTTCATCTGCTAGATTGGGATGGGGAGGGTGAATATTTTTTTTTTTTATAAAAATTATCAAATTACTATTTTACCCTGATGTTTCCGTCTAAAGTAAATAACATTCCGTCACTCTTTTAACCAAAATAGTCAATAAAATCTTTTTAATATTTATACAAGTTGGAAAGTGAATTTTGTCAAGATAACAAATTTAAAGAAAGTTTGTAAAAAATGTATAATTTAAAGGGTTAATTTTGCATTTCAATCCACATTATTTATTTGCTTGTTATTAACCACACTTCCACTGCTCCGCCATTGGGTAGCGCGTTAACCCGTTTTATTGGCTCATTTTTGTGCTTTTTCTGCGTGGTATGAGTGCCCACTGACCAATAACTTGCATGTTCTGCTCCTACTCCTTACTGTATTAGCTAGCTCGCCGTCGTGTCAAGCACGAAATTTATTTATTTATGAATTATAATTTATATTATTAATTATATTTTTAGTAATAGTTAGTTAATAATGTATAATATTATAAATGATAATAAATAATAATAATAAATTAAGATTATTATGTCATTTTATTATTCTAAAATAAAAATATATTTTTAATATTAGACCGAATAAAATAGAAAATAGCATCCGTAAAGAATCTATATAAAATGACTATGAAGTGTTATTTTACTTATTATTTATTAAAATAATTAGACATATAATATTGTTCATCAACGGTATTTATATTCAGTTTTAGTGCTTAATAGAATACCTTGGCTCATTGAGAAAAAATAAAATAAAATAAAATAATGATTAAAAGAGATTTTTAAATGAATGTATAATATATTTTAGGTTTTTTACATAGAGAATATTTGATATTTTATTAGTATATTTTATGAATGGGTTGGACAAGGAATAAAAATAAATATATCAATTAATTAAATTAAAGTATTATTTCATTAGTCAATTTAATTAAGACCAATCAAAACATGTGGATTAATTCATACAATAATAGGTAACAGATTTCGAGATCGTTTGGGATAGCTTTTGAGTGTGAGCTAAAAATAAAAATCTAGTTGGAGACTTGGAGTTAGTTGTTTGTGGAGCACTTTGAGGAACTAACGTCTATTTGACGGACAGTGAAATGAACTATTTTTAATTAAATACATAATTTTGACAAATTTGTTATGAGAAATTAAACTAACGTTTGATCAGTGGATAGAAATATTAAGAAAAATATGGGCCGTAGATCTTTATTTTATGTTAATGCTTCCTTCCCCAAAAAGTAAAATTTCTACTTCCACTTGAAGTCTTTAAAGGGCCGTTTGTGAATGATTTTTTTTATTTATTATTTAAAGTTAAAATTTTAATAGATTTATAAGTTAAAATTTTAGTAAATTTATAAGTAAAAGTATTCGGCATCATTTTTACTTATAAGTCGGGAATTATAAGTAATAGTTATAAATATGTTCGGCTAATAATGACTTATAATATAAAGATTATTAAAATATTATTTAGTAAGAAGAATATTAAAAAAAAAATAAAAGAGGTTATTTTTGTTATTTCATTTGAGTTGACTGACTTAAAAAAATGACTTATAAATTATTATTTTTAAGCCACAAAAACTTATTATTTAATTTGACCTTTTTTTTTATTTATAAGCTAATTTTTTTTTTATTTTCGAACATCTTATTTAACTTATTTACTTATAAATTAAGGTTAATTAACTTATAAGAAAGAGCCAAACAGGCTCTAAACAACACTTGACAAAACCAAAAAGTAAAGTACAACTTTTTGAAACTATAATGACTCCTCTAATAATTTTAAATATCTCAAAAAATTGAGAAGAAGAATTCAAGAGTCTATTTCATACAACTTTTGTAAAAACACTTTTGCAGTTGTCTACTTAAATTTTTTTTATATTGATTTATTTTTACTAAATTACTTATTACTTCAAGTATTTTATGCACATCAGAGGAACATTTATTTATTTATCTATTTGATTTTGACTGCATTAATAATAATAATAATTATTATATATAACTAAGGTACATTGATGGTGCCATATTTTAAGAATTGATTAACAAAAACTTTGTTGGTAGTGAGGTTTTGAATTACGATTACAAAATATATGAATTAGATAAAATTATAGAGAATTTTACTTATTATATATTTCTTTAAAATTAAAAGTTATCACTAATATTATTTACATAACAGGCAATAAAAAAAATGGACATAAATATTCATAATATATATTATTTTTTAAAATTATTTTTCAACTTTTAAAGTTGCTTAGAAATGTTCTTCGCCTAAATACAGAATTGTGTGAATTTATTATATCCTTAAATTGGAAAAGTTACAAAAACGAATTGCTTAATTCGGATCAAGGTTAGGTGTAAATGCTCAAAGAAGCAAAATTGCGAAAAGTCATCACTTCACACGTCCTTTGTTCTCAGTCAAGCAATCAGAGCATTTCTAAGAGATAGATTATTTTATAGATTATATTAATTTATATGACATTAATAAATATTTTTTAATTTTTAATTATTTTAATAAATAAATTATTTTGTAGA
Organism: Hedera helix; assembly: GCA_947179155.2. Lineage (NCBI taxonomy): Eukaryota > Viridiplantae > Streptophyta > Magnoliopsida > Apiales > Araliaceae > Hedera > Hedera helix. The sequence continues at coordinate 39,554,030 of OX359285.1, forward strand.
TTATAATATAAAAAATTTAAAAAAATTTATAAATTTAAAAAAATTCTTATTATTTTTTTACTCTTTTATTTAAATATAATTAAATTTATAATCTATGAATTATTTAATTTATATATTTAGTTTTTAAGAGTTTTAAATATAATTTAAAATTATTGAAGAGAAAAATTAAATGTTAAATTATATTTAATTTAAAAATTTATTGATGAAGATGCTCCAAGTCGTTGCGCCCTTTTGCAGTCCAGTCGTCGTTGAGGGCGATAGAGAGAGAGCTTCTACCAAGCTTCCCATTTTTTTCCTTGATCCCAACACCACTTTCTCCCCTTCCATTAGTATACTCCTCGCTTTTCCATTGAGCTCGAAAGATCCGGTTTTTGCACAGTGTCAGCCTTCTTTATTCTATTTATCTTGTTTAATGGATCGTGCTAGTTTTCTAGTTGAACTCTACTGCTGCCTTTGAATTTTCCATACAAAGACTTTACTTTTTCTATTCGAGGTCTTGGGTTACAATTTCTTTGAATTACCATCGCAAAGTTCTTCATTTTCTTGTGGAAAAGACGATGTTTTGTTATCGATTCAAGAACCCTTCTACGGGTTGTTCGACCATTTTGTGTTAGGGTTATGCTTTCTAAGGTGGGTATCTTTCGTTTCTTTCATAATTTTGTAATTTTTTTTCTTACTAGGGTATTGTGAATTTTTCTTATTGAGACGAAAGAGAGATTATGCTGTTTTTGTTGCTTTCAAGATTTTGTGGAGTCAAGAGACATTTTGGGAGGTTGTTTATTAGGGGTTTATGCTGTGTTATATTACTTTTTCTAGTTTGTTTCTTGTCGTTTCTTGTTTGTTTTAGATGATATATTGCATAAATTTAATGAAGCAATTGAGTGATCTGATCTCTCTATCAATGTCGTAAACTATTTTACTTTGGGCTACACTGCATCATTCATTATCGAATTTTTATTTTTATTTTTTTTCTTTGTTTCGCTTTCCCTGAATCAAAGGAACTAAGGTTCTTAAATTTTATGGATATTTTAAGGAATTCTTTTAAGTCCTCCCTGATTTTGCATTTTATTTATTTGACTTTCGGTTTGCAGTCTTTATAATCTTTTAGTTACTCCCCTTCCCTTTTCTTATTTACCTGGTATATTGAAATGATATATATTGGATGATGAACTGTTCTGGTTTCTTTGTATTTGGCAATTTCGGAGTTTATTTTGTATTGTGTTATTCTATGTACATATTGTATAAATTTGAATGCCTCTAGTGGAAATATCAGTACTTTACATGCCCTTTGACTACTTTCCCCCTTTCCAGATGTTCTTAGGATTTTATACTGAGTGCTGAATTTGTTTTGTTTTTCTCTATATGCCAATTTTCAATTGGTTTCTGGGTATTATTTTACAGGTTATCGTGTGCAGCTATGATATATTCCAAATGACAATTTAAGTCTATATTTGGAGTTAATAACTGTTTGCTTTGTGAGGATGGTGCTGACTTGCAGAGCTCTTGTTCTTCTTATTGGCATCTCTACCTGGTTGTTCTTGACTAGCAGTTTCAGCTCTGGTGCTCAGAGTGATATTAATTGCTTAAGATCTATACACGACTCATTGGAAGACCCATTAAACAACTTGAACGGTTGGAATTTCAATAATAATACCGAAGGCTTCATATGTAGATTTAATGGAATCGAATGCTGGCATGAAAATGAGAACAGGGTATTAAATATCAGACTTTCAGATATGGGGCTCAAAGGTGTGTTTCCACGTGGTGTTGCAGATTGCAAGTCTATGACAGGCTTAGATCTTTCCAATAATGGGCTCTATGGAACTATTCCATCAGACATTTCCAAAATCCTCCCATTTGTGACATCTCTTGATCTCTCATCCAACAATTTATCAGGAGAGATCCCACCAAACCTTGCAAATTGTTCTTATCTAAACATCCTTAAGCTAGACAAGAACCAATTGTCAGGTCAGATTCCTCCAGAATTTGCCCTACTTGGTCGAATTAAGACGTTTAGTGTAGCAAACAATCGATTGACTGGGCAAGTTCCGCCGTTTAGCTTTAGCATTCCGGCAGAGAGCTATTTAGGTAATCCAGGACTCTGTGGGAAGCCTTTACCCCCTTGTCGAGGCTCTAACGGGAAAAACCGTAGTGGAGTCATTGCTGCAGCAGCTGTTGGTGGGGTTATTGTTGCAGCATTAGTGGTAGGTTCAGGTTTGTTATTCTTTTTGCGTAGAGCGTCCAGAAAGAAGAAGGAAGATGATCCAGAAGGAAATAAATGGGCTAAGAACCTCAAAGGAGCCAAAGGAATCCAGGTGAGACAATTAAGATCCTTTTGGTAATTGCAGGCTATTTTTAATTGTTCTTTTCTGTATTAAGTATTTCAGTGGGTTCACAGTCTATACTTCCTTTAATATTTCATAATTACATATTTAATCTCTTATGCTACATTTTATTGAAAAATGTTATTGTAATTTTCAGCTTTCTATGTTCGAGAAGTCAATTTCAAAAATGAGACTAAGTAATCTCATGAAGGCTACTAACAGCTTCAGCAAATATAATATCATTGGGACTGGAAGAACAGGGACTATGTACAAAGCAGTGCTTGAAGATGGCACTGTGCTTATGGTGAAGAGGTTGCAGGATACTCAGCATTCAGTGAAAGAGTTTGAGACTGAGATGGCTACTTTGGGGAAAGTGAGGCATCGTAACTTGGTCCCTCTTCTAGGTTTTTGCATGGCTAATAAGGAGAGGCTACTAATTTATAAGCACATGCCCAATGGTAGCCTCGATGATAAGTTGCATCTTGTTGGTGATGGTGCCAAATATATGGAGTGGCCTCTAAGGCTCAAAATTGGTACTAGAGCAGCCAAAGGGTTTGCATGGCTCCATCATTGTTGCAATCCCCGCATAATCCACCGAAACATAAGTTCCAAATGCATCTTGCTAGACGTTGAATTTGAGCCTAGAATATCTGATTTTGGTCTTGCAAGGCTTATGAATCCAGTTGACACCCATTTGAGTACTTTCGTTAATGGGGAGTTCGGGGATTTGGGCTATGTTGCTCCTGAGTACACACGAACTCTTGTGGCCACTCCAAAAGGGGATGTCTACAGTTTTGGAGTACTGCTTCTTGAGTTGGTCACTGGTGAGAGACCTACTCATGTGTCTAAAGCCCCTGAAAGCTTTAAGGGAAGTTTAGTCGAATGGATTACAGAATTATCTAGAGATTCCAAGCTTCAAGAAGCCATTGACAAACCTTTGGTTGGGAAGGGTTATGATAGTGAGCTTTTCCAATTTCTTAAAGTTGCATGTAGCTGTGTAATTCCAGGTCCCAAAGAGAGGCCAACTATGTTTGAAGTCTACCAGCTTCTTAGAGCTATTGGGGAGCGATACAATTTTGCAACGGAAGATGAGATTATGTTGCTATCAGATACTGGCGATGCTGATTTCATGGAGGAACTTATTGTTGCCCGAGAAGTTAAGGAAAATCATTGAAAAGGTATGAATTAGAGATAGTAACAACTGTCACCATAATCTATGTGTTATTATGTGTTATTGTTTTGGTTTCATTAATGTTTATATTTATATATAATCTTAGGGTTTTGCATAATTTATCTCATCTATTCTGTATTTGAAGAATCATTGTCAATCAACTATGTCAGGTAAATTTGTTATTTTCCGTGTGACACAGCTTTTGTATGCTATTGCATTTCAAATAACAAATTGCTTAATGTAATAAGCAGTCATCAAATAAATTAGATGCCTGATAAATTATTTTTTTACATAGCTGTTTTAAAATTAAAATAATAATAGACCGAATGAATTGGGGAAGGGGAAAAACACTGTTTAGGTGACAAGCCTGAGCGTGATGGCGTGTGTGATGGTATTGATTTTTTTTTTGTTAGTTACATGAATAATTATTGTTAAATAATATTTTAATCATGTATGTGATATAGTGCTCGACCTAATAAGCTTACCCAATCCCATGTATGTTGCGAGTATATGTCGGCGGACTTAGAATTTGAAAAGATGGATATCCTCTTCCGCATCTCATTTCTTTCTTGTCTTTCCCTATTGTAAAGGGAAAACTAAAATTCGAATTGCATCCCAAATTTTATACCGAGAATCGATTTGCACTCTAAATTAAATTTTCAATTAAATACATCACAAACAATTAAATGCAACTTCCGGTCTTTTTTTCGGCTAAAGATGTACCGGAGTTTGGATGACAGTCATTTCTTGTAAATATTTTCTCTCTCCAACTTCTATCCCATCTTCTTCTGTCACCACTTAAAGGAGCACTTTTGGTGAAATTGTTGAACCAGTTTCATCAAATGGAAAGGCAAGTGATACCTAGATTGATTCATTCAAGAAAGGACAAGAAAAAAGTGGAGTAACTGAAGAAAAATACAATAAAGAGAAATTTGAATCTGATTTAGAGAAAGAGAAATTTGAATCTGATTTGGAGAAAGAAAAACAATGAAAAAATTAATGGGTCTGCGCCACTGGTTAATAATGGGCATAAGAAAGAGAGAGAAGTAGCTAAAGGGATTAGTAACAGATCTGTTTATCATCAATTAAACAAATCGAAAGAGAGATTTCGGCTAACAAACACACAAAGGACATCCAATTAATCTATCCATCTAGAGGTCAATTTGCCTTCAAAACCATATTTACAGGAGAAGCAGATCTTGTTGAAGAAGTTTTTTGCAGAAGTAATGGTGGATGAGTTGTAGTTCAACATGATTCCAGAGATTGTTGAAGAAGCTTTTTGCAGGGAGAGAATTTTAAAACCCAATCATTGCCCTCACGATAAAACCCAGAAACCCTTCCTTTCCCAATTCAAACTCTTCCGAATCAGACATAGCTAGGGCCATCGGAATCCGTTTCTTCACTGGCAATTGCTTCCTCTTCATGAAATTCTTCGATGTTCCAATAATCTGCGGAAAATTAAGTTAATAAACTTATTCAAGAAAGAAAGTAAGATTGGGGAAGAAGATGGAGTAGAATGTGATCTGTTTATCTCTAAGAAATAACAGATTTAATGTAATCAACAGTCATCTAGCAATCAACAGGAGAAGATTAGTAAGCTTAAGCTATGTAATCAACAGTCATCTAGTAATATGATCGGATTTTGTCTCCGTCGTTGTAGTTTGCCTGAATTCCGTCTCCATAGTCAAAAAATTTGGTAACGATCTGCCCTATCACCTCAAGTATAACCATGTTTTGGCAATAGAAATCACAGTCCTTCAATTTGGTAAAAGATCAAATCAAACCCTTCAATTTGGGGGCAGATCAATTTTTAGGGCTTCATATAAGCTGCAAATCTGTTTTAATGGTTGGAAGGGATGAATTTTACCTAAATACTCTTAGCCTCACGTTTTAAGCTTTCCGGTGAAGATTTGACCGGAAAACGAGTGGAGGGTGCATTTAATTGTCCTTTCATTAAGTTTAGGATGCATATAATCAAAAAAATAATTTAGGGTGCAAATCGATTTTCGGGATAAAATTTGGGGTGCAATTTGAATTTTAGTCTAGAGGTAAAAGAAATAAAATAATTGCTTCTCTTGGAAGTGTTACTATTTTTTTCTTTTATTTTATTCTACTAGTATTTGTGACACGTGTATGTAATTCAAATAAATAAATAAACTTTAGGTGAGAATTACAAAATATGCATTGTGTGCAATTACAATAAATAAATAAAATTTTAATTACAATTGTAAAATATGAAGAAGAAAATATAGGAGAGATTGTATGAATAAAAGAGGGGGGAAATAAAGAAAGTTGGAAGTTAAATGTGACAGAGACACAGTTTCAAGAGCAACAGTTATTTTTATTACTCTTCCTTTATAATATAAATAGATATCCCTAATTTTACTCTCCTAGTCTATCATAACCTCTTCTTTAACTCTTCCCAGAAGATTAGTGCAAAATTAATCACAGAGCATAATAATCCGTCACCCTAGTCACCTCCTCTCCACCATGTCCATAAAATCAACTTCCACATCTTAGTGGGATTAGAATCGTGTGTGCGTGTGTGTGTGTATATATATATATATAATATAAAGGGAGAGAAAGTGTGGTTAGTGGCTGCCCTCTTTCCATGACATGCCTACGTAATATCTATAAATTTGTGTAAATTAATAGTCGATCCTTGGACAGGAATAGAAAAGAAATAGACAACTTCAAATAAGCTCGCGTCTAAGATGGTAAAGAAAAGTAGTTGTTCTTCAAAAATTGTATTTTCTCCTCATCTTCTTTCCAGACTAACTAGATGATGGTGAAAATAAATAAATAATGACGATTTTTTATTTATTTATTTATCTTTTGGTAAAACATAAAACATGGCATTAATAAAGAACCATATATAGTAAGTAGTACAACGAGATAACCTAGCTATCAACAAAAAGTGCAGGAACCCTGACAATTAAGCAGACAAAATTAAAACATGGAACCTGGGTACACTTTATGAGCTAGTAAGTTAGAGATATTAGACAGGCGAAGAGGAGGATATTGGATGAGCTAGTCGTCCGGTCCACAAGAAGTTTAGATTCCGTGCAGCAAGCATTCTACGTACAGATTCTCATCCACGATGGATGCATAGCCCAGAGTACGGAGTGAAGTTCTAATTAAAGCAAGCAGGAAGAGGAGAAGCTAGCAGCAAATTAGGAAGGAAGACTAATGCCTGTGTACGTATGAAGTTTCACTACATCCCACGTCCAAGCAATATATATAGCTAGTTGTCGGAGAAGTGCAGCTACTCCCTGTAAGTCAGATAGATCTGGTACGTACCCAAATTAACGCACAACTGACTAGCTAGAATAATTCTCGGCCAAATCGGGATCGCTCAACACGGCCGGGAAGAGTACTGATCGATCGATGTAATTGAGCTTTCTCCCAACTAGCTACTCTGAGTGGAAAATATACAAGTAAAAGTATCACCCGTATACGGCTGGTGCAATATCATGGCAAATAACCATACATCTCTGTTTTCATAAGCACCAAAACACACAGCTAGCTACGTACGTATGCTTGAGCAAGGTTCATAGCCAGGGCCGGCAAGAAGAAAAAATGATGGTTGATTTGACATATTATGAGATTGTAAGCAGTTTAAAAATACTGATCCTATGATCGATGATAATATAATACAGTAATTAATATTACATCCATATATCGATACAATGAAAAGTCTTAATTAGAATAATATAAATTGATTACGAACGTTAATTTAACTCGCAATATAGTTGTTCAAGCGAAAGTTATTGTAATTATATGCCGCGCCATTGTAATGATCAAATACATTATATACATAAAATTAGGGTTTAGGGTTTATTATTCAAGATTTTGGCCTATATTAATTATAATTTAGGTTTATTAGTTAGAGTTTAAGTTTATTAATTAGGGTTTAAGGTTTATTAATCAAGATTTAGGGTTAAAAATCTTAAATCCTAGTTAATAAACCATAAACTTTAAATCCTAGTTAATAAACCCTAAACCTTAGTTAATAAATATAAACTCTAGTTAATATAGACTAAAACTCTAATTAAAATAAGTCAAATTTTTATTCTGATTAGCGTATGTGTTTTTTTTATCAAGTATTATTAGCGAACGTTGTCATTCCTAAATTTAATCTTGACCGTTAATATTTGGAACATATATTATAAATGACATATGCCATATCAGGATTCATAATAAATATATACTATGGATGATTTTCTATATATATATATATATATATATATATATATATATATATATATATATATATATATAGATAGATAGATATATCCTTTCTATCGATAATATTTAAAAGATCATATATAATATTACAAAAAAGAAAAAGATCATTTATAATGGTGAACTTGACTGCCTATGAACACTGTTATTCGACTATTTCTAAGAATATGATGTGACATTTAAATGGAGCAACTTATCTATGTATCTATATTATAATTAAAATTTAATTTGTCCTTATTTTTTATTTTAAATCAATTTTTATTATATATCTATCAAATCAAAAACTATAATTATTTACATAGTTTTGTAAGAAAATAAAAATTAGTAAATACAGTTTTATAAGAAAACAAATCAAAATAAGATTATCTTATGTAATAATAATTTGTTACTTTTATTAAAATATATACAATAATGTAAGTCAAAGTAAAATAATATTACTACTTATATAATATTTTAAAATTTATGTAAAATATATAATAAGATTTTAATTAAAATACTATTTTAATTAATGTATTTAAGTAATTAAACATATATGTGTTAAAGGTTATTTGTGTGTGGCTAAAGATAAATAAATTATAATTTAGTATCTCTTATTAAGTAATCGTGTACACTTTTCCCAACTGCTATTTTCACTATTATTTTTAGGTACGGTGTAGCACATGCTTTCTAAAATAGAAAGGAAGATTACGAATAATGAATAATAAAATTTACAAAATAAATTAAAAATTTTATGTCACAAATAAATGATTTAAATAATCAATAAATTTTATAAATCAAATCATAATAAATATCAAATTGCCTTAAATTATATTTCAGGATATTTGTAACAACTCCAAAATATAAATCACAGTATCATAACCTAAATAAAATGTCTAAATTATTTGGATAAAAAGAAGCTCTCATCGCACTTGTCTTTAATTCTCTGATTACCTACAAGAAGGAAAAATACAGCATGAATCAAATGTCCAGTACATATATAGAATGCAAAAATAATGAACTGAAACAAATAATTTAATTAACTGAATTGAAACGAATAAAACTAATATAATAAATAGTAGGTTGAATGAAATGACTATGTGTTATTTCATGCCAAACTCAAAACAAATAGAAATATATTTTGCCACACAAGTAAGTCAAAATAATATCACACAAAAAAATTACACATCAGACTGTGCAATCCAGTTGCGTGCAAAATTAAAAGGTCTGTTCGATACAAATATTACCAATCTACAGAACACACAACATAACAAAAAACTAGGATCAACCTATACACCAAAAACAAAATCATAATATGGCCAATTTTCATTGGAGCACAAATAGAGACGTTGTACATTATATTCTAACAAAAATATCATGTCACAATATATGCAACACAATACCAACAAAAGAATTTTAATATATACATGTAGTAAAATGAATCATTAACACAAAGTTTTCAAAAATATATTAATATGTATATTTTTACAAAGATCAAAACAAATTACTAGACATGCTCAACAATTTCAAAAAATACAAGTTACGAAACCTTGAATATCCAAAAATAAACAAAACTATTATATAACTTCGACTATGAACAAAGTATCGAGACAATACCCGAATTCTAAATAAGGAGCAAAACAAATAAATTAAAATAGTATCGTTGAATCCGTACCTGGATTAAGCAACGTAATACCCATAAATTTTAGTAAAAATACACAAGTCTCCTTTAATCTGATCTAATAAAATAGAAAAACTCTAATTACAAATCTAATCATTAATAACAAACTCTAATAGAATTTCAAAATGTGACTTAATAAATGATTTATTATTATAACATCATGCTTAAATTACCTCTTTCATTATTAGTTTAAACATTAAAATTATTCTGATGGAAATAATTAATTTGTAACAAGTTTTAAAAGTAAAAAGAATAGAAGTATTTTGACCATTACTATGACTAATGAAAAAGGATTTAATATTCTGACTATATTCATTATTACCTAGATTTTGTTCTTTTCAACAGTAATTACATAATAAACTAAAGCATCTTTCATGTGTTTTGCCCCTTCAATCAAGCACACCAAACGCAGCAGCAGCCAAATTCGATCGGCCTGAGTTAGTTCATTATTATATTACCATCTCATAATTAGAACACAGGAGATTTTACTTAACAATCCAATTAATTAAAAACCATACTTACATATATACCTTGATGCTTTCTAATGGCGTACAAGAGATGAAATAATAAGTAGCAATTCTTATTATTCTTTCCTCTTGTTTTACCAAGCCTCTGATTTTCGAATCCCCACTTATAATGTGGGATGAAATTTAGGTTTTCAGTTTTTATCTACATATTAATATATGTTACTAACTCTCTAAATTTTAATAGAATTTAATTAGACAAAATATAAATTAGACTCAATTAATTTTAAGGATCAATTTTAATAAATTAATATTATATATTATTTGTTATTAGCCCACATAAATTTTGACCCGAACACAATATAAAGCCCAATTAGAATGTTTTAAAATATTATATATATATATATTCCGGATATTACATACGGATTCCGTACTCCCTTTTTTAATTTAAATCTCGTCGAATTCCTTTAATTTGATAATAAATTGTGAGACTCAATAGTAGTGTTTTTTGGTTATTCTTCGCCTTTCTGTTAATGATCTTGTATACTTTGATTCAGGACATTCCGTTATATTAATTCATATCAATATTAATTTCTTTTTCTTTTGTTGACTTAAATAGTTTATACATCATTCTCTTTTTCTTAAGCAAATGTTAGAAAACCTATTTTTACAATTATGATCTTTTTTAATTTTTGTACGTAGAATTTGTGTAGGACTTGTGAAATCCCATGTTATACTCTCGGCATGTTTCATTTACTTGTTACAATATATTTATCATAAGCTAAAATCACCTATGGGGATACCACGAGTATGTTCTGGAGACACAAGAAAATGATACTTTTTTGTGGCGGTATATTGAGTTCGCAGATGTCTCTATTTATTGTTTCGGGATAGTGAGTTGAATATTTTGATTATCTATTTTGATAGGTATATAGATCAGCCTTAACATTTGTTTTGATCTGCATATGAATTAGTGATTCTTATAGTGCCGGAAACGTTATCCGGTTTATTTTGTTTATAATTATATACCTTGGTGTTGGCTATCAGTTATTAATTATATGTGAGCTCATTATGGTAACTCAAACTTTTGAATTATGTTCAGCCTTATTGATTTCTATATTGCCTACTCACTCTGTTTATTTCATTTAATTATGTTGTGTATGTCAACTCCTTTCGTTTGTCTTTGTTTTTCTATATCCGTACTGGATATTTCGTTCATATTGTATTTTCCTTCTTGCAGGTAATCAGGAGTGAACTAGGGCTTTGTTGAGAGAGACCTTCATTCATTTTTTATTTTTAATTTAAGATATAATTTAAACTCACGCATACTATTCTATCACTGTAAAAATTTGAACTTTCACCTTCTTGATACACAAGAGACGGGGATAATATTAAGAAAATTATTTCTTTTGACTTATAAATTTGAATTGAAATTATTTAGCCGAGTATCTTGGGCCTAATTTGGTATTCAGCCATAGAATTGATTTATCTTTATATTAGGACCATGATGAGTATTTATTTTTGAAAAGATATTCTTATAAATTGAATATTTATGGTTTTAGATTACTCATTTACCAGTGTTAACAATGCTCTTTATAATATTTATATTTTAGGTTGTGTTTTGTTGTGACCTCTATTTCCTTCATGGGAAGGGGGTGTTACAACTTAGATAATATAATTTATAAGGAAAAGAAAATATAATTATAATTTTGAGTATAAGTAAATTTTTAATATTATTTAGCTAATATAATTTTGAAAATAAATTATTTTTTCATGAAAATTATCTTATCAAATATTAAATTATACTATTATTAATATGTGTGTGTGTGTGTGTGTGTGTGTGTGTGTGTGTGTGTGTGTGTGTATATATATATATAGAGAGAGAGAGAGAGCGAGAGAGAGAGAGAGAGAGGGGTGGGAGACAGACATGCACAGTAGGCCGAACTGGTCTGGCCTGGGCTGGGTCTGGTAGGCTTTGGCCGTTGATCAGGCCGGGCCGGGCTTTGACTTTTGGGCCTGTAGGCCGGGCTTCTTAATCGAAGTCTGGCCTTTTAAGGCCAGGCCAGGCCTTGGGCCGGGCCAGACCAGTCCTTGGGCCGGGCCAGACCAGACCTAAAAATGTAATCAACTAATTTTTAATGTGAAATATAAATATTAAATAAACTAACTATTATATTAATTAAATGTATTGACAAAAAATTAAAAATGAGTAATTAATCAATAATAAATAATGAGTCGGTTACAAATATTTTGCTTCAAAATATTTTTAAAATGTCTTCAAAATTTAAATCTTCAAAAAATGTATTTTCCTATCTTCAAAATTTATCTTTTCGTTATATCTTCAAGAAAGATATCTTCAGTCTTAAGAAAAAATATATATCTTCAATATTCATGGATGTGCAATTTCGTCAGTTTTTACTCCAACTTCGAGATCTTCTGAGCTATCTTGATCGTCTATTACATCTTGTACTATTCTTTGTGCGGAAAGATAATCTCTATAACAAATGCATATCTCCAACGATTCTGAGCTAAGTCTACTTCTCTTTTCATCCAATACCCTGCCATATAAAGAAAATTATTGATGAATTTATTTATCTAACTTTTTAAAAAAATTAATCTTGAAAATTTGAGTAGTATATTTTTAGATAATTTATAATTATATTGAATCAATTTTAAATTTAAATATATTTTAAAATTAATTTTAGAATACCTAAATTAATTAATTCTATTTTGAAACTGAAAAAGTTGTACAACATTAACCGGATTTGTCAACCAATTGTGATTAGTACAATTACAGAAAAGCCAAACAAAATTTTTCAAAGTTTATTATCTCCCTACAATGAATCATTTCTTCCCTTCATCCGTCTTTTTGCTGCTTATATATATCAAGTTATAGTTTATAGTTAAAATGAATTAGTTAGGTTGGGCAGGCTGGGCCAGGCCGGTCCTCTGCGTAGGCCAGGCCGGGCTTTTTTGTAGGCCGGGTCAGACCAGACTTTTACGTCAAAATAGTAGCCTGTTCAAAGACTGTAGGCCGGATCGGCCCGGTCCGGCCTTTGACCAGGCCAGGCTTTGACCAGGCCGGGCTCAAGCCAGGCCAGGCCGGCCTGTGGGCCGTAGGCTTTTTGTGCATCCCGTGGGAGTTTTAAATAAAATACATTGACTTATAATATAATTCAATTATTAAATTAATAGTAAAAGATTAAGAATTAATTACTATATTGAATAATATATTCATAAAAATATAATAAAAATTTAACAATATTATGATTATGCAATAAGACAATCGAAAATATAAAAACTAAAGTTTTATGATAAAATAACCATAAGATGATTTTATCTAATAATAATTTGTTAGTATTATTGAAACATATATATATATATATATATATATATATATATATGGTAGTGATTCTCATCAAATGGTTATTATGGATACTATTCCAACAAACACAACTTCAACCGAGACGCTTAGAAAACATGTTTGTCACTAATAAAAGTAGCAGCAAGAGGACAAATTTTTTTACATGCCATTACTCTTAGTGGAGGTATGGAACAATATTCTAAATACCCACACTTTAGTTAAATTTTAAAATATATATATATATATATATTTGTTTTTATAAATAATTTTTTAAGTAATAAAATTTAACATTGTCAATTATATTCAATGTATTTATTTGTATAAATATTTTTTTAAGTAATAAATTTAACATTTTCAATTATATTCAATGTATTTATTTGTACAAATATATAAATAATTTTTTAAGTAGTAAAATTTAACATTATCAATTATTGAAACAGTTTGATTATTTAAAATTTAAACTCCTTATTGTAATACAATTTGATTTAATTAATATAAATTACATTACAAATAAATATATTAAAACTATATAAATCTAACTAAAGTATGAATATTTAGGACATCCTTCATACTTTTACTAAGATTAGCGATACATATGCTACTACTTTATCTACCGCTACTCTTAGTAGTAGCGCGCGCGCGCGCACACACACACAGACACACACACACACACACACACATATATATATATATATATATATATATATATATATTATTACTACTAAGATTATATTATTTGACAAGAAAATAGTTTTTTGAGGATTATCTTTCCAAGTAGTAATTTGTCACTATTATTCAAATATAAATATAAATAATAATCTCATCGTCTAATTTTACTTGTACTAATTGACTTTTTAAGATTAAATTAACCAAATAGACAAATAAGTCGACTTTAATAATATATAACCAAATAAGTCGACTTTAAGATTAATAAATAGACAAATAAATTATAAATTATATAACCAAATAAGTCGACTTTAATAATATATTATATGTACTTTCTTGTGATAATAACTTTGTGCCTACATCTAATAAACTTAAGAATAATTTTTTATTCTAAATATAATCAATTTTTTCATAAAAAAATCAATTAGGATAAATAAAGCTGGACGAATGGAGTACATATTAATCAACTATATGATTAAATTATTAAATAGAAAAATAATAATTAGTAACTATATCGAATAAGAATTTCTAACAATAAAATTTAAAATATCAATAATATCACAATTTTGCAATAATACTTTTTGTTAGGTTCAACTGAGTCAAAAATAGGAATTAATAATATATTTTCACAAGTAAACATTTATAAGATTAACTTACATAACATTAATTAGTTAGAAATATTAAATAAGAATTTATTATTATTTAGAGAAGAATAAGTATAAATACACAATATTTAAATATAATATTCAAACACTTCATTCATATTAATAATTAAAAAATAGAGACATGACATTAAAATATGTGCTATGTCCCACTTTTTAATAGTTAAGATGGATGCAATGTTTGATTTTGTATTTGAGTATTGTGTATGTAGACTTGTCAATTAAATTATAAAGATATGTATATTTCAAGTATAAGTAAAATTTATTACTATTACTTAAATAATACAATTTTAGAATGAAACTATTTCTTTAAGAATTACTATACCTAATGTTAAATTATTATTATTAATCAGTCATTCCATTCAATTGTAAAACAAAAAATAAAAATTAATTACTCTATTCAATAAAATATTTATAATAAAAATTTAACAATATCATAATTTTAATATAAATCTCCATACTTTGCACAAAGAATACATGACAGTAGGATAAATAAATATGATAGTAAAAGTAAAATGCTGCGAATTCAATGGGTACAAGTCCTTGCTGTCCAAAATATAACAGAAATGTAGACCTTTTAATAGTTAACTTGACCTTGAGATATTTTAAAATTTAAAAGTAGAAAAATTAATTTAATTTATAAATAAGTTACAATATTCATAATTATATGATAATAAATTCAAAATCAATTTTAATATAATTATATTATATTAACCCTAAAGTTACAACCTCACTTCCACATTAGCTTTGTATAGTGAAGTTTAGCCATCTTTTTTTTATTATATGATGCAAGTTTTTAATAAATGTGTATTTATATATTTTGATGTATTTAAATGTTATACTATTGTTATATATGTATTAAAATTTCCAGAATAATATAAAAAAAGATCAAGGTCGAAAACTCAAAAATCCATTCTTTCCCGCTCGGTAGAACCCTATTTCGCCTAAATTGTTTTGAAACACTAAAAATAATAAGTTGAAAGAGGAACCAAATTCTTCGATCAAGAAAGAAAAACTCTTTGTATTTTGATAGGTTTCCACATTTAAATTAGTGGCAGCTATAAACCTGTTCATTTCGGTTATAGCAATAGCACCATGGGAGTGTCACTGCTATAATCTTTATGCGGGATATGTCCTTAATTTTTGTATTTTTTTTTTATTTTTAATATAAATAAATTAACAAAAAAAAAAAAAAAAAAAACTCTTTGGTAGACTAAGTTATAATCCAAATCGTCCTCACCCTTTTTTAACAAATTAGTGAAATGTTAGAATCCATAAAAATTTAGCCGTTGATAGACAGACTACTTTCGTTCAAATGTCACTCACTGGTGCATAAGAGATTGAGTTATCCACTTTCCATAGCTATCAAATATCGGCATGTAACTGAAAGCGATGAGATTCGATCAACAAACAAAGAAAATTGGTCCATCAAAGATCGGACACCATTGTAATTCCTCAGATATATATTTGGTAAGTCTTCAAATTTGTATCACACTAAAAAAGTGTTATAATAAATATGCCACGAAGATGGTAAATTTACTTTAGACAGTCTTTGCATGCATCATGAATATGTTTACTTGAATGAATAAGATCGGGTAGTGGGATGAAATTAATAAACTTTATGCTTAGACTATGCTACTTCTTTACAATTTAAGGAATTTGATCTCCAAAAAAAAGTTATGGTTTGGAATGTTGCTACTAGTAGCATTTGTCATTGTTCAAAGCTTTTTCTTTTTTTAAGTAATTCTTATCCAAATAGATTATATATTCATTCATCTTTGGTTAATTGGGTTTCGATTTCCTGGCCCATAGACGCAGATTACGGTGGATGGGTTTACAACGGCGCTCGTGGTTTTTGGTTAGCATCGACACGCGTTTTATGTTCAGGGCGCCGGTTGTCTGCCGATGAGATCCGCAGTCTCACTATAAAACCCTAACTCATCCTCCCCAAACCCTAACCCACAGCCTCCCCTTACCTAATTCAAATACTCCTCCCGGAAATGAGTTGCAGCGGCGAAGGCGAAGACGCCGACGACGAATCAGAAGACAATGAAAGAGATCTGCTTTGCCGGCATGGTATGTGTTGACGTCAGATTTTGGACGTGGGCCGAAATCACCGGGTCGGCCGACCCAAAACGCGCCACCAATGAAGAGCCCAAAATATGCTGGAATTAAAGATATTTGATCGAGTAAATATTGAAAATAATAACACAATAATTTACGTGGAAACCCAAATCGGGAAAAACCACAGGTGACATGCCGGAAATCCACTAGAATGATATAGGATGTGTTACAACATAATCATTTGTAGCGAGACGATAATATTTCTTCATACACGCAGTGTATATCACTACCCTTCGATATTTACCGACGTGTATGAATGGTGCTCGTCGTTTACGCTGTATATTACAATAACCCTGAGTATGTCGGTGTGCCGGATTATGACCAAGATGGAGTATCCCGGTGCCGTATTTGGTGTGACGGAGAAGAAGACCCCCTCTTCCCTCTCGTGGTGATGCAGTCTGTTTCAAGTGCTGATGATAGTCCCTTCCTCCTCCTCTTCATGAAGTGTGCCCTTGTAGATCTTCATCCTCCCTCTTCCCTTTCCTGATTCCTAGTATCTATATGCCTCTAAAGTGACCGCCCCTCTTCTCTTATGCTTTGCCTATATAAATATGTACCTGACCGCCTCTTACCCATATAATATTAAACTATTACAAATATCCTAACGGTGAGTCACCACCCACCCATCCACGTGTGCACCAATGAATGGAGGTACAACTGTATCATACCTACACCTAGTCTTGCTTTATTAAATATTTAAAGGATGATATGTGGCCCAAATATTTACATCCCAACAGTATGTTTCATATTTTTATTTTATTTTTCCTGGATGTTTTTAGCAGATCCCGATTTGCCAGTGGGCGGATCCAGGACTATATCGCAGGGACCCAGGATTACACTGTTACTTCAATTAGTTAGGGCATGGATTGCAGTTAATTTGTTTTTCTTTTCATATTTGCTTAGATACATATTTTCATCCAGTTTTTGTTGTTGTTGATAATGTACAGTTTACAACCGCAGTCGGACTAATCTCTTCAGCTTGGACCAGTCTTTCTAAGATTTGTGGCCCCATTATTAGCATTTTTGTCATAACAATTGCTGTAACTGGGATTCGATCCCAAGATGTCCGGATTTTCATCCAGTTGTTTCTGTTGTATAAATGATTTTTTCCCCTTGATTTCATTTAGCATTTTTAGATGGATCAAGGCTAAGTAGTTTGCAGTTAGGGTTTCTGTTTTAATGTTTTTCTTTTCTATGCTTGAAGTGCATAGCAACTCAGTAACATAATCCCAAGATTACAACAATCCAAAGCTTGATGAATGTAACATTTTTCAAATTTGAGGATTTCCTTGTAGAAATTAATAAATCGAGACATCCGCACCTCCAAAACTAGAAAACCTAGGTGCCTCCTACTCCTAGATTGGAGTTGAGATTAGAGTCACTGGTTGGCTAGGAAACATATCATATTTTATTATACGATGGGCGACCCAAAATCCAAGTTTTCAGTTTACTTCCACATGTAATGCGCATGCATCATAACTAGTACACATATGTATTTCTCTGTGGATGGCATTTAATTTGTATATACATCTGGATTTGCAAAGTATGGATATTGCTTCTTTATGCTGTTAGGTTTTTTCTTTAATATATATTTTTGGTTTGGGAAAAAGCTATTGAATATGCTAGTGAAGGACAATGTGGATCGTTTGATCAGGTTTACTAAATCCTTGTTGCTACTTGTTTATAAACAGGCGTTTTTAGGTGGTTGTTGATGGCATATCATAACAGATTCTTGCTCCAGGGATGAAACACCCATTTTGTCAGCAGATTCACTGCTGATGCTTCACTATCGCGTAAGTCTACTTGTATCTTGAGTTTATTGTTGGTAACAATTGTTCACTCTAAATTATTTTGAACCTTGAACTTTTAGTTTAACATTTGCTCCTTGCTGGTATGATTGTGATAATTATTCATTTTACTTATTTTGCAGATATGCTAGAGGTGCACACGATCAGTTTTAACTGGTGAGGTGCTTTCCTCATTAGTACCCATTAAAAAAGAGGAAACAAATGCAAAATTCTTTTCGTTTGGCTCCATTTAGTTTATGGGTGTGTTTGTTTATGATTTACTCTTATAAATTTCAGTTGTACTATTGTCTTAATCTTGTCTCTCTTCCTGGCAGTACCACCACCACTTGCATATTGGGCTTACCTGACAGCTTTTGAGCTCAATTTTTATTGAAGCTGGGTCATTAGGCAGTGTGTCAATGTCAAATGGTGCAGCTGCTGATTGTGGGGGCGTGGATATTGGTAATGCACAAGCATATGGGTACCCAGGTGCTAATACTGATGTCAGGACCTTTCATGGACTGAAGAATGAGGACGGTAATGTTCTGCTATAATAGCTGGTTTTCTTAGAATATTTGCTTTCAAAGAATAGTTGCTTTTACTGTCTCTCTCCAGGATTATGGTCATTGTCCTAGTAAGTAGTAACTATGTATCACTCGTTTTGTTCACTGTTCTAGTAACAATGTCGCTGTGATTGTGTACGTCACTAGAAATATTCAGGAATGGGATTATTGATCTCCTCATGTACTAGTTTCCTCCCCACCCAACATGAATTTTGAACAAGAGGTTCCCCTACATATGCTTACCATCAACCCCACATTGTGCAACATATTCTTTGTTTCAGCATGGTATTTGTATTTTGAAAACCCACACTCAATAAAAGAAGATTACTGCAAAACCTGCATTTATTGTTTTTCTGAATTGAGAAAAGCACATCCAATAAAAGAAAAGAGCATTGCGCACCACCTTCTTCATTTCAGCAAGGTATTTTGAAAACACTCATACATAATAAAAGAAAATTAAATATTGGTGCTGATTGCTAAACCTACGTTTATATATATTTTTTAGAATAATGTAATGACTTATCTATCTGTAGCCCAACTTCTAAACAGCACATTCTTCATTTCAACAAGATATTTTGAAGTCTTTTGAAAAGATACGTACATAATAAAGAAAACTAAATAATGGTGCCAATTACAAAATCCACATTTATTGTTTTTCTAGAGTTAATATAATGAGTTATCTATCAGCAGTCCAACTCTAGAACAGCCTAGTTTTTATAGAAGTTGGTGATTATTTTCCGTAATGTTATGTTTGATTCTAGATGAACTAAAGTTAAAAGAATATGTTCATCATATGTTAGCTTCTATGATTTGTTTCTAGTTTTGGTACTAAATTAACTAATGTTGAAAGAATATATTCATCATTTTTAGCTTCTATAATTTGTTTCTAAAAAATTATGAAGGATATCATTTACTTTCTATAATTATATTAGGCGAGTGTAAAGTGAGTACTTAAACTAGTTATAATGTTAATATTGTTTCATGTTGCTATGCAGGCGAAATTCCCAATGTCGGTCAGTTCAGTATGATGTTGTAAAGGTTTCAAAACAAAGCCTAATAAAACTTGCAGGCGTGAGTAGTAAAGGACCTTTAAGAGAACATGATGATGAACTGAAACCTTGCTGGAACAAGCCTCAAAAGTAACTGTAAGTTCTGAGTCTTGAAATTTCTTGGACTAAAATGTCTAATTTTATACATTGAGGACAGAGATGTATGTTTTTGAAACATCAGAGGAGGTTTCTGTATTTAAAGGTATTAAGTCTGGAATGTAGATTTAACTGTTCTATTGAAACCAAAAAAAAAAAAAAGATTTTATTTAATAAACAAGGTTTTATGAGTTATCCTTTTATCATTTTTAGACTGGTTGCTTGGAGTCTGCTATGCGTGTGTACCTTTCATAATTTATTAGGCTTGTGTTCTGTTTGGTTTAAGCGGCAGTGTATTTGTTTAGCAATTTTTTATTGTGACGCTTCTCTATATAACCCATGTTTTTAATTATGCTGGTTTTTATGCCCTCTTTCTTAGTGGTATTCCAGTGTCATCCTTAAACTTGAAATCATCTCTGATAAAAAGAAGTTATGCTGGCTTTTTCCAACCTATAAGATTTATTAGAAGATTCAATTATCCTCTATTTTAGTAAATTTTGTGGTGCTTTTATCATGTTGATATTGGTTGAGTTTATAGCAAGTTATATTATTTGATTAAGTTGGGTTTTCTGTGCAGGTTGTAACATAGTTATATGTGATGAGTTTTTAATATTTTTTTAAAATTCTTTTTTCCTGCATAGGCTGTTATTGAGTTTGTAACAAGTTATATTTGACCGAGTTTGTTTTACTGCACAGGTTGTAACAAGGAAGCGCTGGGAAGTGAGCAACGGCAGCGAAAAGCTAGTTAATCAGCAGTTCAAGGAAGTGAGCAACAGCAGCGAAAAGCTAGTTAATCAGCGGTACAAGGAAGCGAGCAACAGCAGTGAATGTTAATCAGCAATACAAGGGTACAAGGAAGCGACGCGACGACGATACAAGGAAGCGATGCAACGACAGTACAAGCGACGTGACGATGGTACAAGGAAGTGACGGCAGAGAAAAGCTAGTTAATCTGCAATTACAAGGAAGCGACTCGACGACGGTACAACGAAGCGACGACGACGGTACAATGAAGCGATTTGACGGCATACAAGGAAGCGACGACAAAGAAAAGCTAGTTAATTTGTCTTTTTTAGTATCTATGTTTTGGCTTTGCTTTAAGAAAGTGATTAGTGCTCGTCTTTAGAAGTGTTTTTTCAAAAGCAAGCGACGGCAGTACAAGGAAGCAACGAAATGCTAGTTAATTTGGTTGTTTTTAGTATGTATGTTTCGGATTTGCTTTAAGAAAGTGAGCAGTGCTTTTCTTTTTAAATATATTTTAAAAAGCAGTTTGTTTTTGGTATTGACAAAGTTGGCCATGGTCTAGTGAGATTGTTAAGATTCTTTTGGATTTTGCACCGAATCAGAGATTCGCATCACACTCAACAGCTAGGGAGCGGATCTCTGTCACACTGAAGACTATTCGGATCAGGAGATCCTCAAACAGCCAGAGAGGCATCTTATGTTGACTCTCAATTGCTCGGATCAGGAGATCTTCTGTCAACTCTCAAGACTGCTTGGATCTGGAGATCTTCACTGCTCAATTGCTGAAGGATCGTGCCTCACACTCCTCTCCATCGCGGAGGGCTTCCTTGGCTCTTAGATTTGCATCTTGGTCTGACAGGTAAATAATACTTAGATTTGCTTGGCCTGACATGTAAATAAGATGGACGAAGGGCTGCCTTGGCTCTTAGATTTGCATCTTGGTCCGACAGGTAAATTAGCGATTGCACATTTTGCCTCGGCTCTTAGATTTTCTTGGCCCGACAAA
Source organism: Hedera helix (assembly GCA_947179155.2). Classification (NCBI taxonomy): domain Eukaryota; kingdom Viridiplantae; phylum Streptophyta; class Magnoliopsida; order Apiales; family Araliaceae; genus Hedera; species Hedera helix. Next base: position 39,575,952 of record OX359285.1, read on the forward strand.
TAATTAAGTGATTTCACACATGTATTGTGCGGCTTCAATGTGCAAGTTTCTTCCAATATTTTGTTATGGCCGTAATAAGTTATCAGTTCATTTCCAATGTAATCATATTCTTCCAATATTTTGTTATGACCGTAATATTTTGTTTGCGGTTCTTAGATTATGTCCGCTGTAGACTTGTATTCTCTCTCCTCTTTTTTTGTTCTGTAAAAGTAAATTTGAATTAGAAAAAAAATATAAAATTTTGTACAAAAAGGAACAGAGGATAACTCTCCAACAGGACCAGCTGAGCTAAAACAAAACCAAACAGGTAAAGGCATGCCTAGCCCCCAACTGGACATATAAACCAAAAGGAAAAAATTCCCCGAGCCAAACTAAACTAAAATCTCCTGCTTAATAACCCACTCCATGGTTAGGAATCATTTTTCAAAAGTATTTAGAACTTTCTTACCGTGATGAACTTTATCTCTAATATCTTGCTGAATACAATCAACCATCTGCAGAGCAGAATTTAACCTTTCACCATGCTCAGTTTTATTTCAAATGCCCTGGATAGCAAGCAATCTAATCCAACTTTGAAATGAAGTTCCTTTTTGAGGAAGCCAAGCACAACCTTGATCCCAATTGTTTGGACATTCAGTAAGATTGTACCTTCTTTTAATAAATTCCCAAAGTTGTCTTGATTGAAGACAACTCTTTTTGTTTCAAAATTAGAGATATAATTTGACTTTTGAGGTGGGCAAACGACGACATATTAAACTTCAAAATTAGTAAGACTTATAAAAATTTAGAATAAAATAAATTTTGTGATTAATTATTTTTGTCATGTACTATACAATCATAATAATTGTATCAATTAAATTTAAATATATTCACATTAATTTGAAGTTTAATGTATTGTTGTTTGATCTCAAAAGTCAATTTGTATCTCTAATTTTAAAAAGAGGGGGGAGTAAGTGATTTAAATCCTTTTCATCATCTTGACATGCCACAGGGTTTCTCCAACTTGTCCTTTCTGGTAAGTCTACCTCTGAAAGCTAACCAGAAGATAAATGCATGTTTAGGAATGTTTCGCTTAAACCAAACAATTTTATTCCACCCACTGTAAGCTTTTTCTCCCTAATAGCTTTCCAAGTAGATTTAATAGAATAATCCCCATTTCCATTTGGTATCCATTTAACACTATCTGTGGTATCCATGGAAACAAACACCCTCCTAGCTTCTTCATCCACAATTACTTGTAGATCAGTGATAACTGATCGATGCCATACCCAATTTCCACTGAAAATCACATCTTTCACTTTTGACAATTCAGTCAGGCTGGTATATCTCAATATTCTTGTCTCATGTCTTAACAAAAGAGGACCATAAGGATGCCAGTTATCATGCCATAGAAAAGTATCACATCCATTACCAATGGCATACTTTATTAGTTTCTGAGCTTTGCCCCTCAACTTCATTAATATTAACCACGACCAAGAAGCATTAGTAGAAGTTTTACAAGCCCACAAACATCGACCCTTTAATATATATCAATGTATCATGTCTAGTCTATTGATCAAGTTGGCACAAAAGGAGGGATATAAGAATTTCATTTGCTAATTTTTTTTTTATAGCTAAGATAAGATTTCCTTTTTATTTTGGTGGAAAGAATAATATTACATAATCTACTAATCATCACAAATTCATTAGATCCACAATACTCATTATATTTAGGCATGCACATGAAATAAAATATATTTTTAAAATTTATGTATTTGTAAATGGAAATGGAATGAAAAAAATATCAGTTAACAAAAAATCCTAATAAATTCTTAAAAAGTTTTTTTTTCCTCTTTCAATTTGTAAATTCTAAACATCTTTTAAAAAAAATTGTCCCCCTCAATGTTTTTAATGATGTCAAGAAAATCCTTAAAAAGAAGAAATATATAGACGGAGGGAGGGAGAAACCCCACCCTACTCCGTCAAGAAGTGAATAAAAGAATCCTTCTGATGCTCCTACTTTTTCGTACCAAATTTTAACCTATTTGGATTGGATTAATCACACTTCCGGTGCCCATTTTCACGATTCGGATTTTCCTTCCCCAAAACCCTCTTTTCATATCCCAAAACCTATATAAAAAATTTCATCTAAACCTTACCATTCTTGTATATTTATTCCTCACAAACCCATTTCAAGATTGTGTTGAAATAGCAGCAGCGGCATGGATTCCCCTTCCAATTCCAATGCCATTCGTGTTGTTTCCACTTTCACTTCCCCTTTTGAAAATTCTCCCAGGGCAGAGGATGGTAATACTCCATTCAGAAAGCCCCTCAGCCTGTGGCCTGGAATGTACCAATCACCAGTCACAAATGCTCTCTGGGAAACAAGGTCTAGTATTTTTGAAAGACTTCTTGACCCACCACTCGATGCTCCTCCTCAAAGCGAATTGCTCACAAAAACTCCGTCGCAGAGCCGCACCGCCATTCTCTATAACTTTTCAACTGATTATATTTTGAGAGAGCAGTACAGGGATCCATGGAATGAGGTCAGAATTGGGAAATTGCTTGAAGACCTTGATGCCCTTGCTGGCACCATTTCAGTCAAGGTACAATCTTTTTCATTTCTTTTTACGAATTTGGGGCTAGTTCTATAAAATGGGTTGATTGGGAATTTGGGATATGTCTCCTTGACTTGAATAATGGATGCAATAATCTAAGTTACATAAATTTAGTGATGAGCACCAGGTATTCTGTAAAAATGTTGAAATTTGTCTAATATTCTTGTACTCACTTGCTAGCTTATGTAATTTGACAATCTTCTTTGAATTGTATAACGTTCATGATATGTGGCCTCCAGTAATATGTATTTCTGCTTGTGAACTAGCACTGTTCTGATGATGATAGCACGACAAGGCCTCTGTTGCTGGTCACTGCTTCTGTTGACAAAATGGTGCTGAAGAAGTCAATCAGTGTAGACATTGATCTTAAAATTGCAGGTGCTGTTATATGGGTTGGGAGGTCCTCGATTGAGATTCAAATGGAAGTCATGCAACTCACTAATGGTAATTTTTAAGGAGCAACTTTGCCGCTGCAAATTAGTAAAACCTTATTACTCAACAGAAAATAAGTGCTTTGGTTTCATCTCATTGGAATAGGGATTGGTAAAAGAGAAATTTTCGTCATTTGTGGTTCACTCGAATAAACGTAGTAAGGGGTATCCTATAGTTATTGTAGATTAATACACGATCTGTATAAGAAACAGTTGTACAAATAGCCATATCAAATAAAAAATTGCCTTTATATGATTTCTAGTGAGATCATAAAAGAAGTAGATTGGAAAGAATCCGTCAGAATAATTTAAACGGAGTTCCGCAGAGAATGAACTCTGGGAGGGTAGAGTCAAAATTAATATGATAAAATGTGCAAAACTAAAGTTGTAATAAGGGGAGCACACTCAATGAAAAAGGATTTATTCTTCCCCGATTCTTTTTTCTTTTCTTTTTTCTTACGACACGATAATCAAATCGCGTTTTTCGTATTTTTTGAACTTTGGCTACATATATATTAAACTTATATTCATGTCTAGAGGGTGCAAAAGTCTTTCCTTAAAAAGAAAGAGAATCTTGGACATGGATTAATTTCATACCACCCTGCACTTGTCTGTAGGATTCGTAGAGCTTTAAAACACATTTTGTGTACCAAAAAGTACCAGATGACATATTTGATAACTCTTCATTGAAAAAACTCAAATCTCGTATAGTGCCTGATGGTATATAATTTTGGGTAAGAAGGTAACTTTACACTTGTTTTTGACTATTAGTTGACTTCATTTCACCCAAATTTACTTCGAACTTTGAAAATTCTCCGGATGTAGTTTAAAATATATTACTTTAGGTCTTCTAATGTTCTTACTTTTACTCTATATTTCAACAACAATGTTTAGTTGCATTTATTTTGGTCCCTCTTTCCTCATGTATGATCATTATTGGATCTCCCTCAAAAACTTTACATCCACTGAACTATGAATTTCTGGGAAAAAATCGTTACTATTTTAATATTTTGAAGCTTTGTTGAGAACATTGCCAAGAATCTTGTCATAGAGTGTAAACCTAAACATCCTGGAGTTGCACTTTAAGATTGGTGGCTCAATCTAGATTGTGTTACCTTGTGATTTTGAGGCAGGACTAGCATACTAGTAAGCTCTTCTATCAGCCAGATTTTTGAGAATGCTAGTAACATCAAAGAGGTACAATAAAAAATAAAATTGAGAGTTAATATTTTGTACCGGTGCTGACTTCAAATTTGTACCTACCTCAGACTGAAATTTCTTGATACTCCTCAGTTATCTTTATACTAATTGTCTTCCTCTTGCATTTCTAAATAAATCTTTCTGTTCCTTTATTGCCAAAAATCCTGTCAAATCAACTCTGAGGAACTAATTTTATGATCTCACCAAATACATCAACACAGTATGCCGATCATCTCTCTATCTTTTCTGAATTGCTGTCATATTGACCTGAAATATAACTGGATAAGCAAATATTAATTAGTTTTGACATGGGGGAAATTTTGTTGCAGGGAGCACTGATGCTTCAAAATCAGTAGCTCTTATGGCCAACTTCATATTTGTGGCCCGAGACTCTAAGACGGGGAAAGCTGCTCCAGTGAATCGACTCTCTCCAGAAACCAAACAAGAGAAGTTGCTTTATGAAGAAGCAGAAGCAAGAAATGAACTGCGGAAAAGGAAGAGAGGAGGTGACAGAAAGGATATCGAGCATGGAAATGTTAGCAGACTTGAAGCTTTATTGAGTGAAGGTCGAATCTTCTCTGACATGCCAGCCTTGGCAGATAAAGACAGCATTCTTCTCAGGGATACACGTCTTCAGAACTCTTTGATTTGCCAACCACAGCAAAGGAATATCCATGGTCGAATTTTTGGAGGATTTTTAATGCACCGAGCTTTTGAATTGGCTTTCTCAACAGCCTATGCTTTCGCTGGCATGATGCCATGCTTTCTCGAAGTCGATCACGTCGATTTCTTAAGACCAGTTAGTACCCCCACTATCAACCTGGATAATTTATCTACTTTTGTCAACTTGACTTTGGACAGAGCTCTTTGATTGAAAGGGGGGAACTTTAAACCTTAACATACTTACTGTCCTTTCATTCTCCCCTCTGACACCATCTTCCTCTTTGCGCATTAATTGCATTGCATTCGCAGGGAGAGACAACTTACTCCCCTTATAATCTTGCTGTGCTTAAATGAAAATCATTTCATCTTCATTAGTTGAAGGGGATGTGGGTTGGGATGGAGTGAGTTCATAGCATTGGCATTTCTGTCCACGGATTCCCAGCATATTTTAACACCAGCACTGAACCTGCTGCAACAATGGCTTTTCCTGATATGTTCAATTTGTTGTTGGTGCTGCAGTATTTTTCTCTCTTTTTTAATTTTTTCCCCCAAGAATCACTGGTGCTTATGCTTTATTTTAACGAGATGGGCATCAACCATACATTCTTACATGTCTGCATTTTTTACTGCAATGTCTACTATATTAATATCAATGTTACATCTTTTTCCAATGGATTAGGTGGATGTTGGAGATTTCTTGCATTTCAAATCATGTGTCTTGTACACGGAATATGAGAATGCAGACCGGCCCTTAATTAACGTCGAAGTTGTCGCTCATGTTACAAAGCCTGAGCTGAGGTCTAGCGAGGTATTCTGCAGACCTAGTAAACATATAAGCTTTAAACATTTCACACAATGTGCATAAGGTCATCCCACCATGGGAGCCTGTAATTACCAAATTACCTATGTCAATCAAAACGAAAATCATTTTAGATAACTTCTGTCCTCGTATGTGTGTACCCTCTGGAGCAGGTGTCAAACAAGTTCTACTTCACGTTCACCGTGTGTCAAGAAGCAAAGGCCAAAGCTAATGGATTTAGGATTCGGAAGGTGGTTCCAGCTACAGAAGAGGAAGCTCGTACAATTTTAGCGCGCATGGAGGCGTAGCCACTGGATCAAACATATGATGGAGGCCACGGGATCAAACTTATGATGGAGTAACATATATTTTATATATATTAATAACATCACACAGTTATAAACTAGGTCAGTAAGTTATTATGCAAGTATGAACATAGTTGCATGAAATGCAGTTTCTCCAAGAACTACCACCCCGAAATTTGAACTGTTTGTACTATTTAGTGTTATGCAGGGAACTAACTCCCTTGCTATATATATGCTCCTATTTTTATCTACTGGATTTAAGATGTGTTTATTATATGATCATATGATCATTTCTAGGTGCCTTTATTGACATCCCAAAAATATGCTGTACTATTTATTTCATCACAAGTTTCTCCTAGCTTTGTCTAATACAACAAGTCTTATTGTTGTTCAACTCCCTCCATACCAGAATGAGAATCTAATTAGGTATAATGTTTTTTTTTGGACGTTTCAAGATGATGATAGTTCATTCGTTCACTTACAAACTCAATAAATCAAATCTCATTATTTTAATCTTGACGTTTGATCTGCTGAATAAGACGTGTTTTCTTTTTAATTTTCTGAATGCAGCCTAGTTACTTGAATTGTGGAAGAAGAAAAATACTAGTAATTAATGACGGTGCTCAAAGAAGCTTCTCCCTACACCGTCTTATCCTTGTTATAATACCCAGTGAAATACTGCTAGTCTATTATCATATCATACTCCTGTTTAGGTCCGATTCCAAGGAGTGATTCAACCTCTAGATTTATACTACTATATTATTGAGGGAACATGTCGGTGTGTTCGTTCCTTGTGCGTTCAGCGCATATATATCCTTGTGCGTTCGTTCTGATATTCCATCATCATTATTGGGCAAAGAAACGGGAAACAGATCCAGCATCATAGATGGGGCCTTCTCTCTCAACAGCTAGAATTAGGCAATCTATTTTACTAATAATACTTTAGCCACATGCTAGAGGAAAATTCATTTTCTTTATTTTACGAGTACGATTTTCTCTTCTTCTTCTTCTTCTTTCTGAACATTTTTATGATATGGTCCATGGTTTTTTTTTTATCATTAATTTATGATTGAAACTTAAAAGAAAACTTGAGGGAAAGAAAATAAAAAGAATATGGGAAAAACGCTCTTAATATGTTATTATAATGTCATGCAATGTACCAAAAAAGGCAGAGAAGAGGGTAGAAAAGTTGAAATCCCTCTGATGGATTAATTCCAACTTTTGTATTATTATGTTCTTTTCCCTTTAATGTTGGCCATAGTTGTTAAAGAAAAACAACAACAACAACGGTCATCTAAAGTGAAAGGGCAACCACTATTAGCTTTTGGGACACAGTAGATGTATCATTTTGATAACACTCCACCGGACCACCACCATCGGATTCCCTCTATTTGCATCAGTAAAATCTGTGGAATAGCCGATCCCATATTATTTTACCCAAAAATATCATAAACCAATTATCAAATCATGAATGCTACCAGAAATCCCAATGTAATTTCATCATTGCATATTGTTCTGTCAAGAATCAATTATGCTTATAGACTGGAAAATAGTTCACTACGCCAAACTCCAAAAAACATATTATGCTTGTTATTATCAAGGTTTAAGCATAATTGACTGCAGCTCTGCTTAAAGATTTGAGCTTTAAGAAGAATAACCTGAGCTTTTGGTCGTTTTCCCATATACTTCTCATTAAAATGCATTTCAAAACAGAAAATTATTTGGGCAAATTGATCGAAAATAGTTGCTGGGACAACAATATGTTAACTTCAAGTGTATGCTTGTTTAACAGAACATCCCTTCTACAAATAAATTCACTTCATTAGACAAACGAATCATTCGCGGGTGTCTTATTCTTCTGAACAAATCTACTCTGTATATCTATAGATATAGCGCAAGTATAATTTTCAAAATCTTTTACATGGATCTATATAAATACAAAAGATAAAATTACATCTACCTAAAAATTGGCAGTCACCATCCTAAACAAGCTCCTAGCCAGCCTATACGAGTCATAACCATTAAGGACATGAGCTATCATCATCAGAGGAACTATACTGCCGTCTTCCCGGAAATCCAGCAAAACCGGGGGGCATTGTTGGATTTACTGGCACAGGAAATTTGTGGGAAGAACTGACTATTGTTCGCTCATTTATCATTCCTACTTCCTTGCAAACACGGTCAAGAATCGTTAAGAAGTCCCTCACTACCAAGAATATTCTGAAAGGATGAGCCTCTTCCTTGGCAGAGTTTCCATGAAAGTACTCAGTAATTTCTTTCACTAAAGAAAGTGCTACACTCTCCTGAGCTTGAATTCTTATCATCTCCTCCTCTGCCATTTTCATGAACTTGTTCATTGATTCAGAAAATCCTCGAGCGTTCTCCTCAGGTCCTATTGACTCATTCATTCTTACAACCTCAGCAATGTTCCCAATACCTTTAGAAAGCTTCAAGACATCACCATTAAGAACCTCCGAATCCATGGCTGCAGCTTTCTTCACATTTGTGAGCTCCAAACTGATACTAGAAACAACCTGCAGGCCAAGCTTCCTACACTTGGCATCCTCGGTGGCAGTGGGTTGCAAATTTTGGTTGGCATTAGAAAGACGAGCACCTTCACTTCTTATTATTTCCTGAACAACAAAATGCAAAAGAGTGGTTTTCCCGTCGGCGCCCTTGACATCAACAAGCTTAAGGAGTGTATCAAGTTTGAAGGCCTGGGCATCTCCACGGTTTGTTCCGACATTCATGCGGTTTCCAGTTTTGAGCACAGCTTCTAAAAGCTTTAAAAACATCCTGCTGATCCTCAGCTCTTCGCATGCTGCCTGTGTATTTAGAATGTCCAAGAACATATTACCAAAACAACTTGGTAAAAAAATGTGCTATCTATAGCAAGTAAAATATCACACAACTCGCATTAATAAAACTTCTCAATGATAGTCAAGGAGTTCTAACAAACCAAGTAAGCTTTACAGAGAAGTAACGAGTACATATGTCGTAACAAAAAGAAAAGAACATATCAATATCCAGGTCATTGACCATATGCATGCATTTGAGCATACTTCTTGCTTCCAAATATCTACCTAATTGTTGTGAGTTCTCAAATGTGACACTCCATACCCACGTCAATGAGATCATTCTATCCGTGCTTAGTCAAACAACAGCTTTTACTGTCAAATGCATCGTGAAAACTAAGGTGGTTATGTTTTAGCTCAGAACCTTCTAAAATGAAGTTTGCGTCTACAAGGAAAGTTCAACAAAAGCAAAGTGCGTTGCTTTAATTCCTTTTCTCCTGTTAACATTTCCTCACCCTCACCCTCACCCTCACCCTCACCATCCCATCTACCTATGTGCATGGGTTGACATTTAAGCCCTCTTTCATATGCAATTATTGTACTCTACATATAAGGGTTTTGGTCCAGGTTTTCCAAATAATTCCACAAACAAATCTAAATATAGCTTTTCTATTGACAGGTAACACAAACATAACTAAATACAATTAAATAAAAAACTACCTCCAGTGTTTCAAATGACTTTTTGACGTACTCAACCTCAGAATCGAAATTAGATATGTAGAGCATTGCATCAAGCCTTTTAAATGCAAAAGGTATATCAAGCATGGCCTTCAAAAATTTCTCGGCCGGACCAAGCTTGAATGGTGAATCATCTTTATACCCTTTCAGCTTACGTTCTTCCTCTTTAGTAGGAGCCATCTTTAATAAACTTTCAAGAAGCTCAGTTCCAAGGTTATCCACATTGCCTGCATACAAAAGTGCAAAACATGTTACCTTCTGTCATGAACAAGGATACTTGAAGCCAGCAATTACTGATGGAAAATCATAGAAGGACATGGATAGTTTCAGTTCTAAGAGAAGTTTTTTTTTTTCTTAATAAATACTAATAATTAGAAGTAAGTAATTGTTAGATATGTAAGCAAAACCGTACTCCAAAAAGCTTCTCCAACAGGCGAGAATGAGCACGAAAGAGTTTACCTATTTGGAAAAAGAAGTCAAAATCAACATTTTGACATATATATGCCAAATTCTATGCATTGTCACACACAACACTTTGTGGACATATCTGACTGTTGAGAAAATTCAACAATTCAATATCAATGCAAAAAATATATGAATAGAGTATAAACTAGACGAATATATTACCCAAAAAACCATATCGGACTCAAGAATTTGAACTCTTGTAAGAATCTTCATTTGATAGAGAAAAAGTAAGACGTTTGAATGCAAGAACCAAAAAGAAAATGGAGATTACCTTCCAAAAGAGCCTCGCAAACTTCCTCTATTGTCACATTGAGGGCCCTTAGCAAAATTGCAATGTTTTGTGACTTCTTCGGATCAAGTACACGATTTTCTTGGCTTGGTGAGGGAAGAACTGCATTCCGAGTTGTTTCCTTAGGAGTTGAACTCGGTTTATTCACAACAAACAATGTCTCAATCATCTCCTCATTCAATCTGCAACAAACCCAAAATTCAAAATACTTCCAAAAAAAATAATTAATCAATAAATTGAACCCAGCAACTACTATATATAACAATAATAACAAAAAGTAGCGTGGAATGAGTAGAGAATTTTACTTGAAGGAGCTCGATCTAAGCTGATCCCACACCATTTCACGGTCAGAACTTGCTCTAACTTTATCCCAGTGCAATGGCTTCAACTTCAATTTTGGAGTTTCCTCAATTGTCTCCAAATTTTCATTACTTTGAGGCAATTCTACTGGGGATATCAATGCTGGAGTTTTTAAAGTTACAGGCCTTGAAGGTGTAATCAGAACTGGTGGCTTCAATACCTGCTGAACAATTTTGGGGCTAGGAGTTTTTGGACTTTCCCTTTGTTTTGTCGGTGGTAGTGGTGGCGGCGGCGGCGGCGGCGGAGCAACAGAAACAGGCACAGAATTGCTAATTCTCGCCGGAGATTGGGAAATTTGATCTGATGATGCATCTGACAATCTTGGTGATGAGTCCCGGCTTTTAGTTAAACCTCTCTCCAGTGATGACGAAGAGGGTGATGGCGTGGCCGTGAAATGAAGCGACGGCTGAGGAGCAGAAATGTTCATTCTCGCCGAAGAAATTGAAATTCGATCCAAAGATGATACAGTGGAAACTCTTGGTGATGAATATTGGGATTCAGTCAAATCGTTCCCCGGAGAAGTCTGAAGAGCAACTAAATCCGGCGACTTAGTACTTGAGAAAGTTTTAGGGCTCAAACTGGCCGGGGGAGAAGTACTTAAAGAAACGGACCTTACCGGTGAATCCGAACCCGAAGGCGTATACGAAGAAGTAGTAGTAGATCCAATTTCTCTTTTCTCATCCTCAAAATTCTTTGGCTCATAAAAGGTTCTTCTTGATCCAGTCTCAATCGACCCTTTAGGGGAGTAAAATTCGTCATTTTCTTCTTCATCTGGAGTAAAACGGCCTGAATAATCTGCATTCCTATAATTATGCTGCTGCGGCTGCTGCCCACTGAGTCTAAGTGGAGGTAATGGCTGGAGGTCTGGGGATTCCATTTTTCTTGAATGAATGCCATTTGAAGGAGGAGGAATAGTATGAGAATCGGTAATGCCGCTATGAGAGTTGACAAGAGTGCCTAGATATAGAAATTCAGAACTAGTTTGAGGTGATTTTCGCGATGTCTTTGGATTTGGATTAGTGGGTACGTTAGCGTTTGAGCTGTTATGACTGGGTGTCTGTGGTTTTTGGTGGGTATCGGAAAAGTTTCGTTTTCCCCGTTTACGGATGTGGAGGAGAATGATGACGACAATGACAACGGCGGCGGCTAGGACCACGGCGACGGCGGTGGCGATGAGTTTTTTGGAGATGCGTTTGGTTTTGGGAGATTTGGGAAGGGAGAGGGAGGAGATGTTGGCGGGGACGGAGGAGGAAGTGATGGGTGAGGGAGGTGGCGGTGGTGGGGATGGGTAGGTTGGGAAAAAGGGCTGTTGGTCGGGGGTAGAAGTGGAAAAGGGGAGTTTCGGGGAAGGTGGTAGAGGGGATGGGATTGGGGGTTGAGATGGGGGAAAGGAATCTTGTGGGAAGAATGGTTGATGGAGAATGCGGCGGTTGTGATGGCGGGTGGGGGTGGCGGAGGATTGGAGTGCGCAGGATAAGAGGAGGAGGAGGAGATGGAGAATGCGCATTGTAGTGGTTTAGAGAGTAAATGCAGCAGCTGTTGCCAGCGGGTGTGAATGGGTACTATTTTTCACAGTTGAGATAGAGACAGAGAGAGATCTACATCATCATGGTCAGTAATGGAAACGGGGAGAGAGGGGAGGGGATGGACACAAGTGTGAAACAGTGAAGAAACAGCGGAGCGAGAGAGAGATTAAGGAGGGTGAAGTGCTGCTATGCTACTATTATTTGCTTCCAGCTAAGAAGATGCTGCTGAGCTTTGATACTTTCTCCTACCCAAATTAAAAGCCGATTTGATTGATGACATGAATGAATACTAGTACTAGTACTAGTTCTATAAAAAGATAACTTTTATTAGTTTTATCTTTAACATTTTCATGTCACCCCTTTTTTTATTTATGTTTTACACAAATTTGATAGTTTCTCCAAGCCGCAAACCAGTTTTAAAATATTTATTTAAAAAAAAAAGTTTTAATTTTTTTATATATAGTTATAATATTTTTTATGTATTTATTTTATTTAATTAAATATGATAATTCTTATGCATTCATGAAATTTTAAAAATAAATTGCCATGAGTATTTTATTAATGTTAAAATTTTCATACATATCATTAATAATTAAAAATAATAATTTAATTAATGATTACGGAATCAACTAAATTATAATTATTAAATATAATATTTATTACAATCGAGCCGACTCCATTAAATAATATAAACTATTATCAAATTAATTCAATTACTTTTATAATTAATTAAAAATTAAACTCAAATCAATTATTTAAATATAAGTTTTGAGACTCTACCCTCTACCTAATTAGTTCGAAAACACTTCACACAGTTTGTAGTGACGTGAAATAGATATTTTGTATTACTACTGTATTATTTAATAATTTGTTTTAAAACACAAATTTTTTTGGAGAACGTGAGGTAGGAGTTGAAAGGGAAAGAAAAAAAAAAAAAAGCAGCTTGAGCTTTTAATCTAGCTTGTGTAGCACGGTTGACTTTTGATTTATTGTCAACAGGAACGTTCAAATTTATGAGAGTTTATAAAGTAAAAAAAGATAACTATTTATATCTGAATTAAATAATTTATTCATAAATTCTAATCTAACAATTTTTTTAATATCTTAGCATAACTCGTAGTAATATTTAATAAATCACGCAATAAACACCGTTTCTTTCTTAAAAAGAGTATTAAATTCAAAAATCATTGGTGGTCAATTGCATTTAATTCTAAACTTTTTAAAGGTAAAAGCACTTTATACCTTCTTCTTCTTTTTTTTATCATAAATAAAATAAAATTTGGTGGAATTAATTTTATTTCTACTTCTCTCCTTTAAAAATATAAATATAAATATAAATATCCGGAATGGAAACAAACTTATCGATAGATAGATAGATGATAATACTACGTCAAAGAAAGCGGTCGTCAGTTTATCATTATTTTGTTGTTAGTTGCCATGTTAAGCTCCACTACTTCTAAACTTCTGAATATTTATTTTTTTACAGCCTCGTTTAATCTCAACACTTTTGGTTATGGAGTTAATGTCTAACAATAACTCATCAAGTCTTTGATAAATAATTTTAAATATACTTCATTGAACTTACAAATTATATTTAATTAAGTGCCGATCAAATAAATCTAAAAAGGAAACTCAAAATGATGCGCTAATAATTCGAGTCAAATTCTGAGTCTGAATTAAATTATAATATAATAAAATCTAATTAATTTTATCAATAATATTTTTTTAAATTATTTAAAACTATAACAAATTCGTTTATTTAAAAAATTATAATTAAAAATATTAACAATAACAACTTAAATTGCTCCGTACATATCTAAATATAACGAGGACCGAGGTGCGACACAATACTCTCCTTAAATTTAATAGTATAATTTTGGTAGGCATTGTAAGCACCGACACTTTGAAAGAGAATAGTAGTGGTAAGTGGTAACTAGTAAAAGTGGTAGTAATATTCTTTCTTCGTCCACATGCAAATATACGATGACTCAACAAGTACGTTAACCCCTGCTATTTCTATCACTGTTACTATTACGTACGTACTTTTCTGACCCTGACTCCCTCACCATACATACATACATATATATATATATATATATATATACACACAAACTCCGTCTGACACAACTAACTACAACAGCAAAAGCAGCTCCATATGGTGCGGATAGATGCATGCATATGCATATGCGTATTCACATTCATTTTCATCGTATTTTTCCAACTCGGACAAAACCCCTTTCCTTCCTCCTAACGTTTCTTTTTTCTGTACCTTGTCCTTTTATAGTCGCACATAATTTGGACTCATATTACCAAACAATCTTTTTATTTCATTTAAATATTAGATAATAAATTATTGGTTCCAATTCATATCTCACCATTTTTAGAAGGGTTCTCTTAACAAGTGTCTTTAAAGGTACGAAAAATAAAAATAATTTTTATTTGTTTATATATTTATACGAAATTTAATACATGAAGTACACTAGTATATTATTTTTTTATGCATTGAATTCAGTGTAAATACATAAATAAATATTATTATACATTGTTTTCAGCTAGAATATGCCCTTAAGACACATTCTAAGAAAATTCTTTCTAAAATAGCAATAATATATATATATATATATATATAAACATACACGCAAGAGGAGAAAAATCGTTGGTTGAATTAGTCTTTTTAGTGCCAAACGAAAATTATTATTTGAGTCGCAATAAATTCTCTCTAATAAAAATTAATATATAGATGCTAACTATTAAATGTATAAAATCAAGTGAAACTGAAAATCATATAGCATATATATTATATTAAAGTTATTTTCTAAAACTGAAAATCATATAAAAGTGAAGTAGTACTCTATGTCGATAAATAATTTCTCATTTTTTAAAATTAAATTTTAAAGAATTGATAATTAAAAGATTGTCTTACAAGGTCTCAAAATTAAATACAACTGATAGCAATTAGATTCACCATCAACTTCTCAAGTTAATAGTCTATTTGTGAAGAGTCGTTAATTGAATTTGGTTGGGAAACAGATTTAAAATGTACAACATCTTTTGGAAAAGTTGGTTAATCATACATACAACTCTCCCTCTCTCTCTCTCTCTGATGAGTAAGCTCACGAGTCCAAAATGAAGACTTGATTCACCTAAACGTACGGTTATAACAACAATAGAAAATCAATTCTCAATTCTATTAAATGTGTAAAATCAAATAAAATTATAAAACAGAAAATCACACTATATATCATGAAGGTATATTTATGTGCCATCAAAACTCTTGATATTAAATTTCACTTTGTAATATATAAAGAGACAAATTGAGGACTATCGGTTTGGTTAGCCGGGGCCTATTATATTAAAGTCGCAATAAAAAAAAAATTACAAAAATAATTAGGGTCATAATAATTAAATTTTCTCCAGCAAAAATTATTAAATTATGGTTAATATATATATATATATACACACACACACACACACTAGTTATTTATTATATACCAAATCAAGTGATGTCATTATGAGCATTAAACCACACACATCTATGGTATAATTAGGGAGGGAGAAAAATAATTACCTTCTTAAGACTATTTAACTCTTATGGTTTAAAAAAATATTATAATTTTTATCTCCTATTTTTTATTTCATTCTTAAATTATCTCTTTACTAATTAATTTATAATTTTTTATTTACATACATATTGTGTGCCAAGTAAGAATTTAAATAATGTACGATTATATATTCAAAATTTATTATTTATAAATAATAGTGTGTATGGTCTACACTCTATAACAATAACACTACATAAAAAGGCAAAATGAGGTCTATTAGGTCCGCAATAAATATGTGTTGACAAAATTTATCACATGGAGTTATGATTAGTGTATGCTTGCTAGTTAATTATTATGTCAAATCAAGTAGAGTCATGATCACTTAAATAAAAAATAGTTATATATTTAAAATTTATTATTTATGAATAATAAATAAATTGCATTAATTTTAAATATATATAAAAAAAATATTAAAACTCGCAATTGATTTAATATTGAATAACAAGCATATTTCTATATGTTTGCAATAAAAAATATAAATTGTAAATAATTTGAGATGTCACTTATTATCATTTAAAAAGACAAAATACATGAAGAAACATATTTTTATTTTAATAAATTAAATAGAAATATTATACAATAATAAAAATTAAAGGTACATAATTTATGCCCGCAAATTCGTGCCTTGCACAGGTTTAAGGGTGAAAAATGTTATATTCATTAATAAAATTAACTCAACCATGATTTTAGAATTAAATTCTCAAGATCGATTAAACCGAAAACTAAGCTTAAATATGATAATTTATTCTCTTATGCCGTACGTACGTAGGTAATTTTTTATTTGCAGTTTCTAATTAAATTAGACATGCATTTGTCGATTAATAATATATATTACCCGCTCAATACCTTAATTTCAAGTTCATCCATTTAAAAATTTTAAGATTATAAATGAGTCGAATTGATTTAAATTTTAAACTGTTCGGATTCAACTCGTAAAGTTAAATTCGTATTCAGATTCGAACTGTATTTAAAAAAAAAATCATATTCGGCTCAATTCGAATTTTCATTACTCGAATTCTATTCAAACTACTCGTGAATTTTAAATTCAAACTCAAATTCGAGTTTTCACATTATAACTAATTTTACAATGCATATAATTATTAATTGAGCTTATTATTTTACTTAGAAATAAAAAAATATAATTATAATTACACTTTAAATATATAAAATTATAATTAAAATTACAAATAAAAAAATAATAACTAATTATTCAAAATTTATTTAATTGTGTATATATTATAAGTGTTAGAGTTTATGCCCTAGAGGCTAATTATTTGATGTAATTGCTTAATATTTTTGATATTATATTTGATTGAATAAATATATTATTTTATTATGATTTCATTTACTGCGTTATATAAATGTTAACATAATAAAAGCCCTTAGAATAATGATACGAATTATATAGCTTTAAGTATGTGACTTGAACATGAGATTATATAATTATAATTAGTATTATTGCTCTTAAATGTCCCTAGTCGAGTATCATTGTTAATGGGACAACAATGATGCATTGAGACTAGTATGTGGATTGACTGATGGTCAAATCTCATTGGTCATAAATATATCAGATATTTGAGTCAATGCATAGGTACATGTTAGAGAACAATGTACTGGATTGACCCACCATGAGAATTCTACATGGAGCATTATGCAAAGTGTCATAAGAAATTCTTATAGTGACAATGATGTAATGATCCTCCGACCTGAAGTCACTATATTATTACACGAGAATTTGTGTACTTTGATATCATCAAATGTCATCTTTAATAGGGTGGACAATAAATGTGATTATTGGGTACATCATGAATTGTGTGAGGAATATGAGTGATCTAGATGGAATTTAACCCTCCTATATATTAGGGGTGATATCCACAGGCCTCTTGATTGAGTAGAACTATGAAATGCATGGCCATGCTCAAATATTGATTTGTTTCATATAGTCTACTCATTGATCAAGAAAACTCAGATTAAATTATGAAGAGTATGACACATTCCATGCCTCGAGTTTAATCTAGGATATAAGGTTAAAAGGATTAAATTACATTGAAACATTGGTCACGAAAAGGTTGTATCGAATCACCGATCTTATTATTATTTGGGTAGCAGTGATGCATTACTAGATGCCGCTCACTGTTTATAATTTTATAATATGATTTTAAAATTATTGCCAACATAATAATAACCTATTGGTTCACACACGTAGAACGTAATTAAAAGGGAATTAATTTAAATTGTAAGTATTTTAAATATGTCAATATGATTGATAGTATTTAAAAATTACGAATTTAAATTAATAGGATAATTTGTATATATGTATATTAATTAAGTGAGACTTAATTAAAATATAATATATATAAATTCGGATTTTATTTTTTTATTTATTTTAGGTTTTAGTTAATTCCTATTAACTACTATATATATGATATATCAGTAGTCTAAAAGTCACGTAAGGAAAAACTAAAACCCTAGCCGCTTTCAGAAAGAGGCTAGAGAGAAAAATAATTGAAAAATCCTGATCTTGGTGGCTAGTACCGCGGTTCCTTTTGCTGCAGATCATGGGACGATTCGCGGAGCGTTCATGTGGATACCGTAGAGACGCAGTCGCTGGATTGCGTTGAAGATTCGAAACTGTTCCAGAATTCAATTGTCTCCTGTCCATCTCAGATAATCGGTAAAATAATCTAAACCTCTGATTAATCTGTTTTCGCTTGGATCCTGTCTTAGGGTTTCGAAAAAAAATTTAAATTCCGCTGCTTACACTGTGTCGAAACCCTAACAATAAGATAATGTATATAGTATTTATTCAAATATATATCAATCGATTATATATCGAATCATGATTAAAAATTCGAGTAGGTTGAATATTTAATGAGTCGAGAATAATCGTATTCAAATTTTACTTGTAATTTTATTTAAATTATTTTTTATACTCAGATTTAGATTATATTATTAATAAATTTGAATCTCATTTATATTTTTTTTGAGTCAAACCTAAATTGTTTGATTCGATTTATAACTTTAAAAAAAACTCGTGTGACATACATGTTATATATATATATATATATATATACGTGTGTGGGTATAGCAATGGTCGACAATGCAGTAATAGTATTAGCCAGAAAGATAAAAACGCAACGATTAATTTATGCTTTTATATGTATGTATGGATGTATGAAGCACATATTTTGTTGCTTGCCTGCCTATTTTGTGGCTGGTCTGTTTTCCATTGAACAGTAAAGCATGCACGCATGCAAACATAGGTTGTCTTTCTTGCCTCAATGCAAGTACATGGCCGACAATTATTTACTACTCGTGCAAAATTATTGCGCACTACAATTAATTAATTAATGTAAATCATAATAATCAACTCGAGTATATAATAATAAACACTACTACTATTTTTATTTTATTTTTGAGCAAAGACCACTCCTTATGTGATGTGATATACTTGGGAATAGAAGAATCACTACTTGCATAATATTGGTTTTGATTTTAGCATTATAATAATAATAATGGTTTTGAAAAAGCTGGGGGCCTGCCTTTTCAAGCGTAAAAGACACAAAGAAAATCCAACTTTTGAAAAATTAAAAAGAGGGGAAGCTATAAAAGGATAAAAAGCAATTATATATATACATAGATACATACATATATGTGTGTATGTATATCTGGATTCCTCATGATTCCAATCAATCAATAGCTAAAATGACCATCGTACTTCTTCTGTAGAGGAAGAGAGGAAAGTAGTCGTCCGGACTCTTTTAACTTTTTCCTTTTATCTCCAAGTTTTTTTTAGAGGAATTATTTAATGAGAAAAAAATATATATAATGATATTTTATAATGATTCATACAATGATTTTTATAAAAAATAGTAAAATTTACCGTATAAGTGATGAGTCTCACTATTTTTTATAAAAATAAATATATAAATCATTGGTCAAATCAATATATATAGCAAAACTCTTATTTAATAGTCTTAAGGCACTGTCATATAATGTTCAGATCATTAACATATTATAATTTTAACATGTACAATAATTTTTTTTATTGTATATATTAAAATAATAATATATAAGTGATTCTAAAATATTAGGCGATCAAACCTCAAGATCATATAATAATTTTTCAAGTTTTTGTTCGTTAACCAATGACCAAATTACGCATTGTAAGTAAATGAATTAAAAAAATGGAAATTATTCATTTTGGTCTGGTCCTAACAAACAAACAAAATAAAACTACTATTATACTTGAAATATATTCAGTATCAACTATTAACTTTGAGCTTAATTTGCATCCATCAACGTAAGAAAGATGCATCAATTTGCAATTAAACAAAACCATGGCTTTCCCTAATTAATTAGCTAGCTAGCCAGGTAATGAAGTAGTAGGTAATGAAGTAGTAGTAGTATTATTTGTTAAATCAAATATCTGACCTTCTAGAGGAATATGTTTAAATTGGCATATTATTATTATTATTTTCACATGGGGGTACGTACGTACAACACAACTGGACTCGAATATTAATATTTTTATTCTATACTCTCCCACCCACCAATAATCTCTATCTGGTTTCTCATTTCATGCTCCTACAGGAGGAGTGATGGATGGCAGCCAGATGGTCGGTGATCTGTTTCCCTCCCTGTGGAGGGAGAGGAGCCACATACCAAGCACAATATACACACTACTATTATTCTCCATCAAAATCATCACTACAAAACTACTTTTAAGGATTACAGTGTGGTCCATGTACCCAACTTCTTCGATGAGATGGATGATGATAAGAGCCACAAGGCTATAATTACAACTTGAGTGCCGCAGGACCACGAAATACTACGCCTGGATTATTATTATTATTTTACTTTTAAATAAATAAATAAATAAAATAAAGATTATGAGAATATTCAAGATAGTCATAGCCCAACCATCCATTTTCCTTTTTCTGATGATGTTGTGGGGCTGATTATCTATAATCTTTAAAGTCAATGTCTTGCGGCCAACGATTCCGACTACCAATCCATAACAAACTTCCAACCGCAACCTTACCGAATTTCTCATTTGAGGGAGGGATGCAAGTGAAACCTTCGCAGATAATAATTATAAATGCCATCAAGATTATGGAGCAAGAGCTTACTTGCAGAAAAGCCTCTAGTTTTAGATGCAACTCCATGAGGGAGGAATGTGGGAAAGCTAAACTTGGAATCTAACATTCTAGTACTACTACCTACTGGAAGGGACCTAATCGGCTTCTTTGGTGAAAGCTCGGTTTGGAGCAGATGGTCTGGTTTTCATCAATAAGAACCTCCTAAAACTGAACATAACTAAAAAATAACACTCCAAACACATTGTTAGGCATTAATTTATGCTCGATTCACAGGCCTCAAATTTCCCAAGACTTTCAACATATATATTTGACTAATAATAATACGAAGCGGCAGCTTCCAAATAGGCTTGCTTGACACGAGCAAAGGCAAAGAGGTTTGTGGTGGCACACGCCCAAAAAGAGAGAGAGATCAAGTGGAAGTTTAGTCATAGTGTCAAGTATATCCAAACCAAAATAAGTAAAATAGTATTAGCCAATAACTTTTTGAGCGAGTAACCCATTGCAGGGTGTAAAAGAAGCCAGAATCCTTTACAAGGGAATAGTCTACACAAGAGTGCTAAAGCTGATGGGCTTAATCTTATTAATTTAAAAAAAAGAAAAAAAAGAAATTGGTATTCTGACAATATTGTGAAGACTTCGCATTTCTCCTTGCAGTTCTTTCGAGTAATTATTTAATTACGTGGAATATGCAAGTAACTCTGGGAATTAGTAATATGATGAAGTCTAGGTATAAATAATGCACCATCGAAATGAACATTGTAATTACCATCACTCAGAGACAAAAGCTCAAGGTAAAAGATATTAACAACTTCCTCCGAGGAGATGCTCCCTAAAAAACAAAAACATAGTTTTCAGGAAGCCATAGGAAAACAAGAACATTATGACCGTCAGTCCATTACAGTTATAGACCAAACTTTCAATGAAATACTGCACATTTCTCCCCTACAAAAAAAGTAGCAACAGCATTGTGCAATTGTGGTGACTGCAACAGATTAGTGCATCTGATTTAATCTGTTAAATTTCGTCCTATGAGACAACCTCAACTGACTGCCTTAGCATTCACTCCAAGGCTCCAAGTCAATGATAAAATCTAAGCACATTCAAGTCAATCTTAGTAATACATCATCCAGCTTAGAGCCCCAAACTAAACGAAATCAAATCGTCCTAATAGTTTACAACGCAGTTAGCTGTATAACAAATCCTAGATTTGTCAATTTAAGCAACAAAACTAGACTCATGTGTCGGAATGTATAAGAATAAACTAAATCTGAGAAAAATTATTTCCAAATTGATCCCAAGCTTTCAAGTGTCATAGTACTAGCCATAGTAACTTAACTTTACTCCTTTGCGGTACAGGAAAAGACATTCAGCATATTCAATAATAGATGCTTTAACAAAGTGCCAATCACACAACGAAGTTTCTGGTGGTGGACAGTATGACATTTTAGATTCATCTCTATTCTGCACTATAGATGAAAAAAGAGCTATTCAAATTACACACTTTTCTCAGCCTATTTGTCCCACTACCCAAAACTACAAACTAAGCAAGAGTACTACAAATCTTCGCAACATTTCTAAAATGACATAGGACTACAACGAAGAGTAACTGCTCATATATTCAGTGCGCCATAAACACTGAAAGAAAGGATCAAAGGTTTAAATGTCATTGCTGAATATATTAAAGCCCTTGTTATGATACAACGAAGTTCATTTTAGCCATTTGTACCTCGCATCTAAATTTACTTCCACAGGTGAATTCACCTTCTAGAGTCTTTAGTTAGTCCACAGATGCTTCTGCAAATATGGAAAAGGCAAGCATTATGTACTACAAGCCATAATTAGATAACTTCACTTAGTGTAACGAGTCATAAATCCAATGTTAAAAGAAACTATAACCAGAAAATACTGTGAACAAAAATGTAGGCAACAAGAATTAGAAATTGTTTCCCAACCAAAAACTACTGGCGGAAACAGAAAGTGTGTTCTGGGAATATTGGAAAAGGCCTCAGGTACATAAATGTAGTGGCTGTTCAGCCTTGATGATTTAAAAATGTCGAGCCAATAATTAAATAATCATAATTTTGTCAGTCCAAACACTTGTAGAGAATGCTATTGTAGCCTATTATCTACTCTGTTAAAACAGTTATTATACTATCAGATTACTTTCCCTTGGTTTAGCAATTATGGCATTCAATGCATTTTTATTATAAAATTTCAGGGATTACAAGGTAATAACGACCAAAAGATTCTTTGTTGGCTATTTAGGGGCTATGCCATCCTCTGTGCCCTCTTATTCGATGGAAGTATCATATATTTAGTTATTTTCATCTGTTAAGCGATACATGTTCAAGGCTCCTAGCATCACTTTGGTCCATTATTGTGATGGTTGTTTTTCAACAAATTGTGCTTAGCAAAAAAATACATAAATACATGAGACCGCATAATAGGGGTGAAACACAATGTTCCTTGAATCTTCTCTCCCCCCCTCAAACACTCCTAGCATTTACTTTTTTTAAAAAAAGTACAACCGTTTCTCCTACCCAGGATTCAGGAATACTAAGAAAAAGCCTAAATAACAATAAACTCAGGGCTTGTGACCAGTCCTGGTATCAAAGGTTAATCATATTTATGCAGAGGTAGCTACCAACAAGCATGTAAAAAATAGAACAAAAATAAGAATAATGGCAGGAGAAAGAATTATGTACCTCAAATAATTTGACGCAGTAAGTAAAAGCTCCTCTAAATTCTCAACAGAAACATTTGAGGACAATAAACAATAAAGACCACGTGGAACTTCTCAGCCTGCTACCCTTATTGCACCCATTTCGTCCATCTTTGAGCTCTTATGCTGCAACATATAAACAGGTGAGAAGCAGGTCACTTGAGAAAAAAGATAAGACCAACTAAGATAGAGCTTAAAATAGCATGCATGTCCATAACACTGATATATCAAGCTTAGCATTAGATTTAGGCTGGCTCCTAACAATCAATAATAGACATAAGGATAGGAAGAAATTGGTTGTTTCGATGTTACCTTACTTTTCTTGCGTCTGTGAATGTCATTAATATCTTCGTCTCCATCATGTTTCCTTTTCTGTGATCAAAGGAAAAATAAATTATTTAGTAATGTCAACCAATTAAAATGAGTGTCTGAGACTTTGTCTTAGGATCCAGAAATTCAAACAAAGGCTAAAGCTTCGAACTGAGTCTTAATGGAGAATAGCACAGCCCAACCTACTCATTAATTTCAGTTTATTCAACATTCTAAAGAAATTACTTCACGTAGAGCTGATTCGTTGAAATAAAGTTGAATTGAGTAACTTATGACAACTTAGCAAGTCACAAGCATTAACGACACCAATCAATTAACTTTCAAGCTTAATTTATCCTTACAGTTACATGAGTATTTAGGTTTCCCAGTCAAACCTTATATGAATAAATAGTACTTATAAAGAGTTTACCAAGCAAAGCAGCTGCAAGAGAGTGATAGTATTAACCTTCTCATGGTGTTTCTTTGAGTGTTCAGCACCAGAATCATGATGGCCGCTTTTATCCTTTTTTTTCTCCTTGTCCTTGTCTTTGTCTTTACTTCGATCTTTATGATGATGTTTGTGCTTCTTACGCTCTTTATCCTTCTCCCTATCTTTATCCTTGTGCCTTTTATGTTTTTTCTCCTTGTCTTTGGACTCATTTTTGGATTTTCCAGCTATAGTAGGAGTTCCCTTTTCAGACTATAAAAACAACAATATAGAAATGGATCAGTACCTCAAACATAAAGGGCAGAATATGTAGTCAAAAAACAGAAGTCTGAAGATGAGGCATATAGGGAACATGATCTAGCAATAGATAATAAAAATTAACTGGAATCAATGATACCCTTGGAGTTAGATGTCTTACATTAGGCAGATCAACTGGAGCAGTTTCCCGTAATTGAAAAGCTTCTCTGAGGACGTCTATGTCAAAAGGCTGTATGCGTGCATTTGTCTCTCTCGAAAAGGATGTACTTTGAATTAGCTGATCCAATTGCATCCCCTCTCCTTTTCTGATTTCTGTGTCTCCCACCACATTGTGAAGATAGTGCGTGTCTGAAATTGACAAAGGAAGTGATCTCTTGCAGAAGAACTCATAATGAGGCAGCAACTTGTAGTGATTTATAAGATCCACAGCCCCTGTAAGTTCTCTTGGCCCTAATTTTCCACATAAGGCCAAGTTGATCACGATTATGAAACATTGAAACTGAAAGAAACTGGTAAACAGGGAATCTTACAGCAGAGAAGCATGCCTCAATCTGCAAAGGACATGCTTCAAAACCTTTACAAAAATACAATGAAATGCTTACACTTTGTAATGAATAATTATAAGGTGCCCTTTTAAGAATAACAAGTTTTGTCTTAATATCCTCTTTTTTCCAGCTTCTGTCCAAAAATCTGCTCAGTATGATAAATAAAAAAAAAAAAAAAAAAGCACCTGCACTGTTGCATAACTATTTTGATGTTCCTGGACGCTTCAAACCATGTTATCTTCTCACTTTTACTTTTAGCACCTCTACAAATAACCTTTTTCTCCTTTCTTATTATCTTTTTACTATCTTTTGTTTGTCTTACATCTCAAGTGTGATTCTCAGCTTCAAGAGCCTAAAATTTCGACAACAAGTCAGCTACGAAATATCCTTTTTCACTATTTAGCTTTATCACGAAGTCACCCTCTTTTTTTGTCACCCTCTTCTTTTGGTACGTGTCCTTCATTTGCCCTTAACAATCTGGAATGACTCAATTAACAAAATTTAAAACAGCACAGAACCATGGCATCTTCTATGTCTTGAGCAGCTTAAAGTAGCTAAAATCAAAATCACAAGTAAAATATGAGCATCATTCCCCGAGAAAGGATGTTAATCAAGTTGACTAAATGATACTTGTTACTAGATGAATGTGCTAGTTCTACCACACAATGATTATCCAGCCAAAATGAAATTACAAAACTTTGCTAAAATCATCCCAACTTTTTTGTCACCAATATTACCAAGGAGAAAGCATAGAGCCATAAACTACAACAATTGGCAAAATAATATAGCTTCAAGCATCCATATGCAATACAATATTAAGAGGACGAAGCTGGCAAGCAGCACACTCTGACAAATACTACTTAAAAGATCTAACCTCTTCCAAACTTCTTGCTTTCAGGATCCATCAGTCAGTGTATCATACAAGGATGGACCATTATCACCTGAGAGTATTACAAGAAACAGAAGATCAATAACTATCCAAATTCAAAATGTACAAACACTTCAACTTCATAATTCGTATCAGACTACATAATATACTTGTATGGAAAAACCATTTTGGTGGGAATGAGTATTTGGGAACAAGGTAATATCACACAGATAATTTTCACACAAGACTCAATTAATTCTTATTATTCAATGTGTCAAAATAATAAAGTTCATCACTATTTATGATACTCCTAGACAACTTTTCTAACCTAAATTGGACTATAATTCAAATAAGATAACTATAAATTAAATAAACTAATTAAAATACAACTTTTAATTCATTGGGCTTCCAAAGTTTTTTATATTGTTCTAACCAAGTTTCACGGGCTCGCCCTAAATCACATTTCTTTGTCACCACAGAGAATTAAAAATTAAGCTCGAAAAGATTTAATCAAACAGAACAACCATGTACAAGCAATAAGACGCCCTTGGAATTTATTTGATTTCCTCTTCTTTATGTGTTTTATATATCTTTTTCTTCAAGATTTATAAAAAAGAAGAGCACTGGTGTCAATGCTCATCAAGATGCTCCCTAGGCCAAAAATCAAAACGACCATATGATTGTACACAATTTAGTTGGCCGGACTTGCTTTGACCCAATTATATAACTTCCCTTATTTCCTATATGATGGACTGTTAAGTTTCGAGCGTGATAAAACAATTACCAAAATTCAAAAAACTGAACTTGAAATATAAAAGAACCACCTTGACAGAGCAGAATGTGAGTAAAGTTAGCAGAGAAAAGGCTACCAACTAGGCATTCTTAAAAGCAACCAATTTCATTATGATTGGTGATACATGATAATGCCAAATAGCAAAGGCATTGAGATAATTTGTGGAACACCTTTAATCCGTAACTAACAGCAGGTGAGAACCCACGATTGAGACTTCTACTCTTGGGTAATAATTGTCCATACTTAGAAAGTCTGAGGATGATGTAGGACAAGATTTGAACAAGAATAATTATTGAAAATAATTGAGATAAAAACGGGAACTTAACTCGAGTGAGGGCTCTACACCTCACTACCCCAAAGATCTTTTACTTGAGTGATGCTCCGCACATCACTACCCCAATGATTTCTCAACCGCAAAAAAGAGAAAATCACTCGTAGCTAAATATCAATAACTATTTTGTAGTGTTATTAACTTATGAGGATTACATCAATATTTATAAAGACTCAAAACCCTAATATTACTTGAAAAACACTAAACGAACTAAAGGACTAATATAACCTTATTAAACATTAAAATCTTAATCACTATTAAATGTCCTAAATCCCACTAATAAATAAATAAAATCAATTACACTTACATTAAACATAATAAAAACTTCAAATAATAAATAAAATAAAATCTTTAATTTGCTCTTGATTTGTGGTCCCCATTAGAGGACTCAATAACAAAGGGGGCCTCCTAAAAAGATCTACTAAATTCATCGAGTTATTCCAAAGGATCAAAACGGCCAGTTATTAATGGAATTCCTTGTTGGTTCTCTATGAAATACTCGGCTCTAATAAAATATTAAATCCCAAGTTCCCAACTTGACTCAAAAGTATATTAAGCCATCATCTTTACACTCAAACACCATATCAACTCATGTGTTATCTTAAGAAATATCTTCCTTCGCATGTAAATCTGAACTTCAACAAATCACTTTCCCTTAAGTTTGAATATATACACTCTTAACACTCAAAGTGCTGAGAATTGCATATTACTTGAGCAATTGCTTGAAAACTCTCAGCACACTGAGGCACGTGAATTACTTGAGAACCTTTCGAAAATTGTGAGTCATGCCTCTAATGCTAAAGCCCTGAGGGACTCACATTTTTTGAACTGAGGGAGAACAATTTAGTTAAATTTAATACCATGTATTTATAATGCCAAATTAAGTGTAATATATGCTTGCACATTATCTTGTTAGTTTTTCTTTTCCTTTTTGGCAGGGTAATAGTTGTCATCTTCCTTTATTTTGCCTCTCACTTTCTGAGTTCTAAACAAGACTATTCAACCAAAAACCGCACTTCGAAAATTTTGCGTACAACTTCTCATTTTTTAGTACCTCCAACACTATTCTCAGATGTTCAGCATGATCCTCCTGCGTCTAAGAGTAGACTAGAATATCATCTCTGAACACCACTACGAACTTATTCAAATACTGCTTGAATGCATGTTCATCATATCCATGAATGCTGACGCATTCGTCGAACTAAACGATATCACCAGGAACTCGTAATGCCCATAACGAGTCTTGAATGCTGTCTTAAGTCTTACCTTTAGTTGGTGATAACCAGTCATCAAATCTATCTTTGAAAAGTACTTCGTTCCCTTTAGTTGATCAAAAAAATTGTCAATCTTGGGCAACAGGTACTTATTCTTGATCGTCATTTTGTTCAACTCTAGATAATCGATAAAAAGGCTCAACAATCCGTCCTTCTTCACAAATGACATTGACTCTCCCCACGGAGACACACTTGGTTGTATATATTTCTTTACAAGTAACTCTTGCAGTATCAATTCCTTCATCTCTAAAGCCATTTTGTACGGAGCCTTCAAAATTGGCGCTGTACCTGGCACTATGATAAGGTCCACGGTACGCTTATATAAGGTAAACGATAATTACCCAAATATTTAAGACGATAGTCGACACGAGTTTTAAATGCCCGATGTGATAATAATATTTGATGATCCTTATATAAGGGAATTTAAGAAGAAATATTGAAATAAAGATGAGGTCAAGGTATGGAAACCTAGATTTGGAAGAAAGGGATACGTAGAAAATTGATTATGCGGATATATAATTTTATATGTGATTAGAAGGGGAGACTTTTGTGAAAAAATGGCTCCAAGGAAGTTATGTAGAACGGTTGGTAGATCCGTCATTAAAGCAATGTATTCTAGGTAATTCGATGGATGAATAAATTATAAGTTAGATATATAAAAGAATAGAATTGTCGAAAAACATAAGAAATGAGAGAATAATGAAGAAGGGATGAGTATAAAGTCCTATAACTAAAAAGAAGAATGCTGTAATATTTAATTTTAAAGAATTTGATTACTTGATAATATGTAGATGATGTAGTGCCATTTAATAATGATCAACAAAACAAATCATGCCAAACAACCTCAAAGTGATAGCTGCAAGTCGCAATTCCCCATTTCAATGACACCAAAAGAAACATGGGACAGTATGAATCATATTATTATTGCCATTAATACTTTTTCCTTTAGTTTTTATCGAGAACCAAACAGAAAACGTAACAAATATGATCTCACGATGCAAACCATTTCAAGTTTCCCATACAACTGTTTAACAGTTGCAGAGCAAGTACAGAAGTCAAATTCAAATGAAAAATTGAACTTTTCCAAGACTAAGGACTTACCTGATCGGACTGTGGTACGGAGAGAATTTTGTATAATTTTGGTCGTGAGTTGTGTAGAGAGTAAAGATTTAGGGTACGGCTATTCGCAGAGGGTTCGTTCGTCGTAGTCTCTCTCTTTCTCTCGGTCTAACTGAAATAAACCCTAATACCGGTATGAGGGTCGAAAGTAAACACGAAGCTATGGTCGCAACTCACAAATGAAACAGACTTCTCTCCCTGTGTTAATATTAGTAGTCTCCGGATGATACTACGGAGTTTTTCTTGTTGACATAAGTTGCCCTTGGACCGTCTTTCTTTTGGATTGGACGGACCCATTGCCCGTAGGAGGAGAAAAATACGTGCAATTGCATCAATATCAATTGTTAAGTCGGTTAATCATATAGTATTTGTCAGTTATTTATATGATGATCAATAAATAAAAATAAGTGATCGAGTGATTAAATTTTCATGATAACAACTTAATAATCTCTATGAAGTTTGTGCAATCATAAAGAATGTTTTTCTTGTTTGATTATATTGGGTCAAATTTTCATTCAGAAGTTCACTTAAAAAAAAAACTATTGCTTAAGATTATTTTGGGTGCAATTGTAATATGAATGGTAATATTGTGTCATCGGAACAATTTTGTTATTTCATTCGTGCATCTTTCAATAAAGTTAATCTCAGATATGTCGAAATGAGATTGTATATATATTTTAACTAATTTTAGATCAATTTTGAGTTAAATTGTCATCGTTATACAAATAAATGAATAATCTTCTAGTTAGCGTATGCATTAAATACAGGCTTCTTTTGTCTAACGAAGTTTATTAATTAATATCAATAGAATAGGCCGAGTCGGATCAAAACGGCCTAGTTTTTTTTTAGCCAAAAACATGTAACCCGTGGTCCGGACGGGTCAGATCGAACTGGTCCACGGGCCAATTGATTATTTTATTATGATTTTTTTTTATTTTAATTATGATACATAATATAATGTTTTGATTTTGAGCTATTGAGTATAGCATGCAATTTGTTTTATTCAATAAAAATATACTTAGTTAAAAAATATTGAAAAAATTATGTTTAATTAAGAAATAATTTTAACTTTATAAACTATTGTGAGCATTATTTATTTGATTAAATATGTAAAATTAATAATTATAATTAAATACCAAATGACTAATTTTAGAAGAATGCTAGAATAATACCACAAACACATGACACATGTATTTATTTAGTAATTTTAAATATTATTAAAACACCAATTAAAATTTTAAACTTAATTGATGTATTAATTAAAAGTAATGTATTATAAGTTACAGCTTTTCAAATTACAATAATGAAAAATATCTTTTATTATTATTATTTTGCAAATGACTTTTTAGTTGTTACGCCAAGTATTTATTAAAATAAAGATGCAATGAAAGATCTGTAAGAAGTATATGTTGTTAGTTAAGTAAGAAAATTTCTTATATATTATACTAGTCAATGTGTTTTCATGAATTTTTTTTATTTGTATATAAACAAATATGCATGAATGAATGTATTAAAAGACGTCAATTTTATTTTGTTTATTGAATGAGTTGTCACAAAGATGAAGTTTTCGTATACAGTGGGAGAATTGAAGTAGCAAATAAAAAAAATTAGCAGGCCGGACCAAGTTTTTGGTGAACCAGGGCAGACTTATTGGTAAGTCAGACCAGGCCGGATTTGAGCCAAAAAAATATAGCATGTTCGTAGTTTTTAGGTCAGACTGAGCCAGACCATACCTTGACCAGATCGAACTTTGACCAGGTCGAGCCCAGGACAGACCAAGGCCAGGTCGGAGGCCATTTGTGCACCACTAAACTATATTAACATTTTTATGCTAACATTTTGTAGAGTTTTTTTGTTATTGTAAAAAAAAATACAAATTGTTTTAATAAGACAAAATAAACATTAATATTGTCATTTTGTGTGAGACATCGAGAAACAATGTGATTTTTTTTTTTGGGCTCCGTATCTTTTTATTTGTCTTTTTAATGAAAGATTTTTATTATTTTTTATTTGTCATTTATAGATTTCAAAAAAATATTAAATACTTAATTTTTTATATTATTCTTTACGATTAAAAATTAATTTATTTCTCTCTCATACTTTCAATAAATTTTAGAGGGTTAATATTTAAATTTTATACTCAATTTAATCAATCAAACAAATTATTACTTGTATTTCTTAATTTATATGAATAGCCTTAAAATATTATTAAAAAGGGACGGAGGTAGTATATTGCAATTAGATTATTAGTATAATTTTTGGTTAACTAATTCTTACCACAAACTTATCAACCCCCATGCAAAGCATGGGCGGTGTGATAATAGTTTATTATATTATTAAGTAGATAAACATTAATTAGTTTTTGAGAAGGTAATTGTAGTTATTGAATTATTAAATATTTAATTATTTATTATAGCTTAATTCGATCAATTATTAAACTAAATATTTAAATGTGGTGCATATTTATTTAGTTATGATTATAAAAAAATAATTAATTTAATTTTATTTAAGTTTATAATAAAAATCTATGTAAGTGCTTATGTTGACAAAATTTACTTAAAATTATAATCTAAATAAAAATATGACACTCAAAATCTAATAAGTTTTAATTTAGTTATGATAATTACTTAATAATGATTTAAGTATGAAATTTTAACTAATTTTACAATTATGATGTTTTTTAAAAATTCACATATATTATTAATACAGTTAATTACGTGATTTGGTAAAATATAGTATAATGTGTTATATTGTCTTAATTAATTATATAAAATGATGATAAAAAATTGTAATTAAATTTGTAAAATAAAAAATATGTTAGAAGTTACTTCTTTTTTTATATTAGAGATTGATTGAATTTCTTTTAAATACTTTATAAAATTGAATAGTTATTTAATTATTATAAAATTTTATAGTACTTATACTAATTTGAAAAGATTTTTTTTTCTTTATTCTATTCCTATTCCTATTTGTAATAAAAATATTTTTAAATATTATTATATTTATATTAATATGAATAGAAAAATTAAACTAAAGATTTGTGGAGCGAAAAATAAAATTAAACTAAGTTTATAATTTTAATTATATAGTTGATTCGAAACCCCCCTTTAATAGTGTGCTAAAAAATTTGATCTTTTTTTTACCGACAGATAGATGTAACGGAATAATTACTCCCCGTGTCTAAAACCATTACTGTAAACCGGCAATGACAGTTTCTCAGTTTACTAAATACTCCTTGCAGGCTTCAAACGGGCTCTGTTCGGATCGGAAGAAAATAAACAATTCTAAACAATAAACAGAGCCATGGCTTCTCTCCTCACCTGAGCGATTCTCTTTCTTCAAAATTTGATTATGTTCATTGGATCGGTGTGTATAGTTGACATCAACGGTGGTGGAGTTGATATTTTCAAGGGACTGAGAGAGTTTGATTACTTCAAGCTCTCACTCCAATGGCCTGGCAATGTTTGTCGCGGAACTCGCCGTTGCTGTTCCTCCAATGGTTGCTGCCGGGGGTAAAACTTTCCTATCGCTTCTCATCTGTTTAAAATAGGGCTCTTATTAGTTACTGACCTAGGTTTGTAGGTTCTAGCTGAAAATGGTTATTTATACTGTTACATTGGAAGAAACGGTGAATGCAATAAAAGTTTATAGTTTTTGTTGGTAATAGTTATTTTTTTAATATGTTAGAGCTCACATTATGCGTGTAAATTTTCTGTAGATTCCCCTCCCAAAAGAACTATAACTGTAGGAATATGATCCCAACAGTATTTGATTATAGACTTTCGTACAGGCAAAGTGGAGGTTGTAGATCTTATTCATGTCCATGTAGTAGTATTAACTTGTCTGTAACAGTAGGTCAGATGTGGGGGGTTAGAGTGTTTTCCCATTTTGATAATGCTCAACTCAACTATGTCTAGCTATGGAGGATGCATACATATTTGACAAGTTTTAGCTGATAGTTGAATATCAATAACTTAGCATATTTTTGTAACTTTTGTTTAAAGGGCCGAAGGTAAAGCAGTGATGGATTAACTTTTATATGAAGATGAATAAGTCAATAGATGGAGTAGTTCCGCTTGTGTGCACTTGAAGTTTGAGAATGCATTTGAGTCCTGTTAATATGTTCATTTTAATTACGGATTTGGTTATATTTTGGCCTTGTTATTCTTTTACATGCCAGCTAAATGAACAAAACAATGAAGAAACAACCAGTTGAGTGCAACAAGAATTATGAGTGATTAATTTTACATGATTCACTTGCTCTACAATATTCATGTTATTATTAATTTCTCTTTATGTTTTCATCTGTCTTCTTTTGAGCATCCATGTTGTGTTTTTCAACATTATTAATATTCTTAATGCTGAACTTTAAGTGTGTACTTCATTTTGCAAAACAAGAACTTATTATTGATCTTTATGTGATTTTATTCGGATCAAATTCTCCCACAGAATTCACAATCCGTAAGTCCAACTCTTTGATTTTTCTGTCGTAACTATATTAGTGGAGTCATAAGAGGCTTTACACCTGTTGCCTTCTTTCCTTCTTGTTTTTTACTGGTAAGAGTTTAGCTGACATGTATACTCTAATCTATTGTTAATACAAAGGATGTTCAGTGTTGATATAAAATTATTATTGTTATTATATCATTTTGTTGATATTGTATCTTCCCCTTTTTCTCTCGTAAGACAAACACCAATGTCCTTAAAATACTTTCAGTTCCCTGTTTGATGGTTGTAAGGTGCCACTCAATCTCACATCTAGTGGTCTTGCTGCCTATAGTATTTATTAATAATACATTTGCACTGCGGATGGACTGTGGCCAGACTACAATGATGGCACTTGGCCCTCATGTTGCACCAAATCAGACTTTGATGTTAAAGAGGTATTTTCATGCCTTTATTGTTTTCAGTTTGTTTTTACTTCCTTGAGAATGCGATTCATTCATTTAGGGAGGTTACCATAGTGGTTCTATAAGATTCTAGTTGTATACGAGCATAAACATTTTTGTATTGTGTTATTATTGTTGCCATGCTGATACATAAATCATATCCGGGACACTGTGATTTGCTGTTACTATTACATATATGACTAAGTGTACATTATAATTTCTTTGCAACTTTGATGATGAACTTATAGTTTCCCATGTTTTAAGCTGTACCAAAATTTAGTATTTTAACAAAAGTTAAAAGACTCGTGGTGTGAGCCAATCAAAACAAATGGTATCTAAATCTCCAAATTGTCCGCACTTCGCAATAGCCATATCGCAAGTTGGGCTTTTGCTTATTTCATTTCATTTTTATTATCATCAGATTATTTGTCTCACACTTGTAGTAAAAGGAAAGAAAGAGAATAGGTGTCTCACAATCTTTTCATTCCTTCTCTGTTGGTGCCCTTCACATCCATTGTCTGGCGTATCCATTCCTTTAGTTGGATATGTCAAGTTTTTTTTTCTTCTTCTGACTTCTAGGGCGAAAAGAATTCATCTAGCAGGACCAGCACACTTAACTCTATTTCCACCGCTGCCCATATTAAGCACCTAATCATATAGTACCACAATTGTGTCTTCTTTGATGAAGCAAACAACCACAAACATATGCAGATATGTTATAAGACCCTTGAACTTCATCCAAATTTTTTGTTTGCTACCTATTGCTTTAAATTTGTTTCACTGACATAATATAAAATGAAACATAGGTTTGTAACTCTGTAAAATTCTCAGATTCCAATTATAGAGAGTGTTTCTAAGAAAGAGATTTGAGGTGTTCGGTTGTCATGTTATCATAGTTTAATTCCTTTTTCAGAAGAAACTTCTTTATGTGCTTTTTGACCAACCAAGCTTTCTAATTAACTCCCACATCTTCGGTTATTTAATTCACATATCATTTTCCATTGCTATGGAAGCCAGATTTATTTCCGAGTCTCTTAACAGTTAACAGAGTCTTAGGCTTGACAATGAGTTCCTGACATCAGCTATGTCTGCTTAATTCAATTACTAGATTGCAACATTGCGTGATGCCCTAGAGAAGTACTGGCCGTCCTATAGTTGCAGTTTGACATCAACTTGCAGCGGTAAAAAAGGATTATATTGGGCACATGCGGTGATTGTCACTGCAATCTTACTTCCTGAACTTTGTGATACCATAATATGGAACTAACTTTTCCTCCCTGTGTTTTTGTCATGCTGAACGGGAGATGCCTATGGCAGTGGGGTAATTATCTCTGTCTTATTCTACATTACATGATCAATAATGAAATAAGATTGTTATCTGTATATTATTCTAAATTCAAATTAGATGTGGAACTGAGGTCAAGTAAAACTGATCTCTGAGCTATAGCCCAACACATATATACTAGGAGTGGAAAATTGGCAATTTGCTGTGTGACATCCAAACTCATTTGAATTTTAAGCTGATGAACATCTTGAATTCTCTTACTTTCCTCATCCTCACCAGTCAAACAGTAAGCTAACCAGTCTGTGGAAGCAAGTTCATGCATATGGAAGAAAGAAAAATTATGAGCGCTTCTATACAAAATGCAGATTGTCCGTGCTAATAATCTGCTTATAGCAATAACTCATTGTCACGCTACTTCTATTAATTGGCAAAATAGTTGTCACTACTATTTCTAATGTTTACATGTTTATAAGAATGATTATAATTTATCGTACATACTGTAATTGGTAGTGTTGGTGTGTATCAGGCAACATCGATCATCATAACTTCTTGACCTCTTTTTGCGCTGTTAAACTTAAGTATGTGTTGACCCCTTATAGTGGGGTAGCAAAGACCTTTGCAACATGTATTGTTTGCTTACAATACCCATATCTAGAGAGCTCTGCTACCTCAGATCACTACTATTTAATTGCCCCAATATTAGTCATACACTTTACGTTTGCACTTTATTTGCAGAAAAAACATGGAACTTGTTCCGCTCCAGTTGTTAGAGACGAATATGATTATTTTTTAACAACCCTCAACGTCTATTTCAAATACAATGTCACGGTAAGATTTGTGGGTTTCAGTGTTATATTTGTAGTTTTTATAAAAGGAATCTTCACTTGCAAAAATGATAACTGAAGGTTATATTGTACATCTGGCATCTAGTTATGGCATATTTCCGTTTTCACCTTGCTTGCATCTATTTGCAGAATGTGCTCCTGAAACTTGTTTTCTAAGCTAGTTGACTTTGCTGAAGTGGTTACTTGTATTCTAAGCTTGTTGAAGTAAACATCAGCAATGCAAGGGATTATAATATATGTTATCATACAGGGGAGCAGAGAGTAGGAAATGTGATTTTGTAACTGATTATTTGTCAAATAGAAATTACTATCTTATGAATAGGATACACCCAAACCTTGCTGGTAATTTAAAACAATGCATTTATATTGGATTACCATGTTTTTAAAGGCTGACCAATAAATGCAAGCAGGAGGTATTGAATGAAGCAGGATATGTACCTTCAAATTCTGAAAAGTATCCCCTGGGAGGCATTGTTTATGCAATTCAAAATGCTTTCCATGCAACTCCAGAGCTCAGTTGCTCAAAGGGTGCCGTGGAGGAACTCCAACTGTGCTTCTATAAGGATTTTAAGGTTTTACTATTCCTTACCTGTTATTATAAAAAACTTGGTGTTGGCTCCATATCAACTGACCACAATAAGTTAATTTATTTTCTTTGCTGAGTTGTGTGGAGCATAAAGGAATTTCACTAATTCTTGTATTGCTTTTACGAGAAAGCCTTGCTTCAACAGATTATTATGTGTTTGTGTTGGCTGGTTATGTTGATGAGATTTGTGTAGTAAAACCCCACAAATAGTATATCCCTTGCAAAGGTTCAAGAGTTGGTCAGAAGTTTTCAGATATTAGTATCTTCTGACTAACTTTTGAGCTAATTGTCCCTGACCAGTACATAAATTGTTTCAGTGGACTACAAGAAGTTTATGACATGCCAAATTACTGAACTTTCCCTTTAAGTTAGTACACAAGTGTATTGTAATCTCAAACTTGTGAAACTTGGATGACTAACTTGAAAATTCAGACAGGGTTACACATATAAACCTGCAATTCTAAGCACCAAAATTTTAAATTAACTATCCTCATTTGTTGATGTATTTGTCTAATAAGCTCTTTTTTTGTCATCATATATACATGGAATCATGTCAAAGAATCTTAAATTTGAATTTTAGCAAAATAATAATACTCACTCCGTCTAACTTTGCTAGACCTTTTATGATCAAATTGATTATATTTAGAATTAAAATTTATTTTTAAGTTTATTAGATATAAACACAAAATTATTATAATAAAAAAAATTCATCAAATATACTGTCAAAATCAATTTATTTAATTTCAAAATTTTTAATACATTTGTTTAATTATTAATCGTAAAATTGGTTAATTTGATTATAAAAAATCGATTAGGACAAATAAAATTAGACGTAAAGAATAATAGATTGAAACCGAAGGGGCCACGCTTTTACTTTTCTCTAGCCTGCACACCAATTTTGATATCACTAGAGAAAATATAAGGAAAACTCGTCATGATTCAACTTCATATAGGTTAGAAATGTTTGGCCTCAATTAAGCGAAAGTTATATTTTAAATGTTAGGGATTGGATATAGGACACATTAGCCATGTGTTTTTGAGTATCTTTTGCCCAATGTTAAACTTCAAATACTAAAGTCTATTATTGTAAAAAATACCGTCTAGGTGTATGCAAACCTTTGCATTGGAAGAAAATAGATTTTGACTCATAGGTGGTAAATACAGCATAGCTAACAATGCAGAATAGTGACTATGTTCATGGATGTTTAGAGTATGGAACTAAAGCAGAGCCTGTAGAAAGAAAGATGGAGGAACAACATATTAGACACTGAAAGCTCAGTCATATAAACGATGATAGAAAATCAAACTAACTTCCACTTAGAACACACATCATGGTCTAACATTTGCCTCAAAACGATATCAGTTTTTACCGAATTCTTTTCCTATTATGCACTAGGTTCAGGCACTATAAAGAATTAAGCACTATAAAGATTGATTGATATCATTAATGTGGCATAAAACCAAATTAAACTGCAAAATAATAAGATATTTAGGACTAGACGGTAGGAGGAATTTACTTCAATATGTATGAGGTTCTCATGAGTCATCACAAGTCTGAAAGCCCACAGCTTCTTGAAGGAAGACATAAAGATCGGCATGGCAGCTAGTAAATCCATTTACAAATGCACTAGCAGGCTGAAACCCGAGCTAATTAATTGCCTTGCAGATCAGAGATGAAACCTGGATCTCACCTTACATATCAGAATCAATGAGTTCGATCATCAGAAACTATTAGCTACTGAAGCTATCAATTAATTTTCTGGTCAAGTATAGAACAACCAACAATTGCAATATGTTGCTGAGATCTGTCAGAGGCTTGAGCCATGAACAACACTGATCACCCTACAGATGACAATCAGTATATACTCAATCATTAATAACTCTTAGCTTTTAATAGATTACATCAAGTATTAAGACATCAGTCTATCTAACATGCATAAACAAAATTTGGCAGGCGCATTAATTAGTCCATTACCTCCATGTGATCTCCAAGGTTGCAAGTCAAACAGAATACAAGTGACCATCTGCACCAATTCTCAAATCTAGTTAAACTTTTTTGGTCTGTAATCATATGTGGAGGATCAAGGTCGGACTCCTACTCTTGAAATGGCACAGAAGCATGTCAATTTCTCTAACAACATCAAAATCATCTATAGTCAGATGACCCGTTTGAAGTGATAAGGGAAAAAGCAAGAAAATGACAAAACACAAGTTTAATCCAATAAAACAGTTCATACCAATTCCATAAGATAGTAAATTAAAGAAGCATTGCTACAACTGATACGTTAATGCGAAAGGAATCAATCTGGATCTTCCCAATTGGCAAAAATCCATTTCATCCACGTAGAAAAGTAATGCATCGACAGGTGTTCTGATAAATCCAACTAAAGAACATTTTAATTATCAGAGAATATTAAACATAGGGCAATTATCTATATCAATCCACACTTAATTCAGGTTTAAAAGTTTTTATTTTTTATTTATAACTCTTACTAGTGCAAAATGCTAATAATAAACTATTATTATATGAGAGAGAGGGAGAATAATTAAGAGAAGTAGTAAACCTATGAAATAGAGTCAGATTGATGGAGTGCATAAGAAGAATAAAAGAAAATCAATTTGCATCTTGGAGTCAAGACCTTGTGAACAGAAAGAGCACAAATTTATCTTCTTTTTTGATTATGATGTAGCTTTTTGACCTCGAAGGAAAGCCTTAAGAGCACACATTTATGAAAGAAAATATCTGAAAATCCAGAGCTAGATATACAAGTTATTTAATTATTTATGGATGAGTTTGATAAATGCACTAATTAGCTAAACAAAAAAATATTATAGGTTCTAGTATAAGGTAGTCCAATGGATGCAAAATACAGCATATCTGCAGGGTCAATTCAAGGAGCAGTAGGACTCACCTAAGGAACTTTATGGATGAACTCCTAAATGGAAGGGATCCAACAAGTCTCTCAATTCTAACTCATCGAATCAACAACAATAAACTAACATTCATATATTCCATCTTTTTTTGCAGTTCACACTTTGGCTATGATTCCCTTTTATTTATTTATTTTTTTGATAATGTAGAGTATCCCAATCGCAGTCGGACTAAATCTCTCCACCCCAGGCCAGGCTTTGCGCACAGGCTCCACCTAAGACATGGCTTTATCCTGAAACGTGCAACCCGTGGCCGAGTTAACCATTTCTGTAACCTTTAAGCATGTTTTGTTACATACACATTGTCTTTTGGTGTAAAAGGCTTCATCACACACAGGAAATTAGTTGAAAACTGATTTTAGTTGTTAACAAAATTTATAGCTAATTACAATAAACTCCAAAACTTAAATACTATATATGCAATAATATATAATCGCCAAAAAAGACGAAGCATAAGACAACTTATAAAATAGCAATTTTTTTTTTTAAATATAAGAAGTTGAAGAATTTAAACGAAAGGTGAAGGATCATTACTTACAATGCTCCATGCAGTAGAATACCCATCCATAGAGAGAAACCAACTACTTGGCTTGCATTGCAAACCCAGACTATTGTCTGACAAATCAAGATCAAATGACTCCTTGTTGCTCTTATCACGATCAAAATGCCTTGTCCTTTTCTTTCGATGCTTCTCTTTTTTCCTGTGCTTCACCCTAAGTGAAGGCCTTTCGTCCGAATCAGACCCACTCTCTTCTGAAAACCCATTAGGATATAATACTGGATACTTGTCTGACTTGCGAAAAGTTATCCCATTGCTGATAAAAATCAAGTCCCAGGATTCAGGAGTCCGTAATTCCTCTGATAATCTGTAGTGATGAGCAAACGACTACAGGCCCAACCACTTTATTGAGTTTATGGATTTTGTATTTAAGCATTCTTTTAGTAATGGGGCCAAACTACTGGGATGGCTTGAGGATGTACAAACTTGCAACACAACATCCTGCATTTTCACTTTCTCCTCATGTGCCTCTTCTTCACGTATAAGCTGTAGCACGTATAAGCCGTAAAAGCTGTCGTCCTTGATTCATAACTGCGTTTAACAGAAGTATCTGATCCATAGAATCAGAGATGCAGAACTTTGATAGTATTGCCTCAAACCAATAAGACGAAGAAGTACCAAGGTTCACACATTCCATCTTTGGGTTGAGAAATTTAAGGCTCAAGTCCAGGAAAACATGAAAGTCCTTCTCTTTAAGAACAATAAGAAGGTGTTGACAGAAACTCATTTATGACTTCCCATATCTCTTTCAAATCCTCTTTATACATCAAGTCAAGAAACAAATGAATAAAAACTCATTGGATGACCAGAATTCAGGCACATATTCAAGAAAATTTTCAACAGTTTGTAGAACATCCAAATCGAGAAAATACTGAGGCTTTGTAGCAACCATGGCAGGTGATTGCCCATGTTTTCCCTTCCATTCAAGCTCCTCCCAACAGATGTCTCGATTCACAAAAGCAAATTGGGATAATGCCTTGGCATCCTTTCTATGCTCCAAATCACCACTTCCAGCAAAGCTGGAGAACCACTGCATAATACGCTTTGGATGTCCTGCATGTTCAATATTAAGGGCTAAATATGAATTCCGTACACTGACATTAAATGGTAGATACATCTCAGCAACTTGATTTGCATCAATACTAAGAAACAATCCTACAAGCAACGGAGAAGAAAAAACTAGATACTTCAATGATTGCCATACTAGTCCTAGAACACGGTCACGCCAGCAATATAAAAACCCTCCGGTGAGAAACATTTGAGATGAGATATAGCTGAGGACAAAATGTAACATTACAAATTCTAAAAACATATAAAGAAGAAAGATGATCCACAAAAAACTATATCTGAATACGTCCCAAACAAGCTCAAACATAAAATGGACAACAAAAATTTGACAACTTGCCTCTGAGGAAATTCTCTAGCATGTAGCTTTTCTTGGCTATGATAGCCCCGGCTTTATGTGGCTTCTTTTCAAAGATAATCCTCAAAAGTTGAGCTGCTAGACCATGCTTCTGTGGTTTAGATCTCAATAGGTTCACAAATAGCTCGAGCTGATAGCAAGGAGTGATGGAACTTATGCCTGAAAAAGTGTTGCAAAGCCATAGACGAGCCTCAGATCAACCTCCAGAGGAAATCAGTGACCAGACAATTATTTCCAACTTAGTCAAGAGAGATATTCTCCGCTTTACAGATTCATCATCCTCTTTGTCA
Source organism: Hedera helix (assembly GCA_947179155.2). Classification (NCBI taxonomy): domain Eukaryota; kingdom Viridiplantae; phylum Streptophyta; class Magnoliopsida; order Apiales; family Araliaceae; genus Hedera; species Hedera helix. The sequence continues at coordinate 39,618,299 of OX359285.1, forward strand.
CTCCAGGTGGGTTCAGATAGGAATAGTTGAATCATTTTATGCCTGAAACATCAACATTTTCTAGTCAAACAACTAGCCAAGAATTTCACTAGAACAATAAAACATATTTATGTCCAATTAACCTAGTAAAAATGGATCCAACAGTACGTAATCAAAAGCATAAACTTTAAGATATATCAATATTGATTGTTTCTAAAAATGAGTTCCACCTTATAAATTGTGCTAATACTTTAGACAAATATAATTCAGAACCCTGGTACCAAAGGATCGATCATTCACCTCAGCTAATGAAATTATATAACTAGGAAATGATCTAAACAACCATATGATAAAGAGTAATGCATCAAGCAAATTTTTTTATTTTTCTTAAAAAAAAAAGTGTATTAAACATTTATCAATTACTAAAGAATAAAGATCAACAGTTGTTGAGCTGGGATCAGAAATAAGGTGGATTTGTGGTGGCTGATGCAGACCAATCTGGGTACAAGCTTCATCAAATAGCATTTAAATACTACAGCTAAAACGGGGGACTATTTGTGAGCTAAACATTAGGTCAAGTAAGCAAATTGGTATCCATATAAAAATACAGCCTGCAGATTCGAAATGCTATAAATAAAATATAAATGAAAAGTTAATAGTTAGTTCTGAGCTATGCTATAACAAATTTAAGACTGAAAAATTAACCAAGCACAAATTAAAAGTACAATGATTAGTTTCAGGAACTATCACAAAAATAAAACTAGCATGGGATTATATTTACAGATTTCTTGCTAAACCAAGCAAAATTTTGCATAGTCATTGCAATTCCGTGATGAATCGTGACTTTTTAATTCCTCTTTGTTCCAATGACACAACAATAAATGGACATTTCAGGTTTTCAAATAAAAATCATCTTCACCACTATCGTCAAAAAAAAATAAAAAAAAATCATAAATTATTGCCAATATCACTTTCATAAAAAATAAAATAAAATAATAATACACAAACAGAGAGAGATGAAAGCTTACCTGGATTGAGATTTTGTCTCGGCAGGAGAAGAAAGTAAAAACCGATTAAATCGTAACCAAAGACTCAATTGTAGTCCATTGAATATGGGCTCTAATACGGCCCAACATGTAGCTAGTAGTTCGGGCCTTCGGGCGTTTTTTTTGTGGGGTGAGGGGGCAGAATGACTATTCTATCCTTATATTATTAGAGATAAATACTGTTTTTTGGTTTCTTCGGTAGAGTAATAAAGCCGAAAACTTTTGAAGAAGGTGTGAAAGTCCCAGAGCAATTTCTTTGTCATCGATACTTTGTTTCACTATCTAGCCGTTGTTTTTTTGCTGTAAGAATCATTTTTTCTTTCTGTATAATTATATATTGTTCTGTTTTAGTTCATTTGATTTAAGTATTTAACAGGACTTAAGTGTTTTGTTTCTGAGAATAACGATTACGGTTGAAGGGTTTAGTTATTTGTTTGATATGTTGTAGTTGGTTTTTGATGAACTACATATTTGGGGAATAAAATTGAAAAAATGAAATTAATAAAAGGTATATTGGAAATTTTTGAAATATGGTGACACACATTATGGTAATGGGTAAACCCTAGTGTTGCAACGAACTGAAGAAAAGGGTTGTTATTAGTGATTTGGGACATATCAAAAAGTATTATTTAATGGCTGTTCAGAGGCTTAAAGAACTAAAAAATGTTTTTTTTGGTGCTGATTTTTGATCACCCCATCTTCCTATTTGTCAGACAGTTGAATTTAATGATTTTAGGATGAAAACTTGTTCTATCTTCGTTTATTCTATTTCTTTAACAAGAAATAAAATGGGAATGATAGAAACTTAATAACCAAGAACTGGCAATTGATGCATTTTTTTTATTATTTATTTTTAAACTTAGATAGAGGGCTAAGCTTAGGGAAAAGATGGGAGTAATACATTCTTTTCTTTTTATTTAGGTGATTGAGGTGGTATTGTTATGTTGGACCTTTCTGGCTGGTGCTTTTATGGCATATTCTGATGTACTGAGTTTGCTGTTTGCGGCTGGTGTTTGGTGTGCTACATATGCTTTGGTTGCAGTTCTTGGAGTCTTCCAAATATTCAGTTGTATTTGTAGTTCTATTGTGAGTTGATAAAGCGCTCTGAGGAAGAAAAAGTAGAAGTTGAAAAAGCTATAATGGGTTACACACAGCTAGTTATTGGTCCTGCTGGCAGTGGAAAGGTAATGCTGCTAATTTTTGCCCATACCTTTTAGTTGATTTCATAACAGTAGCATCTTACTCCAAGAAGTCTGTTGGTGCTGCCTCACTGTAACCAGAACCTTCATGAGCACATTCTTATCTATTTTTAAGACTCTTAACTTCCATCCACCACAGCACTACATATGTCTTTTCTTGATGTACTTCAACATCCTTGACCTTTTGTTTGAAACACTTTTGCTATTGCAAATGTTTTCTTCAAATGATATTCTTCAAGAAATGATTTTGACTTGTAATTAATCCACCATTTCATAAGCAAATTCTCAGCAATCTGTTTCAATTTTTGTTAAACCTGAAACATTGTAGAATCTAAATGCCAAGAAAATGTAGTCGACATATAAAACTATCTCCATGATAACATATCGTCGTGGAAGTACAAATTATCCTTTCCTATTTGTAAATTCAATACTGTATTTACCTTAAGGGCATATTGTCAAGAATTATAGTTACGTGAAACAAAATCATTCAGCATTAGAGTTTGTTATGCCACGTGTCATTTGTTTATTGGGTAAGTTTGTTGTCATCTTTTCATTGGGTTAGTTTGTTATAGCAGCAGGGTGTTAGGCCTATAAAAGGCAGCATTGGTGTAAGAAGAAGGCATTGAATGATGATATGAATTTTCTTTTCCAGTTTCATTTTCAGTCCATTTACTTTTCTGCAAGTTTTTCTTCTTTCTGCAAATTAGTTCAGAATTGTTAGCAATCCTAACAAAGTCCAGATCATGACAAATTGGTATCAGAGCAACCCTGGGCCGACGATGGCGGACGCTACGGAAACAAGTCTCCAGGAACATGAGAAGAGGATTATAGCTTTGGAAGGAAGAATGGATCATATACAAGATCTGATAGCGAAGGACTTTGAACAAACATCGGCACGAATTAGTATGATGAGAGAGCAGATCTCTCAGATTAGTCTGAAGATGCAAGCTGCTAGTGACGAAGTAGTTCAGAAGGTTCTCAAAGCGTTTGATGCCTTCCAACGATCAGAGAAGGAGAATTTTGCGGCGATTGAGGTATCTAAACCCATTACTACTCCATTATCAACTACTGTATCTCTGGATCTGCAACCACAAACATCACCTGCCAACAGTATACCTATGTCCGCTACTATACCTATTTTGAACAATCAGAATTCTAACAGCACTAATCCTGCACCACCTACACTTATTCCAGCTGCAACCTCATTGTCAGAACCAGTTGTTAGGCCTATGGTCATGTCTGTTCCAGGCCCAACTACCACCAGAATTACACCATCAACTGTTACTATGGGAATTTGGCCTCCATATTCGAATCCAATCACTACTGTAGGAACAATTTCACCTATAACCACATCCTACATTCCCACATATGTCTGCACAGGTCTCCAAAACCTCCATAATCACAACAGTCCCTATAACCACTCAAACCAGCACATACAAGTTAATACCACCATTTACCACTCTACACCACCACCATTACCAGAGCCACCACCTATAGCTTTTGCGAACACTACCATCCCATACTACAACACCTATGTTTCACCCTACACCTCCATTGATCCACCTTACTGCAATCCCCATTCTCCAATCACTAATTACAGTCTAGTTCATATGGAAGATGAGGCTACGCATCAAGTGTTTGTTGAAAGTCCTGAAACAAAAAGTACTGTAACTCAGGAGGCCAAAATAGGATTAAAACGATCTTCTGATGAGGATTTACAGGAATTATTCTTTAGGCACCCAAAACAGCTCAACTCTAGTGAGCAGCTGACTTCACTTACAGAAATTAGTCCTTCCTATAGAGCCTCTAAAAAAGTTGATATCCCAGGTGAAGTAGTTGGCATTTTTTGTGAATCTCTAGCACCGGAGGTGTCCAAAGATGATATTAGTAATGTTGTCTCAGATTTTAATGATATTGAGTTTGAAACCAGTGTGCCCATTTCATGGGTGACCAGCAGTACTGGTGAGGAGAATGTTGGACCTGAGGCAGTGCTGTACTCATCTGATTCTCCAGAACACTTTGAATTCAACTTTTCAGGGAGCAAGTTAATTCAGTTTGAGGATACATACTTATCATTGTTGAATTCTTTTCCTAGAAAAGAAGTTCCTGTTGGACCAGATTATCAAGCTGATGTCCCAGTATGGGATCCGGAGGTTATCAAGCAAAATTCCAAAAGTTCAACCTATGGCGGTGGTGTTGATGATGGCGAGGAAATGAAGGGGGCTTGTGTCATACCCATTACTGACTTAGACTTTTCAGCTGATGTTGGTAATACTAAAGATGGCAGACCATATTGCAGCTGTTTGGATGATGGTTCTGTTAGATGTATAAAACAGCTTGACAAGAAGGTTACCTGTGTTGGTGAGAAGCATGTCTTGATTTTTGATCTTGGTGGTGATACTCTTGATGTGTCCCTTCTGACTATTGAGAAGGGCATATTTGAAGCAAAAGCCACGGTTGGTGACACCCATCTTGGAGGCAAGGACTTTGACAATAGGATGGTGAACCATTTTGTTCAGGAGTTTAAACGGAAGGACAAGAAGGACATCATTGGAAATGCAAGAGCTCTTAGGAGGCTGAGGACCTCATGTCAAAGAGCTAAGAGAACTCTATCATCCATTGCTCAGACAACCATTGAGATCGACTCTTTGTTCAAGGGCATTGATTTCTACTCGACTATTACCCGTGCCAGATTTGAGGAGCTTAACATGGATTTATTTAGGAAGTGTATGGATTATGTTGAAAAATGTTTGAGGAATACTAAGATGGACAAGAGCAATGTCCATGATGTTGTTCTTCTTAGTGGTTCTACCAGGACTCCCAAGGTTCAACAGCTATTGCAGGAAGTTAGTGGAGTTCTTGCTGAAGCAGTCCAATTCCAGATTCCAGTACCGGTTTCAGATAAAGAGGGACAATATAATTCTGTTGCTAGTGATGATAGTCACTTTGGAAGAGTTATGGAACAACTAATTTTTTGGGTGAGCAGAATTGAATATATCTGCTTGAGGTCTGAAGAGAACATGCTAAAACCTATAAATAGCATGGAGGATGAAGAGAATGATGTTGTGGTACCAGTGAAGGATTTGAAACTTGATGTTAACATGAAAGATAGAAATGATGACAAGGGGCTTACTGCTCTGCACTATGCTGCTTCCATAAGATTTGTAGAAATCTTGCAACTGTTAATTTCAAAAGGTGTTGTAGTAGACGCAAAATCATTTGAGGGCACACCACTACAATGTGCTTCAGGACATGGAAATAAAGAAGTTAATTTTTCTTCAGTAATTTTCGAGTCACAAGAATGCATGGATCTTTTGCTTGAGGCTAGAGCTAATCCGGACATGGTTTCCTGTGGAGTTACACCTTTAGGGGTTGTGGTTTTGCTAGGCAATAGAGTAGCTATAACTCGTTTGTTGAAAGCTGGAGCAAATGCTAATGCTACCAAATGGAATGGTGTAACCCCATTAGAAATGGTTGCTGTGTTGGATAGGGAGAACTATAAGGATGTGATGATGATTATTTTCCCAATGACTTGTCGTATTCCAAGTATTTTGGAATGGACCATCGATGGAATAGTAAAGCATGTCCAAACAAATGAAGCTATGCAGCAAAAAGAGTTTAAGAGGAGAGAGTACTTTTCAACATTAAATTCAAAGGGACGATACTTCTTTAAGAGACATGACGATAGGAAGGCAGTGTATTGGTACACTGAGGCAATCACTGCTGATCCATCCAATGCAACTGTATTATCAAATAGGAGTCACAGCTATGATCGCTTGAATGAGGGAATCCTTGCTCTTGCTAATGCTGGAGCTATAATTGCTCTTGCTAATGCTGGAGCTATAATTGCTCTTGCTAATGCTGAAGCTTGTATTAAGATAAAGTCGGATTGGGCAGCAGGGAACTACATAGCTGAGGTAGCCTCTTTTGTTCGTGGAAAGAAACTATTGGAGGGTTATCACCATTTTATGAGCACAGTGAAGAATGTTATGAGCAAAATAAGAAGTGTGCAGCTTGTGGAAAACCAATAATTTGCTATTTTCAGCAGAAAGGGTTCCCAAAAGTAGCTTTCCTTTTTATGAGTAATGTTGAAGCTTATCTCAGTTTGGCAATTGATAATGGAAACCCTCATAGTGTAATTGTTACGGCCAAGGAAGTTGATAAGAAACGTCGTGCAATTATTAAACAATATGAAATAAATAATCCTTGAGGTCAAGGATTGACTGAAGGAGGGAGTAATGTCAAGAATTATAGTTACGTGAAACACAATCATTCAGCATTAGAGTTTGTTATGCCACGTGTCATTTGTTTATTGGGTAAGTTTGTTGTCATCTTTTCATTGGGTTAGTTTGTTATAGCAGCAGGGTGTTAGGCCTATAAAAGGCAGCATTGGTGTAAGAAGAAGGCATTGAATGATGATATGAATTTTCTTTTCCAGTTTCATTTTCAGTCCATTTACTTTTCTGCAAGTTTTTCTTCTTTCTGCAAATTAGTTCAGAATTGTTAGCAATCCTAACAAAGTCCAGATCATGACACATATCCATATATACTGGGTTTCCATTTCTCTCTTTCTCTGTTACCTGTAATGAGATGTGTTGTATTAATTCAGTCAAGAAATAAGTGGAAACTATTGAATTTGCCACACTTGAGTACTATTCTTAATTTTCTCTTTTTCTGTCTTTACTGCCAAATTCAAAGGAAAGATATCTTAAATGAAAAGTTCACCAGACCAGGAAAGCACTCTATATGTAATTTTGAAATATGCCTACATTCATAACTTTTTCTTGTATTCAAGGGGATCCTAAAAATTAAGAGAAATACTAGGTGTAACAAATTTGGGGTCTCAAATTGGGTAACAAATTATGTATCAAATACTACATCACTTGTGATTGGCCATGTATTAAGTAATATCAAAATAGTTACTCCCTCCATTTCAAATCTAGAGATAAATTTTTAAAAAGACGACTTTTAAAGAAAAAATTATCTGTCCAAACATACCCCCAACATTTACTAGAAATGTAGTAGTGCGGCATGCTAGTATTCAATCTACCTAGAATATATTAATTGCTTGTTAGGAACTTCATATCAGTTTATAGTCTAAAACTAGAAATGAATCTCTAATTTTGGAATGATCTAAAAAGAAAAATGTCTAATTTTGGAACGGAGTGTTTATTTGTTACCCAACTAAGATCAGAAATTTGTTACCCCTAGCATTACTCAAAATTACATTGTTTGTTGCTAGCAGTATTTTGACAAAAAAAACTCGAGAAATGTAATCTAGTGAGGAATACCTAGTCTGAAAGGGTAACTTTTTGAGTATTGGCTGCTAAAAACAATCACATTTGTAGATTATTTTTGCTAGGTATTTTAATTGCTAGGACATCACTTGGCTGACTGTCTATACCAATTTTCCTTTTTCAATGGTAGTCTACATATTGTGCAAGTTTATATCAACATTGTGAAACTGTTCGGCGAACTGTTCATATAGTGAACTTAGATCCTGCAGCAGAAAGTTTTGACTATCCAGTGGCTATGGGTAAGTAAGATTCAGATATTGTTTATTTTCATCACTTCCCTTACTTCTTTTCTTTATAGATCAATGGATTGTAATATGGTTGCAGACATTAAGGAACTTATTTCTCTGGATGATGTTATGGAGGAACTTGGGCTAGGTCCAAATGGAGGTCTTATCTACTGCATGGAGTATCCTTTACATTCAGTTATATTTTAGATTTCCTAAATTCTTTCTTATTACTCCTTAGTTATGTAGTCAATAATTCCCTTTGCCATCTAGTCAATAATTCCCTTTGCCATCTAGTCAATAATTCCCATAATAGCAAAAAGAGTACCTTAAAACTAGAATGTTTGTTTATATCACTGGGCTCAGTTGGCATGTCATTGACTCTTAATGATCAGACACCTTGAAGAAAGTTTGGATGACTGGTTAACAGAAGAATTGGATAATTTCGCAGATGACGACTATATTGTTTTTGATTGCCCAGGTATCTATATTTACGTTTATAATTTTATGTCTTATCTTTTATTGATCTCAGGGATTTAGTAGATGAATCTGTTAGAGTTTATGCCCTAGAGACTAATTATTTGATGTAATTGCTTAATATTTTTGATATTATATTTGATTGAATAAATGGATTATTTTATTATGATTTCATTTACTGCGTTATATAAATGTTAACATAATAAAAGCCCTTAGAATAATGATACGAATTATATAGCTTTAAGTATGTGACTTGAACATGAGATTATATAATTATAATTAGTATCATTGCTCTTAAATGTCCCTAGTCGAGTATCATTGTTAATGGGACAACAATGATGCATTGAGACTAGTATGTGGATTGACTGATGGTCAAATCTCATTGGTCATAAATATATGAGATATTTGAGTCAATGCATAGGTACATGTTAGAGAACAATGTACTGGACAGACCCACCATGAGAATTTTACATGGAGCATTATGCAAAGTGTCATAAGAAATTCTTATAGTGACAATGATGTAATGATCCTCCGACCTGAAGTCACTATATTATTACACGAGAATTTGTGTACTTTGATATCATCAAATGTCACCAATAATAGGGTGGACAATAAAGGTGATTATTGGGTACATCATGAATCGTGTGAGGAATATGAGTGATCTAGATTGAATTTAACCCTCCTATATATTAGGGGTGATATCCATAGGCCTCTTGATTGAGTAGTACTATGAAATGCATGGCCATGCTCAAATATTGATTTGTTTCATATAGTCTACTCATTGATCAAGAAAACTCAGATTAAATTATGAAGAGTATGACACATTCCATGCCTCGAGTTTAATCTAGGATATAAGGTTAAAAGGATTAAATTACATTGAAACATTGGTCACGAAAAGGTTGTATCGAATCACCGATCTTATTATTATTTGGGTAGCAGTGATGCATTACTAGATGCCGCTCACTGTTTATAATTTTATAATATGATTTTAAAATTATTGCCAACATAATAATAACCTATTGGGTCACACACGTAGAACGTAATTAAAAGGGAATTAATTTAAATTGTAAGTATTTTAAATATGTCAATATGATTGATAGTATTTAAAAATTACGAATTTAAATTAATAGGATAATTTGTATATATGTATATTAATTAAGTGAGACTTAATTAAAATATAATATATATAAATTCGGATTTTATTTTTCTATTTATTTTAGGTTTTAGCTAATTCCTATTAACTACTATATATATGATATATCAGCAGTCTAAAAGTCACGTAAGGAAAAACTAAAACCCTAGCCGCTTTCAGAAAGAGGCTAGAGAGAAAAATAATTGGGAAATCCTGATCTTGGTGGCTAGTACCGGGGTTCCTTTTGCTGCAGATCGTGGGACGATTCGCGGAGCGTTCGTGTGGATACCGTAGAGACGCAGTCGCTGGATTGCGTTGAAGATTCGAAGCCGTTCCAGAATTCCATCGTCTTCTGTCCATCTCAGATAATCGGTAAAATAATCTAAACCTCTGATTAATCTGTTTTCGCATGGATCCTGTCTTAGGGTTTCGAATTTTTTTTTAAATTCCGCTGCTTTCACTGTGTCGAAACCCTAACAGAATCCTATCTTTTTTCTGTCTAGTGGTTTACGAGGAGAAGCCAACAAGCATGCACGCACCCTGTAGATTCTTGCTCACACGCATAGATACTGAATTTGCCTTTGACATTTCTTAAGAGCAGTCAAGTAGATATTTAACACATCCAAAGGCTCCCACTCTCTTTGTTATTACTTTATCTCTTGATCGCTATGTAGATTAACCGTGAAATTGAAGTAAAAGTTGAACTTTTCTTTAGAATAACATAGTGCACTATTAGGATACCTGTGGCTTAACCTCATTAACCATTTTACATGCTATTTCTGTTTGTAAAACGTTTATTGCCTGGACTAAATGAACATTCTTTTGGGGTAACTTTTTTCTTCTTTTGTCTCTTATGGAATGCCTCTCAAACTTTCAGCTCAATAAAGTCAGCCATTTAGTGGAGTAGTTGTTTCTTCCTTTTCTGAAAAAAACCTAGAGAGTAAGAGATGGTAATTATGCTTTTCCACTCATTATAGTTGAATCCCTCCAAGGTTTACATGCAGTGGGATGAAGGTCTTGGCTCTCAAATATAAATTCAAGTTATTGCAATCATAACTTATTGGAGCATTGTATTAGAAAACTATTTAAGGAAGTCAGCTTCTTGCATGATTTGTAAAATTGCTTCCGTAGGATTATAATTTTACATGTTTTTCTTCATTCAATTATTGTAGGTCAGATAGAACTTTTTTCGCATGTTCCTGTGTTTAAGAACTTTGTGGAGCATTTGAAGCATAAGAATTTCAATGTTTGTGTAGTCTACTTGCTCGATTCCCAGGTCTGTTCAAGTTTTGTCTCATTTCATCATTTATTTCTCTCATTTTTTCACTCAAGCTGAAAGTCCAATTACTTTTTGATATTAGTTCATGACGGATGTGGCCAAGTTTATAAGTGGTTGCATGGCTTCACTTTCTGCAATGGTTCAGCTTGAACTGCCTCATGTTAACATCCTCTCCAAGATGGACCTTGTGAGGAACAAAAGGGACATTGAAGAGTATATCCTTTTTTATCTCGTGTATTATTCTACATGTATCTATGCTCTTTTACATTTGTGATATTCTAATCCTTTTTTGCTTTTATTGCTCTTAGCTACTTGAATCCAGAGCCTCAAATTCTGCTGGCAGAGTTGAATCAACGGATGACTCCTCAATTTGGAAAGCTTAACAAATCTTTAATTGAATTGGTAAGTTACAAGGCAGTGATAATCCTCAACTTGGAAGCTTAATAAGTCTTAACAAGTAGTTAGTTGATTTGGCAAGTTAAAAGCACTGAGGTCTGAAATGCACTTGAATTTGAACCTGCTTGTTAGTCCTGTCTGTCGAGCAAATTATTGAGTAGCTGAACAGGAATTTGAATCTCTTCATTACAGACCTTGTAATTTTTTTTACAACTCTTTTCTGTTGCATGGTTTTAGTTGCGGGGGGATTAAAGAAGATTTAATCATATTTGTCCATTTGATCGTATTTTACTTTTTTCATATAACATCTGGTTTTAATATATGCTTGAGAGAAGTCAAATGTGTTGAATACCCTGTGCTTTCAAGATGCTATAGTTTTGCTGGTTGTTTCTAGGTTTCATCACATATTTAGTGGCCCCCTACGTACAGTCTATAGCTCTACCATTGTAATACATGGAGCACATCTTACACGAGTCTGCTATGGAGATACAATTAATGTAGATAGAATATGTGTATTTGCCTCCTACTCGGAGAATGCGTGGCTAATAGAAATAGCAAGTTTACTATACCCAATAAGAGAAAATTAGTTGCTAATTTTGAGGCGTAATATTTCCTCCTCCTTATTTAACTTTAATGGTTTTTGCGTTATGATTTAAGTTATTTTTCAGTCTTAATTACCTATCTATATAAGAGCCTAAGTTCCAGAAATATTTCTTTGAATGACTGGTTCATGTGCAGCAGTGCAGGGGAACCCGTCCCTCTTACCTTCACCCCCCCCACACACACAACAAACAAGGAAAAACAAGTGGAGGCTGGTAAAGTTGTCTCTTAATAATTTTTGTTTTTTAAATACCAGGTGGATCAGTATAGCATGGTGAGCTTTGTTCCTCTTGATTTGCGGAAAGAGAGGAGGTAAAAGCTCTCTCTGTTACTTTCTCTCTTTCCTCCCTGTTTTAAATGCATGTGTACCAGTTCTCTCATGATGAAAATTTAATTCCTTTGTTTTGAACTTGTGCTTTATAATGCACTTTTTTTTCTTTTTTGCTTTTTTTGTAGATGTGGTTTGGAAAGAGCTGCAAAGCTTGTATTGACTTCTAAATAAATTAAATTTCTGTTCTTTTCTTATATTTGTATCATATCCAATTAGTCAGTTAAAATTGACTTTTTTTTTTCTTTTTTTTTTGTGTGGGAGAATTCCCTTACTCAATGCCCCTTCCAACCTGGGGGAAAAAGGGTGGTGGGGATTGAAGAAATTAATAACAGTATTTACAAAGAAAAGATTGGTGAATTGGCCTGATCCATTACCTCTATCCAACGCATTGCCCTTGTTTTAGTTCTGCTCTTTACCACCCAACCCCCTAAAAAAGGAATAGAAGGAAATGACCCCTGCTTTCCTGAAGAGCTGTAACACATGTATGTGATTGTTGTTTGTTATCACTAGTGAGACTTTGCCTCGTCATTTGCAGCATACAATATGTATTGTCACAAATCGACAACTGCATTCAGTATGGAGAAGATGCTGATGTGAAGATCAAGGATTTTGATCCGGAGGATGATGATTAGAAGCAGCAGCTTCTCAGAGTTTTATATATGATGGTTTCTGAAAACTTGATATTTTTGGTTCACTTTAGAACTTGTTTCAGAATAGCAAGAATGTAGCATTTAATGGGAAGGGGGTCTGTTCTTGCTAAGTTGAAACATTCCGGGAACTTCTTTTGTTAGAATGGCTACTTGTGTGGATGATAACTTTCCAAAAGTGATTTCATCAGGCAAATTTGCTGTTGTATGTTGACGAAATCAATTATTAGAAAAATGTGTATTGGAAAATTTGAGGAGAGCTTGGGGGGTTAGTTAAACATGAAAAAATTAGTAAAAATATTTCCTTCTGAATCATCTCCATTTGCTGCATAAGCTCGGTTCCAACACACTGTACTCCACTTAAAGGCTAATATATTTATTAATCATCTCTGCTTTCTATTATTCGCATAGGATTTGCACCTTGTGCAATTGTGTTCGTATGTACGAGAATGAATGTTGGAGACTAAATTTTTTTTTAGCTTTAAGAGAACCACCGTCTCTCTTATAACTCAAGTATAGATTTTTATGTTGAATTTAACTCAGTTATATGCTTACTAAGAAGAAGTAATAGATTTTTATATGCTTACTAGGAAGTAGTAGGTCGCCTACCCTACCTAGCTAAACTCATCAACTCCCCCAAAACTGGAAATAACATAAAATTTCTTGATTAATTGAGTATATATTATTATACCATCTTTATTATATTTCTAAATAATATTCTGTCCAACATTGGTGCTGGCACACTCACTCATCCATTGTCGGCTTCCTCATCAACTCCAGCAGCAGAGTTGAGAACATTTAGCCTCTCAATCAACTTTGCCTTCCTTTCCTCACAGGTTAGCTTCTTAAGGTTGTACCTGTAATAAAGAAAAAAGGGGGGGGGGGGGGGGGGGGGGGGGGGGGGGGGGGGGGGGGGAAGAACAAGCTATCAATAATATGAAATGCTCTTGTATAATTGTTCTTGGTTCTTTTTTGTTAATGATTATAGATCAGTGCTGCCCTGTTTTTAGGAGACGAGAGAAGAAGATAAAGAGAGCAGTAGCATAATAAAACGAAAGTATAGGAGATATAGTAGCATAAACAATCAAGTTCTAAGCTTTTGTCAAAATCATTTTCTGACCATATAGCTGGTTGTTTTTTTAAGCCCGTCTCAGAAACCCACTCATGGAAGTTGTTCAAGTGGTATATATGTTTCGATATTCTGTGACCAAGCATATTATGGTTACATGTTGCATAAAACCAATTAGTTCAATAAAAACCCCAGCATAAAAAATATAAATCATGCAAAACTACAAATGAAATATTTTACCTCAGGTTTCTTCGGGATGGGATCAGCACGTATGGCTGCATGAACCTTTTTGTACATCTGCCTCAATGCCTCTCTTTATAAAGTCATAAAAGTGAGTTTGGTACTTCTCTGGCTCATCTTCCATCAAAGTCTGTATATACAGACATTTATAATATTGAAAATCACCATTTGGCAAGCAAAAAGGAGAGAAGAGCTGTACGCTTAACTTGCTATGATAAATTAAAATTTTAAGCCTCACCCTCATGTATGCAGCAACATGGCCACCGTATACATATTTGCGATGCACCTCACCATCAAGTTGTTTACCATCCTTGTCAAAGTCAGCAAATCTTTTCTTTTCTCACTGTGAGGTATGTCGACTCCACCGTCCAATGCTCCTTGAAATCAGTAGAAGGAAGAGAATGCTGCTACCCAACACACACATCGAAGGATACTTTATCTCCAAAAGAAAACACAATCACATGAAACTTGCTAGCACTCAAAGATCCTTAAATGGAATTCTTTTTCTTTATTTTTTTTTTGGGGGGAGGTGGGGTAAAAAACTCGAAATTTGAGGATTTTAGCAGAAGAACATTATAGTTTAGTATATCTAGAGTCGGGCATTAAGTCTTCCAAAGTAAGATTGTATTCAGATATGATCGACTCTTGGCCAGTAAACCAACTGCTAGTCAGCATAAATAACTACTCGAGTTCTAACAGAGGCTAAATCTGGGGACACTCGAATATTTATACATATCGCTACCTATAGATACATAATTAAAAAACATACATAATACAAGAAACCACAAAGCACACTTGAAAAATCTTTGTTAAATAAAACAAAGTGGAGTACCTACCCGCATCTAACAAACAGGATTGCAAAAACGTAATAACTAAAACCATCCATAACAAAGGGTTTTGTTATACCAAACTAAACCACAGCACAGACAACGTTGAACAACCATGTTCTTTTAAATTGAAAATTCTCAAAAGGAAAAGTCTAGTATGAACCTTGAGGGCACCAAATACACGATTGCCTGTAGTTGTTTGAATACATCGAGGAGAGCACGGAAAGGTCTTCTGCTTTCTGCAGGTTCAACGGAGTAATCCTCCCCAGTTGCCTATAAAGAAAAGTATATAATGGTGTTTTAGTTAGTTCTCTCAAAATACGACAAAATTAAAATATTTCGGTTACCTCAACATTTTCCTGATACTTCTCATCCATCTCAAGCATTTTCAAAACAGTAAGCTAAATTACAGCAGCAATAGTCAGATTAATATTGTATAGAAAAAGTGAAGGAAATTCAAAATGATTTAACGAGTAGTCAATACAGACCTGCAGCATAATTTGTAAGACCAACTTCAAGCCCATAATGAGGCAGCTCATGAACATAAGCCGCTGCAAGAACTATGTCACTGGCTATACTAGCAGAAACAATTTGTGCAATTACATCCTTGTTGGTCTAATAGGAATGTTAAGGTAATTTTACCGGGATAAAAATCAAGTACATATAATATATTACATAGGTAGGGCTCGGCGAACCATCTATTAGTTTGTTTCGTAAGAAGTGAGAAAAAATAGAGATCTTGAACCAAGATCCCGGATAAGTGGAGCACAAGCCTGAGACGTATAATTTGAAAATTTAACATGCATGTATTTGGGGAATATAATTTACAAACATGTTGCTTCTTCCTCTGGATATATGTTTCCAGTTGAATGGATCTTTCTTAATGAAACAATGATATATACACATAAAAGGTATTATAAGAGCATTAGATCAACAAAGACTGGGTTGTTTACTTGTCGCAAGATGAGGTGCAATCTAATGCATCATTAAAGACCTGCAGGGTGAGTGCACTTGAATTATATGGAGTATGATCCTCCATAGCATAATTACATTAAGACGACCAAAATACAGCAAGAATCTATGAGTACGATGCAACTAAGCCAAATTTCCACTTACAAACTTGTATCTGCATGGTTTTTGCCACCAGTCCAGATATACACATTAGTGGTGCAACAAGAATACCTTACCTCTCCTCCTCTTGAATTTAACTTGATACCGCTTAACGATTATGATAAGCCCTTGACTTCTGATCTTTGACGAACGGCTGTAAGGAATTAAAAGATTGTATTAGTACACACAAAATGACAACACATTGCAAACAAGTAACCAAAATTTCTAAAGACCTCTAATTAACAATTGCATTGAGCAAATCCTGGAAGCTAGATAGATTGATCAATAAGAAAATAGGAATAGAAAGCACAGTTGTACAGAGTAGCAAGATTACGAAGAATAATAATAATAATAATAATCAAGAAATAACAGCTTCCGTAAATGAGCCCCCAAGTGTTTGAACAACTTAATTCCAATTTATAAAGTCTAGATTCTACCATCACCAAAAAGTTGTTGGCGAAATAAAAACTATGCCCGCCTAGATGAAGAGCAGACATGTAAGCAGCCAACATAATATTAATCGGAAAATTTGATAAACAGGCACAAAAGAAAATGCCTCATTCGGTCATTTAGAAAATGAATTCACAAAAAACAAATCAAACTGAAAATTCGATAAAGTGTTGAGTCGTCGAAACCCTAACAAAAACCCAAATCGAAATTCACCAAACTCTAACAAAATTCAGTAGACTCTACACTGTTCAGGAGTCCAAGTATCAAAATTACATATGTTGTTTTACGCATAGCCAAGAATGAATCGTTAAGAATTTTGAGTCGGACCATTGTTCAAGGCCTGAATCCTGGATGAGCGAGAGAGAGAGAGAGAAGTAAGAATTGGGCAACTATTTTGTGGATTAGGCAGGCTGAAACTGGGAATAGTTGTGTAAATGATAGTCTAAAGGGAAATCGATCCAATTCAAGTCATTTGTCACCACCTCGCTTGGCAATGTTATGAGCCTGTTTGCATTGATATTCTTTTAAAATCTTAACTAGAAAAATCAAACATTCAAACATTGATAGTGATAGTATTAGATTTCGTGACTTATATAGAAGTTGGTTAGTGTAAGTTTGATGTTGGTGCAAGTGGACTCAAATATTTGAATATGTTTAATGTGAACTAGGTCCGTCCGTTTGCACGAGGGAAGCAAGCTAGCTGCTGGTCAGTCATTCAGTCAGTCAAGATAGAGAAGAGATACCTCCTGAGTGATAACCGGTTAATGCAAAAAAAAAAAACTATTAGGAGTCGTCTTAATAAAACATTGGTGCAGGAAAAGGTTTCCTATCTGTGCCCACAAAGTTGATATTTGCAGTTATACGTATCTAGTCAATTCTTTTGCACAAAGTTGGTGTCCAACCAAAATCACTTCACCATTCCTCTCCGGTATCCAAGTGAGGCTCATTCTTACCAGCCACTGCAGTTGAACATCTCCTCCTCTTCTCTGATAAAGCTTTGAACAATTTCAAGCTTAGCTAACGACAACAACAATTTTCACAGAAGATCATAGTCGTCGTCAGGAGGTTTACACATTGGTTACCCTCTTTGATCTCCACATCACTTATTATTGGTTACCCTCTTTGATCTCCACATCACTTATTATTAGGGAACGATACGATACAATGGCTCTCGAGTCACATGCAACACTCAGAAGAGCTAGACTCGGTTGTTTTTTCCCTTCCCTTCACGCTAGGTAGTACTTGGTAGTTATTCTCTCTTTCGTTTCCACAAATATAATGCCCCATTGTTTAGTCTTAGAAACCATACAGACCTTGAAGCCACGAACTTGATGATCTACTTAATAGTCCACTGTTTTCACAAGGATAGTTTTTGGCCAGTTTAAGATTGCCCCCAGGCAATACGTCATTTCCTGCACTATGCATTTGTCAGTTTGAATAACCTCCTAAACTAACTTCCACCAAATATTCACTCGCGAGTTCATAACAACAATGTCTTCAATGAGACCTAGATCAAAACTTTTCCAGGAACCAAACTTCAAATTAAATTCCGCAAACAGAAGGGAGTACATATTCCATCGTTTCTCAATCAGTCATTAATAAATAGCTCACAGCAACTAATTACATTATTCTTCTTTCCATTTGCTAACAATGCAAGGTGCTTCAATGCACGCAGGACTGAGGCACAACATTTCTACAATGGAATACTAGTTTTCTAAATTTTGCGTGTATAAAGTAAATTAATTTTGATTTTTGAGAGAGATGGAAGGAGGGATATAATTTATATTGTTTCACAAAGCACAATTTCACCGAGTGAGATCCTGTCTACACAGGCCATGGCAGCATCACTTTAATCTGTACTCTTTCTTAACTCCATACTGATAGCTGCAAATCTCGTAGGTTTCAAATCTTGTTGGCTTCTTTAGTAGGATAACCAGATCAGTTTCTTGCATCATTTCCCCACACACCATCCCAGGCACCAGATGGAGCAGCCTTGAGACCCTCAATGTAATTTTGACCCCCTTGGGGATTCTGAGGACCACCTGGGAGTGCATTGAATTCAGGGGGTTGAACTTTCTGAGGCTTTGTTCTGATTCCAAGAAGTCTCAGGACAAACCTAGCTAGCTCTCCATATAACATGCCTGATCGGTCAAATAGCTGCATACAATACATCTTATCAATATGCATCATAACATATAAGATAAGAGTAAATTCCTACCATTAAGCTCTGATAATAAAGAAGATGGTTCCACAATATCATCTGGCAATAAATTAAACGGAGAGAGATAAGAACTATACATACCTGTAAAAGGGTAGACATGAACAAGTGAAATGCCTGAGTGTTCTGGTCTATCAAGATTGCAATACGGCCAAAAAACGTTACCACACCTTGCATCTGCCATAATTTACAAAAGAGCACATATCCATAGTGAGACAGTTGAGTCATTGACACCAATTCCATGAATTCCAGTCATTGACACCAGGCAGTTGGGAAAAACACTAGTCATTCACTCAGACTTCATAAATGCATGTGACAAAATTTAGTAAGTAAATAAAAAAAACAATTAACAATCTCAGGTTGGCAGTCAATCTTATTAATAGCCCAAATAAATAATTACTCAAAAAAATGTTATGGTGGATTAGGATAACTGCCGAGATATTTCATAAATATAATTTCCTCCAAAACACACAAACCGTCAATTACACGTGTCAGCTATCAAACGCTGAAAGCACAAAAAACTAGTACCAAATACACAGGATATATCGATAATTTATTGCCATCATGATGCAAGCACATTGATGAGAGAGCTCTTTTAATACCCCATCCCCAAATCTACATCATGGCGGCCCTGGGCGGTATGGATTTTCAAAAAGCTAGTTTTGTGTATAAGGGGAAAACTAGGAAATTTTCATAAGCTTTCATAATAATAGAAAAATATGAATTTTCCCACTATAAGTGTTTTACATAAAAAAATTAATAGGTGCGTGCCCATCAAAACAATAAAGACCGCAGTGTATGTAGGCAGGATCACTTGTATTTTTATATCCTCCTAGAGCCAATATAACCAGCAAAAATGTCCAATCAGATAACCCTAACTCAGTTTTAGAAAAACTGTTGCCGTACTCTTTACTGACAAAGAATATTGCATTGAAGTCGACAGACATACAAAATTTAGCAATCTAAATAAAAACATTTTAAATCCATGATGCATTTCAAAGGCGACAGAAAAAAGAATCAGCTTCATTTACCACGTGCATGAAAGAAACCCAAAAGCCTGGTGGAGATGACGGAGCACCAAAAGGATTATTTGGATCCTGATCACCATACGGAGGACCACCCATGCCCATGCCCATGCCCATGCCCATGCCCATGCCCATACCCATGTTGCTTCCAAAACTACCATTATACATTCCCCCACCATACATGCCTCCTCCAGAGAGCCCACCATAGCCTCCTCTGTACATATTGTTTCCATACATCCCCCCACCATAAGCCCCTCCAAGTCCACCATAAGAACCGTAAGATCCTGACCCATAACCAGAATTATAATTCATACTGGAACCATAACCAACACCTGAGAATATCAATTAATAGCTTAACCAGACATGGAAAAATAGTAAGATCAAATGCTTCCACTTTAAGAAATATATTCATCTCTATGCTTTTTTTGATCAATTTCAATTTGCAAAAACCTTGAAAAAAAGATAACACATGCATGCCAACTGAAGATGATAATAGATGGCAAAAAGAAAACTTTACAAGTGCACACATCTTTAATATATCGCAGCAAAGAACATGAACTCAAAGTAGGTAGTGTGCTCTTTAATGAAATTATAAGTAATAGGTACTACGACACTACATGAAAGTATGATTACATGTTATCGTTTAAGACGTTTAGTACATGCAACCAGAATGTTTATTTATTTATCTATGTATGGTATCCAAAACAATACTTGATATCTAGTTGATAAATGTTAATACAGATCATTGTGATTCAGAATATATTTTTCATGCAGGATACTTGAAACAGTGTATGGATCCTAATGGAGCAGGAACATTATAATGTTGGTGAATAAGCAGCAACTTATAGAATATAGCAACATGCAGATAATGCAAATGGGAAAATAACAACAAGACATACCTCCGTATGAGTTGCTGTTATATGTCTGCTGTACCCAGGGCCTAGTAGGTAAGGGCCTCCCAAGTGCATTTCTGTTAATAGTTGTATTTGCATCAGCTGTTGAAACAATTTCACCAGGTCTTGCAGTTCCAGAGGCCTCAACTACATCACTTGTGCTACCAGGAGACAGGGGTTTAAAAGGTGCAGGACCAGAGGAAGACCCTGATCGCTCCCAAGGTTTTGGAGGAGGGCTAGTACCTGCAATTTTAAAGAAAGCATAGACATTTTAAGGTAAATGTAGTGGTGCAATTTTAAGAAAGGGAATACCAATTAGGACATATTAATAATAATAACTAGTAGAGTACAGACGAAAAATACATCTCCTATTACGCGAAACATATATGTAGGCAAACTTGTACGATGAAGCTGGGGGGAAGTAGAATTGAAGATTTAAGTCAAAGCCATAATCATGCTATAGAATATTATTAAGTTGCTTAACAATGTGATGAACTATGGGTATTCAAATGCACATTAGACCCCTTTAGAGGATATTTCAAAGAACTATAAAGTATGAAGCTTATACTGCAAGGGAACCTGATAAAACATCAAAAGCACAGGTTTCCCATGGGTGGCAGTATGAAAAATTGGGAAACCAAGCTGATTACCATATATTAATATTTCTTTTTCACAAGTGAAGCTGATCCCCTAAACAGCACATCATTGGGTAGCTGAAAATTAATCAAAACTCTAACTAAACATACAAAAACCAAGCATCAATCTATAATAACAAAACACAATGGTTTTTGAAAAAAAAAAACTCCCGCTCACCTCCTCAAATTTAATCCGCACCGTCCAAAAAATAAGATAAATCTGACCCTTCGTTGTTACGTTATTTCCTCTACCTCTCCTCCAGAAACATTACTCTCCTCCACAAACCTTCGTTCCTCTTCCTCTTCCTCTCTTCCAGAAAAAAATTACTCATCCCGTCCAGAAATCCAACCCTTCGTTCTCTCTCCAACCCTTCGTTCTCTCTCCTACGCCTGAAGGCACGGTACCTCGCACACGGGAAACCGGTACCTCTTGGCTCCAGTGCGAAAGAGGAAGAAATTGAAGAAATTGGTATATAAATTTCTGCTTTATGTATCTCTCTAATTTCTTCCACCGGAGGCAAGAAGATAATAATCGGATATTTTAGCCCTATTTTAGCTGCACAGAGTCGTGAAAGGGGTTATTTTTTAGCCCTATTTTAAATTTTAGCCCTAAATATTTTCGGCGTTTCAATCTCTCAGTTTGTCCAAAAATCTTCCTCCTTTTTCATCAAAATAGCAGTAGTCTGTTAATATTTCCAAAATATACACATTCATTCTTTTTTCAATTAGTAGGGGGAATACTCAATAGAAAATAGTAACAGAATCATCAAGCCCAAAAGGGTCAAATTTCTCTATATGTATGTATAGTTGATGAGTTTTGTGATGGAGTGCCGTCTGGACTCGAAACTGTGACAAAGTTTTGATTTTGGTTTATGTGTTTGAAGGTGTGCTTGAGACTTTCTCAGCTTATTTTTTTAATGGGTTCACTTTTTTCCCTTCTATTCTATCATAATCTTGACTATTTAAATCGTTAATATTTAAGCAACGTGATCTACAGAAATTGGGGATATGTATTATATTATTTGGTGTTTGGTTTAGAAATTGGGGATATGAAGAAGGCCTATCGCAAGGCTGCTATCAATAATCGCCCGGATAAGGGTGGTGATCCTGAGAAGGTAATTTACTTTTTCATGTTGTAGATGATTTTTGATGATAAAATGATGTGAGGTAAAATGGTGCTTTTGGAGGTGATCTTTTGTTAGTTTTGTTTGTTCTACTCTTAGCTCTCGCTGTTATGTTTAAGCTTTAAACTGGTTCATATAATCACTTTGGAGATAACCCTTTTTTCTTATTATTGTTGCCTTAGTTAATTTTGCTCTTTCTGTGTTATATTTTTGCTGCTTTATTAGTTGAGGTGGAACCTATTTTGTTTTGGATGGATTCGTTCAAATGTGCATGTTGGGGTTAATATTCTGCCATCTATTGTAAAGTACTGAAACATAGTTTAATTTGGTTCCTTGGTATTATCTTGATGAATTTGGAGAGTTGTTTGTTGATCTCAAAAAATGAAGTTTCTAGAAAATATGAGCAAAATATGAGTTGTTTGCACACTTCCTTTTCGTTGATTAGAAATTTTTTATTTTTCATCAAATAACTTCTTTTTTTCCATTGTCAACTCATATTTTTTATTTAGATTCATCTTTATGTACTAAATAATTACACGAGTATTCATAGTGCCGTAGGCACGGGGTTAAATACTAGTATATAATACTTTTTCATTGAGTAACAAGTCGACAGTAACACGCATTCAAAGTAGAATTTTAATAACAATATCCATAGAGAGTTTAAAAGTATGGTTTTGCAACAAAAAGAATAAAGAATGGGTATGATACCTTTGGCTAACTAGAGATATATCGAATACGAGAAAATAACATCAGCATAATAAAATCATTTCACCTATAATTAGGAATTGAATCATCAAAATCAAAACGAGATGATCGTACCTGATTGAGGCCTGTTTTCCATCGGGGAGAGAGAGATTAGAGAAGACGATCGGAAAGAGGACACAGCAGCTTTCTGCTGGGTACACTTATCTTATCCTAATTACTATAATACCCTTCAAGATACCCGACAAACTAATAAGAATGAAAAAGAAAATAAATATATATATATATATATATATATATATTTTCATGATAATTCCAGTCCACCTCTTTACGAGTAGATTTTTCATGAATTGCCAATAGTATAGATAAACATTAGTGCACGTTGAGTTTGATCTCATAATTTCGCAAGTGCTTTTTGCAAAACTTAATAATATTTAAATAAATATATATTTTTAATTATTTAATTATATTTATAAATGACAAAAAAAACAAAAGACATAATATATAATTACGTGAGTTATTACACAAAAATAATATTAATTTGTATAATTAATATACTTTTTGCTTTCAACATGTTACGTATAAAATAATATTTTATATTTTTTTCAAATATTTTTATTATAAATGATGCATCATCCCCTTCCGACCCGTGGTCTTTTTATAAATGTAATTTTTTTTTTAATTTGTTTTTTTTCAAAAATTTCAAGTCCCGAGGATTACCTTGAATTATCAAAATAAAAATAAAAACAAAAGATTCCCAGTTGCGAAAAAATTAGCAACTTTCTGCCCACTTCCGTACCCATTTTTCTCTCCCCAAATCAATCATTTATCTATATTTATATATTTGTCAAAATAGAAACTTTACATATCACAATCTTCTTTCCCGGCAGCTAATTAGCTCCTTCCCGTTTTATGGAGTAATTTATTATTCGATCAATTCACCCAAAACAGACGAAGAAATCCAGAGAGAACGTCTGTGAAATATAGAGATTTGTTTTTGTTTTTTTTTAATTGATTGATGGCTGCGAGCGCAAACCCATCTGGGGATAACAATCAACAGGATGGTGTGAGTAATGGAAATGGTGCGACTACTAACGGTATCTCAGTACCCGAGAACTCCGTGTTGGGTCCGACCCAGGCTGCCCTGAGGCACAACCCGGGTCTTTGTGTTGAATGGACTCCCGAGGAGCAAACCCTTTTGCAAGATTTGCTTGCCAAGTTTGTCCTCTCTCTATCTCTAAGTATATATATTGGTATAATTCTTTGTTATTATATATATGTGTGTAATTGTAATTGTAAATTGGGTTCTCTGCTTAATTGTCAGCTTCTGCTTTGTTTCATTGTTGGGACTTGTGAGTTTTGTATTGTTTTCTCTTTGTAAACCCTTTAACTTTAGCTGTGATGAGGGTCTATTTTCTTTCTGCTTTTCAAATTTTTGAGTTTGGTACTAAATTATGAAGAAATTTAATACCCTAGTATCTGTCAATGATTAATGAATGTTGACTGTTTTTAATTATTACTGCATCATACATAGTTACAGTTAATTTCATCTGTTCAACAAAAAGAGTCCCACTGGAAAAAAAGTTGTTCCACAAAAAGAGTCGTTCTTTTTATTGATAGTAATATAAAAATAACAAAATGTCCTCAAGTTTGCAAGTATAATTTTATTATCATGCAATCACTAATAAAATAACAACTTATTATTTTAAGGCTAAACTTGTAACAAAAATACATCCATAATGTTTGCAAATGGAATTTTTTTTGTGTGGAACAGAGGAGGGAGTATAGTTTGTTTTATACTGTTAGTTAAGCTTATGCTTAATCAGAATATGACAGAAGTCTACATTCAGATTTGAAGTTTAGACCCGTATATATACGAATTGTGCGTCTATGTGTGTTTCTGTGGAGAATGAAGTTGTGAATTGTATCTAGTGCTGAAAGGATATTCTTATGGTATTTGTTTGTGAATTTAGTAGAGCGCTGGTAAACTTTCAAAAGCTACAATTAATTTCTCAAATTTTCTTCTTTAATTCTTTGCGATCTAAAATTTTGAAATAAGAAGTTTTCCTAGAACACATGTAAGCAGTAGCTGAGTAAGGCCCTTCAGTCTTAATATGACTTGATGAATTTTCTTAGATCCATAATTCTGCTGTTTCTTGAACTCCCATCACAATGAAATTAGAAAGGAAAAAGGAGTTAGAAATTCTGTCATGATCAGTATTAGCTGTGCTCTTTTGAGGTGTTTGTTTTCATTTGTTGAGTATTCCGTTGAAGCTTAGGAGACTAATGCATCACATGGTTAGGATTGTACAGTGAGTGGATGTAAAGAAATGGCAGGGAATCTTTAGTTTCCCTCAACTGCAAATTTTTTGTTAACCACTGTTCAATTTTAGTTCTTTATGTTTCATGTTTGTTTTAGTTTTCAAGATGCTAATCTTGAAGATGCCAAAACCATTAGTTGATATCAAGAGGAAGATGCTTGATTGGACATGAAGTAGAGGAAGATACCAAAATATATATCAATTGCTCTGCTAAATGGCCCCGACGCAGGGTTACTAGAGAACACTGTGTTCCAAGTACTGGATACTAGTGTTCCGAATGGTGGTATGAGAACTAATATGCCTTTTGCGTATAGCATTCCTCATTCCTGATTTCGTTTCACAAACCCAGCTGATTATTGTTTCTAGTAACCATGCCCTGGCGTGACTATTTTGCATGCTTGATCGTTAATCATGTTATGCTGGATTCGTTAACTCTACAAAGCTAGCCTTTTTTCTGACTATATGGAGTCTTCTACTTGGAACATTCCTTTTCAGATACAGACTGTTATAGGTTCAACCTTAGGCAATCATGTGCTTTTAAGGCCTCTGTGATGAGTCCGTAGTCTTCTTATTTGTTTTCTCATCCAGAGTAATGCTGACTCTAGAGTTTGGTTTTCATAGGGTTCTGGTGTGTTTTTGTGTAAATTCTTTTATGATGTACTTACTTGATCCCTAAATCTGTAATCATTTCATTTGATTAGCTTTATTGGAAATTCACCCTATAAGGTGTAGGCTTTTGCATGGTCACTAGTTTTATTAAATTCAATACTATTAAGGTAAGGACATGTTGCAGATATAATGTTCGACAGGACCTTGTCTCTCCTTCACTTTACAAAAAGAAAAAGAAGTTTACTTCTCTCATTCTCATCTTTACAAGCTTATTTACTTTCAAAAGAATATGTCATTCCTTAGGCTTCCTTTTGATCTTTTTGCATAAATTAGTTTTCTACAAAACAAACCTAAAAATATCTATATAAGTTCTGATTTCAGAGATTCAAAAGCCTAAAAATATCTATATAAGATCTGACTTTTCAGAGATTCAAAAGCATATAGTTTGGTTCTTTGGGCTTCTTGGTTGGAAAGGAATGCCCGATTATATTTTGGAATTATTATGACACCTTTTATTTTTTGAGTGATAGAGAGATCCTTTGGATTCAGCCATGGAGATTTAGTTGGTATGCAAATTCTGCTGTTCAGAGGGATTGGAAAACTATCCTTCTTTAATTGTTTTTCACCATTAATGTTTCTTTTTGGTGGATGTTTGTCCTCCTACGTCATATATCTTCTTTCTGTTGATGAAGTTTCTGTTTCTATATGAAACATACCAACATTCTTAATGTCCAATGAGTCCAATCCATATTTTTTGTGTTCATCTTGTAGTCACTTTGGATTTATACCCCAAAAAGAGAAAAGGAATTGATACCTTAGATTTGGTTAGCAACATGCATAAAAGAGAATTTGAAAAGGTAATGTATTATGTATAATATGCAAATCCATACTGCTGCCATTGTGGTTAAGGAGTTGATATGGAGTGAGTCACAAACTTGGGTTCTTGTCTATTTGACTCTCACGGGCAACAAAAAACTGGAGCTAGCTGATACACATAGTTTATGGGTGATTGCATGGTGTCGTAACTAGAAAAATGATATACTTGAACATATATTCCCTAAAAGCCACCAGGTGGGGGTGTACACCACAATCCAAGGTAGAAGGGTATTCAAAATAGACATCAATGCCCAAGATCCAACTGAATTAATGAAACCAGTAACTGGAATTTGAACACCAAGGCAGCAGAAAATAAAGAAACCGATGTGGTCCTAGCATAAGGTTTCCTAAAAGCTTGAGAAAAGAAATCAAAGATCTTGGGAGCACCTAGTGAAGCTGAAAGGAACACAGAGAAATCCTGGATAACTCGTTAGTTATTTGTTTTGAGCATTTTTTAATTATTTTCCCCAAGTATTTATTTGTTTTTACTCTGTCTGGGTAATATGTCTATAGTGCATAACTCCTGTTTACCTTTTCTCAGATATGCCTCAGAATCCAACATAGTTCGCTATGCTAAAATTGCAATGCAGTTAAAAGATAAGACAGTTCGGGATGTGGCCTTACGTTGCAGATGGACAAATGTAAGTATTGCAGTTCCCTTTAGTTGTTTATCCTCTGATATGATTATTGAGTGTTGAATTTCTAATATAACATGAGAATAAACTACAGTTAACAAATTTGAAAGTTAGCTGAATAAATTATCATTGAATGTGGCATCTTTCTGGTCTATTATGAATATTTATGCAAGTAATTGAGCTTTTGAATTATATGGCATGTATGTTTACATGCATAAAAACATATGGAGTGAATTAAAGCTCCACAGTACAACAAGCTATTAAGTTATGGTGCATTTTGAACTCTTAATTTAGCATACCATTTATTAGTTGTACTGTATGTCTAATGGTACCCAAATTTGGGTACAACAAGCTATTAGTTGCGCTATTACTCATTTAACAATATTTTGGTGTGAGTTGTAACCATTATGATATATATATATATATATATATATATATATATATATATATATATATATATATATATATATATATATATGGGGATCGATTTATTGACAACGTTGTAAAAGTTGAACTATCCTTACAACAAATCTCAGCTGTCTAGGCTGAGATCTGACGGCTTATATAACCCTCGTTCACAATATAATATCTAGGTATCCGCAGTATTATACTGCGGAAGAGGGATATTGTCCAAAATTCCCCCAACATGTATTTAATAAACTCACCGTCTGCAGTATTATACTGCGGACGGTAACGATTCGAGGAAACGATGACGTTTTGAATATTCACCGATGAGGTTTTGAATATTCACCGTCCGTAGTATTATACAACGGACGGTGAAGTTATCACCCGCAGTATTATGCTGCGGACTTTAGTATAATTATAAAAGTGCATTCGTCTTTGTTCATAGAAATCATTTTGAATCTCATCTCATTTTCACAGTACCGATCTGGGTAGTTATAATTATGGCTATAAAATTCTCTATTTTTTCTTGTAGATAACATGAATCTACAACGAGGATACGCAGGAGAAATAGAGAATTTGATACCTTAATTATAAAATTGCATTCGTCATTGTTCATAGCAATCATTTTGAATCTCATCTCATTTTCGCAGTACCCTTCAGGGTTGTTCGATTTAAGACTATTAAGTTTTCTTCTTCTTCTGTAGTATTCTTACTGATTCTTTTTTGTCAATCACCCCAGATAACATGAATCTGCAAAGATAATACGCAGGAGAAGAAGAAAACTAATAGTTTTAAAAATACCCGACTGCAGTATAATACTGCGGACAGACCTATTTACAATATTGTAACTAATAGTTTAATTCAATATATGACATTATTGTAAATACCTCTGTCCGCAGTATAATACTATGAACGGACCTATTTACAATAATGTCATTAATAGTTTAATTAAATGCATGACATTATTTTAAACGATGACGTTTTGAAATTTCAGCGTCCGCAGTATTATCCTGCAGACGGTGATGATTAGGCCTTACTTGAGAAACACGACGATGTTTTGAAATTTTACCGTCTGCAGTATAATACTGCGGACGTGATAACTAATTTTTTTTACCGTCCGTAGTTTAATACTGTGGATGAAGTCTACTCGAGTAAGTGCAAAAGATCTGAGTAAAGAATTTTTGAAGAATCTTTGTAAAAAAGAAGCACGTCGTTTTTCATAACGATGTTACTGCGTTCTTATAGAGATTCTTCAACAATGCTTCACCCAGATTTCTTCCATCCTCCTCGAATGTAGACCTCGTCCGCAGTTTAATACTGCTGACGGTAATTTTTTTTAATTATCCAGATCGGTTGTCAAAACAATTAGAACAATGAATAATAAGCAATATTTAAATAATGAAAAACATGGACATGGACAACAATCATGCCTATAAAAAATATATATTTCTTTTCGTTCTCAGAGTTTTGAGTTTTGGAGATAAGTAAACAATTCTCCATCTTATTTATAGTGGACTGGATTACTCAAATTCAAAGAACCGGGACAATTTTTTCGCTATTAATGGGGAAACAATTGCTACTCTAACGTAATCGGTTGAAATTCTCAACAATTGGTTGCTACAAAAACCCAGCGTCCGCAGTATAATACTGTGGACGAAGAGTAGATATAGGCACGATGTCGTTTTAGACTACGTCGTTTGATGTGCCCGTTCACAGTATAATACCGCGGACGATGAAATACTGCGGACGGTGAGTGTATTACATGCGTGGTGGGGGCATTTTGGACAATATATCTCGTCCTCAGTATAATACTATGAATATCTGGATATTATATTGCATACGAGGGCCATATAAACTATCAGATCTTATCGTAAACGGCTGAGATATGTTGTAAGGATAGATCTACTTTTACAACGTTGTCAATGGATCGATCCCCTATATATATATATATATATATATATATATATATATATATATATATATATATATATGTGTGTGCATATATGCATATATACACTAGGAAACCCCAAGTGGAGAGAAATGGTAGAGGCCTTGAGTACCCCAAGGTTTTTGGTTCTAATCCCTATAGATGGAGCCAAATTTACCTATCAAACACACACACACATGGGGACTGCTACTCGGCCTATAAGTAGTGTTATATGTCTTGCTCACAATATACGGTTATTAGGGAACCTCTAATCGTCTCTAAGTAAGTTGATTTTTGAACCTTAGTGCCCAAATCATTCATATATGTGATAGCCAACCCATGCCAGCCTTACACTTCTTTAATTGAAAAGAGATGATTTCTATATACTTTTGAATGCTACTAGACTAGCTCATAATTGAACTTATATGTCATTTATATGAGCCAATTACGTTTTACCTGCCACTAGGATGGTAATGCACAGAAGGAAAGTAAAGTAAGAAAGTAATTGCTTATTATTCATCTGTAAGCATATTGTAAATTTTAGGAATTTGTAATTTTTTCCCCAAAACTAGAGTATGAAGCATATTCTGAGGCTATTCTCCAAGTTAACTTCCATCATTTTTAACTTTTTCTCAGTGAGAGGTAAGTTATGCACTAAGATTGGTCAGTTATTAACCATACCTGTGCAGTTAGTCCCACAAATATAGAAAGAAAATAAAGAAAGAATAGTTACCATGTGGTTTGTGTGACGCCCCCAAATCCAGGTCCCTCGAACCCCGGGTTTGGTGCTTACTATTCATCACTTGACAAACATTCATAACTAAATCTTCAATAACTCGCGGAAAATATACATAAATTCATAACAAAACGTACCATTAACCCCAGGTTCCACTAACTTTAAATACATCACTATTACCTTATAGTACAAAAGGTTTACAACATAAAATAAAAACTAATTACTTCTACTCGTTCACCTTTCATTTGCCTTTGTACTACTTAGATAACTCGGGCTTAGCTGAAAAATAGTTCATGATATAGCAACGGTGAGCAACTACTTTGCTCAGCAAGTTTAAATAAACAATAAAGGATATATCATGAATGAAAAAGAATTAACTCTTGGAACTTCAACAATAAACAATAATTGTGAAGACATACAACTTTGAATAATAATTTTCAATGGATTTAACATACTGCTTCTTCATGCTAAATGGTCACAAGACCATGAACATACGTTTTGAGTATTTACAATACCCTGTAGACATAAAACTGTCATTTCGTTTTGAATATTAACAACCAATTCAGGTGCAATATCCGAAGATGCGTACTTTAGGTGATCAGCTTATCGTACGTTTATATTGTGCACATTATAACCATCCAATTTCGTTTTGATCGGGATTATTCCATCCGACTGTAATTTTATCCTCTCATAATGATTTGTTCATTTCAGTTTTTCCCATCAGATTCCGCACCACAACAATATGGTTTGGACTAGCTTCAACAATAATCAGATTTATGAATTTAATACATACATTGTTTAGCCGAACAATTGACATAGATCTTTCTCTTTAAACAGTCCATAATAAGAACAGTCAGAATAACTCATGCAATATCTAGCTGAAACAAATAGCATAGATATTTCTCTTTAAATAATTCATAACGTGATCAGTCATGCAAATGCACATAAGTGCAATTATCAATAATAACATAGATGTGAAATAATTCTTAATAATTATTTCATCATGCATTTCGAAACTAATTTCAACTTCTAGATACTTATCATAATAAAAAAAAGTATATGAAACAAGTTTGAGTTTCAGAATAACTTGTCAAATAAATACAAGTTAAGGTTCAGAGAACTTGCCTGTTCCGCTGACTACTGCTATTCAACTTAAAATAACTTCCTTTGGATGACCTAATATTTAACAACATTGATCTATCAATTAGCATATCACATACAAGTTTATTTTACTTTCATAACCTTACCATACATGTCTTAAATTATCTAACACTTAATCATAACCTTAAAACACTTAATAATATTATCAACCATTTGATAATATTTTAATCATCTAACTATCATTTAATCACATCATAATATTATCACCTTTGATAATATACAACCACAAATAAATATTATTATTCGTTTAATAATATTTTAACCATTTACGAATGTTATTTCAATAATATTTCATTTAATCATCAATATTATTAATCATCTTAATCTCTTAATTATCTCAAACACTTATTAACATTATTAATAATTAAATAATGTCTTATACTATTTTCAATAATATTATTTATCAAATAATATTTTAATCATTTATAAATATTATTAACAATTTAATAATATTTTACCCTTTTAATAATATTATTAATCTTTTAATAATATTTTAATCATTTGTTATTATTATTAACCATTTAATAATATTCTACTCACTTCTTAATATTATTAACCATTTAATAATATTTTAATCATTTATTAATATTATTAATCATTAATAATATTTCATACATTTATTAATATTATTAATCAATTAATAATATTTTATTCACTTATAATATTATTATGCATTTAATAATATTTTAGTCATTTTCTAATATTATTAATCTTTTAATAATAGTTTATACCTTTGTTAATATTATTATTCCTTTAATAATATTTTCATTATTTAATTTTTGTCTAATATTATTATTTTATTAAATCACATTTTCTGATCCATTTACTATTCAAGAAATCCGACCCGACACATTTTATTTGGCCCGACCCGGTTAATAAACTCTTAATTTTCAAACAGACTGTATTACCGCTGTAGCGGTGAGGACCACCGCTGTGGCGGTAGTTATAATTTTCAAATTTCAGGGAGTTTCACCGCGGCGGCAGTAGTGCTGATTTTTCAAAACCCTAATTTTTCAACTTTGATTTCTTTGGTTCAATCTTTCATAAAATATGTAATACATGATCAAATGATCTCAAATCTGTTTTGTTAGGTTCCTAACTTCGTTTTCTTTAGATTTTCAATAATCAAATAACTTTCAAAAATTATTTTTGACAACAAAAATCAATATCCACCGGCTAGGGTTTCTAAATGACCCTTTTGTACCAATAATCTCATAACTTCTTTGTTTTAACTTTGTTTTTGACGATTCAAATTTTGTTATGATCGAAACTAACTCATCTAGCATACAAGATGGAAAAAAAAATCACATAAACAACTTATATACTATAAGTCACACATAATCAACCTAGACATCCAACTAGGGTTTTAAAACTAAATATTATGATCATATGATATTTTCTCTCATCATTTTACATTTCAAAAATGTTAGAACATCTATCTATCATATTTAACCATAAATATTCAAGATCTATCATCACCTAGATTTTTTCCACAACTAACATACAAAACTAAATAACAAACTAAGGTTCAAAGAAACTTTTAAACCTTTAATGGAACTCCTCTTCTTCTTCTTATCTTCCCGAAAATGAGTGGCACACTTAGTGATTGAACTCTCAACTCTCAAGTATCCTCTCACCAAAGCTCTAGCTTCTCTCTAGAACTTATCTCTCTATAAGTTAGTAAAAAGAAGCAATTGAGCAAACAACCCATACAAGTATTTGCTCCTCCCTATTTATAGAGGTCTAGGACTCTCCCAATTAAGCTCCTAATCAACCAACACTAGTCAATTAGTATTCCTAAGTATGTTTACTATTACTTTGAATGACAACCTTGAATTACCTTCTTGATTGACATGTTGCTTGCAATTTATTTTGGAGATTGAGTGAAGCATACATGGAGTGTAAAATACTCAATTAAAATCAAACAAGGCACCCCTAATGGGGCCCTCTCTCAACCGGCCATTTGGCCTTTTCTTTTCCATTTTTTCTTTTATCTTATATAATCATATATATATATATATATATATATTGACCATCCTTTTGACTATGTATTGGGCTCCACTTTGGTCATTTAATTAAATTGAATGTGGCTCCTAGATTAATTTTATTTGGGCTCCCTCATTGATTTACTTGGACTACACAATAATTCTTACAAGTATCATTCCATGGGCTACTAAGTACAATACATAATTCACCACATTGTGCTATTACCTAATAACCCTTACTAAACTTAATATTACATGGACTTGGCTACTAGTTTAATTCATTTGGACTTTAAATTACAATTGTTTGGGCTAAACAATTTAATTCATTTGGCTACTACATTCATTCATTTAAGTCATCAACACTTGGGCTCCCAACAATTAAATCAATTGGGCTAACTATGACACTTGAAATAAAAAAAGTATTGGGCTAGTTTAAATTAATTTGGACTCACCATATATTTTATATATGGTTCATTAATTAAATCCTATAAGACTACTATATTGGGCTCATTAAATAAACACAGTAGTTTAATAACATAATCCAATTGGACTTGCTATTTATAAGTGCATTGAACTACTTAATTGAGTTATCTTACAACACACTATTACTTACAAATTCTTGAGTTTGTTTTAATAAAACCCTAATACAAGTACTTCGACTTGATTAACTTTAATTCATTTGCTACCTTTTTCATCACTTGGGTTTATAATATAGTTACCCATACACATACAGTTATTCTCACATTGGGTTAATTTTAATAATTCACTTATTTATTCTTTGTCATTATTCATACAAGTAATTTACGTGTTCATTATTAATCTTCTTATTTGCCATTCAAGGCCAATATTCAAGCTTTGTGTTTTCATCACATAAGTTTCTCTTGCATTCCTTTCCTTATTTAGTTAATTCAAATAAATTTAATTAACTAACTTACTACATCTCGTCATACAACATAAACACATACACATATTTCATCCATCATATTTTCTCATTAATATAAATAACTAAAAAAAAATATTAAGTTCGTAATTTTCCTAATTATTACAGTTTGATTAGTGACAGTCGACATAAAATAGGATAAAATAATTGATGGCATGGTCTCTCAGCCTGATTTAGCTTATTGGTTTATAGTACTAACTATGAATTTACTTTTTCAGAAAAAGGAGAATGGAAAGCGAAGGAAAGACGATCATAATTCATCAAGGAAAAATAAGGACAAAAAGGTATGCTCTTCGAAATTGCAATATGATAAGTATCTTTTCTCACTAAGATATGTACTTGGGTAATGGGTCTGTTTAGAGGGATACATGTTTCTGATGTCCTTAAAGCTTGACGGTATGTCCTTCATCTTCAAGAAGGGCATTGTTTTTCCACTTTCGCAAGGACTCTAATCCACCTCTTGTAATCTCTCTTAATTCTAATAAAAATTCTTGTACAAGTGAGGAAAGGAGTCACAATATATATAGTATTGGGGTTAAAAGTTTGAAGTTAGATGTGTGTAATAGATCTTTCAACATCCCTGTTGTCCATCAGTGTTCTTTGATTGCATTATTTAATATCCTTATTGCTCTGAGAAAAGTAGTTGACTCATCTCTCTTGGTTTCTGTCAAGTTTGTCATAATTCAGTTCAATTATTTTTGTCATTTTGTCTCTCTAGGAAAAAGTTGCAGATCCTTCAGCTAAATCATCTTCTCAGCTTACAAACTGTTCAAATGGTCCTCCGTATGCTCAAACAGCTATCTCTATGGACAGTGATGATGGCATCTCATACAAAGGTTGGTGCTCTCTCTAATATCTTTTTTAGATAAACAAGTTAAGCAAAACCTTGATACGTAAATGTGATTTTGATTTAGATTCGTTAACATACAAGAGCTCATATTCTGCTTCCAATTTGTTTTAGACTGTTATACACACACACACACACACACACACACACACACACACACACACACACATATGTTTTGAGAATGTTGTGAGCTCTAAACAAATATGATTTAGATAGATGTATGTTTATTTTAACTAGTGTAAAAGAGAAGAGATATATGTTTGTTGTGTGGAAAACAGGTGTAGGATGTTAGAGTTTATGCCCTAGAGGCTAATTATTTGATGTAATTGCTTAACATTTTTGATATTATATTTGATTGCATAAATGGATTATTTTATTATGATTTCATTTACTGCGTTATATAAATGTTAGCATAATAAAAGTCCTTAGAATAGTGATACGAATTATATAGCTTCAAGTATGTGACTTGAACATGAGATTATATAATTACAATTAGTATCATTGATCTTAAATGTCCCTAGTCGAGTATCATTGTTAATGGGACAACAATGATGCATTGAGACTAGTATGTGGATTGACTGATGGCCAAATCTCATTGGTCATAAATATATGAGATATTTGAGTCAATGCATAGGTACATGTTAGAGAACAATGTACTGGACTGACCCACCATGAGAATTCTACATGGAGCATTAAGCAAAGTGTCATAAGAAATTCTTATAGTGACAATGATGTAATGATCCTCCGACCTGAAGTCACTATATTATTACACGAGAATTTGTGTACTTTGATATCATCAAATGTCACCTTTAATAGGGTGGACAATAAAGGTGATTATTGGGTACATCATGAATCGTGTGAGGAATATGAGTGATCTAGATGGAATTTAACCCTCCTATATATTAGGGGTGATATTCATAGGCCTCTTGATTGAGTAGGACTATGAAATGCATGACCATGCTCAAATATTGATTTGTTTCATATAGTCTACTCATTGATCAAGAAAACTCAGATTAAATTATGAAGAGTATGACACATTCCATGCCTCGAGTTTAATCTAGGATATAAGGTTAAAAGGATTAAATTACATAAAAACATTGGTCACGAAAAGGTTGTATCGAATCACCGATCTTATTATTATTTGGGTAGCAGTGATGCATTACTAGATGCCGCTCACTGTTTATAATTTTATAATATGATTTTAAAATTATTGCCAATATAATAATAACCTATAGGGTCACACACTTAGAACGTAATTAAAAGGGAATTAATTTAAATCGTAAGTATTTTAAATATGTCAATATGATTGATAGTATTTAAAAATTACGAATTTAAATTAATAGGATAATTTGTATATATGTATATTAATTAAGTAAGACTTAATTAAAATATAATATATATAAATTCGGATTTTATTTTTCTATTTATTTTAGGTTTTAGTTAATTCCTATTAACTACTATATATATGATATATCAGTAGTCTAAAAGTCACGTAAGGAAAAACTAAAACCCTAGCCGCTTTCAGAAAGAGGCTAGAGAGAAAAATAGGTTAGAAATCCTGATCTTGGTGGCTAGTACCGCAGATCCCTTTCGCTGCAGATCGTGTGACGGTTCGCGGAGCGTTCGTGTGGATACCGTAGAGACGCAGTCGCTGGATTGCGTTGAAGATTCGAAGCCGTTCCAGAATTCTATCATCTCCTTTCCATCTCGAATAATCAGTAAATAATCTAAACCTCTGAATTGATATAGTTTTGCATGGATCCTGTCTTAGGGTTTCGGAATTTTTTTTGAAATTCCGCTGCTTTCTCTGTGTCGAAACCCTAACATAGGAAACGGAAGAATTTGTCTGAGTTGAACAAGTATTGTTCTATGTGTAAGACTATATTTTCACCCTACATGCAGTGGGTTACAGTGAAGATAAAACAAGCACTTTATTGTATTCTGATTGCAGAAAGAATTACCAAGCACTATCGTGTTTATAGAGAAGAATTCAAACACACGGGGAGAGAGAGAGAGAGAGAGAGAGAAGACAGAAAAATCCAATTCCCTTGAAAAGGCTGTAACAGTTCTATTTATAGGCACATAGTGATGTTTTTGAACGGGCACGTCTGTTCGTTGAAAACTAAAACCTGAACAGACATGAGACATCTGTTTGCTGAAAATTCCGAACAAACATAGCTGTTCATCTAGTTATAGTTTTTCGTATTTATAGTTGTGTCTACTAAAATAAAATATTAAAATCCAATCAACATTCCATTTAATCCAACCCACTAAGTTGCACTTTGGGAACATGAGTCGTTTAAGAATTCCAGCATGTTGTAGGCCTCGTAGGCACCACATGCGCAACAACTTGCGTTGTCACATCTTAAGGTTTTAATTTGATGGGCCATATGAGAGATTTCCAAGTAGGAAAATGACACTTCAAACGTCCTTGTTAGCCAAAGCATGCATTTTATTGCCACTTCAGACGCCTTCCCATTTTTCCTGGGGATAGATACTTCCTTATCTGTAAAGGAGAGCTGGATAGGTACTTTGGCCACTTACCTAGATAATATGATAGACATGTCTCCTCATCTTGTTGGTTAGTGTTCTCATGTGTCTCGGATCAGACATGGGGATCTACCTTTTATTTATGAGCAAAATGATCCTCTCTCTCTCTCTCTCTCCATTCTGCAAATATGAGGTCTGGTTTTCCCCTCCCTCCCGCCCTCTCATCTCCTGCATCCCCCCTCCAACTCACTATTCTCATCTCCTTTTGATATGTGTATGGATACTCACTGTAGTTTCAAAATTAATAATTGATTTATATGCTTGTATCTCTTGATTTTTCACCACTATATACTCGGTTTATTAATGGAATATGAAAAGGAATGAAAACCTGTTTAGTTAAATTCTTTCAGGGTTGCTTATAATTAACCATGAAGTTCAGTAAGGGATATTTGGCTCAGATTATGGCATAAAGTGGTTGACTTCTGTTCAGATCTTTCCAAATCAAATGGGAATCTGGTGTAGATATCTAGTATAGTTTAGCTGAATTTGTTTTCATATTAAGCTTTCAAATAGATTGTCTTGAATCCAAATTTGGTAAGCTACGTTTTTTTATTTTATGATTTGGTGACATTATACCTTAAAAAGCTATATTTGGTATATACAAGATATTTCTAAATATTAGGTTTAGTTGGATCAGATCTTGGTCTGTTGCATCTACTTTGACTTGCATAACCTGTTGGGCTCAATATGCACAAGTTAAATTTGAATTCAAGGTGAAAAATCTTAGAGTTGTATCTTAATCACCCCTACCTTGGTCAGATTTTTATCCTATTCTGACCTGTCAATTGATTTGACTCCACTTCTTTAAGCCCTTCATAATCTCATTTGTTTTTTGTTAGCCAACTAATGCCACACATAGTCGATGGTAAGCTATTTAATTTCAGAGTGACTTGAAATTCCCGAATGCGTTATGAAAAGAGTATTGCATAATAATACCATTATATTACCCCCAAAATAAAAAGTTTATTAACTTGTAAATTTTTACAGTTGACTTTAAACACTGTAAGGAAGAAGCTGATTGTGGGGAATTATTTTGAAAATATCCACCTTGAATATGGTATAGTATTACCACATTCATGAGAATATGGTTTTTATAGTGTTGGTCCTGCTTAACTATTGGCATAGTTTTTTCAAAGGTGCTGTTTTTTTTGGTTTGATCCCAGTTTTCCAAAACAGCCACCAAAGGCCTTTATCTTGACCCCAAGAAATGTTTTTCTCAGTAATGATCAAGATACTTGCTGTTGATTCTACCACCTATTCCACTGAAATGGTTAATATTTCTGTTATTGTGATGTAGATGTGATTTTAATAAGAAATTCATCTGGAAAAATTAACCAACTGGATTAAAAACCTGATACATGGGTAGTGTATGCTCATGCTACAACAAGTTGAGTATGCTGCCATTAAATCTGGGTTCCCTCTTCTGTTGTTTTTGCTTTCTGCTTCTCTGTACTTCACTCTTATGATGCAATTTTGAACTGGTTGTCATTTACAGCCATTGGTGGTGCAACTGGTCAGCTTCTTGAACAAAATGCTCAGGCCTTGGATCAGATTTCTGCAAATTTTGGAGCTTTTAAGGTTTGTGTGCAGTTTCAGTTAAAAAATGATGGACATGAAATAAGGAGCGTTTTATAAGTTTTGCCTAAATCTACATATGATAAGATAACACCTCTTACTTTTTACTAATATTGTTGTAATCAACATCTGCTCAATGTTTTCTTTTATCTTAAAAAATTAATCCTTGTCCAAATGAGGGGTAATTTTTATGTGGCCATCCACTCGTAGCTTAGTTATGATGGTGAATTTGGACATTTGTCGAGGTTCGTTCTTGGATTACATCCAAGTGATTTTTTTTTTTTTTGACAATTGGCTATAAATAATGCTTTAGCATTTCAATATGTGGAAGCTTTTGTTATACACTGATGCTACGTTTGGATTAAGGGAATAGAAGGAAGGAAGGAATATAATGAAAAATAGTGTATTTGATGATCATTTTGGATGGTAAACTATTTCAATGAAATGAAAATTCATTCCATCCCTTTGATTTTTATTTCATATGAGAGGTGGTGGAATAAATATGTGTGATAATTTTCCATCATATTATACCACCTACTCTTATCAACCACCAAACATATACTTGAGATATTTTAAAATCATTTCATTCTTTCCTCTATTCCATTCCTTCGATCCAAACGCAGCAATGAGAAATATAGTCATCAAGTAATATGGCTGAAACATAGAGTGGATCAATTGATGAGATCCATACACCTGATGACTTTTGATCATTTTGTGGAGCGAAATATAGCCCTAAAGGACCTAAACTTCTGTATGATACTTACCATTGCAAACATTGACATACAATTCCTTGAAGTTATCTTCAGGATCCAATGGTTGTCCACGCAAAGAAAATCAGTGGGTTGAGTTTAATTTTGTAACAAAATTTCTGGAAGCTAGACATCAGAATGTGAAGGGTTCATTGTCATATTATTGTGGCACCAGAGATCACGTTCTTGGTGCCTATTATTGTAGGTTGGATCTTCTGCATGTGCTAACCAGACTGCGAAATCGGGATCTCCTTGTCGTGCTGGCCTAGTTCCATTTAATGATCTTCACCTTCTGATTCATTTGCCTTATTTTCAGATAATTGTAGCATCACACTCGCCCTAGAAAGTGGAGTAGTGTTAACATTTCCTTAATTCTCATTTCTTTTTCTTTTGTTTGCAGATCCATGATAATATTAATCTCTTTTGCCAGGCTCGAAACAACATTCTCTCAATCTTGAATGAGTATGTTAACATCCTTTTAGCCTTTTTCTTCGTGGTGGATTTATATACCTTACTAAGCATGCACATCATTTTATCTCGTTAGTCTTGCATGATCCTATACAATCTTCTTCTCCATGTCTATTGTGGTATAGTAAGTTTATGTTTATCATTGTCACGCTATTTCAGTTATCTTTATATGTGTTATGTGAAGAAGATATCAAGTAGCCTGTAACAGATTATTGCTTATTTTTGCGTGAACTTTTTAAACTTTTTCCCTTGTAAGTCCTCTTTGGGAATTGCGCAATAGAATCATCTGAATGGATATAAATGGTTTTACTATGAAATTGTAAAATACTAAATGTGTCTATGTCCTAATATTTTGGAAGATAACATGTGTCCATGCCATGGGTTGATAAAAGCATTGCTGAATGAATTTGTTTTGATGAAATAAATAATGGATTAAGAGTTATATAGCTTTGGAGATGTGTTCTGCTACTGGACTGTGAGGGACCCTCGTATTCTTGGATACCGCATTATGGATTTTATTTCTGATGAGGATATCGCGTGCTTTAATCGCATCCCTCTAGGCCTTGCTATGAGTGCTTTTCGACGGGCGTTTCTGATGTTACAAAAAATGAAGTGCTGCCCTTTGTCAAGGGTTGTTTATTTGTTTGCTGCTTTGGCTTTCTTTGGAGAGCATCTTTTTCTCTCTCTTGTATGGATGTTCATGTACCTTCTCTCCTCTATTGAAGTTACAAAATGCTAAGCTTTTAGGTTGGCTGACATCAGCTTAAACAGATATAAGTGACCGAGTTGCCTCTATGATACAAAATATGACCCATTTCAATCTCACGACAGATTTTTCTTATAACTTATGTCCAATATTACGCAATTCTATATTTCTATAGTAATGTTGTGGGTTTAAGTTGGACACATTGGTTAAGTTTAGTGTGGAATCCAGCGTTGGGGGTGGATTCAGGAGTTAGATTCTTACAGTTGTATATTGCGTAAACTAGATTTGAGTTTGTCAATAGCACTGGATGTATATTTTGAAGACGTAATAAATTTTGTTCAAGTAAAAAAGTGCTTGAGAATGACTTCTTATATGATGTAGCTATGCTGAGTTTCGGCTTCTATAATCATAAAATTAAAATCTGTTGACTGTGTTGAGTAAAAATGTTTGTGACTGATGACAAGAAGCATTGTTATATTTGAATGCTAGAGAGGAATAGAAAAGAGCATGGAGGTCAATATGGTTTTCTGGCATGGTGAGACATTATGAATAGAAAATTGTGTTTTAAAAACATGGAGTTGGGTTAGACAAGAAATAAATAAAATAAAATACTAGTAGAAATCCATCCACTCTTCTGAAGCCATTACCGCATTACGTACGTGCTCATTCGACCTGATTAGTATTAATTACAAACTTAGAATAATGTCAAAATGTAATATGATGAATAATGTATCAAATATCATCTATTGATGTAGCTGTAACTTTTAGTGGCAAATGCCTTATTTTCCAATAAATGATTTCACGTCCTAATCAGTTTCCTGCTAAGAAGTACTGAGCATCTGGCTCATGTTTGCTGTCTCGGGACTTCCTAATGAGTGAGTCAATTATATGTTAAAAGAAGTATGAATCCTGTTATATCTATAATTGTAGACATGCATCTCGATTCTGTTGTGCATAATAAAGGTATCAACATGGTCTTGCAACCGAGTTTGTCATCCATGCTGATGTGAACAACTTACTTTTTGCAGTTTAAATGACTTGCCTGAGATAATGAAGCAGATGCCACCTCTTCCCGTGAAACTTAATGAAGAGCTTGCAAAAGAAATCATGAGTCACCAGGCTCACTAAAGATGCTTCTGTAGGTTATGATCTGAAAGCAGAATTACCTTCCAAATTTAAATAAATATTTTTTTCTTTCTGATTTCGAATATTTGTCAGTACTTAAACTTTCATTTCCGTTTCATTTGGTCCCTTAATTGGGTTTACTGAGTAGTTTGTGAATACCTCCTCTAGCTCTGTAGGAAGCCTGTAAATGAATGAAGGATTACAGTTAGCTCCATATTTGTTTGTTGCTTTATACTCCTTGACTTAACTCGAGACCGCCGCTAGTTTTATGGTACATTTGACATAATACCATATATATTATTTTTACAAGTAATTTTATATTTTCATAACGTCACACCGGTGTGTTGCACGTGAGAAATATAACACACTACACTTGTGTAATTTTCATTAAATTAATCAAAGTGTTTTACTAAAAGTCAGTGGGTTGTCAGTCAAATAAATAATTAATTGTTTGTTAGTTCATCTTCTTGACAACAACAACAACATCGTTGCAGGCTTCTAGTTAAGAGTATTTTTTATCATTTTGTAAGACTCCGGCCATTTGGGTCTCGGAAAATGTTGAGGAAAGAAACAGAAGTATATGTCAAAAAAAAACTACCCTTCCAAGGAAGGGGAAAAAATTACATTATATATATATAACATATTTAAATATAAATAAAACAAATCCTATTTATTTATTCTAATTCATTTTAGATCCGACCGAAATAGGATTCTCGGGATAAGGAATAAACTAAACAAACCATGGATAAATTCAAGCGACCTATCTAAATTTAACCACCATCTAGTAGAAGTATAATTTTAAAAAATTATACTCTTATAAACAACGTTAAAAAATTATAATGTAAAAGATGAATAAAAATGCTCCGATATAATTTTAAATTTTTTTTTTTTTTTACTCAAGCTTTTTAAGTTCCCAACTACTATTAATACCATTTATATATATATAAATCAATTTCTACAACTTGCCACTGCATATCCTATCCTATCATATCCTTGTAGCTGTTAGTTATTTGTTCAACCATCTATCTAATTTATTTTTGGGTATCGAGTTTGATACAATAATAAGTTACATTGTGGGATTTTTTAGTATTTATATATATATATATATATATATATATATATATATATATATATATATATGGATTTAATTGTCTGGCATATTTTATAGGCTAATTTACAAAACAGAGAATAAATAAAGCCCACGGGCGCGGACGACACTCGACAATATAACTGAGTTTGGGCCGAAAGTCCACTTTTGCGTTACACTTGCTTGGTAAGAACTCTCCTCTCCTCTGATTGGAGAAGAAGAAGAATCCATTTTCCTGTGTAGAGAGAGAGAGAGAGAGAGTTGTAGATAGAGAAATGGTGGAGGTGAGCATGTCAAGTTCGCCGGAGGATGAGAAGCTGGCTATAAGAGACATTGCAATGGCCGCTGAAGCTCAAACCAAAGAAGGCGATATATTCTATTTAATCACCCAAAGGTAATATCCACTTCTCTCCCTATCCAGATCTATTGAGAATAATTACTATGTATATTTTCTACTTTACTGAAAAATGAATTACTAAAAGTGTGTTACAACTAGGGTTTGAGTGGGTTTTTCTGGGATGATACAAATTTTGTTCATGTCTTTTGAATTTGGTTATATTTGTGCATTTTTGGAATGTCAGTGTATGCATGTTGAATTTGTTCTCTCCGAAATTCTCGTTGGAAGGTGACAATTCCGCAGGTTGCTTCTCTTTTTTATTAATGAATTCATAAGTTTTATGGCTCAACAACATAAATGTTAGTGTAAAGATGCCTCATGGTTCATGCGTAAATTTAAAGTTGTGTACTTTACAATAGTATCTTTAAGGCATGTCGTTAGTTTTTGGGATTTTGTTAAAGCTTTCAATGTCTTGATGATCTTGTACAGCACCCTCTCCAATCTATTTATTGAATATAATTATGGCTAAATGCAACTACTTACACAAATTTCTTTTTCTTTTTGCTCTATTGGCTTCTGATAGATGGTGGCAAGATT
Source organism: Hedera helix (assembly GCA_947179155.2). Lineage (NCBI taxonomy): Eukaryota > Viridiplantae > Streptophyta > Magnoliopsida > Apiales > Araliaceae > Hedera > Hedera helix. Next base: position 39,662,835 of record OX359285.1, read on the forward strand.
GGCTCGGATATGTGAACCAAACAACTACAGCGAATGATGGATCATCTTCTGAGCATCAGGATTCAGTTAGTTCGAGTACTTTTAAAAGACCCTCTAGTATTGACAATTCCGATTTAATCTGCGAATCAGCTTCAGAAGATCCCACCATGGGTATTGAGCTCAATGACAACTTAGTAGAAGGCACTAACTATATATTACTTCCGAAAGAAGTTTGGAATCAGTTATATGCATGGTGAGTTAAGACTGTAAGGTTATACATTGGGGTGTAGTCTTTAATTTTCATTGTTTTGTAATATTAACACTCTTGTTAATTTTGACAGAAATATTTACGGTATATATAAACTTGTAGTATGTAGGTCTTTCTTTCCTTTTGAATTAGGAATATGTGATACATTTCGTGTTTTCACCTCTATTCCTTTATATTTGTAATTCTTGAGAGTGGTTTCTAAATTTCTAACAAGCACCAAATATTTAGGATACAAATAACTAGGATTAAAAAAGGAAAATTAGACTACCCTAAGGCATTTCTTCCAATCAGAAGAATTTTTTTTGAAATTAGTATGTATTTTCCTGAAATAGGGATGGGGTGAAATTTCAATATGATATTCCCTTCACTAATGCAGGACAACTTCACTTTCTTGACAATTGAATTTCTTCAAAGATTGATGCTTGAAGGTCTCAGAGAAAGTAGAGGAAGAACAAAAAGTGAATGCCTCATCAATTACATTTAAATTCTTAGGCATTCACAAGTCACACTTCAGAAGAGAAGCTGCATTATTTAGCAAATATCATAAATAGTTGATCTAAAAGGACTACTTCATTCATTTGCAATCACTAAAAACATGTGTCTAGGTTTAAGTCAAGGAAACTTGGATTAGAGTAGCCTGCATAGCACCAAACACTTGTATGAGACCAAATTCAAAAGCCTACCATCCTCCTCCTGTAATGCAAAAGTAGGGCCTATCCATCTTTCCTTTATTGATTACCGAATGATTCATTTGTATGACAGTTTTTTTTTTCTTATATAAAAGTATTAAGTTTAGTAAGACATCTCTTTTGTACTTGCGTTGAAGCTATATTTTGATTCGTTTGGAAAAGTTTTGAAATTAGAGCCTTCTTAGAAGGTCTTATTTAAGTTTGTCTGAAGGATGTACTTCAGGAATGAATGTTAGTGTTTGTTGGGCTTAGGTATGGAGGGGGTCCTACATTGGCACGGAAAGTAATAAGTTCTGGTCTCTCTCAAACAGAATTGTCTGTGGAAGTGTATCCTCTGCGCCTGCAATTGCATTTGATCTCAAAAGGAGACCAATCTGCTATAAGAATAAGCAAAAAGGTATGATGAAGACCATGACTTGATACCTGCTTTGTAATTGTTTGAACCACCTCCCTCCATCATCACCCCCCTGCCCCATGTGTGCATACTGAAGAGATGCCGCCAATATATTCTTTGAACAGGAAACTGTTGGAGAACTTCACAGACAAGCTTGCGAGATATTTGATCTTAATTCTGAGCAAGTAAAGTGCTTTTTTTTTAAGAATTGTGTTACCGTAAGTTTCTTTAATATCATTTGTTGTATTTACCTTTGTTTGTGTGATTTTTTCTTCTTTCAGGCCTGCATTTGGGACTATTTCAGCCATCGAAAGCATGCTTTAATGAATGACATGGATAAAACTCTTGATGATGTCAACATACAAATGGATCAGGATGTGAGTGTCCTTATGAATACATTTTTAAAGTTTTTTATTATATATATTTTAATATTAGAGAAACGCATGGTTTTGAGATAAAGTGTGGAGAGAGACGATAATAAGTATAGCAAATGTGTGCAGTTAGTAAAATAATTGTGGAGATAGATACTACGTCATTTTATAGTGTTGGTTGTTTCCTTGATTTACACACTGAAGTTAATCTATGTTTTGTTATATTTTTAAGAGACTACAAAAAATATATGAAATCCTTAAGAGATGTTGAACATATATTAGTCACTTTCCTGGATCTATATCTTGACAATGCTAGTTTGGATGCTGCTAGTAGCGAAAGCTCGTCAGTTTTTTATATTTATTATCTGCCACTCCCATTGTGTTAATATTATCTTTCCTCTTATTATGCATCTTGAAACAGATTCTTGTTGAGGTCATTGACAATACTGGTGGTTCCATAAGTTGTTCTGTTCAGGAGAATGGATCCGTGGGAAATGAACTAACAGTGGTTGTTGACCCCTCTAAATCAAGTTTGTCAATTACAGGAGGTTTGTCTGTGAGCAAGGGTTACTCTAGAAACTGCAATTCAGAATTATCACAATTTCAGAATCCAACTCCTCCGGTCAGAGACGTGGACAAGACACATGGGATCACTGGTGTTAGTACAAGAGGGTCTTCTGGTGGCCTTACTGGGTTGTTGAATCTTGGAAATACTTGTTTTATGAATAGTGCGATACAGTGCCTTGTTCATACACCTGAGTTTGCGATATATTTTCGAGAAGATTACCACCAAGAGATTAACTGGCATAACCCTTTGGGCATGGTTGTAAGTTTCAAATTCAATGATAGAGAAGAAGTTATAATATTTTTTTTTTAGTTTTATCTTAGAATCACGTCTTATTTTTTGTTGAAAAGCTGGTGGCTGTTTATTGCAAGACGATATTTCTAGTATTTGGAATGGTTCCGAATAAGCTGAGTGTCTTAGATTCTTAGTAAATTGCTGCTAACTCTATGATTATTCTTAATTTTGTTCAGGTGCTAAATTCATTTGTCAATATTTTAACCATCTTACTGGTGTAAAACTGTTAATTTGCAGGGTGAGCTAGCTGTAGCCTTTGGTGACTTACTTCGGAAACTGTGGGCACCAGGACGAACTCCAGTCGCTCCTCGTCCATTTAAAGCAAAGCTTGCTCGTTTTGCACCGCAGTTTAGTGGATACAATCAGCATGATTCGCAGGTTTGGTCTGTTACATCAAGTTCTCAAGTCTGATAATGGATTGAATGAAGTTATCATCCAAATGTTTAATTCTCTGCTCAGGAACTCCTTGCTTTTCTGTTGGATGGGCTTCATGAAGATTTAAACCGTGTGAAACACAAACCTTACATCAAGTCTAGAGACGCGGATGGTCGACCTGATGAGGAAGTTGCTGATGAGTATTGGTCGAATCACATTGCTCGTAATGATTCTATAATTGTGGATGTGTGCCAAGTGAGTACATGTTGATGATAATTTATGGCCACATACAATTTCTAGCTTATGGTGTGGTGATGAACTGATGATATTAGATCAAGTTATTTCAAGATGAAATAAATTTCAAATACCACTTATTTAACTTGGTCCATTTTTGAAAGTTATCTATTTGATTCTGCTCTCATAAACTTGCAATGATTCAAATTCAGTCCTGTTATTATCAGTGCCTCATGTCATCTAAATAAATACTTTTTCTGGTTATACATATTTAACTATTTACTCTTTCTACTTATTACATATATGGTTGTTATTCTGAATATTCTTTGTAGGATTCAAGAAACCATAATTTTCTTGAACAAGGAATATAAAAGGGAAATAACTTTACTCCAAAATTTCTAATAAACAAAAGTTACATTTAGGACACCTAATTTAGTTCTAAGTCTAATTACAACAAACAGTCTATATAGTTTGTAAAAAGTAAACAATAGACTATTTGGCATAAGAAGATCAGAAATATAAATTTGTACTGCCTTTGGTTTGAGTTTTGGACATGGAGAAAAGAATTTTTATCTGGTTAACTTTTTTAAAGGTATATAGGGTCTATAGACCCCTCTGATTTTTATTCTTTCAGTAAAGGATATTACTAAATAATTTATATTTATCATATGTGTAATATTTGTAATTCTATAAACTATTTAAAAGTCCAATCAACCAAATAAGGGACCACAGCGAGAATTAGAAGATTTCAATTTGAAGCTTTATAGCTTCAGATCTAATCCACTTCCTCTCTCTAGCCCCTTTATTTTCTATCTTTTCATCAATCATTGTAAGCTGAATATTAAATCACAACGAGGATCATCGTAAATGATGCTAGTTTTCCCACAATGTAAAAATTCTTCCGTGCTAATATATTGTTTCCATTTGGAAGTGAGAGTCTCATTTAATCTTTTGAGATTCTATCTGTGCATATTAAGGCCTGTATAGGACACATCCAGACGTATATTTTTTTTAATGATTTTTCCTTCATTAACTTTGAAGACTAAATTTTATTAGTGGGAAGAGAGAATATTTTGGTGCATCCTTGGTAGACCTTAATATAAAAATACCAAAAGTTTAAATGAACTCTCATTTCCGGTCACAATGAATTTTGACTTTTTAACTTTAATATTCGTTTTCCTTTTTTATTTTTTGGTAATTAGTACTCGGTTCCTATAGGGAGAAACTGCTGCACCACCAATGTATATATGAATAGTCATCGTAGTTATTTATTAGTTTATTTAGATGCATTGAAGAAAATTACCATTGGATTTAACACCTTATTCTCTATTTTCCAATTTTGTCTATTTAATTACTTTTTGTATGGGCACATTTAATATGAACATTCTTAGGGACCATTAATATATATTTTTTTCCTAATGCCACTACTAGGGTTACCTAATTCGTCCTACCCTCCGAACCACGAACTGGGTTGCATCCCAAAATTTAGTGTGTTCGTGTACCAGTTCGCTCTATTGGGTGATTCATTCCACAAAGTATCTAAACAAATCTGAAAAGGATAGCAAACGACTCGTAGTGAAACAAACATTAAATTAATGAGTGTACCTTACTTAGATCTTGCCAACAATTTGCAATTTCAGCCGATCTATCTTCCTTCTCCTTCGATCTTTGTTCTCCCCTAATCTTCTTTTTCTTAGCAATGAAATCATTGATTTGGTTATCAAATGTCTTTTCACCCAATTGTTGAACTGAGAGAGGAGAGAGAAGTGTCAAGGTCCGAAGGATATAGACAATGTGTGAGATAAGAGAAAAAATTAATTGTGAATTGCGAAATTCATATTTTAAATTTTAAATCTCTAGAATTATCAAATTACTACATACTTTTTTAAGTACAATCTTAAATTCTTATATGTTGTATATATAATTATAAACTATATATATATAGACACACACACACACACACACACACCCCTACCTACTGGGAGCAACCTGAATAAAATAACCTTCTAGTATTGCGACCCCAATTATCGACTAAGTATACCCGTTCCAAATTGTGTTCCTACAATTTAGCAAACCCCGTCCACTTACTTGTAGCCCGTACTCAAATGTTGCACAAGTTGGGTACACTGGTGCTGCGAAGCGTTTGTCGATTTAGATTGCAAGTAATATACAGTGTAAATCCAATAAAGGATATGGATCTGTGTCTAGTTATATGGCTCAACATGTATTATTTACCTGCCTCAAATGGCTGAACTGTGTGGTGTTTCATTAACTTGCAGTTTGTATGTACACATGATAATTTGAAACAATGAATCAGTATGTAAGGATGATTAATTTCCTTAAATGCCAAGCCGATTCTCCTTTGCTATACAATTATGCCACATGTTTTATGTCATACTAGAAGCTATATAATGATTTTAACTCTCTCTTTTACTATAAATTACTCTTTTTTTTTGGTGAACCATGAATTACTCATCCTTGGTCTATGTAAAAGGATTCATCAGCAAAGCGGCTTTATAGCTTGTTTGTTAGAGTTTCTGGAGTCTAGGATTTACTTAGAGTCCAGTTATAATTGTTTGAAATTTGTATTATGACCTTATTCTACTTAATAGTTGGTCCTGTATATATTGTCATTTTTTCTTACATTTTCATGCCATTGATTAAATCCTTATTCTGAAAAACACATCGAGTGTCCAATTCTTTGACATTTGAGCTGATTAGATTTCTGTAATTCCCATTAATCCCTTAAGTCCTGTTAGTAATTGTTTTTCATCATCTATATATTTATTTAGTTTTATTTTTCTTTGTTTACATTCATAGTACTGGTAATTATGCAAAATCAGTATTGCCCTTGAACTTATGCACAAACCCGTTTACCGTTTGACAGGGCCAATACAAGTCAACTCTAGTTTGTCCTGTATGTAGTAAAGTATCTGTTACATTTGATCCCTTCATGTATCTTTCGTTGCCCCTTCAATCCACAACCACACGAACTATGACGGTGACAGTTATCACTTGCGACGGAAGTGCACTACCAGCTGCTTGCACTGTAACTGTTCCAAAGCAGGGACGTAGCAGGGACTTGATCCAGGCACTTAGCAGTGCTTGTTCTTTAAAGCATAATGAGAAGCTTTTGCTCGCAGAGGTGAAGCACATTGATTAATTTACCAGTTCTACCCTTGTATTATGAGGGTCTTTTTTTCTTTTTCTTTTTCCTTTTTTTTGTGGGGGTAATTCAAATTTGTTATTCACAGATACGAAGCCACTTGATTCACCGTTTCTTGGAAGATCCTCTAATGTCACTGTCTTCCATCAAAGATGATGACCACCTTGCTGCCTACAAGATCCCAAAGTCTCTGAAAAATTTCAAATTTCTTCAGCTGATACACCGTCGGGAAGAACAGTAAGTATATTTGGAAACCATTAACTAGTTATTGGGGGTAGTTAAAAGCCTTTTTTCGCAGGCGTCATGTTACATTTTCCTCCTTAATATTCATAGCGGTGGAAAGGGAAAAATATTGCATTTATTGCTTTACTGATTTTCCCTTTGTTTAAAAAACCTGTCTCTAGTAATTGCTTTTTCTTTTGAGAATTAATAAGAGGCTTGCTACTGGGTGTCCCTTATTTGTGTGGAGGTTGTCTTTGATCCTTTACTTCTATTATTGTTAATGATATTAGACATTTCTCTTTCAGGGAAGCTGGTAGTGCCCTGAGAAAAACGGGGTGGAAGCCTTATGGAACACCTCTTGTTTCACCCATCTCATGTGATGATGTTGTTACGAGAGGTGATATACAGTCCGTAGTTTACACAATGCTCTCCCCAATGCTAAGGACTGATAATCTGGATACAAACACATCAGCAACAACATCAGACCCACCTCCAGCTGTCAATTGCACTGAAGCTGGTACTGATTCCAATATAGCTGATTCAAAACAGAAGGAGAGTGGCAATTCTAAACTGCCAACAATACAGAAACTTCCTTTACAGTTGGTTGATGAGAACAATGCGTGCATTGATCTATCAGTTGGTGAAGAGAAAACTGTTAATTTTTCCTCATCATCAATATCAATACTAGTTTTTGTTGATTGGTCTCAGAAGCTTTTGGATAATTATGAGACCAGTTACCTGGAAAACTTGCCCGAAGTTCTTAAGTATGGTACCGTGACTAAAAAAAGTCGTAGTGAACCTCTTTCCCTGTACACTTGCTTGGAAGCTTTTCTACGCGAAGAGCCATTGGTACCCGAAGATATGTGGTTAGTTTCTTCATCTTTTCTTCAGGTTTTTTATGTTAATGATTGGTTTAGTAAGATGTTGAGTTGGTTTCGAGAGTGAATTTCTAACCACACCAAGTATAATTATTGTTTGATGGATTGGAATTACCAAAACAGTAAGTTATATTACATGTGAAATCTGTAGATTAAGGTTTCCACCGATGTTGGTAAACATTTGATAAGCTCACTGACAATGCCTAGTAGTGCTTTATGAGCCCTTCCCACTTAACAGCTTCCAGTGAGCCTACACTTAACAGCACAGTAGTGCTTTTTGAGCCTATCCCACTTAACAGCTTGTAGTGCTTTATGACCCCATCCCACTTGACAGCTTGGTGGTGAGTAATTCCAATGGTGGTTTAGACAAGATGTAGAATGCCAAGAACATGTATTTGTTTTGGATATATTTAAGCTTTTCTTCTAGTGAATTTGCAATGTTACACCTAAATTATTGTGCCTTGTGGTGTTTTTTTTTTTGTTTTTTTGGGGGGGGGGGGGGGGGGGGTGGGGGAGGATTTCTGCATTTATATTCACAGTGAAAGAAGAAGTTTGTATATCTCTATTCCCCTATGGCCCCCAGCCTCACTATTTTAGTCTTAAATGCTTATTACACATACTTTCTGATGTTTTAGATTGACATGTTATATTATAACTTGCTTGGTGTGTGTGGTGAAGGTATTGTCCTCAATGCAAGGAGCGAAGGCAAGCAAGCAAGAAACTTGATCTTTGGAGGCTTCCTGAAGTGCTTGTTATCCATCTGAAGAGGTTCTCATACAGTAGGTCAATGAAGCATAAGCTGGAGACCTTTGTCAACTTCCCTATTCATGATTTCGACTTGACAAATTATGTAGCCAACAAAAGCAACTCTAGACAACAACTATATGAACTGTACGCCTTAACTAATCACTATGGTGGCATGGGAAGTGGTCACTACACAGCACACATTAAGGTATAGTCTTCTTTGAAATTGTCTTTCGACTCATTTCAGGAATTTACAACCTTTTGATTTTAGCAGGCTTTAGAATGGTTTTTGTCCCTCAATTCGATAAGAGCATGGAAGCCTATATTAAAAGCTAGACAGATATTCTGACTTGTTTTTTTGTTTCCCATCACTGTTCATATAGAAAGCTTTGACCGTGGTCCTATTTAATTAGGTTATCAGTCAATTGTGTTTCATTTAGCATATAACTGTAGTAGGCATCCGATAGACATACTATAGGTGGATTATGTTTCCACTTTGAGACTTGTTATTTGTATCCAGTAATTATTATTATTATTTTATATAAACTGCAATTTAGTCTGTAAAGAGAGATTCAATACGAATAAGTGAAGTCAACAGATTTTATTTTTTGGAATTGTGGATGCCTGAATTTTTCAGCATTTAACGGTCCTTTAAGGCAAGACATTTGATTGGTTTTTTTTAGTGGATCATCTCCACATCATAAAAGGTAGTAACTTGGGTACTTCTGTGATGTGCAGCTCCTTGATGAGAATAGGTGGTACAACTTTGACGACACCCATATATCACCCATAAATGAGGAAGATGTAAGATCAGGTGCCGCATATGTACTTTTCTACCGGAGGGTGAAAGCTGATATTGCCTCTGTGTAAGCAATGGAGCAGAGTCTTGTGCAGGTTACAGCAAATTTTTTCCTCTAAAAAAAACCTGTAAAAGGAAAGCATAGTTCCCCGACAAAAAGGGTGGCTCCTTGTTTGTGTGTGAAGTAATTTAACATGTGCTCTTGTAAAATAGTTGGGAGGATAGAAGAGTTACAAGCCTTGAGACATTTCAGGACTCAGAAATAATCAGCAAAAGGCTTCAGAAAGTGGATAGTATATCACAACAGTCATTGTAGTCTGAATCTTAAATTATGTGACATGTTTGAATTAGTTCATGTTTCCTCGTCCTTGATGTAGATGGTCTGCTTGAAAACCGGTTTTGGTGTCCAAGACATATATGTTGATGGAGCAGGGCAATGTCTGTCTTTTTTTTGTTTTTACTGGGTGGGCCAGGATCACCTACCGCCTAGCTTATTCTACTACAACAACTTTGGACCTCGTCTTCCCATCCCATACGTGGGAAAATAAAATCTCTCGAGAGTTGGTGACATTTTCTAATTTTGTTATAAAATTTCTACCTACTTGTATCCTGTTTAATTATTTTAATCGTCTATTAAGTTTATGTTTTAGTATTTTCTTTCTCCATCATGTAACGATTAGGTAATAGTTTTTATTAAAAATTAACTACTGAATATATATATATATATATATATATATATATATATATATATATATATATATATATATATATATATATGGAAACTAGATAATGGAGAGAGGCAAAGGCAATAATGTTAAAATTTTGTTCAAATTATTAACAAAAAAAAATAAAATGAAGAGCGGAAACAAAAATAAAAATAAAAGAAAGAGTAGATAATAAGCATTCTTCTTTGTTTACATGCATCAATCAATCGATATAGAAGACTTTACGCATATTTCAAAAGTAGAAATTAAGAAATAAGAAAACGAAAGGAAGGGAAGGGAGAATCATATTGCCTACCGTTATGAAAAAGAGCATTCCATATTTACCCTTAAATATAATAATAAATATTTAGTTCAGCCGATAACATAAAAATATTATTATATTATATATCAGAGTAGTATATTGTATTTACCGGTACGTATATGTTAGTTAATTTAGTATGTATGTATGATATGAATGGTCACCTCCCAATTAATTATACATCTTTCGTGCCTCGAGGTGTAAAATTTTAATAATAATAGTATTGAAAGACAAGTTATAAGAAGCCATGTTAGTTGACATGCAATATCTTACTCCACAATACTCATCCAGCCAGCCAACCAACCAGGCAGGCAGGTCAACTAATTGTGTTTAATTAGGCTTGCGCTAATAATGAATATGAGCACCCACCACTTTCCCATTTACATACCCTAGCAACCTATCAAAAGAAATTAAAGTAATAAGAGGTAGCTAGCTAGCTAGCTTGATCATCTACGGAGAGAAATCATGAAAACAGGCAATAGTAATTCTTGCTTCTTATTTCTGATCATCGTCGTCATCTTCAGCCTATCATCATCATCTTCAGTAGTACTAAAAGTGAGTTCCCAAGCCACAGATTCATGCACCTCTAATCTTGACCAACTCAATAATGCTCAACTTCTCTTTAATACTTCATCTCTCAATTGCCTCCCTGTTTGGGATTCCCGAAGTTTCATCCTCAGGGTAAGTCGATCAGTCTAAATATTTAACGTCTTAATTCTTTTAATTAATTATATATTATTCCTTTTTCTTTTTTTTCTACCCATCCTCGTCCTCCTCCTCCTATATATACACACACACACACGTACTGATCGAAATGGATGGATGGTTCATTTGATGATGGATCTGCTGCTGCAGTATGAAGAAACAACACCAAGTTTGTGGAGCTTTGTTCTGTCAGCCCCCAATACAAATTCCTACATAGGAATGGGGTTTTCATCAGACGGTATGATGGTAGGGTCGAGCGCGATCGTAGGGTGGATAGGGGCTGATGGTACGGGTACAATGAAGAAGTATCATCTGACAGGACAGACACCAAGTCAAGTGGTGGTTAATGAAGGAAACTTGCAAGTGCTTTCAAATTCATCTACTATCATATCCGTATCATCCCGTATATATATGGCCTTTCAGTTGAACACCAACCTGCCGGAGAGACGGATTCTATACTCGGTCGGACCTGCCGGAAGGTTGCCCGTGGCGCCGGGATATCTGTTGTCCGAGCACAGGGATGAGGTGTCTACCATTTTGAATTATGCCTCAGGTGAGAGTAAAAGCATTGTTAATTGTCAGAAAAAAGTCTAACTTGGTTACAACAATAATTGAATTCGTAAAAATTATTAGAATCATATATATATATATATATATAAATGAATTCTGAATATAATTGGGGCGGCCGGGGAGCATGACGACCTGTGGATAAGTATATATTTCAAGACTGTTCCATCTTTTCTACTCCTTTGTTTTATGTCAAATAAAAAAAAAACAAAGAACAAAGAAAGAAAATTGAATCTAAAAGTTTAGAACTTGATACTCATTACTTGTATTTGTAAATAACTACTATCACTTATTTATAAATAAAGGTACCTACTATACCTTACGTTATTAGACCTTATCATTAATACAATTTGTGCGTGCTAGTCAGTCTTGTGTACGTACGTATAAAACTGGTGGTATTAAGAAAGAAGATCGAGCATAGCATAATAATCATGATAGATAGATTATCTTTTTTGCTACTATCGATTGTTGACAGGTGAAAGTAAAACACAAAGCAGCCCATCCTCAAATTTGAAGAAGAGCCATGGGATTTTGAACATGTTAGGATGGGGAATTATAATCCCGATGGGCGCCATGGTTGCTCGCTACTTGAAGCCATGGGATCCGATCTGGTTTTATTCCCACACCATTGTTCAATCGTTAGGGTTAATCTTTGGAGTAGCAGGAATAATATGTGGATTTGTCCTCGACAATCGTCTTAGTAGTTCTAACGTACATAGGCACAAGGCCCTTGGGATCTTCATTCTTAGTCTCGGCTGCCTCCAGGTGATGATGATGATTCATTAATATTTTTCTCCAGTAATTCACTCTCAAATAAATATTACTATTTATTTATATATCATCTCAATGAATGATGTCCAGCCACCAAAGTATGCATCCATCCAATTTTATTTTATGGTGATGATGATGTTGTGATATAACTTGAATATTGGTAGGTACTTGCAATTTTGGCCCGACCCGACAAGGAATCAAAAGTGAGGAAATACTGGAATTGGTACCACTATACCGTGGGAAGGGTTTTGATAGTTTTGGCGGCGGCAAATGTTTTCTACGGCATCCATTTAGGCAATGCAGGAAGTGGATGGAACGCTGGTTATGCCGTTGTTCTTGCTATCTTGTTTATTGCTGCTTTTATTTTGGAGTTGAGGAGGTTGTTGATGAAAAAATAATTCAAATTCTTGTAAGCCCATTAAACATTCTACTAGTATTTCAGAATCCGCATCCAATTTTTCTTCAATTTTGGCAACACAAGGAATTGAAGGTGTTAATAACAAAATTTTAAACTCTACCTCTTTATAAAAATAATAACATTGAAAAAATATTAACCAATAAATTTTTGTTTTCACCAGAAAACAAAAACATGAACGTAGAAACAGTTACTAGAAAACAAAAACACGAACGTAGAAACAGTTACCAAACGATCTCCTCTTTTTATATATGCTAGTTAGTGAAGATTCAAATTGAAATTTTCAATTTCTCATCAGAGTGCTAAAAATATCCCAAAAAAAAACTAACTGTAGTGTTGTATGACCTTCTATTCTTTAATTAGTGTTCCGGTTTAAATCAGCCTTTGGGCGTGCACCGAGTATATTGGCAATGCAATACTCCATAAGAACGATTTATTACATAACCTATTGCTGATTATGTTTTTAGGTAGTCCTACAAAATAAATCATTGTTTTTTTGTCAAATATTCGAACTCTTGACAGACATATATGCACGCCTATCTTTATATTTTGAAGAAGGCTTTTACAGTCAGATGGCTTGACTCGACTCGAACAGGGCCAAAGTCTGTATGTATGTATGTACGTACGTACGTATAAGCAATTTAATCAACATCTACTCTCTTTTCTTTTCTTTTTATTCCTTTCCTTTCTTCGTTTTATTAAACCATACCATCCCTTACAAGTGATGAAAGAATACAAGAATAAACATGTACTCAATCCCAATAGCTTAGCATTGACAAATTATTATCATTCCCCCATTATAGCTTTCTTTCATTATCGAACCATGCATATGTTTAGATATGTAGTATCCACTCTGTATTGAACATTAAGAAACAAAAATTATTAGTTTCATATGATGCACATACAAAGTTGGGTATAATGCTATTTTACGGCAACTCATTTATGGATGTTCATAATAAGCATAAACGATTACGAATTTAAATTATTTTAAACATATACCAGATTATTTAATAGAACGATTTACCGCACTCGTTAGTAACTTTGATCAACCACTTCAAAGTTTTTCAAATTGCGATCATCCGTAATTTGCAGACCATAGATAAATTGACCGAAAATAATTTCATAACCAATATGATCATTTTCGTATTAATCAAAGGTAGAACCAATAATGAGTAAATTCGGAAAGGTTTATTTTGTAAAAGCTCAATTAGCTTAATTCATATAAAACAAAATAAAGGAAGAATATTTTCCTCCCTATAAAACCAAAAGGAAAAAAACCGCTCAAGTTTTAGACATTTCAGAATATTTTTGGCTTTTACATAGATAAAATAGGACTGCTTTTACATTTTTTTTTTTTTACACGTATATAAGACAAATGAGTGTGATCTCATCTCATTTCATCTTTAACTCAAATGAGTGAGTCACACTCATTTGTCTTATATGTTAATAAAAAAAATGGGTAAAAAAAATAAGTAAGTTTAAAATTTTCTTTAAAATAATTCCAATTTAATAGATGGACTACGACAATAGGGAGAAATTTGTTACAGTAGAGACTGAATCAAAATTTGCCAAAACTTGTAAGGTAAAATAAGAGTGTTTCTATATTTATTCACTTTTCTTATTTATATATAAGACAAATGAGTGTAGCTCCACCTCATTTCATTATAAGACAAATGAGTGTAGCTCCACCTCATTTCATCTTTAACCCAAATGAGTGGGTTACACTCATTTGTCTTATATGTTAATAAGAAAAATGGGTAAAAAAAATAGATAAGTTTAGAATTTTCTTAAAAATAATTTCAATTCAATAGATGGACTACTACAATAGGGAGAAATTTGTTAGAGTAGGGGCAGAAACAAAATTTGCCAAAACTTGCAAAGTAAAATAAGAGTGTTTCTATATTTATTTATTTTTCTTATCTGCATATAAGATAAATGAGTATAGTCTCACTTTATTTTATTTTTAACCTAAATGAGTGGATCACACTCATTTATCTTATATGTTAATAAAAAAAATGGATAAAAAAAATAGATAAGTCTAAAATTTTCCTAAAAATAATTTCAATTCAATAGATGGCTACAACAATAGGGAGAAATTTGTTACAGTAGGGGAAGAAACAAAATTTGCCAAAACTTGCAAGGTCAACGTGTAAATATCAGCGGAAAGAAATCAAACTCAAATAATACCCAGTACAAACCAAAATAATGGAGAAGAAAGAGAGACGGAGAGCGAACAGGAAGAAGACGAAGAACCAGGAAAGACGGAAAGAGGATAATTGAAAGCAGGAACAAGAAATATGCAGGCTGCGACAGAACCCTAATCCTCAGCAAGATTCGTCCCTCATCCTCATTTTCGCGTAATTTATACATATATATATACACACTTTATTTATATACATATCATCTTCAATCATTCATCCCTTAGCAAAACCTTCATTTTATCATTTCCATAACCTCGATAGATTTTACTCGGACTTCTTTAGCCCTCCAATTCTAGATCAACACCGGGGCAATTCATTCCAGATCTACTCAAATAAGGGCCATCAATGGATGATTTTGGTATGTTTGCAAGAGACTTAGGTTTTAGACCTCAAGGCAAATCCGCCCCGATGAAATCTTCTGGAATCGGATCCGACCGGTCACCACCTACCTCATCTTCCCCGTTTTCCGATGATCAGTTCAGTGATGTATTTGGTGGACCTCCTAAGTACTCGACCTCCAGCAATAATAAAACATCATCTGTGTCTGACTTTAATTACGATTCAATATTTAAGAGCTCGGTTTCTAATGAAACACAGAACAAATCGAATTCTGCTTCGACAGAGCCGGTTTACGATAAGCCGGTCTACGATGAGGACATATTTGATGGTTTACCTGGATTAAAGAGCAAATCAATGTCTGCATCCGCAAATTACGATGAAAATGTGTTTGCCTCCATGAGTTCAACGCATCGGAAACCGAGCAGTGGAGATCAGTTTGCTGATCTTCTTGGGAATTTAGGTAGGAGAGAGAAATCAGAACCGAATAATAAGAGTTCTAGAGATTTTGATGACTTGATACCTGATTTTGCCAGTGCTAGTCCCAGTAACAGGTATTATTATACTTACATTGCCTCCATATAATTTTTCTATTTCAACTGATGTGAGTTCTATAATATGATTGTTGTTTAAATTAATTTTTTTAATAGCATCACTTGTTTTAACTATCAAATCATTTCAGCTTTGGTATATTAGCACCTAATGCAAGTCTATTATTTTTAGAGTTATTTTTTAATTTTATTGTAAAAGCACTGTAGTGAAAGTGAGAAATATGTTCATTTAGACACTACGGAGTTTAATTTTGAAAGTGCATTCTTAGTACAAGTTCTTCCTTAGCCATAACGCTATATAGGAATGCTCTTGTAATAGAAAAATTGATCAGTAATGATCATGTCAATGTGTTCACCAAGCGGTCTTAGCAATTCTTTGTATTTTAATATTACACATTTATTTCCAAAGCTCGCTGTAGGCTAAAATTTATGTGTAATTTTTTAGTAAAGATGGAACCTTACATTTTTATGTCAAGTGTTCGATAAGTTTAGTGTTCATTTTGTCAAAAGAGGCAGTTCCTGCTTTTGTGGTACTTCTCAGTTCATTATTGGTTAGGATGGAAATACAAATTAATTATTGTTAAATAGTTTATATTATTATTTAGAGATAAAGTACATGTAAATTTAATTATCTAATGATTATATTAGTATATTATTCTAGAACTTTTATCATAGTTGTAGATAATTATTATGAGTTTCTTTCCAGTTTAATTAGGGTTTTATTATTCCTATATAGATGGATGTAATTCATCTTATTATTATTCAGTGAATTAATTATATTGGTTTCAAGCCTTGTGCTATGTGGCTTTTGTCACCATATTCTTTTTTTCCCCTTTATTCCTTCTTCCAACCTGTCCTGCATCAAGTATTCTGGATTAAGAGATAGAAGGGGAAATCAGTTAATTTTATTTAACTAGATGTAAATCATGTTGTAACAAGAATAGATTCCCCCCCCCCCCCCCCCCCCCCAAAAAAAAGTAAATAAATAAAATTGCCAGGGACTTGTATTACTCCAAATATTTTTTCCTATGTGGCTTTATATATACAAATTACAATTATTATTTCTTCATTTAGTTTTTTCTGGTTTTGAATTGATTATGTGTGATATTTTTAAACTCAGAATTTCAGTAGACTAAATTGAGTATTTGAGGTAGTAAAGGAATGAGGGACTGATCAAAATTAATAATAGTACGTTTGTAGGACATTAAGTAACAAATTCAAGGTATAAAATAGAAAATATAATTCTTGATGAATCGGAGAAATGCAATGCCCACATTTGTTATAAAAAGTAGCATGAGTGTTAGTATTAGAAAGGATAATGTTGGGGTAAGAGATGACAATAGGGCCCTGTTTGATATGTGCCACTTATAATGAAAATGTTATCAGATCTAGTTTTTGCATGGAGGAGCATTGTAAAGTTGGATTTGTGATTTTGGAACCAGTTACGCTTAACTTATTTTTAATGCACTAATTTTCGGCGCGTGGTCCTTAAAATTTTGAATTGATTAAAATATTCAAATTACATATGGGCCATTTTAAGTGGAAGTACCTATTAGCAATGTGACAAACCACTATATGAGGTTCAGATTACTTTAACAGGATATTCAATGGGACCATAAAAAAATTACCTTAAAAAGCTTTTGAAGAAAGTACATTTGTCATGAGTTAGATATAACTGTTGGTCCTCTCAGGGTTTTCAGTTTCCTTCATTCTTGGAGATGACAATATGGTTGGAAACGAAAGTACAGTAAAGAATGGTCAATGATAAGTTGATAACACGTCAACTTGTTTTGTGATAAATAATGAAGGAAAGAAAAGAGATGTTGTTTTGAATTTACTGACAACTTAGGTGTTTGGTAACTTTATGCCGAATTTAATGTTGTTTAATATTTAGAGAAATGCATCTCAAAGAAAAATTAATATGAGACCATGAGATAAAATTCAGCTGCTTTTTTATTAACTTCGTAAATGGTTATTAAAAATGGCATAAAACTTAGCATTTTGAATTGGACAAGATAATTTCTCATCCTCTTCCCAGGCAAGTTATCTTTTTTGATGCATTTCTTTCTCCTGTTTCTATGCATACTAAATAAAATATTTTGTTTCATGGAAGTTTTAATTGTTATAGTAACTTTATCTATAAGGAGCTTTTGTGTTCTATCGAACAAATGGGGAATATGTATTGCTAAAATGGGATTTTGTTGAAAATAATCAACTTTTTGAAGAGCGTTGACTAATGGAGCATGCTTTGGTTTTTTGTTTTGAGATAACTCGCTAGAGCTCTCTGCGTGACTTGGCAGCTACCATCAAGGTTTAGTCAGTGTTCTAGAAGTCCCCGTTTAGCCTTGTTTTGCCCTGTTTTGGCGATAGGCAATCCTTTAACTCCTCAATTTGACTGGGTGCCTAGCGGAGTTAGTCCTCTAATGTATCGATTTATTGAAGGCTTTGAAGCTCTATAATGCTTGAAATGAATTCATATGATTTTAGAATCTTTACATCTACTATATGGTTTATATAGTATGTACATATATAATAGAAAGATAAATAATTAATACCACCAACAAAAATGTATTGGCCTCAGGCGCCTCCGCTGCCTAGGTCCACCTAGTGCTTTTAGAACACTGGGTTTAGTTTCAGTGAGTTTCTGTTGAGATGGAAATGTCTTAGAAAAGTTTCACTTGTTTCATGTGGTTTCTATTACAAGTTTTTGTTGTTTCCAAAATGGAAGTATATCAACTATTTTAAAACAGATGTCTGTCATCCGCCTCTGGTATTCCTTGAAATTGGATGCAGTAAGAAGAGATGACAAAAAATAAAATTCCATTAAGATCAAATGAAAGCATTTACTAAAATACATTTTAGAATGTATGATTCCAGTATCTCTGATTGTGTCTCTCTTGCCATTTTCCCATTTGTCATGTCTGTAGCTAGTCCGAGACATCTATTTAACAGTCTTTGCCAATAATGGGTACCAATTCATTAACTTTGCTTCATATTTTCTGTTTGCACAGGCCAAGACCAGTGTCAAGTCAAGCCCCAAAACCAACCGGTAATTCAAATCAAACATCGAAGGTGATGGATGACCCTTTTGTGGTACTAGAATCAACTTCAACCCCTGGGGTTTCATCCCAAGGGTTTTTCAATGGTCCTCTGGAAGAGATCAGTAAGCTTATTAAATCTGGAAATACAAAGCAAGATGGATCATCTGTAAGTGGGGTAGTATTAGATGATGTTGATCCCCTCAATGATTTTGGTAAGTCTGTGCCTGTGCATTCTTCTGGCATGAAAAACAGGGGAAAGGATGGGAGCCCTTCTAGGGCAGGATCTAGCCTGAGGAGTACACAAGATTCTACTGGTAATGAAACTTTTGGGAAACCTTCTTTCAAATCTTATTCTGAGAGCCACACACAAAAGAAGGTGCCTGTTGATGATTATCAGGAATCTCATCAAACCATATTTGACATGCCAGCTGTCTCAACAGACTCTCAGAAATCATTTGGTCAACGTGCATCTTCCCCTTCATATGTAAATTCTAATTTCAGTGAGACAAATTTTCATGCAGATATGTCTCCCAGATCAGAAGGACACTTTCTGTCATCTGATGATGTATGGCTCACTGTATCAGAGATTCCTCTTTTTACACAACCCACTAAAGCTCCACCACCTTCAAGACCCCCTCCTCCGATACCTAGGCACACTTCAAAATCTGAAAGGGGTTTTTCGGCTTCACATGCAAGAAATAAGATTAATGAGTTTTCTTCTTCTCCAAATTCTGCTCAATATTCTCAAAGTCCTAAACCTTTCCGTCCTGCAGCTAAGAACCCCATGGTTTCTTCAATAGATGAACTCGAAGATTTTGTCATGGCTAGGAACCACAATAATGTGAATGAAAATGTTGATATTCATTCTGGTGTATACATTAATACAAACTCTGCTGCTGCTGCATCTGCTGCTGCTATGAAGGAGGCTATGGATCGAGCTGAGGCAAAATTTAGGCATGCTAAGGAAGTAAGAGAAAGAGAACATGCAAAGGCTGCTAGAAGTAAAGAAGCAGTGCAGCTGGAAAACGGTGAGCAAGAAACAGAGGAAAACGAATTTAGGGAAAACCAGGAGAGACTGAATCGTGAGCGACGACAGAGGGAACGGGAGGAGGAAGAGAGAGAACAGAGGAGACTTCAGAAGGAGAGAGCAAGGGAGATTGAAAGGGAAAGGGCTAGACAAGCTGTGGAAAGGGCTACTAGGGAAGCTCGTGAAAGAGCAGCTGCTGATGCTCGCCTTAAAAGTGAGAGAGCTGCAGTTCAGAGAGCACAAGCTGAAGCTCGTGAGAGGGCAGCAGTTGATGCAAGAGAAAGAGCAGAAAGGGCCGCTGCAGAAGCTAGGGAAAGGGCAAATGCCGAAGCAAGAGAAAAAGAAGCAAGGGAAAAAGCTGCTGTTGCAAGGTCTGAAGCAGATGCAAAGCGTAGAGCAGAACGAGTTGCCGTAGATAGGGTTGCTGCTGCAGCTAGAGAGAGGGCTGCTGCTGAAGCACGAGAAAGGGCAGCTGCTACTGCTGCAGCAAGGATGAACCAACAGAAAAATGATAATGACCTTGAATCCTTTTTCAACATGGGTTCTCGACCAAGCAGTGCACCGAGGCCAAGGGCAAGCTCTTCTGTAAGTAACGAAGGCTGTATATGTATTGTATATTCTGACTTCTGTCTCATTCTGTAGAAGGCTTTATTGTATATTTTTTGTGATTGCCCCATGTTCAATCCCCATTTTCAGGGCCCTTCTGCGGATCCACAATTTCAGGGCAGTGGAGGGCCTGATGGTACTAGGAGGACGTCCCAAAACGGAGACTCATCCAATATGAAGAAAGCATCTTCTGCCACTAATATTGTGGATGATCTTAGTTCAATTTTTGGAGGTATCTGATTAATCTCCTTTCTAATATTTGTATTCTTCTGCCACTTTCTCTCTTATTTGCTAATTGCTGAAAACTTCTCTTGCAAAAGCTGCTCCGTCAACTGGAGAATTCCAGGATGTTGAAGGGGAAACTGAAGAAAGAAGAAGAGCTAGGCTAGAACGCCATCAACGCACTCAAGAGCGTGCGGTGTGGTTTTCTTGCCTCGAGATGTTTTTATATTTGAGTTTATCTGAGGACATAATACCCCTTCTATCTTGTCATTAATTGATGAGTTTTCATTCTCAGGCTAAGGCATTGGCTGAAAAGAATCAACGTGACCTTCAAACTCAGAGGGATCAAGAAGAAAGACATGTAAGCAATTAAAGCATTAAGCATCTCGTAATAAATGTATCCATCACTTTGTCTGTCCTCTTCACTACTATAGCAGGTCTGCTGCTTCCATTGTCAAAGATGATAAACAAGTTTAAAGTGTAAATTGTTTTTTATCAATAAAAATGTAAATTACCAACATCTTAACGTTATACTATAAAAAAAAACTAAGGTGATATATTGTTAATGTATTTTCATTATTTTTGTGGTCTGGTTGCACAGTGGGTTGGAGTTAAGATATTGTGCATATATTTTTTACTTAGATATGGGCCACAGTTCATTCAAAATAAGGGAATAAAATTTGCAATGTGCTTGTAACTTAGGGGAAAGCTTTTTAATAATACAATGCACTAATAATGTTTAATTATTATTGGTGCTATATTACATGGACTCTTCACTTTTCCCTGAAGCACCTGTGTCTGACACTTTACACTCGATAATGGTATGGGTGTTGGACACTTTATTTTCAGTGAAAATTTTTAGCAAAATTGAGGAGTACCGGTGTTGGACTCTTTGAAGTACCCATGTCCAACTGAACACTCCATCCAAGTCCATGTAATTTAGATTGGTGCTTTAGAATTGGTTCTATCTATATTATATTTTATGTATTTGATTCACCAGGATTTATGGGTTATATAGGTTGTACATGTAATCTAGGTAAAGGTAATTATATTCTTACACATGGTAAACAGAAATGCCCATATATTGAAAATAACAATATTGTAAGTTTTTTTCCCTGGATCAATGTAACTGAGGACTTTTTTGAAACCTATTTGATTACCAGTTGTGATTCAAGCTCTGGATACTTTATCTGCACCTAGTGAAAGAACTCTATGAGAATTTATTTACTGTTGTGTGTGGGTTTCGCCTACACTGATGTGATACCAAATCTTGCTTCACACTATAAAATGTTAATTTACCTGATTATGATCTGCATTTATTTCAGAGAATTGCTGGAACATTAGATAGTGAGATCAAGCGTTGGGCTGCAGGGAAAGAGGGGAACTTGCGTGCACTGCTATCAACTTTGCAATATGTGTGCCTTATTTATCTCTATCTAATCTATAATCTTTTGTATATCTTTTAAAAAGCAACCCTTTTTGGCCTATTATTCGAAAACCTTTTTTGTTTGTTAAAGAGAACCAACTAACATCTTCTTGAATGATGATTAGGTGCTTTGGCCTGAATGTGGTTGGCAGCCTGTATCATTGACTGATTTGATTATGGGTGCCTCAGTTAAAAAAGTTTATAGAAAGGCAACTTTGTGCATCCATCCTGATAAGGTGCAGCAAAAGGGCGCTAATCTTCAACAGAAGTATATCGCTGAGAAGGTGTTCGACCTGCTTAAGGTACTTGTATATGTACATTCTAAAGTTCTTGGATATTTAAACATGTCTGTGATTGATAGTTTAGTTAATTAGAGACATGTCATGGAAAAGAGGCATTCAGACAGCATCCCAAAAAATTTCATGTTGTATGAACATGTGTGGAGTATTTATTTATCAAGCGTTTCTTTGTACTGCAGTGCTATTACACTGTTCTAATTTTACTGTATATTTGTGACTGTACCTTGACAGTTAAATTATACATATTCATATTTTTCTCGAAAGGATTTTCTGATTTTATTTCTCATCCTTGAGTTTATTCATGTATGAGATGATGATGCATTATGTTCAACATTCATCACAATTAACTCTGTCCTACTTTTTTTCACTTGTTGAATTTATAATGTCAAATTTTCTTTTTTCATTTTTATTCTTTTTTGGCTCTATGAAGTTTTCTTTATATAATTTAGCCCCTCCGTTCCCAAAAAAGAATCTCATTCCACAACAACACCCATTGTTATTGATGGTAGGCATAAAATGACACAATGTCCTCAAGTTTACCATCACAATTTCATTATAATGTCACCACTACTAAACGAAATAATTCTTATATTTAGGGGTAAATATGGAACAAAAATATAACATTAAAATTTGCAAGTTGCAAATGAAATTCTATTTCTGGAATATAACTACATAAATAGTATTATTTGTTCATTCTATTGCATTTTCCCTCATTTTATTTTATTTTTATGTTAAATAGGAGGCCTGGAACAAGTTCAATTCAGAGGAGCTCTTTTAAATGCTGTTATATCTCTTTAACTTCAAGCTACTTCCCGCCATTTTTGCTAGAAGAGAAGCATTTATTCCAGCACGTATATGTTTTATACATCATCCACTGTGGTGCCCTGCATTTTGTCGTTACTTGTTACTGCATAATCTGGGCTTTTGAAGAAGACCTTGCTGTAAGGTGTGAATGATGAAGTGCAAAAGTGCAC
This sequence comes from Hedera helix, assembly GCA_947179155.2. NCBI lineage: Eukaryota > Viridiplantae > Streptophyta > Magnoliopsida > Apiales > Araliaceae > Hedera > Hedera helix. Next base: position 39,685,977 of record OX359285.1, read on the forward strand.
TAGTGTTGCTGTAAATTGATTTTGAATGCCAGAGATGTGCTGTCATGTGGACATCATCTCTGGTTGCTGTAAAGTAGCATTTTTGCCAATCATCTTATGCATCCATGCGAGACTTAATCAATCGGCCATATCATGTGTAGCAGATGGATTTGTTTTGCCTGATTTTTCTTCGTATTCTTTTTTCTTTCTTTTTTTCTTTTCCAATTTCTTTTGTTTGTGATAGATAGTGTTTCATCTGTCCAATGTATTTATTCAGATATAAAACATTAAGACTTGGATTGTTGATTTTTATTTTATTTTTTTGAGCTGCAAATATTTTTTTAAGAAGATGGATCTTACTAATAATATAATTTTCTGATGCTTTTCATGGCCGTCCGGGCTTTAAAAATTAAATTTAATATTAGTCAGATCCTCCTGAAGTTCGTTCAATTCATTAAATAAATAATTGATGCTTGTGCTTCCGTAATATGTCAGATGTGCAGCATTCGCATTTCAGAGATGTGTTGTGGTATATAACATATCCCTAGGCATTGAAGTGTGGGTTGTCTAATTACATTAGCAGAGTGATCATTACGGCTGTAGATTGTTGAGTTGATGCATTTCAGATGAATACAATTTGACACAAAGATCAAGTATGTATTGCTTAATTAATTGAGTGGACATTTTCTTTTGAATTGCAAGTGGATCTGCTTTCTAGCTTAAGTAAAGGAGTAGGATATTTTTCAATCAAATATAAGGAATTTAGGATAATTAATGTGTCAAAGAATGTGCTTGCGCGTGTTTTTGTGTGTGTGTGTGTGTGTGTGTGTGTGTGTGTGTGTGTGAGAGAGAGAGAGAGAGAGAGAGAGAGAGGCATCTAAAAAGCTTGTGAAAATGCTTGCTCCATGATCATCCAGTATGTGGTAAAGTAGCTAAAGCTTTTCTTTATTTTTGTGTTTTAAAATATATATATATATATATATTTTGAGTATGAAAGAAAGTAGCTATATTACAACCTCAAAGGTACTGCAACCCTGACATTCTATGTACAATGCAGTTAGGTTGAATCTAGATTCAATGCAGAACTTTGGTTTCATTCTGCATCCCCTATCAAGATGTTCTGCATGAGCTTCAGCTAGCCGAATCTGCATCAAGTCCAAAGTGACCTGAAAATGGACAGCCATTAAAATTTTCAGGATCTAATATTTCAAATGGTGCCACCAGAATTGGTATTTTTCACTTGTTTTCAACACTAGAGAGTTATCATTCAAATTCAGAGGGAATAACAAAATTGCTGAACATTTGAAAATTACTGGATTATTAGTAAGACAAGTAACCATTCATCAGAATTGCAATTCTAGAGTCTATTATTGGAAAACTGATGCCAGTTATAACCACTTGTACTCAGAGTTCCCGAGAAGAGACACAAGCACCTCTAGGACTAGAAGTGGATGTCACAAGTCAGATGACACCACATGCTCCAACGGAGATATATTCTCTATATAATAGGGGGGGAGGGGGGGGGGGGGGGGGGGGGAGGGCATGCGAAACAAAGGATTGGAGTGTTTCATATGTCTAGCACTGCAAAAGCTTCCCCATGGTGATTTCAACCATAAGGGATGGAAAAGTGAAGAAGGTACAATGAAAATCTATGGCATCTACCTCTTGCACAATCGCTACTACTGGTGCCAGTACTGCCCTGTTTAGCATATATACATGCCAGATATATCAGCAGTGCCTAAAGAACTAGCTATTTTTGTTTTCTCTGTAATCTAAACAACCAGAAGAATTACACACATTCCGAGATCCGACTGCAGTAAACTTAAAAGTAAGAAAGAGGCAACACTAGCAGAACCTCTTCTTCTCTGTTCAGTTTAAGTTCACAATGAGAACAATGAATATGAGAGCAGTTCTCTTGCAACTCTCCTTGCTTGCAGATGGGACACCAAACCTTCTTTTGCACCTAGTAAGTAGCAATATCAAAACTGTTAATTGGATAATTTGTTTATGAATGCCGTTTTGGAGGAAAGCAAAGTGAAATCAATACAATATAATTTAGAGTAATTTTAATAAGACATCAGATCATAAAACCCAACATATGAGAAGTGATTCAAATCATTTGACCATGAAACGAGTAGTCCCATCAAGTAATCATGGCATTAGATGGGTCAAAAAATTAACCTTTAGTAATTTGAAAGAAATAATGAAACAATAAGAAGTTTTCCCTAAATGAAGATTTGTGTGAGTTATACGCGTCGTTTTCAATCGAGAGAGATAGGATTGCTCTTTTTAATGCTAAATTAATTAGAAAGAACTAATAGGACTCCTAATAACCTTGTTTAAGATATAAATCCTATTCCTGACAAAAGATTTTGGAAGGATGAGGCTTTCAACTATTGGCAGACAGAAATCTGTTTGGCTATCTCACTGCTTTGAAATCTTTACTGAAGATTACAATTCCATATTGCCCCCCTCCCACTATTTCCCCATCTTTCACCCTTTTATTGGAGGTAACTAGGGGTGGGAGGGACTATTATATTCTGCCAAGAATTGTAATGCACAGAACTTTTACATTATATATACAAAAATGATAACTAAATAACTCGTTCATAGGGATTTGCAATTTTCAAATACAAATTTTGTGTTAGGTTCAATACTGAGATTCATCCATATTAAATTATTTACAACAATACACTTCTTTTACAGGCCAAGCACAGAACTGAGTCACTCATATTTAATGTACATTATATGGGTATATTGCTAGCACATATTGGAACACTGATACAGTTGTTTGTAACATACCTGCTCATCATTCAGCTGCATATGCTCATAAACGGCACATGCCAAGTATTCATCCTCCTCGTCTTCCCAAGTTTTGATACAGCTTTCTGGTTCTGTGAGGAGCTAAAGTAAATATAAACTCAAAAAATAACGAGTGTATATCATATATCCCCTCAAGGAAAACAAAAACAAAAAAGGGGGGAAATAGAAAAGTTGCACTGAAAAAAATTAATGATTAAATAATTCTTAGCTACCTGCATTTTAGAAAAAGAGACCAGAACAACATTAATGCAGACAAAATGATGAGAAAATAGTGTCCACCTTCTAAAAGAGCCATGCAGGGGATGGGCCTAGAGGAACAAAGTGTCAAACTGAAAGAATTAATAACAATGACAACTGTTCTGACACATTTGCGTTTGTTAGAAAGATGAGGTGTTATATTACACTTAAATGTTTCTTGTCATCCATTTATTAGGATTGGAGGCTATAAATTTTCATTCAGAACCCACATGAAGAATAATTTTATCAACTCTTTATTAAAGAAAACCATAAATCACCTCTAGTTTGATCCAACCTAAGTTCGTCATAAAAAATTCTTTGCATTTCTAACAAAATTTCTTCACATTCCTCTTGACAAGCTGCGTGAAGACCATCATATTCCCATAACATATCATCGGTTTCAGGAACAGAAATTGGAGGACCAGCATGGTCATTAAACGGCAAGCCTTTAATCTTTCTGAGTTCATCAGAAACAATCTCCTGGAAAGTAGACTTGATGAACTCCTGCGGCCAAAAGAAATTAAAAAAAATAGGTAGGTAACTGGAATACTCTGATTTACTCCAAAGAGTAACAAAAGCATAGATTTATTCATATTAGTGGCGTGAATAAAATAACCAAGTAAAACGAAAATACTGATAACAAACATAGATTTATTCATATTAGTGGCGTGAGACTATGCACCTGGTCCGTAAATTATAGGATAGTTTGCAATTGTATCTAGGTATTATAATTTTCTTTTATAAAAATCTAATCTCAAGTCTTCACTTGATGGAGGTACCACACCAAAACTAACAGGCACCAAACAGACAACAGAATATGTTCCACTAAACCATATAGGTGGGTAAGTGAATTTCTTTATCCTACCTTTTCAGGTTTGTTGAATATTGAATCTCTAAACAGATCTCGCATACAAAAATTAATAGTCTTTAAGCAATGACTATGGCTTCAATTCCTTTATTTTTTTTTCTTTCTTAGATTTTTTATACAAGAATAAATTTTATTAAAGATAAAAGAGAATACAAGCATAGGGGATAAATATCTCTCTAAAAAGAAGCCTATAAAGAAGCAAGAAAAAGAACCTTAATCCCAACAAAGCCAGAGATAAATAGCTCTCTAAAAAGACAAAATTATGCTTATTAGCCCAGATCCTGAAAAGATATTGCACATGAAAAGCATCTTAACATCCCTCTTAAACCTCCGAACTGAGTAAGCAACAAATCCTCTATTGAGGTGCCCATTTCTCCCCAACACACCAATAATAAAGATTCATAAACCCTAAGTAACAAGACAATATAAAAATAAATGAGGGTAGTAACAATGTTCTAAAAGGCGCTAGGGCCGGGGGGACTAGCGCATAGGCGGGGCATTTACTTAAAATTCAAACACATATTCATATTGTCAATGTTAAAGTTCAAACACAAACATATAATTGTTCAAAATTCAAATACAAACAAATAATAAAAAATACAAACTAATAGTCTTCATCTTCATATCCCTCTATATCTCTAACTCTTCTTCTCCATATCCCTCCAAGATAATGTCCTCATCGGACTCACACTCATACTACTCATCTCACTCTTCCTCCATGTCATCATCAAACAAAAAATTTTCTTCATGGAGTTCTCTTATTCCAACATTTTTACTACTTCTCCTACGCTCTAACACGCTATCCGCTCTGTATGTTTCACCAACCGTCTCCCAAGTAAGGCCCGAACAGCCCTCAACTTCATCATCCACCTTCACGATGTCGTTTTGTAGCTTAGTTATCAAAATAAAAATAAAAACAATTGCAACCCAAATTTTCCGCCTAGCCCCCCCTCCTGCCTATGCTCGCCTAGTCCTACCTAATTTCCTGAAAGAATTTTTTTCCGCCTAGGCGAGGTGCAGGGGGGGAGGAGTGGCTAGCGCCTAGCCCGCTTTTTAGAACACTGGAGGGTATATCTCATCATTCTACTTACACGTAACATAATATAGATGAATGGAGACAGAGCCCTATGAGGTCTGAACAACTAGTAAAGAACATTAGTATTCCTTTGGAAAACCAGAGAGAAAATAAACGCCATGATTTTAATTAGAACATTTGCCTTCCAAATGATAGAAGTCAAAAGCAACTGAATCGGAGCACGAGAACGAGTCAAGAAAGAGAAATAACTCTTACAAAAAAATCTGCATCAAATTCGGCATATTATTCTAAACACTGATTCATTGGCATCATGATCAGTGAGATTTCTTTTTAAAAAAACACACAAACTATCGTTTCAGTTATTTTCCTCTATTTAGCAAAGATGAACTTTCAACCCCCCCCCCCCCCCCCCTCGCACCTCCCCTACACACACACATAATAGAGAGAGAAAATTGAATGTAGACCCTCAACTCCTTGTTTTTCTTGCAAAAATCACATATTCATATGGTACATGAAAGCGTTATTAAATGAAAGATAGCAATGAGGACATGATATGGTGCATGCGGACATGATAGATCATTCTATAAATAACTTCCTAGAATAATTCATGAGTTTTTAGAGGATTTCTCTATTAATCTATCCTTATTATAATAAAACAAACAACGTTTTACTGTATAAGTTAATTGGTTCATGAGATATTTTGGTTGATCCTGAACTGAATTGACTCTCGAAACTATAGTTGAATTTAATTTGTTGATACTTTTATTTTATTACATTTTTATTAACACATAAGATATATATATCAAAATTGGTTGATTTCCTCTCTTTGTAAACAACTCACTCATAACATATGATAGAATTTGTAAGCAATTCAATTTCAATGTATATGTAAATTATAGTTTACTCTTTTTGTAGAAAACTTGAAATGTATTATATATTCATTTAGAATCCTTTTTTTAATTCTTCTTCTTCTGTTTTTTATTTTTCATTTTTTTGTCTTGATGAACAAATATATTTTATTAACCACTAAAAATGAGTATGAATATCATTATTGGATAAGGTTATATGTCTAACTATTTTAATAAATAATTATTAAAATTCTCAAAGTCACTTTATATAGGATTTTTAACTAAGTGCTACAAGTTTCCAAATTCGGCTAAAATACAGAGTCGACTATGCATCAGAGGTCTCAAGAAGGTGTTTGGGGGTAGGGTAGGAGGAGCCTGTTTAACAATGCTTACAATGAAACTAGAGCATGCTTCCACTATGGCACTAAATTAGAATAAGAGTGCCCCTGGCAAGCAGGCATGTTTCTAGAAAAGGCAAACAGGCATGTTTCTAGAAAAGTTTACCCCTGGTCATGAGATACCTGAGACTTCTCCTGGATGCAGCAGAAATTAGTGATCCTATGATTTGTTCACACATGCATCTAATGATGTTGGCTAGAACCACCTTATGTTACTGTAATGACCCCTATCAAAAACAAAAAGCTATTGAGAAGCACAACGTAAGACATCTAAAGACTGCAAAACAAAGAGAGATGGTTGAAAAACTGTTCAACATCTATTCCATCTCCTCTTATGCCACAAAAATCAAATATAAGCAAAAATCCACGAACATTCTTCTTCTCTTTATAATATATACGAAGCTAAAAGTTTATTCCTACTCACTATCCTGTTTTCAACATCCCAAATAATAAAGTATTTTCACTTTATTTGACTTATTTAGCTCATGGGTATGCGCCATGACAAATTCGCGCGGGGGGCTTCCTTAGCATATAAGTTCTAATTCATCTAGTATTGGCCTACATACAAGTGCAAAGATGCCCATCTGTCGCATATCTATCGCAGTCCTTAGGAGAGACCTATAAGTAGTAAACAACCACGCATATCGTTGCATGGTCAGTATTCATCAAGATGAGAGGATGAAAGTCATGAAACACATCATAGAACAGTTTTAATATAACCATTCAGCTTAATGATGAAATTATACAAATAAAAGTCTGCAGGCAACATAAATAATAAAGATCTAGTAGTCAATGAACTATGTCAGAAGACAAAAGATAGCTAGATAAAGAACAGACTGTAAAAACAACTATGTTTTAAAAGTGAAAAAGCAAAAATATTAGGATAAAGAAAAATAACCTCATTGTTGAAAGATTTATCCTCAACTTCAGGTAATCTCATCTTCCAAAGCAGCCGGGTTCGATCATTCCGGACCCTTTTGCAGCAGTTTTCCCTGAGCTACAGTTTTGCAGCACAAAATCATTAACTTTCCAGCTACATACATACAAGATTCAAAAAAAAAAAAGTGTGTTGTATATATATAACACATATCCACATGCAAACACATATACATATGTGAAGACAATGATTTAAAATATGAAGAATAAAAGGAGGGGAACAGTACGCAGTGCGCCAACAATCAGAATCATTGAAACCCTTTCAATATTTGACAAACACAGAGACGAACCTTGTGTTTCCATTTGGAGTAGTTATTGAAAGAAGGATGGGTCTTGAGAGAGGGCCGTGTTTGAGGACTCGGATCCTCCTCGCGGTCTCCCATTTGCTTCAATTTGTTGTTTAGTTGCTTCGATTGTGAGAATACTAATTAAGCAATATATATATATATATATATATATATATATATATATATATATATAAATGTAAGCAATAGGCGTGTTGAGGAAGATAAAGATACGGAATTGAGAAAGTTAAAAGAGTGTGAAATTGAAGCAGATGGATCCAAACTCCAACGCTGCATCTGTTTTTGGGGATTTTACAAGAAAAAGAAGGGAAAATAAATTTTATTTCAGAAAAGGAGAATTCGTGTTTGTTTTGGAAGGTAAATTTAAAATACTACCATAAGATTATTTTCGACAAATTATTATGAGGATATTTTGGGATGATTTTATTTTAAATTTATCTTCTTCTTTTTTTCCTTTTAAATTCTTTAACAACTCACAAATAAAAGACTTAATTTGTTTTTCCCTCAAAAAAATTCCATTCTCTCTCTCTCTCTCTCTCTCCTTCTTCTTCTTCTTTTTCCTTTTATTAAAACACACAAACACAAGTATATATAAATTAATAATTTCCGGGAGTTGAAACATTGACCGCAAATTCTAAAAAATTAATATGGATGGATTAACTATAAAAGCGTCTTTTTATTTAATTTTTGTAACTGTCTTCTTTTAAATTTATTTTCTTTATAAAATTGTTATCTTTTGTCCGAAATTATTTACCATCATATTCCATTTTTGGGGAGTGAGTTTTCGATTTCTTTTGACTTGTTAAGAGCATGGAAGAAGAAGACGTGTTTAAAATATTTTTATATCTATCAAATTATAGAATATTTAATATGTTTGTAATTTTAGATTTACGTTATAATCTTTTAAATTCAGGGTGTAGATTACAAAATTAACTGGCGAGTATCCACACACTCTCTGGGGTCGCCTGTTCCTTATACTCGACGACGCATCTGCAAGAAAATACTATAAGTCTTGCATCGTTGAATTTTCACTCTTTGTTTTTCCCTCTCTCCCCGGGAGTGTATCCATTTTATCGACGGGGCCGAAAACAAAGGAGACAGACCATAAAGAAAGTGTAAAATTCGAATCCCCATCATCTAATTTCACCACTTTATACGTATATATATATATACACACACACACGTCGATATATAGGGGGCGGCGGCGGCGGCGTTGGAGAAAGAAATAGAAAATGCTGGAAAACCCTAGCAGCAGCGATTCATCAGCCACAGCCAACATTGCCGCCATCAAGCGCTATGCTCCTCCTAATCAAAGGTACTTTCTTTTCATTATCTATCTCTATATAGATATATACCTTGATTTGGATGTTTGATTGGTGGATTAATTTTAAAGAGTGGTCGTGATTTCATTTCATTTCTTACATGCAGGAACCGTTCTCTAGGCAGGCGCAAATCTGGAGGAGGTAATAAACCATTTTTATAGTACTAGTGCTAAATCCCTTTCTAAATATGCATGTGTGTTTAAATATGTGTACGAAGCTGAACCTGGGGTAAATTAGCTCAGTTAAGTAAATGCTCAAGGTCACTTTCATTAAAGCAAGAACTGTATACAGACAACCCCCAAAACAAAGGATCCGATTCAATTCAATTCTCAACCTCATGTTGCCGAATTGTAATATTTCTACTTGATGCATTCATATTTTTTCTTGATTTGTAGATGAAAAAATTGTGGTGTATTATATTTCTTCTTTTTACATGTATATGTGTTGGGATTGGATTGTGGTTTTTTACGTTTTTAGTTGTCCATAAACTTGGTTATTTTATTTCCTTTTTTGACCGCAGTCAGTTTTTTAATTTGAATGACATAAAGATGTCTTTGAAGCATATGGAGGCATGAAATTGAGCTCATCTTAATGGTTATCTCTACTTATATTTCTTGTATTTTAAATTGGTGAGGTTCTGGTGAATTTAACCTGGTATATACTGCATATGGGCTATTTGATTCCCATTCAGTTTGTACCATTTATGTGACTTGTCACTGGTGTAGTGGTGTATCAGATAGTGGAGATTGAAACTCACACCTTTTTACTCTTGAGTTTCAACTGTCAATATCGGGCACATTAGTTTTTTATCATTTCATTGTTTCTTTCCCATATTGATAAGAACTCCATACATTGGACCCATGCCCGGTGCTCCCTACTCCAATACCGATTATACTGGGGGAGACAATGGATACCTCACAATCAGATGGATTTCTTCCGTGCGTTGTTTTCACCATTCACTACTGTTATCCACAATGACCTAATTCCTTAGCAGTTAGCATATCTCCACAACAACTTGTCCATTAAGACTTTATTCTCTCTCTCTCCCCCTCCCTCTCACACACACATACAGTCACGTGCTCACACACACTCAGCCACTCCCTTGCTGGAGCGTGTCATGCATCAGTTATCTCAACATTCTAATAAGCAGAAATCTTGTTAAGAGAGTGCAGACAGAAAAATGTACATTTCAAGGATCAATAATGTTCTTGTGAAAAAATTGTTACCAGCCCAACCCCTCGACAGATGCTGCCTTTTCCACCCAACCTCTTCTCACATCTCTTTATTGCTGAATGCCAACCTGTTTTGGCCTTAGAGAACACCCTTCAGATTCATTGACATTCATATGTTGCTTAAGAATGGCCTTTCCTAAAAGAATCTCCTCAATATCTCACAAGCGGAATAATTTGCATGTAGTGATGATTGGCCTGATATGCCAGTGATTTGTTTCATTTTCTTGTTTGAACTTCCAATTTCTGGCAATTGGTGTTACTTATCTGTTTCAGTTTGTTGCCTTTGATACTCTATAAAGTTAATTTCAACTAATGATCTTGAACGTGCAACCTAAAAAATGGCAGAATGTAAAAGTAACTCTCACCTAACTGGAATAAGATTAGGATTGATGCCAAAAGCTCTGGATGATGAGTTTGTGGTTACTTCAGTCAAAACTTGGAAGAATAGCAGAAGAACCCTAAAATTTTATTGTAGTGATCATAGTTACAAAACTGTATATTTTGTACTTTCGGAGCAGTAATCTTCTGTTTAAAGCAGATGGAAATAAAATAAAGATGACTCTTGACCATTAGAGAATGATCAGTCCCCCTCCTCCTTTCTTTCTTTTTATTGTTTTATCTAATAACCTATAAAACATGGACTGAAAGAAACTTTGAAAAAAATTCATTCATCAACAATTTAGCTTCATCCATGTGAACCTATTCAGAGCTTATTTGTTTGTGCGTATGATAATTACTATGTTGTATGGTGATGGAAGCAGGAAACTTGGTGCTGCATTCAGTTATTTTATATTGATTAAACAATCTTTTATGCTGAAGAAGCTCGACTCTTTTGCTGCAGACAGATTAGAACGTGCAAGCAGTTATCCAAACGAAGGAGAAAAGAATCAGGTTGCTGCATCAAGAAATGTCCCTAATTTAGATCACAGGGATGCAGGCAGCAGCATTCTTGTGAATGAGAATGCTCATGCAAGGTTGATATCTTTGCACGGATGCTGTAACAGTGAAGCTTTTCATCTTCTGAATGAGCGTAAGTCTCTACTACGTTATTTGTTAATAATTTGTTGCATGTTTACTAGAGCCTTCATGTGGTGTTTGTGCATTTTCCATTCATACAAGTCTCTACTACATTATCAGTTAATAAGTTGTTGAACGATTAATAGAGCGACAAATGTCATGTTTGTGCATTATTACACGTAGTTCTATTTCATAGGTGTGCTTTGCAGGGATAAAAACCAATCTGTATTACTGTCATGATGACTTTTGATTCCACGTTTTTTTGAAATCCGTTGTTTTTTTGTTTTTGTTTTTTAAATGAGTTAATTACTTTGTCTGACAATCATTCCTCTTTATATCTTCTCATGCAGGTTGGGCTGCTGCTATGGATGCATACAATAATCTGTCAATAGATTCAGCTGGTGAGATAATGAACCTTTTAAACTTTCAAATGCTTTTTTGCATCAGCTGTTTAGGCTATTTACCTTCAGTATTTTTCATCAAATAGCAACTTCAATGTTATTGAAGTACGGGGTTTTTCTTTTAAGACTCTTGACGCATAAATTCCATAAAGAACAACAATTTCTCGTCTGACATTCATACCTTGTGGTTGAGAGGGTGTGCTTGTGGAATTTTAGTGAAGAGTTTAATGAAATACATGCATTTTATCTGGAAAGCAACTCTAGAAATCCCAAAAACGTACCGACTTGTATCTTTATGGGTGTTCTTTAATATTGTTAGCCTTTAAAAAGCTGATATTAGAACTTAAAATATATAAAGCATGTTGAAGAATTAGAATGCCGAGTGCACGTAAAAATTAAAATATTACCGTATTACTAAGATGACTGTTTTTTATCAGTTATTGTTGTTGTCTATTTTCAGAAAGGCCGATAATGTATTCAGGAAGTGGTGCACTAGCATGGGGGAACTTCAGACTTCCTCAACAGGTAAACTAGATTTCTTCCCTCTCTCTCTCACACACGAACACATACACTCACATTCCCCACTCAAAACTCACTCACTCGCAATTGTTGTTTTTGTCTTGTCTTCAGTTGATGCCCCAATCGCCCAGTGTTGGCCCTCCTTCTGGTTCACAGATGAACTTCTTGAGCGAACTTAAGCGTGCAATGCAGAATGCCAATGCCAAATCTAACACCTAACAATCATCACGACTTGACTTGAAATTTATGTTTGGTGTAATTTCTAGGATTTGAACAGCTTGATCAAGGAACCTGTTGTATGTGTATGAACCCCCACCCCCTCCCCCTCCCCCTCCCCCTCCCCCTTTTCTTGAAGAATGTATGTTTATGAACCCAGATGGTGCTTAAATGTGAATTATTTGACAATGTCTCACGTTCACAAAAGTGATGAAACCAATTTTGGTATTTTGTGCGTGTAGAAAATGTGTAGAGCTGAAAGCAGATAACCTTTATGAATTTTCATGAAATAGATTATAGTTCCAGATATGCATTAAAGTTTCAGTTTCAATAGTATGATTTTTAAATATTCCCCGTCCAGAAAAGAGTCGTTATTCATTAGTATTAGTAGATGATAAGGTGCTCCCATTATGCGTTAGAAATGCCTTTCATATCGTCTCTGTCAGTCTGACAATGCTTTTCTTTATCCATATTTTTAGCCGAACAGGCTACGTACGTATAGCGAGGTGGGATTTGGAGGCGGATTTCATCTTCTTGTGAATTGTAGAATGGCATTAGAAGTACAGACTAGGAATAAACCAAGTGTGCACTTTAATTGAAAGGAAAGGATGCTTGCTATATCATTATCAACATTAACCAAAAATTGGATGATGATAATTACAGAAATTTGTTTGAGTGAATTGAAAGGTGACTACTATTTTTTCCACACGGGAATTATTCCTTGAGCTGCCAAACGCTTCTCAACCCAGAAGACAACGTGTTTTGCAGTGATCCTCCTCTCATCAATGAGAAATGGCTCCACGGTGCTCACTTCCGATCCGTAGGATGACAAAGAAAATCCTTTTGGACCTGCACGGGCAAGAAGAGACGCCAGGGTTGTTAGTTAACCGGGAATGGGAGTAGTAAGAACAGAAAGGAAGAAAAAAAAAGAGCTTAAATTACCAGTTAGAACTCCGTCAGGGAAGAATGCCCAAAATGAATAAGGAACATTATTCTTTAGAAAGGAACCTTCTAGCTGTCATAGTGTGTGATAAAAATAAATAAATAAACAATCCACAATATAAAAAAGCAATAATTAGAAAATTTTGTTATTCCCCGTTCGGGTATCAATGTATTTATATTAGAGGAGGACATGCTAACCCTGTTGTCCCCAAAAGACAGGTCGATTTGGGAGATGTCATCTTGAGCTTCAAGAATAGCTTTGAGTGAAGGGATGACATCCTCTTCCATCATCTGAGGTAATGGCTTGGCCGGTGCCTTTGCCGGAGGCTTTGGCTTTGCAGGAGCTACTTCTTTAGCAGAATCTGCCGCCTCCTTTTTCTCCTTTGTTTCAGCTGTAGCTACTTTTTAACGAGCAGAGAGATTAGACAGACCAAATAAAATCGGTTTGCAAAAGATGAAGCCAAAAAAAATACAGTAGGAGTATATTGTAGACATAACAGTTATGAGCAGTGCATCAAAATTGATATGAAAATGAATGGAAGGACGCCGTATATATACATATCTATATACGGTGATTGGTGAGAAAGCAGAAGTTACCAGTAGGTGTGGATGATTCTTGCACAGCAGAACAGGCAATACTCCAGTGGGAGCTCACTAATTTACTACTCACCATCTGCAGCACACATACCACCACCACATTAGTGTTCATCAAAATAGAGAGAAACATATTTTGTATTTTTCAAGAGTCATACAAGCCGAGGGAGGTTTCTCTTTCACTAGTAATTAGAGGAATTCTAACAGATGAAGAAGAAGAAGAAGAAGAAGAAGAAGAAGAAGAGATTCAACTTGATTCATATATCAATAGATAAACATGGAGGAGTGTAGAGTGGTGAATTTTACCATTGAGAGTGTACAAGTGGACTTTGGTTTACAGCTCGAGTATGAAGACGAGGGAAAGCTGGGAACCGCTATAGATCCTCCTCCTGTTGTTGCCATTTTTCTGAGGAGGAAAAACAGAGGAAAGTGTTTTGAGGATTCTCGTAATTTTTTGGTTTTTTTGACTAATCAAAAATTCTTCTTTTAACTCATTACTTCACCAGAAGAAAATGTAAGAGGAGAGATAAATGTAGTTTAGTTGAGAGGTTAGAAAGAAGCAAATGAAATGAACGTCAGCAGCTGGGAGGAAGGCAGGAGGTGAAGAGGAAAGAAAAACAAGCTTTCTCATCCACACACTGCTTCGGCCAAATGCTTGCCACTGATTTTTCAACTTCCAAAAGTGTCTATTTCTTTCTTTCTTTCTTTCTTTATTTTATATATGTATATATATATATATATATATATAGGCCATATAATATTATATAGTACGTTTTTTAACATGTCTCTATATATACATACTACAACTCTTGGCACCGGTTAACTAAATTTTCAATCCAGGATAATAAGCGCATGCATAAATCTAAAGGAACTTAAATCGTTTCCTGAGATTAAAATAATTTTTTTCTTTTTCTTAAATTTATAATATCCCTCATCTCATGTGTCCTCCCTCCTCCTATCCATCTACATTCAAAAACTAGAAAATGAATGAATTTACGAACTCAATTTCATACAAGGGCTTTTGTGAAACAAACAAGGTGACCAAAGTCTGGTGCAAAAATGATATCCCCGTGAAGCGTTGTCATTATGCATAAAAGAAAGCCCACTAATCAAATAAGACGCTCCTTTCCCGGTTGAGAGCTAATACTGTATGTGACAACAAATGAACTGTTCGGATAAGCATCCTATCTTGGACACAAACCTATTAGCAGCCGGCTTTACTTGGCCAAGTCCCCAAGCCAGTGAACAGGAAGGAACAAAATATGTAACTTATGTTTTACAATTACGTCCAAAACATCAGTTTTACAAAAAATCCCTTTGCAAAACTTGGCAAAAAAAAAATATATATATATATACTGCTTAAAATAAAGTAAGGATAATAGATGCTGACATTTAAGTTAACCGCACTTGCTCCCTTCCTGCAAATGATCACATAAAGTAGAGCCGGAAGAATTATGACCTCTGCTTGACTAACAAAAGGATGCACTGGTTTGTAAGACAAGCTGCAGACAAAATTGTTTGTTGATACATTACTATGGCCAAGAACTTCCATTACTTCTTGCGCCTAGGTCCTGTTTGACAACTTCTTAGTATCTTTTGCCACTCTTTTCTTACTCGCTTTTGGTTGGATGGGCTCAACCTTACTCTGCTTAAATTCCTGAATCATAGTGTAAACCTGCATCATGAAAACCGGAAAAAAAAGTGAGGAAAATAAATGAGAACGTAAACACGTTACACAATAACATCAGAAAATTAGGGCTCAAACAGATACTGTGAACAAGGCCTTGAGTTCATGCATTTTCCGCTAGCTAATAAACATACAGATAAGATCATCAATAGAAAAGTATATTATGGATTATGTTGAAAGCTGATGATTTCAAAGCATGGAAATACTCACTAAATAAGGGTGCAGTTACTCTTATTTATACTATATGCAATTGTTGAAGCAAAAGGCGGCCTTGAATTGAATTAATATAGAGGTAGCAAGTTTGACCCCCCTTAATTATGAAATACAATTCTTCCAACATCACAAAAAAATTCCAAAATTTCAAAATATTTTTCCCCTTGAAGTAAAATCCTGGCTCTCCCCCAATGGGTGATCTTTCATTTGACAACATATGTTCATTATTCTACTCCATAAACATTGTCTCCTAACTCTTGACATTTAACTTACACAAGAAGGGCAAATATAGGACATATGTTCCACTTGAGCTCAATTATTTATCAACGAGTAACAGATAAAAATAAAATAAAAAATCATAGGTTTGATGCTCTTTCCTTTAACAGTTATCCTTTGCCACTTGTTAAGAGAGATTCTGTTACAACTTCTTTTACACTTAAGTAGATTGAAGCCATACCTTTCTCACTCCAGATGTTAATCCCATGCTTGCAATGTCCTTGCTATTAACATACTTCCAGACCATGGCCTCTTTATCCAGCTTTGCATGCAAAAGATTCTTCCCACCTTGATGCCAACAGAAACTAGACTTTAGAATTTAATATCTAGAAAGTTAAATTATAATGATCATGGCTGTGCATAGACACACACACACACTTATATATAGGAATTTATCACTGGGGTAGAACCTTTTAGATGTAGAACCAGCAACTCTATATACATCTTGAGACAAATGTGACTGAAGATATGTACATATTCTCCTACATCATATCTTAAGACTACATTACGTGTGCTTTTAGGATCTATATCAAATGTTGACTTCAAAAAATGATCAATCGCATCTCTCCTTGTAACCAAGTCTACTTCTTCAGTCAATGGAACAGATGGAAACTCCCACAGGCCGGCAAGTAAACCTTCATCTGGCCTCTTCACAAGAAGAAATCTACTGTCAGATTGGGGTCCCTCCACCAACGCTTCACCTTCTATTATCTCCACAACACTGACAGCAGAAAACTCGCGCCTTTGTTTGGCCTTGACAACCTTTGTTGGATAATCTGTAACATTTACCGATTTATCACATCTAGATACTGACACCGCATGACATTGACCTGAGATAGGGCAAGTGGAACAACTTGGGTTTGACAGAGTGCATAATGTTGCACCAAGTTCCATAAGAGCCTGGTTGAAATCTCCAGGCCTACAAGGATCAACTAATTGCCCCGCTAACTTCCTGATCAAAATATAAACAAAAGAAAAAAATATCTTCTTAGGGTAGTGGAGATTTGAGAACATGTCTGTAGATAACAAAAAAATATGACATGAAGAACCAGATGATTTTGCAACTATTATTGATCCAGCATTGCAATACTTTTATATAAATTAATAAAAATTGGTATAAACATGATCTCGATTGTTAAATTGTGAAAAGAAAAAATAAATTAAACTGAGCACTAACTATACTGTAGGAAGATAAAAAGACAAAAGCGAATGACATATAATCCAGTTTTAGTATACTCGATAAATAACAAAATTAAATACTAATAGTCTCTCTATAAACTACACTAGATCCACACATTTCACACAATTTGGTATCAAAGATAATAGTAAAAGCTCAAATAAATTTTCGTGAGTAATTATGTAGCTAGCAAAGTAGACTGTCTGTTTTTCATATTTTCCCTCTGATAATTACATGTTTACACAGAGGGTCTGCCAATAAAACACTATCAAAAATGTCTATGAAAGAGAGAGAGAGAGAGAGAGAGAGAGAGAGATCAAAACTGGCATTTTTTTCCCCAAAAGCACAAATAGATTAGATACCAAAATCTAAGTAAAACGGGTAAATATGAAATGTAGTAAAGACCAAAAGCTCACCAAATATTCTTGACTGTCATTGACTCTTTTGGATTTGCAGATATTGTCTTTAATCTGGCAATCACCCTAACAACATTTCCATCAACCACGGGCACTGCCTAGATAGCACATATAGAATATTTTGGAACTCAAAAATACAAATTGTGTATCACAAAAATCAACAGAAGCTACTCACCTCCTTGAATGCTATAGAAGCAATTGCGCCAGCCGTATAATCTCCTATTCCTCGAACCTTCTGAAGAGCAGAAACTGTTTTTGGAAACCCACCTCCTTCTTCAACTATCATTTTTGCTCCCTAAGGTCAGAAATGGTAAGCACTAAGCAAACATACAATTAATGAATGCTCTGGACAAGAATAAGATATTAATTTCAATATCAAATTGTACAAGCAGCAATGGATTCCAATTTTACTACTCCATTAAGGACAGAAAATTATATCTTACTTTACTTTAACTTATATAATTGCTCCAATATATTCTAAGCATTATCCAGTAAGATGTATTCGTTCATAAATTAGAAAGACCCACCCCCACAGGCTACAGCATTATAAAAAGCTTGATTCTTTAACAGTAAGGAAAGACTCACTTTCTGCATTCAACCATGTCAAAGAAAGAAGTTAACAGAGATGATGTTTGTTCACTAGTCATTTTCATTGTGTAACATAAACTAATGAGTAAAAAATGAAAAAAAAGATGAAATTTATTCAATGAGTTCTAACAATAAGCAGGAACATTTTGAGTTGTTTCTCGCAAAAAAATCTTCAGGCTACAACCATAATATAATGAGACGGGCCGTAAGCCTGCATATTTCTTGTACGCATGCTAATGCCATGATAAAAAGATACTCTAACAGGTGACAAAACTTGTGACCAATGAATGCTGTAAGGAGATCTCTACACAACTGCATATTCTAAATAACTTTAGCGGTTTCAAACTTTAATTTTACCAATTATATTATTTTTAATTTCATGATAATCTGTAATTTAGCTAGAGGATAAAAAACAAAGATATAACTATATATGTATGCATATAGATACACCAACAGTATCCACAGTCAGTGCAAGTAACCAAAGCATCACCTCAAGCAGAAACCTAGCCCTTCTGTAATAACCCAATCCTGCCCACATCTCATTTACCTCCTGAAACATATCTCAGATAATTAATAAACCGTCCAAAGAGTCAATCAGTGGTTTGAAATTTTGAAGAGAAGAACCTCGAGAGAAGCTTGAGAGAGGTGAAGAAGAGTGGGCCATTTGTGCATCCAACGGTTGAAATAGTCAATTACAGTTTGAACCCTAGTTTGCTGAAGCATTATTTCAGAAACCCACACAGCATAAGCCCTTCTATCACTCTTTTCATTATCATTATCATCTTCCACCTTGTTATTACTGATTCTGCGCCATGGAAGGTCCCTCTGATTGTTGTCGTACCAATCCAACAGGGAAGCCCTAATTGTGAAGATTTCGTCTCTCCCAAAATTGAAATCTTCTATATCTCTAATAACCGTACAGCACCCTTCTTCTTCTTCTTGATGTGTTGTTTTAGGCTTAGCTTCTCTCATCCCGCGTGGTCTCTTCTTCTTCTTGTCGTTGGTCCCGCTACAGGCGGCGGCGGCGAGAGTCATCTCCTTCTTCTTCCTGCTGCTCTTTCTGGTCCCACCGACAGCAGCAAAGACACCGTCCATGGAAATTACTGCTTCGAAAGTGGGAGAAGAAGTGAAGACGGCAAATGCAAATGGACAATTTCCCGCAACGCAATTAGTTTGAAAATATGGGCGGCCACCACTCAATGGCATTTTTTTAGTTAATCAAATAATTTCTCTCTAGAAACACGTATAATAAATAAGACAATATTACTATTTTTTTAGCATTATTTAATAATTTCTTTTCCTACCTTTGTCTGTTTCTTTTGTTTAGAGTTTTATTCACATACTGATATATTTAGATATAAATTTTCTTAATAATTTTTTAATGATAATTATACTATGAAAAAGAAAAATATTTTGATTTGAATAATTGCGTGAACATCCATATCAAATTCACCAAGTACACACACTGGGGAGGGAGTATGTATTTTCTTATTAAATTTTGTCACAAATACACTCATTTTTAGGCAGGCAAGACCTGTTACCAATAGCTGCTGCCCGCTATACACAAACACTACTAGTAACTTAACCTCTCTCTCACAAACCATTTGAGGGCTATATATATAGCTAAGAACCATTGGAGGGTTGAGAACCATTTGAGGGCTGAGTTTCCTCCGGATTGTGCAAAACTCTTCCCAGTTGAATTCTCACAGCAGGAGCATCAGTTGGCCTCTCTTGGCCTCCGCTATTGGTTGCCATCTTCAACGCAGTCTTCTTCTTCTTCACCTTTTGAGCCCACCCAACAAGTCCCACTTGTATATGCTCGTCAAATATTGACTTCTTAAAATTAGTTCCCATCTTCATTTCATTGCCAGATGGACGCAAGAAAGAGTGTTAAGATTTATTAATCAAAATTTAACAAGTGCAAGTTTAATTTACAAAATGCAACTAAACTTACCTGCGTTACTAAAGCATAAAGTGGCAGAGTACTATAACTGCAGAGTACCTGAATGAATACCCTAAGAAACCAAAATAAAAACTATTATACATGGAATAAATTCAAGATGGGATAAGAAAACAATGGCCTGTTAACATAATAGATCACACAACATTAAAAGTATCATTCAAACCCCAAAACATCACAAATGCGTTTAGGAAAAGAGGATAAAAGGCTTTACCCTATAATCAGTCTTGGGACTATATATTTGACTTGTCCCATTATGCACGAGTCGAAGCCATATTGAACCTATAATTCAGTAAAGTGCACATCATTAATAATTCGAATAACAACTACTTGAGGACAAGCCTTTAAAGATCAACTTACCCATATCCAGAAGAAAAATGCTATCTCAAAAGCATTTTGGAAGAGTATAAAGTGTATCAAGAAAAGAACAATCCTGGGCCGATGGAACCAAAAGTGATCATCTGAAGGATGTACTACCAACTCCCCCTCAATGGCTATATGTTTCTCAGCAACCTCATGAGCCAACTGGGAAATTATGTGCTCTAGCTTAGTGCCCACAGCAAGCAGTAGCTGAAAAAATATAAACATGAGAAAAGAATCAAATAAAATCAGTTTATGAGTTTCCATTTCACTTGTTGAATGAAAATAATCAACCAGAATCAGTTTATCAGATTGTACGACATGCATGATGCATCCATATGAAATGACAGTACATGGAAACATCTTATAAACCTACTCAATACCAAGCAATTTGGATCAGTCCAGTGCATTAAAACATCAAACTAATAAGTGCACAAATGTTTACCCCTTGGATGGCACTATCACAATAATTGACTGACATAAAGAAGTAAAGCTTAGTTTTGACTTTTGAGATGGCAATAGTGACAACCTAAATTACTGGTTTCCTTGCTTTGTAAAGATGTTAGCATCAAGATTCATAAAACTAAGACTTGATTAAGATAACATTTATCAATTTGGGAACAGATGATTTGACGAATATAAAGGAGATGGCACTGATTAAGAAACCGAGGTAAAAGACAGTACAGAAATGGGAGACACGTATATTTAATCCTTGTGCCGATATAGTCCTTTTAGCAAATACTCCTCAATAGATGGATTAAATATGACTCCATTTTTTTTCTTATTTCAATGCCACCCAATAAAAGGGTCGCAAGCCCCTCATATATGTTGTTAAAAGCCATATTACATAAATTAACTCTAAAGCCCTTCTTCATGCAAACAGTAATCCAAACGATTCAAAATAAATCCACCCTAAGCTTCTACATATAATTAAAGTATCTAATATCTATGCCTTTTAAAAACATAACATCAAGACTTGGAAATCGTCATTTTACAGTGTATGTATAATGTGATTGCTTTAAAAGTTAGAGAACAAGTAGTGGGGCCTAGTTCAGAATGGTGAGCATATATTCTACTGAACATAGAGTAATGCAGCAATTATTACAGTGCACATAAGGTTTGTGTTGGTGCCACTTACAACGAAAGGAATGAAGGCTATCCAAAAATACGTATGCCAACCTGTCAACAGCATAAAACATCATCTTGTAAGTGGTAATCTTCAAATTAAGGCCAAAACCAAAAAACAACCACCCAATGTCACAGCACATAAGAGTATAAATCTCGTAAAGAAACACTCCTGCAACAATCACTGGAAATTATCCAAATCTTTCATGGTTATCTGCTCTCTGTATTATTAAATTAAGACAAGCAAAATGTGTTGGGCGAATAGATGAAGACATTAGATGGTTCACAGTTGTCTTCAAAAAAATAAAAAATAAAAAATTGAAGGCATATTCTTTGTGATGGTTATGTTAAAAAATGATTATTTTTAAAAGAACTAACAACATCATAAGGATACCAATATGGAAGAAAAAGGTAAGTATCAAGGGTCTGAGTCCTGCAAAATCCCTTTTACTTCCAAAAAAAAGGCATAATTTTATAGACGAAAGCACTCACGGACCATTGGAAAAAGTACCTATTGGGGGCTAGCAGAGAGCAACAGGCAAAACTAAAGATGAATTTACCAATAAAGAGCAATATGAATCACATGGAAATAAATAAAGGGCACGGGAAGGGCAGAAGCAAGGAGGTGGCTTTGCAAGAGAGAATCTAAATTATAGAAATTCAAACAGACCACAGGTTAAGGATATTGTTCATCCAAAATATTCTTACTCGCAACTCTCTTAGCCCTGCAATGAATGGCACAATTAGATTTTTCTTTTGTCAAAAATGGTAATCATTCTTTCAGAAATCAATTACACTATGTTTTATAGGACCCACTGTAAGTACAACCACATGTATCTAGGTGTCAAAAACTCGCATTATGATTTATAAGAAAAAAACAACAACAAAAAAAACTAACATATGAAAACAACAAGGCATTCATTACAGGATAGAAGTACTTTCATTGTTTAACATGAAGAGCTACGAATATAAAACTAAACTAAAAACATGAGCAAACTTAATGTATACAAAAGGAATCCAAGGCATTTGAGTAAGCCACAATAACTCAAACTGGCACCAAATTTAAGTAGATTAATCATGAGAAAATATTAAACCATTAAACAAGGGTTTCGGTTGGTCATGCCTAAACATTAAAAACCATTTCGAGTTTCTGGAGAGTTGTGAGCATGAGGTCCTCTTTTGCTCTGTGTGGACCATTTGGAGGAAAAGAAGCACGTGTTTCGAAGAAAAGAGCTCCACATGCTTAAGATTCTACATAGATTTAAGCCTCCTTTTAAAACAGAGAAGGAATTTCCTGGTTCTATAGTGGCTTCTGTGTACCTCTTAAAGACTTTGCACTTGGGGACTAGAGGTTTATCTTATTGAAGTATTGGGTTAGGAATTTCCAAGGCAGGATGTGCTTGGATGCTAGATAGTGTTTCCTTGCTTTGTTACCTCATGTGCATAAGTTACGGTCCCTTAGGTGTTTTCTATCTATAAAATTATACTTCAATTATAATCTTTATTTACAAGGAAAGAAGAAAAAAAACTACACAGCAGCTATTATCAGTAAATAAAGTGTTTCTAAAAATTTAATGGAAGTGGCATACCATTAACATTCAGCAACAAGAATATGACCACAAATACCCACAAGTACCAACTGCAATCAATAAAGATGTTAACCCTGGATCAAGTAGAACTGTAGAAATAATGTGAAAAAAGGTATTGGATCAGCATTATGCCAATAACATAAGCTGTCACTTGCCTTATGCCAACAACTTTCTTGAAATCATCTTCCAATGCCCTTATCATGTACTTGTGAAAATTAAATTTTGGGTTTCCCCTGCAATGTGTCTATAGTAGAAATATGCTGAATAAACAAGTATGCCCACTAATTACCAACAAAAATAGTGCAACAAAACGTGAACATAACATCCATCAGGAAAAGAAAGCCTTTCTTACTGTAATGAAACCAAGTCGGAGTGCTACATAGTCTGTTTTGGTGACAGACCCATAAAATTGCTTGAAAAAGGAATTCTGAAACATTCAACAAATAAATACTTTAGATGATGGAACTCGCACTTACGGAAAGAAGACAATAACAATCGTATAAATAGCAATAAAAACAATAAATGATAATAACTTAAATGGTTTAAATCAGCAATTCTAACATCTTTTCAGTTAGCAACTGAAGTCAATCAATACCAATATATAAAAGCACGTCATTTAATTAAATTTAATTTGAAAACTCGGTGAGTTAACTCGGTTGGTACATGCATTCTTTCATTCACAAATTTAAAAACTCGGCGAGTTGATTCGGTTGGTACATGGGTTCATTCATTAATTTGTTCTCCCAAGAAATGTAAAATGTATTGCTTTTCCCAAAAGTTTGTGCCAATCTTTTGTTGCCTAATCAAAAGATTATGGAATTGTTGGTTAAAGAATTAAATGATTCTTTGGGAACAATGCGAGTGCATGAAATTTGTGTTTAAACTTTTTAGAAGTTGTGTAACATCCATCTAATTGTTTCCCATTTACCAAGAATCAAACTCAGCACCTGTGACACATGTAAGATTTTACAGTTGACAATGTTCATGTATTCTCTTTGGATAGGTGAACCATTTTTCTTAACATGGGGATCATTTGTTAGTCTTTTGATACATGACATAGTTGTAAAAATCTTTCTTCAGGGGAGGTCTCCTATATTCTCCCCAAATTATATTAAATGCATCTAAACTTCAATACAATCTCTTTTCAATTAGCCAAATTCAAGCAGTGTACTAAAACTCACTATAAGAAACATAAACCCAGAAATATAAGCATGCACAAAATCTTAAAAGAGGAGCTGAACTTCCCAACTTTGTTGCAGCAATTAAAACTCAAACTTTCTCTCTACACCATTTATACATATTCACCACCACAAAATCCACATATATTCAATATTAAGCCCTTCGTATTATTCATAAATTTCGTGATCAGTGCATAAATGAATTAATTAACAATATATATATATATAAATATCTCAAATGTTTTAAAATTTATAATTTAACATGATAATCTTCAAACAGGCTCGTGTCTCGCATGGTTTCACCTACTAGTTTATTTAATAACACAATATAAAAAAAGTGTTGATGCATTCAAAGTTAAGAACCAAAAGTGATGTCTCACATCAAAATCATGGTTCTCATCCAAAAGATATCATAAATGTCTACAAAATGCAGTCTCGTACGCTTATAAACCTTAAGATTTATGTCCAATTTCCACAAAAACAAATAAAGAGAGAAAGGGGTAAGAACAGTGTGATATAGTTGCTCAAGTACAATATATGCCAAATCACCAAAGTATGCGAATACATACCAAACAAGACTTTAGGTACTAATACCAATCTCCTATCACACTCTAGCTTTTCTCATGTGAAAATAAAAATCTCTACTCCAAGAGTAGCGAACCATTGGTTCTTGGAAAATGAGACTTTTCAGTGGCCTATTGTTTCTTTTATTGATTTCTTAGGAAAGTTTAGCACAGAAACTTAGTGAGTTTTGTTTGGTGGGAATATAAAGCTTTTCACTGGTGCAGGCTGTGCTTTTTCTGTATCACCTGCTTTTGCATACATCGCTTTTTTGGCGCCTTTTGAATGTATATATTTACCTATCATAATGAAATAATACATTTTCGTACCAACATGCATTTTACACTGTTTAAACATGGAAACGGAAACTCTGAGTAGCCTCACAACCCAAACTTTGTCGACATAATAAACCAATAATGGACAAAGTGAGGACCCTAAATAATTGCATTGCATTCTGAAATCTTCTTGCATTTCTAATATCTCAAAATTTTGACTAAAGCAACAACTTATAACAAGAAAAAAAGTAGGCAAAGTTAGAACCAACTTAAGAGGAGAATAGATCACCAAAAATATTGAAAATTAGAACTACTTTCATGTGTGACACAATTTCTTGTATAATGGTTGACAAATGTAAAATGAAAAAGGTAAAAAAGAAATAAAACTTACCAACCAACCCTTGATGACTGAGCGTTTACCAATACCCAAAAAACGACCTTTAATAAAATCATGTTGGTGGACATGGGTGACCCTTGGTTTCAGAGCTGCATCGAAGTGCCTATGATTAGAAAAGGCATGCAAACGTGGAAATTTATGGTTTGAAATAAGATGAAGGTAAGTCCTTGTCGAATGAACAGTTTGATTGATGAGATATTAAATGGGATCATATTAAATGATGTGAAACAATTCCAAAGAGTTCCAAACTGTTGCAACATAAAATATATACATGAAAGCAGGGGTTGGCCAAGTAAATTGTTAACTTCGAGTAGAAAATGCAAAACTAATGTCGGCTCAAGTTTTCGTGTACAATAATCCTTACCTTTTTCAGTGTCAAAACTCTCTTTTGCAATAGAATCCTCCCAAGACTTCCACTGACGTATCTTCGTCATGACAAAAAAATCAAAGGCATAAAAATTAAAATCAAGATCAATTAATTTTTAAGAAAATAAGTTAGAAATAGCAATAGCAATTAGCACTACCTTTGCGCCTCCAAATATAGCAGTGAGAACAGAAAATGTGACATGCACGATGGCTAGGACAAAGATAAATATATGTAGATGATGCAATGCTTCAAGAGGTAACAGCGGGACCTTATTCTGTAGACAGAAGAAACAAGGAGAGAAATAAGAAAATGATTACCCCATTTACTTTCAAGGTTGATATGCAATTATAGCTCAAGGTACAATTACCAAACTTAGATAAAAGCATTAAATTTGAAATATGCTATAAGCATGCCCCAACACAAGCATAAACTAAATATAATCATAATTATATTTCTGGCAATCAATCCATAAAAAATGTCATCTAAAAATAAAATGGCCCAAAAAAGGAAAGGAGATAGATGTAGTTACTTTTGCAGCACAGTAACCTTGAGTAGCTGATCCTTCAGAAAGCAAGCGCCCAAGATGGGAGGTTGTTTCTGGGTTGGCATGAGATGAATTCTCTTCACCGGAAGATTTTAATGATAAAGAACAGGGAAGGAGGTGATCTGTTATACCATGTGGAACACAAATCTTGACAATTGTGCTTTGGAAGACAGTCAGAAGTAGTGAAATAAATCCCAAGAGCATCAACTCTGCATCCACCCATACATACAGATTATTATTATAGAAGTAAAGAAACAGGTTGAATTTTTGATAAAAATCCCTTAATCAGTGGCCTCTACCTCTAGTATAAATAGATAAGTAAAACTGAAGTAAGAGTAACACAATACAAAAAAAAATGAAAATAAGAATTAATCATCAGAGATAAAAGGAAGGGGGGGTGGGGCAGCACCTTCTTTGACTTTCAGTAGAGCCTCGTAGAGAGGCTTTTGGTTTTTCTTCTTGAGATACTGCATACATTGGGTTGGGATGGAGTAAATCAAAATGGGTTCCAAGATACTTAGTTATAAGAAGAAAATCTAAATTTGGATACTAGTAATAATAAAAGATATAGTGAGATACTATAAATAACATAAAATAAATGAGAGGGAGTAAGCAAGCACCTTTCCGGTGAAGTGGAGAAGGCGTTCGGCGGCAAGAGAGATAGCAACGATGACAGTACAGACGGCGGCGACAACCCAGGTTGGTGTGAATTCCAAAGTCCCTTCATCTTCCCCTTCACCACCACCCGACATTATCTCGATTGGCACTATTAATTTCCGATTCTCTTTCTATCGGGATTAATAGGCTACTTACTGCCTAACCATTAAATAAATTCAAAATCTATTCAGTACATTGATTCATGTATAAACGGTTACGCTGCTTCATCTGTCTGGTCTAATGTCATGTCTAACTGTAACGCGCTCCCTCTCTCTCTCTCCATACGGACAACTATACATCATGTGAAAGAAGAAAGTTGAAAGCTTTATTTTTTTTGTCATTTTTTAATTTTTTTTTTCAACGGTGTTTAAGACAGACGCAGTCGCTCTCTGTCGAATCACTTGTGGTGAGTACCTGGTGGAATGTTTTTTCACATGGCCCGGCCCAGGTACAAAATTAATATCACATCCTTAATAAACACGATATAAATTTCATGACCGAATTAGATTTATTTGCTTATAATGATAATATTTGAGATTAAATTATTAATCTTATTTTATTTGTTTTTTTTAGGATTGAATTTAGGATTATTAACCTTTATTTATTTTTAAAATGATTATATCTATTTATACTCACATTATTAAGAATGTAATTTTTTATCTAATTCTTTAATAAAATATAGATAAAACAAATATAAAATAAAATTATTTTAAATTCTCTCATGAATAATTTCATACTAAACAAACAAGTGACTAAAACTAATTTAATCGTAAGATTGCTAATCTTAGAATTGTATTACTTTAAAGGAATATAGTCTCAAAATTATAATTTTTATAAACAAACATAATAAAAATAAGATTGACCAATAGTATTCACTTGATAGCTGTTGTTTTAAAAATGCAGCTCAGATATGAATATGAAATAAATTTATTTTCAAAATAAAACAGAATTAATTCTACAGCAAAAAGTGGAGATGAAAAGGCCGAGACCTGAGACAGACAGACGGTTGTTGTTATCTTACAAAGAAAAAATAAAATGAAAGGATTAATGGGTTGAATGAATATATTTATATAGGGAATTGATATTTTTTTAATATTTATTTAAAAAAAAATATTAAATTAATTTATAAAAATATCAATTCTCTTTATATACTATGGGCGTGTATATATTATACGTTCGGTAAGATATATGCACGCGCACACGGTATTATCGTCGTCTAAAGTCTAACCGTTGGTGTCATTTCTTTCCTTTTGCTTAATGAGGTAAGTATGAGAGATTAATTAATAAAACAAATTAAGCTGGATTGCTTAATTAAGAAGAACAGAAGACACGCTGAATACTACAATATTAATCGAGAATTGTTATTTTAACATGTAAAAATTAATAATTTTATAATATATAAATTTAAAACTCATTTATTATTTATATAAAAAAAAAAATTATAAAAATATTACTTTTATCAGTAGAAATACCAATTCTCGTTGCGACCCCACATAAAACAATGGTTTCCAAACGTAATTTTTTATTATTATGTTATTTTTTAATTCATATTAATATTCTTCCTGTTCCAAAATATACAAGCAGTATTAATTTTAAACATTTTTGACGTCATTTATTAAAATTGTACTAGTAGAGATTTATGCACTTAATCATATAATTATTTATCTATCTATTATATAAAGCGGGAGGTATAAACAAAATAATAAATAATTTTTATTTTTTTTCAGTTTACTCTTTAAAAACAGGAGCAGTTTTTTTCTTAAACTCAAAAACTTTTATTTTTTCTCTCCTTATTTTTTATTTTCTTTATAATATTTTTTCATTCATCCTCACAACACACACACACACACACCGAGGATACTAGTCAAATAAATAATAAACCAAAACGCGGCTTCATTAAGTAAAAAATTATGGCTAGTGTTTGATTGATTATTTAAAATTATATGATACCACACGACGACCAGACCACCATCATCCATTCATCCTCACCGACTATTTGGGCTGGTCCTTAGTAAGTTCGTTCGATATTAAGGCGGCAAATCGAGCCAAATAATTCAGACTTGATTTGAATTCGATTCAAAAAAATATAAGTGAGATTCAAATTCATTAATAATATGATCCAAATTTGAGTACAAAAAATAGTTCGAATAAAAATACGAGTAGAATCTGAATAAGGTTATACTCAACTCGTTTAAGATTCAAACTACTCGAATTTTTAATCATGATCCGATACATAATCGATTGATACATATTCGAATAGATACTCGATACATTCTATTATAATATATATACAATTAAACAAAATTTGAATAATAAGTTATTATTTTTTTATTTTATTTGTAATTTTAATTATAATTTTATATATTTAAAGTGTAATTATAATTATATTTTTTCATTTATAAGTAAAATAATAAGTTCAATTAATAATTATATGTATTATAAAACTATTTATTATGTGAAGACTCGAATTCGAGTTTGAATTTAAAGTTCGCGAGTAGTTTAAATATAATACATATTCGAATAGATACTCGATACATTCTATTATAATATATATACAATTAAACAAAATTTGAATAATAAGTTATTATTTTTTTATTTTATTTGTAATTTTAATTATAATTTTATATATTTAAAGTGTAATTATAATTATATTTTTTCATTTATAAGTAAAATAATAAGTTCAATTAATAATTATATGTATTATAAAATTATTTATTATGTGAAGACTCGAATTCGAGTTTGAATTTAAAGTTCGCGAGTAGTTTAAATATAATTCAATCCGAGTCGAACTGAATTCGAGTAACGAAAATTCGAGTCGAGTTGAATCTGAGCAATGTTTTTTAAATATAATTCGAATCAAAGTCGAATTCGAGTACGAAGTTAACTTTATGAGTAAAATCCGAACAGTTTAAAATTTAGATCGATTTGACTCGTTTACAACCTTATTCGATATAGATATAGATATAGATATAGTAGTAAGTATACTACTACTTCTTCTTCTACCTACCCCATCCATGCCCGTCTTTCGATACCCCTTTGCAAATCAATTAAGGAATAATAGTATCTAAAAACTACTACAAAAATCTATTTGATTATTATACTTCATTGCTTGTGAGTTGTGACAATCACCAAAAAATTAAATTTGGTATAATTTTAATTATTAATAATAAACTAAGAAAGACAATTAGTAGCATAATTAAACTTATAGGGTCAAGAGAAAATATATATATAAATTTGTGACAAAGACGACAAAAAGCCCCACCAGCAACTTTTTGGGGAGGAGCTTTTATATAGAGAAGACAAGACGCGAGTAGGAGGGAGGGGTGGAGTCGCATGGAATGAAGGCATTCTGCAACTTGGGCTTGGACCCAGTGGTCCAGAATGTGCTTTGGCTGGTAGTATTGGTCTAGTTTACGAGTGATTATTTCATACGGGCATGGATGAATAGTATATCCTCTCTCTCACATGAGAGTGGATTCCACGCGTTGTGTCACGAATCCCATCGTGTGTAGAGCCCACCTCATGTGAGAGGGGAACATACCATTCACTATGCCCCTGTATAATTTTTCCTAGTTTAGGGTGTGAATGTGTTGTTGTGGTGTTTCAGTTAAAAAAACACACGCAGAAAACAATGAAATTGAAGATGTGGTGTTACTCAGCAATGAAAATTTCTGTTGATGCATTTTGCAAATTTCATCTTTCCGTAACCAAAATAGATGAATTATTGGCTTCCACAATGTAAAGGCAGCAATTGTCCCCAAGATTTGTGGATAATCAACGATGAATCCCCCTCCTCCCCGTCTCTTGCATACATACACAAAAAGCTAGAAAAATGGAAAAATATTTAGTTTGCTTAGTGCATGAAAAACAACCTTTTTAAGTATGTTCTTAAACAAGTTTTCGATATGTTTAAATATTCCTTCCACCGAAATTTCACATCATCTGACTCCCAACCTTTTTAAGTATGTTCGTTCGACCGAAATTTCACATCATCCGACTCCCAACGTTTTACACAAATACATCACATTTCCGGTATTTAAGCAAAACCACAGGAAGTGCTCCCATGCCCCAAAAAGACACAACGTTCTCTTTGGCTTTCAATTCCTTGACCTTTGTTTGAATATGTTGTCCCTGTAGTATTTAAGTTCTGCTATGCTCTCCTTGATGTCATCCATGGCTCTGTGCTTGTTTTTCTTTTTAGGTGCCTTTCGGCTATCTGAGGAGGAGAGGAAATAGGAAAACAATGAAAATATACCACATTTAAAATGTAAGGAACACAACAAAAGCCCAGATATCAAAATCTGACTCAGAAACAAGGAGGAGGGTCACTGTATAGGTCTGCAACAAACATTTTATCAAGTCCAGGGATAGCTTTCATATTCAGGCGTTGAGAAAGGGGAAAACAAACAAGATCAATTCAGTGTTCATCATTTAGGTCCAATATGATTTTAAGGCTACTGGAAATACTTCAAGAAAAGGAGGAGATAGCTAATCAAAGAAAAGAGTAAAGAAAAAAAAGTAGTAGAATAAATTGTCACCTTTTGGGTGCCACCGGATGCATAAAGCTTTAACACTGCTCACATCAACGAGTACATGAGGGACAAGACTAGCCAAATCTGGCATATACTTCTGCACAAGAAAATTTTCTAAGTAAAGGCAGTGGAATAGATTTAGGGGGACAAAAAAAAGAATAATGTACATTGTTCACAAGCCTTCCTTTTCAGAAATCGAAATCAAAAATACATATTGGGCAAACACGGATAGAGTTTTAAAGTTTTTTTTTCCTCATCAGACGCTCACAAACAAAGCTCAATGCTCTTCAACAAGAACAAGGATTGCTAAATGCACATACCTATGATCCATCTAAAACCAGGTAACAACAAAGTTTACTAGTTTGCTGAACAGTTATATTTAAATTATTTTAATGTCGCATTCAGTTATCAACAGTAGTATGACCGCACACACAAAATCTATTAGAGTATTATTTAGCCACTCCGCTGCTGTTATATTAAGTTTCCGATTTTTTCTTAGTCAAGGATAATTTGAAGGTTTCATCAAGGGTCCAAACAAACCTAAAATTCAACTATTAGAATGAGTCTTAGCTCTGATAATTTATACAATAAATTTACCGAGTGTTCGTGGAGACCAAATAAGGAGCTAACCAGCATTCGACGGGAGAATACCAACTTAGCAAAAAAGAAAAGGAAAGAAAGGAGAATACCATACTCAATTACATTGGTGCATTGTAGTGAGAGCTTGCAGGTGACAGGACTAGGGATATTGGTTGCGGCGTTGTGATACAGTGAGATTGATCTTTGGGAGAGGGAGAGGGGGGGGGGGCACTTTCCTTGATATGTAGAAAAACTTATTCCCGTATCAAAAAATTAATATCTACCTATTATATTCTAAAGATTCCTAGTATTATTTGATTTAATATGTATGTATGTATAATATAATTAGACCTTTACATACCTTCAGGAATAAAAGATCCACATAGACTGAATTTCCTGCTAGAAGAGGCGTATGTGCGCCCAAATTTCTCTTTACAAATTCCACAATCTACAAGAGTGCTAAATATGTTAGGGATATGTTTATAAGAGTAAGAGACCAACTTCAAAGGACAATTTCACAAGTAAACTATTAAAGTATACATTGAAATATTACATACTATAGTACATTTCAAGTTATCAACCACATGGCCAAAATGAAGAATCAAATAAGTAATAAATTACAGTCACGCTCTAAAATAAAAAACACATCATCCCCATGTTCCCAGACTAAGAATAATTCTATGCCACAAGTACTTTAATTCTTATTTCTTATTATGCCCTCAAGAGAATAAGCAACAGTTTATATCCCTTATTAGTTAGAGAAGAAATAAATCTATGCAATAGATTCTGAACTTTACACCACATGACAGAAGTATAATATAAATAAAAATTAAGTTTTAAAGAAAAACAATGCGTAGTTACCTGTTTTTCAGCTTCTTGTTCACTAAGCGTGCTTTGAAGCACCCTCTTTGTCAAACCTAAATTAAATTTAAAAAGTTAATGCCTAAAAAATAGATAAACAAAATCTGCATTTATTTGATAATAATAACAATACATAGATAGGAAAAATATATATCAAATAGGGAATTGATATTTCCACAAGGGAATTTGATAGTTCCACAAAACTCCAATTAGGACCCACATTCATGCGAGTAAGGACTTGTGGAAATATCAAATTTCCTTTGTGGAAATAACAATTCGCATCAAATAATCACTTTATCGGTCCGTCCCATTTTGTATGTCATCAACAATGTAAGAGGCACAGATTTGAAGATGAGCTGACTGAACTTTAGATATTATACTTCTAATATAATTTATTTTTTTCGAAACTACACTGCTGATACTATATAACTTTTGGGGAAACACTATATTAAAAGATATAATCTCTGAACCTGCTGATTAATGGCTTTTGAAAAGACTCATAAGATGGGACAGATGGAGTACAGACTCGATCTAGGTAACAATAAAATTGATAATAAAAGTGAAAACAACTGAGAGTCTGCTTACCACTTTCTGCATGATGACTCTGACACCATTCTCCCATTTTGTCTAGACACTCCTTTGATTGATGGATAACCAAATCGGGACCCTAAATATACAGAACAAGGAATAATCTATGAGAAAGAGGAATAACCAAATCAGGTGTATTTTTAAGTCTTTAGATCATACTCGTTGTTAAAGACAAACAGGTGAACAAGGCACTACCATTTGATGCTTGAAAATATGGTGGCTGAAAGAGCCTCAGCATGATAGCTATACAGTAGTGGCAGAATAGCAGAAACTAGGCTAACAATCTGTATGGGACCACAAAATATTAGAGCACAACTATATCCTCCCCCCTCCCCCTCTTTTTCCTTCCCTAGGTCGTTAGGTTAGGGCATAGGTGCACAACTATCCTGCTCCTCCCTTTTCTATTTGTTGTGATCTTGTGGGAGAGGTGGGGTCAACAAATAAAAACTTCAACTTAGCAACTTCTCCACGAGAGTATTTGTTCATGAACTTTATTCATAACAAATGTTTTTCTTCACAGTATGATAAGGTAAAGATTAACTCTGTTGAAGCTTTAAAACAATCGCTGTACTTTTGCTTTCTAAAGATTGCAACTACCATACTCATTAAATACTCAATCTCAAAACAAAGCGCCACAAATAACACCGCATCAAAACGACAGTGTTCATTAGTGACTGAAACAGAACTATATGAACATATCAAGAATATATAGAAGTCTTAGATATCAGGGCCTACAAATGTATGAAGGTTCCTATGAGAGTTGATTCTCCATAGCGTTAGATATATTTCAATGACTCCTACTATTGCCACACTTTCAGCAGTTAAAAGACAAAGAAATCTGGAACTAGAAAAATGGAATTAAAATTATACTCCCTCAGTAACTCAACTCAACAATCCTTTTTATCCCATACTAGTTGTTACTCACTCCCTACATAAATATTCTCTCTTTTTTAATAAAAAAATTACAACTTTTTCTTTTGTCAATTTTTTTTATTCTTATGGGATATTAAGTTTTACATAGAACAACCTAGCATAATCTTTATTTAGTAATAAACTTTAACTACTAATAAGTAAAATTTATTATTTGAGAAAAAAATAATCATAGGAAACAATTATGTCTGGGTGTATTTTATGCAAACCATAAAATTGTTTAAAAAAATACAGTCTCTTAATCTTCTTTTTTCTTTTAAGGGTTTAAGATAAAAAAAAAAAAGAGTAAATGCAATTATCAGAGAGCAGATTCAACAGCCACGTCAAGGAATCATCATTTTCAGGTAGTTAAAATTACCTCAATTGATTTGGTCAAATTTCCATCAGTAATCACACAAGCTATCTCCAATATTCTATCTACTTCTATATTCAAACCTACATAGGCAGAAAAGACGGAATAAGGATGATAAACATGTCATAAACCAATCAATATCATACATGAAGCCAAACCCGACCTCCCCCAGGGGTGGGGGGAGGAGACAGAAAACATAAAATATGCTATGCATAAGATTGTCAAAGAAAAAAGCTCTTAGACGAATTTGCTTTAATGCAACTATTACTCTTTAGTCTTGACTAACAAAGATTTCAGCCAACACTGCCACACGTGTCAGGATTGGGAGAGAGCATGATTTGATCAGTTGAATGGAATAGAAAGGGAAATCTGATGAGACCCAAAAAAAAACGAGAGGTGAGTCTCGTATAACCTAACTAGAAGTGTGATCAAGTTAAGGGAAAATAGAGGTTAAAGCTGGAAGGTATATGGTTATACCAGGGAAAAAATGTCAAAGTATATGTATATCTGAGCAATATAGGAAACCAGAATGAATAAAAAGAAGAATAGAAGTGAAGCAGGAAGGTAAGGACCAAGATGAATCTCAGACAGACAGCAAATGAACCACATAGTAGCTCATGAATACAGATACTAATGAAGGACTCAAACTGCATCCCCAGGAACCTATGAAAGATACAAATTCTAAGTTTTTGATTTTAACCCAACAATTTATTAGCTAAAACTAAAATATTATTGACAGGCCTAACCGTAAATATGGCTGGAATGAGGTAAAGCACCTTGATGAATAGCAAAATTGCAATGTAAATGTTTACAAACAAGTATTTATTACACAAAGAATGATCCCCAACTTTTGTACTACACAAAATTTCCATAAAATTATATTAAATCCAGACTTTGATAAGTCAAAACTATATGACCTGTCTGGCAAGCAAACATTGACACACCCAGTAAAGCTCATTCAGCTAACAGGCAAGGTATCTTGTCCAGTTGTATGATTAAGGTTCTGAATAGATTCTTTGCTTCAAGTCTATCCATCTAAAAGAACCCATCTCTAGTTCATTTTTCAAGAACCTTAAACTACTCGTTACCTGTCATTTCCAAATCAATCCACACAAGAGGCAGTTTGTACTCGCCCGAAACCACTTTTAGGTTTTGTTGACGCTCATCTTTTGACAGGATGATATCTCCAGATCTGTCGCTTTTTTTTTTATTCTTACCTGCATCACAAAAATGTTTTTTATTGGTATCATAGTTCAGACAGTTCAATTTAAATCGTAAGCAGTAACAAAAACAATATCTGTTGAGGTTGGGGATAAATTCTGGACATTAGGAATCAGAGCACGGAGATACATTTACACTTTAATATTTGGGCTGAAATTTTTTTTACTGGCACCAAGTTCTTTCTTTCTTACATCGGAAAAGTAAACCACTCCTTCAAACATAATGTATATGGCATGTCATGTTTCAAATTTGATAGTAGCTCAGAAGACTACAATTTATATCACTAAATTGAAGGAGAAGGTATAGAAAGCTTATTTCTTTAATACAATCAAATAAACCTTTTCCTTTGGCATTTTCTCCATTATTAGCAGCAGCAGTGGTTATCTGTATTTCATCATCAGGAGCATCCAGTGTTAGTAACGAGAAGGCATTTGAAACGTGATTCATCTCAATTTGGGAGAGCTTGCAACTCTACTATCATTCAGTTCCTGGTGCAACAACTCATGTAGGTCAGACATAGAAGGGGTAGAAGGAAAGTTGCAGAAAACGTGTCAGCTGCCACTATCCACAGCTATGGACTAATGAAGCAGTAATTGCATGCACAAGTTTAACACAAGGAAATGAAGAAAAAAAAGATTAGTTGACATGCACAACTGCACATGTATGAATATGCTCCAGTGTATACAACAGAACAGTAAGCCGTCAGCTGATCGCCAATGTCAATAAATTGGACAAAATTTATTTCTTTTACAACTGTTGTACAAAATATCAATGCTAAATTAACACAAAACTTGTTTGACCTCTATAAACTAGCTTGATATTGATAAACCACAAATTCATCGATAATTTCAAAAGCTTTCTCAATTCTGCACCAGGAAACATCCCTCCCATGTAGCAAATACGAAACCAAAAACATAGAAATTTAACTAAAAACCAAAATAATGACTATGGTTCAAGAATATGTTCGCCATTACTGTACAAAGTTAACAAATTTGCAAGAATTTCAAGATTTAATTTGCCATATCACAGTTATTAAACAATTAAGAGATGATACCAACCCATAAGGCCCATGATCCAATACTGCCTCTTGAAGAACAACCTTTAAAAAATGCATATATAAAATTTCTACAGCGAACTAGCATAATTCTCCAAATTCAGAGGGGAAAAAATCTTCAAGTAGAACAATTAAACAGACAAATGCTCTGGCTAAGAAAAATGTGAAGTAGGACAGAGTGGTGTCGGGGGTAGGAGAGTGAAGCCATGAAGGAAACAGAACAACAGTAGTACTAGACTAGACAGTTGACAGTAGACACATACATACGTACGTACATACACGGAGATGAAATTTAGGTTGAGAAGATTATCTTCGTGTTTGGGGAATTCTTCTTCAATTGAAGAGAAGAAACGATGATTCTAATCGTCAGAACGAATGAAAGAAAGTCGAAACTTCGCCATAAATACATAAATTTTGATGGGCCTACTGGACTTGGATCAACTCAGTCCGGTCTTGTGCATAAGAAAGTTTGCCATATAAGGCTATGTTTGGTTTCCCCCAAAATGTTTTTCCACAAATATTTCTTGTGATTTTTTCTTTTGATAAAAATAATGTTACACGTTTTTGGTCGGCCAACTTGCCCAAAAATAAATTTCTCAAATATATATATATATATAATGCATTTTCTGCAAACTATTTATTATTATAGCATGCCAACTTTCTGACAAGTGATACAGTTAAGACATACTATAGGTCTGTTTGAGAATAATTTATTTTAAAATAATTTATAAGTTAAAATTTAAAATAACTTACAAATTATTTTAAGTGATGATTTATAATAAAAGTGTTTGATTTATAAATCTAAAATTATCTTAAAATAAAATTTGAAAATATTTGATTAAATGACTTATAGGTTAAGATAAGATATAAAGACTGCTAAAATAATTTTTATATTTTGTGAAACCTATTTATTTTAAAATTACTTATGAGTCATTTTTTAAGAAGTTAAAATTTGTTACTTCTCAAAAATGACCTACAATTCAAAAAATAAGTCAGCCCTAAATACTTCAACAATGAAAATAATTTATAAATTATTGTTGAGCAGCCTACACCAACTTTTAAAGTAGTTAGTATCCATTTTGTTAAAATGTTATGTCAGGTACTTCATAGATATAACTTTCATTTATTTGTCTATATTTTTAAATTATTTTAATTTAATTGTTGTGTTATGAATTTCTCAACCTAACTATATATTTCTTCTTTATTCTTTTTTTGTAAAAAATCATATGAGCGTACAATACCCGTCAAGTCTCTTTTTAAAAAAAGACGCAATTCAATTGGACTACCATCCAATAATGTAATTACCCGCCAAACCTAATTACATGACTATATATTTATGATGGCTAGGGATAAACTATTGATGTAATAGTTTATTATAAATATTTCACAATGCAAAGGATATTGGTTTATTTTTTTTAGGTTTATTATAAAATGTAAAGTATTTGGGATAATTTTCAAAAAATAAAATAGAATGACTTAGATATCTCAAACCCTTGAAAATAATGAAGTTATTTTTAATTGATCGAAAAATAAATGGATCACTTTACATACACTACATCCAAACACAACACCAAACACTACATCTCATCTCACCATTAAAAAGTGGGGCCTAACACAGATTTCCGTGTCAGGATCCACTTTTTAATGGTGAGATGGAAATGTTGTGTTTGAAGTTGTGAGTGAATGTAGTGTAAGTAAACTTATTCAAAATAAATTACATTGTATCACATTTTTTGTGACTTATCTTTATTTATTTTGTCACTAATAAGTGATGTTGGTACATATCAAAGTCGAGCATTTTTATGATGGTATTAATTATAAAATTCAGAAGTAACTATTTGTGACAGTTTCAAGGAAAATAATAATAACATTAAAAAAAATTCCAGGAAGAAAAATAAATCATCAAAGCATTGGGAGACATAATAGTAACGATTGGTCAATGTAAATCTCCACGATCAATTGAACACCACCGGGCTGAAGCCTGAAAGCAAACAGACCGGGCTTTTATTTAACCAAACAGGCCCTGGGGGAGGATTTTTCTCCTCTACTGCTGCTCTGTCGAGTATTTTGTTACTCCAAACCATAAACCCTCACCCTCTCTCTCTGCGCCGAAGGAAGAAGAAGAAAGAGCCTAACTTCTTCTTAGAATAGAACCTTTCGATCAAAACTTGTTTTTGTGAGTACAATGGCCACACTCGTTCCTCCGGCGACTTCAAAGCCGACGGTTATCGAACCAGAGAAAGTTGATTACATGGACTTGCCTTGCCCCATTCCCTATGAAGAGATTCACCGAGAAGTTCTCAGTTAGTCCCTTTATTCGACTTTGATTTTTTTTACTTTTTTGCTCATTAGTTCAATTTCATGTTATAGAGTATTATTGTTAACAGGTGCTCTACTGCTCATTAATTCATCAGTGAAAGTCTTATAGGATATAAACATTATTTGTTATAAATTGATTTTGGGTTAGACCATTTACGAAACACTAACTACTCTCTGGAAATTAGTGCTTCAATCTTTCATTTTTTTGCTTATATTCCTTAGTAATATGTGCGTCTCACCCAACTAAAATGGGTAATTTTGTATCCTGTGTGGGTATCTCGTTTGTGATCGAGGGTAATTGCTATTGTTGGGCTGTCATTATTAATGCATCTGGGATATATTGCTGCTGACATATTTTTACTAAATTGTAGTGTATCTATAATATGATGCTGATGAGGATGCAAATATGTTTTTCTAAGATACTCTTGAGAAGATCGAGCTGCATTCTTTTGCTAATCTTTTTTATATGTTTGCAGTGTCCTTAAAGCCAGAACTTTTTGAGGGATTGCGATTTGATTTTACTAGAGGACTGAACCAAAAATTCTCACTTAGTCACAGGTACTCCGCTTCCCTTTCTGCTGAATTTCTTACGCTTACTTCGTCATCCCCTTCCCCCCTCTTTAGTCCTTGTCTCTATCTTATTGATTTTGGTGACATTGCCTTCTTAATTCTATTGATCAGTGTGTTCATGGGACCTACTGAAGTCCCTTCTCAATCTGCTGAAACAATTAAGATACCCACTGCTACCTATGAGTTTGGTGCCAACTTTATAGACCCAAAAGTATGTAGGCTCTACAAATTTCGTTGAACTAATTGATTATTATGGACATAGAATTAACTGCTACACTACCGATGGGTGTTCCACAGTTGATGCTTATTGGGAGGATACTGACAGATGGTAGGCTAAGTGCAAGAGTGAAGTGCGACTTGTCTGATAACCTTACTCTGAAGGCCAATGCACAAGTATGTACATGCTAATATGCCTTTTTTAGCCTGTTTCTTTTACTCATTTCATGTTATTGTGGGTAAGCCAACTGAGTAACTTCTACGCTTTTTTCCTTTTACAGCTTACAGATGAGCCACACATGTCACATGGCATGGTCAATTTTGATTACAAGGTGAATATCATTTACATGTCAACGTCTTGGCATTTTATTAATATTTCATCTGTAGTTTTCCAGAAACAATGGTGTTGATGCATCAGGCATGTATATCACATGTTGCTTAAGTATTTTACTTGTTTATGTAGTTTATCTGCACTCATTCTTTTTTATATAGGGAAAGGACTTTAGGAGTCAAGTTCAACTTGGTAATGGTGCTTTATTTGGAGCCAGTTATATCCAGGTGAATGGCATGGCCTTTTCCATATGAATTAAGTGGAATTTACGGACAAACAAGATCATGTAATTTGCTTGTGCATCAAATCTGCATGCTGGCTTGTAATTCAATTGATTGGAGATGTTAAAGAATTTTGCAAGCCTTATTTGTCTGTTATAAATGAAATACTTTTTGATTTTAAAACATATGCAAAAAAAGTTCATGGACTTGAGAAACATATTAAATTTTGGACGTCCAGTTGTGGCAAATAATCTTATAATTCAAATTGTATTTTACAATTTGTAGTATGTGTGTGTATATTTTAAAAACAGGCCCAAGATTTGGGTCCAGGTTAGCCAAATCATGGCAGTACTTATTCTTGATGTGGAAGAGAATGGAACTGTTCCTGCTACCTTCTTTTTCATTAGTGTTCTCCAATTGTTTGTTTTTACCTTGTAGGGTGGTTTAAAAGTTAGAAGGCAAACAAAACCTTCGGTATACTTTATCATATAAAAGTGTGTTCATACTTCATAGGATGAAACGGGGAAAAGGCAGTGTTAATTGCTGTTACGATAACAAGTCCTTCCCCCTGCATCATAAAGTTGCTATTCATGTACCCAAAGTCTGCTTGTACAGCTAGGACAATGGGACATAATAATTTGTAGTCTTTTTATTAAAGATTGCAATTTACTCCTTAGTAATAGTACCGTAGTCACTGAGAAAAGGTGGAAAACCTATCTTATTCTATTTTCTTGGAGGCAAGGGTAACATGTTTTTTTGGTCAGATAACTGCCTTAGTGTTCGGTATTCCATGTTCCCCATGATGAATGATTTTTGTAACCTTTGCTCTTTTGCAATTGGCTTCTGTTTGCTCCTTTGTTATATGTATAGTGGCAGATTACTTTCTGTATTCTCTACTTTTGCCCTTATCTTCTCTCATATTAAAGCTATCTGAACTAAATTACAACTTCATTCTCCCTTCCGCCTTTGAAATTGCATACTGCCTGCAGAGCGTGACACCGCATTTTTCCTTGGGTGGGGAAGTATTCTGGGCTGGTCAGCATCGGAAATCTGGTATTGGTTATGCTGCGCGATATAACACAGATAAGATGGTATTACTCTTGATTTCCTGCTCAACAAGCTTGTACATATTTTATTCCATTGGCTTTGATATTTCACCTTATGTCAATTACCGATGAAAGCTAATTTGCATTACTACCTGTTTTCAGTAGTACTCCATTCTATGGTAGTTTAGCTGTTGTTTTCTTACATTGTGTCCGGAAGATCTTCATTTCTCTGAATGCTGAACGGAGAGATAACTACTTCTCCTGTAACAACGAGATGCTACTGATAGTCGTCCTTTTTTGAATAGTCAAATGTATTTATTTTGAGTTTTTTTCTTTTTCTTTTGGTGTCTCATGAAAACTTTTATAGTCTATTTTAAGTATCAGTCGTAAAGTTTAATGTTAAGTGATAACATTGTTTTATTGTGTCATTTTCCCTTGGCTGTTGCTTGAGTTTTTATTTTTATTTTTATGAAAAAAATGTTGGCGATTGACTCCGTATGTTGTTTGGATTGCGGCAGACATGGATTGTCATTTATTTATGGAAAAAGTTTTTTTGGTTGCTTTTCTTAGAGGTTTGTGTAACAGAACCAAATTTATCATCTTGCCTACAGGTTGCCACAGGGCAAGTTGCTAGCACTGGAATGGTTGCTCTGAGCTATGTTCAGAAATTATCTGATAAGGTAGGCCATTAGATTGTTTCCTGATCTATCTCAGTTTGATAGTTATACCTGTTTTTTCCCCCTCATGTAGGTTTCTCTTGTATCGGACTTCATGTACAACTACATATCTAGAGATGTCACTGCAAGCGTTGGTTATGATTACATTCTTCGCCAGGTGACTTCTACTGTTTTGTGTTTTTTCTTTTTTGCATGGCTGTTTGTGTGCACAAAATCATTGTATCTTTGATTTTGGGTTATATAGTCATGAAATGCAGTATTTTAGGACATGTATCATAACTTCATAAGCAAAAGCTGAACCTGCAACTGTGCACTTGACCACTGGTTATTTATTTTTTATTTAAGTTCAAGCATTTGTTATCTTGTTTAGTACTGAAGCACCAAATATGGAATATTTTTTTTACAATTGGTATTTCCTTGTTTTGTAGTTCACTTGAAACCTAAACTATGCGTGCTACGAGTTCAGCACTTTCACCTGATTTCTTAAAAATGGTTCAACCTAAATGAGGTCAAAGTATCTTATGTGACATTATTTTGCAATCTCGTATAATGAGGTCAAAGGCACTGCAATACAGGCACCACAATAATCACATTTAACCTTTCTTTTAAGAGGATTTGTAAGTTATACTTATATGAAGCTTAGTATATGTTGTTTGCTCTTTGTGTAATTGCTTGGACTTTGTCAAAGTCAGTAAGACTGTGTTTTTGAGCTATTTATAATTACTTATATTTTGAGCTATTTATAATTACTTATATTTGAAATTCCTTTCATTTCATTATCCCCTACATTTTGATTTCCCAGTATTTACAAAATATATTGTTTGGAATTTTGGAATAAACCCATTTAACCAACAATGTACACAGGCACAGGCACAGGCACAGATGTTTATGTGTGTTCTGGGCCTAAAATAGTTTCAGCATCTCCAGAGCTGTTGGTCCATATTCGGGAACTCTTGTTCTCTGATCCTATTCTTTATCTCATGTTAGACGCCTATAACATTCAAATCTCTCCCTATACATATATACATATTAGTATATGTTTGCATGCATATATTTCTTGGCCAATAATCAGTTATTCAAATCTAGCTATTTTCTCTATAATTTATTAACAGCCACATCATTTGTATGAACTCTTGGGATATTTGGTTCCTCATTTCCAATTGCACATTTAGTTCTAGTCATAGTGCATCCCTCTTTCAATGTTACACCCATTGAAGACTTTTAGGTTGAAACAGTCCTTTTTTACAACAGAAAATTCAGATTGATGTGCACTGTCTGTTGTGTTGTTGAGCTAACTCAGAGATATTTCCATCCATATATAGTTTTCTTTCTGAATCATCCGTGTTCTATAAATGTATGGAGATGTTACCTTACTAAACCAGCATCCTCCCTCTCTCTCTTTATTTTATTT
The DNA here is from genome assembly GCA_947179155.2 of Hedera helix. Classification (NCBI taxonomy): domain Eukaryota; kingdom Viridiplantae; phylum Streptophyta; class Magnoliopsida; order Apiales; family Araliaceae; genus Hedera; species Hedera helix. The sequence goes on from OX359285.1 coordinate 39,729,928, forward strand.
TATTTTTAACTCTTCCCGTTTGTTGTGTGTATATGTGAGTGTGTATCAGTACACACTAAACCCCTGTTTTGTCCTACTATTCATAAAACTAGGAACTTCTTGCTAATGCAAATTACAACCTGACCGCTGATAATCACATATATGATAGAAGGTGAATGTGAAATTGCAAATTTAAACTAGGTCATTTAACAATATTTAACCCGTACATGTAGCTACACAGCCTATACTTGGATTTCATAACTTCTTTACCATGGGCATCGTACATAGATACATAATTATTCAAGTGATATTACTAGTTGAACCTGATGGAAAATGCAAGCTTCTTTCTTTTCTTTTTTGTACTTAATTCAGCATGAATGCCACCAGTTGCAGATTGCTCATGCTACATCAGCATCATTATGGCATTGTCAGCAAATTTTAAGTTGCAACAGGTTGAAAGATTACCATTGAGAAACTTATTCTAAAAGAAAAAGTAAGAAAATGATTGCCATTGATAACTTTTAGTTTGGCTTCTTGTACTTTGCCATTTCTACATAATTTCATAATCTGTCTTCTCGGAATAATGATAATAATGGGCGCTTTTAAGCCCTTCACCAATCACGGTCTGTCATCTAGTAAGTCTGCTATGTTCTCCAAGCTTGACTCATAATAATAATAATAACAACAAAAATTCATGATCTCTTACAACAAGTATCTTTCCTCGTTTTTACAAGGTTAATGGTACTGCTTACTAATCTATTGTTGACTAGTTTCTTCCTGTTGAATCCTTAAAAAAAATTCTTTACATGAATTTGTTTTTAATCTATTATCATTCTTAATTTGTTTATTTTCATTGTGTCAGTGTCGTATTAGAGGGAAGATCGACTCCAATGGCTGCACAGCTGCCTTTCTGGAAGAGCGATTGAATATGGGTCTTAACTTTATTCTTTCTGCAGAGGTTAGTATCAAACATTTACCAGTCAATATTTTTAATTTTAACCTTTTCTCTAACATCCACCTTGCTACGCCTCTCGATTTTTGGATATCCCGGTTTCATATTTTAATTTTGTTCAAAATTAGTTTTGATGTAGCAGATGGTTGTTGGAAAGGGGGTAGTTTAATTATGAAGGAATGATAAAGAGGTTCCTGCATTTGTGCCAAGCATGCTTTGACAGGATCTCACTAATCATGGCAAAGGAACAACCCAAGTTAGTTTCTGCAATCGTCACAAAGTATTTTGTGACAGGTTCCTACCAGTTAGGAGCTCTCCTCAATGAGGGATTCAGCTGCATGCTCGTATGAGTCAAGAAAAAAAGAACCATGCTTGAGTGATTCTGTTCATCAAGAAAGACATGTTTGGTCTTCCAGATTATGTTTTCAGTAGTTTATCTTCTCTTGTATGCATCTGGTGTTGATAAAGTTGCACACTCGCATGCAAAGATGTGTCAATGGCACCAATGTCAAGAAGTTGGTGACATAATAGTGTAATCCTGTAGTTTCCTGTTTTGTACCTCTTTTTTTTTTTACCCCGTTCTTGATTATTATTATCTGTGTTTTTAAGAAGCAAGTGTTTGTATTTGTACCTAGGGACGTCATGGTTAATTAGTTTCATATGAATGTATTGCAGATTGATCACAAGAAGAAAGACTACAAGTTTGGTTTTGGTTTGACAGTAGGAGAATAGGAGGAGGCTCCATTGCAGTCTTGGGTTTTAGTTGAGCTTTGTTGCTGCAAAAAGCTCAGCTCGGCATGCGTCCAATTGTTTTCATCTAGATGTAGGCCAAAAGATAAATTTTGTACTTGTTGAGCAATATTTATTTGTGGGTGGTTTAATGTACGGAGGGAGGGGGGGGCTACGGATTACCGTATGATGAAGGTGCAGAAGTTTTTATAACGGAAATTGAAATTTACATCATATGTGTGAGAACACAATGGCCCAGATACTTGCTACCAACACATGCTAGGGCTAGCAATCTTTCTTCTGTTCTGCAGCTATCAATAATAAATGGTACGTGAATAATTTTGGCGAGTGTCTGTCTAGTACAGATTGTTGAAAAGGCAATTGCTCATAAAAATGTTTTTGTCTAGTGTGTATGCTGCTCACTACTAATATTAGAGAAAAGTAATTATTGGTCTCCGTACGGCAAGAGACGTCGATGAATTGGTAAAGGGTTGTGCCAGCCAGATGGTAGGAGGAGGGGAGGAGGAGGAGGATGCCTAAAATTATAATTATTCTTCTTGTGTGTTTTGATTGATGAAGAAGAAGATAAGATGCTAATCAAGTCTGCTTATTATTGGAATGAATGGATGGAAATTGACGACTATTATTGACAGCCAAATTAAATTGAGGAGGAGGTCACCGTCTCCCTCTCCCTCTCCCTCTTGGCAGGAGCCAGCCGTCTCATACTTGAGCTCGACTACAAGTGTGTCACACTCCTATGAAGAACGACGGCATCAGGGGGAAAGAGAATCTAACTGTAGCTTTATTATATTGAATGGTGACCCTATTTAATTTCAGATAATTCACCCGTTGGAAAATAAGTTTATAAGGTTAATTTTAAATTTCTAATTTATTTGAATTATATAAACTATTTAGAACTACTACGCATTATAGAAATAAATAAATAAATCTATTTTAAAAGTTAAATGAACCGATCAGTTATAAATATTATTAATTAATTTATCGACTTTTTAAAATTGGAAGGGAGGGAGGGCAGTGAGATATATCATGATCTATCTTGATGGGTACAGACACCCACCATCAAGTATTTATTTATTATATGTTGTAATATATTTTATTTATTTATTTGTTAGATATAATAATAATAATTATTATTGGGTGGGGGAAGCTGGACTTTTTGTAGTTAATTGAGGAAAAATATATTCATGTGTTCCCTAGTGTAGGGTGACTCATCCTCCTATCCATCCTTGACTAATATTTAATCTGATTCCAGGTCCTTATCCCTACCTTATCCTCTACCTTATCCTCTCTTCTTTTTGTCTTCGTAGTTTCAAAAAAAATCATTAATAGATGGATTATTTACCCATCACATCATTACTAACATAAAAAATTTAACTGCACAACCTTTAAGTATTATATATATATATGTATGTATGTAAAGGAATAATTAATAATAAACATTAGTTATATCTATTATTTCAGTAATAAATATAATTAGTATCATTTAAATAAACACTAGTTATATTAAATATTATTTTGATATATATATGTAGAAGAATAATTCATAATAAATATATTTTATATATATATATATATATATATATATTTATAATACTTATTAAATAATACATTTTAGATATATTATAACATTATATATAATATTTTTGATTATTGTATTCTTTAATGAACAAATGTTAATTTATTTATTTTTAATAAATATAATAATCAATGCTTTAAATTACAATTCAAATAAATTTTTATTATTTTTAAAATCTTAAATTCAAAATGAATGTTTTACATATTATATGTCTATTTTATGTGTTAATTTTGAGTAATACCGTCGTGCGTATGAATATTTATAATCTATAATTATAATATTTAAATGATATTTATAATACTTGTTAAATAATACATTTTAGATATATTATAACACTATATATAACTAGAATGAGAAAAAAAATAATGAGTTTTAAAGTATAGTTCATTAATGAATGAATTTTAATTTATTTATTTTTTATAAATACAATAATCAATATTCTAAATTATAATTCAAATCAGTTTTAATTATTTTAGAAAATTTAAATTCAAAATGAATGTTCCACTTATTAATTGTTTAGATATCTATTAATAAGTATATGTCTATTTTATGTGTTAATTTGGAGTAATACTGTAGTATGTATGAATATTCATAATCTATAATTATAACATTTAAATGATATTTATTGTAAGACCCCGAATTTTATGAAATACAAAATTTAATTTTTCTTCATATAGATATTTTTTTTAAACAGTAAGTGGTTAAATCGATAAAGTTAAAAGTTAAGGATGTTATGTGCAAATTTTATTTTGTCGGACAATATTCGCTTTGTCGGGGAATATTCGTTTGGTCGGGGAATATTCGTGCCGTACGACGGCGCCGAAATAATAAATTATTGGTGGACCCCACAACGGAATATTTGTCGGATATAGAAAACGACAGAAGTAACCTTTTTAAATAAAATTAGTCAACGGAACTGTTAAAATACCGGTGATAAAAGAATAGTAGCATACGGTAGTTTATGGTATTTTCTGTAGCACACGGTACTCTACAGTAACACACGGTATTGCATAGTGTCTCATATTATTGGTCTGATAATTGACACCGTAACTGTTACGCATCATTTCATCGATAATTGTCACTGCATAATATTTTATATTATCAATTCAATAATTGTTGTTACACAGTATTTTGCATTATTGATTTAATAATTGTCATTACACTGTATTTTATATCATTGAGTCAATAATTGTTGTTGCACTGTTTTTAAAATTATTGAACCTAATAATTGTCACAGTAACATATGCACAGTAATTCACATTATTGAATCAATAATTGTCATTACACAGTAACGTATGCTTTATTTTACATTATTGTTATCTCTATTATGATGTTATTTAAACAGTTGTATTTCATTAATTTATTGACTTGATATCTAAGAGCTAACTATACTGTATTTATAACAATTAGTCATAATAATTGAATTGATAAAGTTATTTGTTTATAATATAAAGTTAGGTGATTATTAGGTGATATGAAATGAATGGTGTAGATTAAAGTGTGAATTATTGTTGAATAATTGAATTGATTTGTTTATAATATAAAGTTAGGTGATTATTAGGTGATATGAAATGAATGGTGTAGATTAAAGTGTGAATTATTGTTGAATAATTAAATTGATTTGTTTATAATATAAAGTTAGGTGATTATTAGGTGATATGAAATGAATGGTGTAGATTAAAGATAATATAATATTTGAAATGGATGGTGTAGATTAAAAGGTGATCTTTAAATGAATGGTTTAGATTAAATGAATGATAAGATTTTTGGCTATAAATAGAAGCATTAACTTAAGGATTTTTCATAAACTTCCTTACTTGTTCTTTCTTTCTCTCTCTAAATACTTCTTGTGAAAGTTCTCTCTAAGTGTGCTTAAGTCATCTTGAGTATTTGTGAAGATCTATAAGTATACGTGTACTGTTCAAGTTAATCAACCTCATTTAAATCAATATCCAGTCACGTGTTACGGTAAGGGATACCATCTTTTTCATCTTCCATTATTCAAACGTACTATGGTAAGGGATTATCATTATTTGATTCTCGATAATAATATTGTTTCTTCCTTACTCATAAGACGTGTCTTTTATTTCCATGTATTAAATTGTGGGAATAACCTTACGGAGCGGATTGCCGCCTGTTGGTGAATAACCTTTCGTATTCATTCATTATTAATCTCTGAGAATAACCTTACGGAGCGGATTGCCGCCTGTTTGGTGAATAACTCTTTGTACTCAAATTCTATTAAATTGTGGGAATAACCTTACGGAGCGGATTGCCGCCTGTTGGTGAATAACCTTTCGTATTCATTCATTATTAATCTCTGAGAATAACCTTACGGAGCGGATTGCCGCCTGTTTGGTGAATAACTCTTTGTACTCAAATTCTATTAAATTGTGGGAATAACCTTACGGAGCGGATTGCCGCCTGTTGGTGAATAACCCTTGTATTAATTTCCTTCACCTTTTGTTAATCAAACCTGCTACGGTAAGTGATATTATTTTCTTTCATACTCCTAAATCGAAATTTATTATGGAACTATTGCTTCTATAATTCCTGAAAATATTATATGTTCCATAATAGTTGAACTTCATTATTTCAACTGAACCTTCCTATTTACGTGAACCTTTCTATTGAATTGTAACCGTTATTCTGAACTGTGGATCTTGAATTTCACTCCACATCATGTTGACAATTTGGACATTATTTGAATCTGTACAAAGTAAACTTCCGATACTTATTGTTATCCTATTTCTTCTGTTCATCATTTATATCATTCTAATCATCCAAAAATCAAGCTGTTGTGAATATCTGTGGCCGGGGGCACAGATGTGATATATTTGTTGAACAGATGATAGGTTAAAGGCGATATAATAGGTTAAAGGCGATACATCTGTTCGGTGTCTTTTATGGCACGTGGTGAATGTTCTCTTTGGCCCGTAGTGCAAAGATGAACTGTTGTTTGGTATGATTATGACCAAAGGCTGAATCTGGTATAATCATGACCGTTGGTGTTATATTGAATGTCTTTGGCCCGTAGTGCAAAGATGAACTGTTGATCTGCATGATTATGATCAGGAACTGTGAATTTGTATTATCTTGACTAATGATATTTCAGATGATAAAAGTTGATGATGTTTTTCCTAAAAAGAGAACCGAGTGGACATTATAGTCTGCATTATTCTTCTAATAGATTACTCATTCCGCTGCTATTATTGATCTGAACGTTGTTTAAGAATTTAACTGCAGTTTTTGATATAAACCTTGTAGTCTATTGTATTCTATCAAGAACTCAGCTGTTGAAGACTAATGATAATTTATTCGTCATTATCTTAGTCATGATATTCTTTACTGGGCTATTTGAGCTCACCCTTTCTTTTGTTCCATTGTTTTTCAACAGGAGATGAAAACATAACAGGGTCTAGCCGGGGAATGGAGTGAGGGTTCGAGGAATAGTTATCATAGTCTTCATGTTTTGTAAAATAGTGTGGCAATAATAGTGAAGACTTAGTTGTGTATTATTATACACTGTATTGTAGTACGTTGTGCTTTGTTGTAATAATTTTGTTGTAGTCTTTTGACGACTCAAGTTTGGGCTGTGTGGGCTCAGATTTGGGGGCGTCACAGTTGGCATCAGAGCTTAGGGATATGGTCTTTAATGGAGATCTGGGGTTAGAACTAGGAGGGGAGAGACGAATAGAATCAATCACTAGTGTGTCCTACCTAAATTAGATTTATTTTTTTATCTAATGAATCGATTTGAATGTAGGAACATGAAGAGATGAGTCAGTTTATTTGAACTAACATTTATTTTGTGACCACAGTTAATTATGGCATCTGGAAATCAGGAGGTTAACTATGAAATTACCGAAACAAATGTAGCTGCAAAACAAGAGGCGACGAATAATCTTCTTACAAACTCAGAGTTGAATCATTTGCCTAAGGCAAAAATTATGCGTGTTCTATCCAGTAAGGATGAAGGTGAAAGCTCTGCTACAGTCGTTCCAGATCCATTCTTAGAAGCAATTAAAGGAAGTAACGAACTTGCGGAAATTATTGCCTTTAATTTACTCACTAATTGGGAGAGTGATATCACATGGTTATGCTCTATAACAAAGGATCAGAATATATGGACTTTTCATATTAGTCTTTGGGATTTATGGTGTTCCAGCTATGATTTCCAAGATTATTTAAAAATGATGTTTCTATACTTTTGGGCGTTACAATTTAGAGGAATTCAGGTTAAGTTAGTCACTATCGTGGAAACTGCAGTCTATCGAAAATACTATTTTAATGGAAATCATTGGTACCTTACTACTGATGAAGTTGATGAACCCGAGAAACAGTTTGCTAGAAAATTATTCAGTGGTCCCATGGTTGAAATACGTGAAGATCCGAATGAAGTATTCGGGATTCGATTTGACGATAACAGTCAAGAAACCGAATGAGGTGATAACCGGTAAGCTATTCATAAATTCTCGTGAAGTCTATGCCATATTAGATACTGACTCTATCCACTCTTTTACCTCACCTATATGTACTCAACGTTTAAATTTGACTATTGAAAACTTAAATCTTGTTTTATCAGTTGAAACCTCATTGGGAGAAATACCTATTACATTTACTATCTATAAATCTTGCCTAGTTCAAATCAACAACCTCACATTACCTGTTGACCTTATTTCTTTGGAGATGCGTGAATTTGATGTGATTTTAGGAATTGATTGGTTGACTACCCATCATGCTAAAATTGATTGTTTTCATAAGATTATTAGTCAACCTGTCATGCAAATTCAAGCAACTAAACCATTGAAATCTATAACTGTTATTTCTAGCCATAAAGCCATTCGTTTATTGAAAAACGGATGTCAAGCCTTTTTAGCTCATGTCACTGATTTGAACAAAAACACGTTAAACTTGAATGATATTCCCATTGTTAATGAGTTTCCTGACGTTTTTTCTGAGGAACTTTCTGGCTTACCCCAAACCGTGAAATTGAATTCTGTATCGATCTTGAACCCGGCACTAAGCCCATTTTTAAAGTCCCATACCAAATGGCTCCCATAGAACACCAAGAGTTGAAAGTTTAATTACTAGATATCGGTATCATTCATTCTAGTACAAAACTTATATCGAGCGAGGAATGCGAGAAGAGTTTTCAAGAACTCAAGAGGAGACTTGTTTCAGCTCCTGTTCTGACCATACCATCAGGATCAGGAGAATTTGTTATCTACAGCGATGCTTCTGGCAAAGGTCTAGGCTGTGTCCTTATGCAACATGGAAAGGTTATAGCCTACGCCTCTCGACAACTCAAAGATTATGAGAAAAATTATCCTACTCATGATCTAGAGTTGGCAGCAGTCGTTTTCGCGTTGAAGATCTGGAGACACTACTTGTACGGAGAAAAAGTGGATATCTATACGGATCATAAAAGTCTCAAGTATTTCTTCACCCAGAAGGAACTCAACATGCGACAACGACGTTGGCTTGAGCTGTTAAAGGATTATGACCACACAATCCAGTATCACCCGGGAAAGGCGAACGTTGTAGCTGACGCTTTGAGCAGAAAATCTTATGCAAGTACAAGTGCACTGCTGACAACACAAAAGTGTATTTTGTACGACTTGCAAAAGATGGAGATAGAGCTAAAGACACCAGGGACCCGCTCGAAGATTGCTCACGTGCGAGTAGAACCAACTTTAATCGATAAAATTAAAGTTGCTCAAGCTACCGATCCGGAACTGATAAACATGATAAAGAAAGTACAAGAAGGTGCCATTCCCGAAGCAAGAATCGACGAGAAAGGAATACTTCGAGTCAACTCTCGACTCTGTGTTTCTAACGATCCTGAATTAAAGCATAAAATCATGATGGAGACACACAACACGCCGTTTGCAATCCACCCAGGAGGTACCAAGATGTATCGAGATCTTCGACATACATTTTGGTGGAACAATATGAAAAGAGAGATTGCGGAGTTTATCTCAAGGTGCCTAACTTGTCAACGTGTCAAGGCAGAGCATCAAGTTCATAAAGGTCCATTACAATCACTTGAAGTTCCCGAATGGAAGTGGGAACACATCAATATGGACTTCGTGACGGGTCTTCCAAAAGTTTCTCAAGGCTTAGATGCAATTTGGGTGATCGTAGATAGATTGACCAAATCTGCTCATTTCTTGCCTATACGAGAAAACTTTTCACTTGAACGTCTTGCCGGTATGTACATAAATGAGATCGTGAGATTGCATGGCATTCCAGTTTCCATAGTTTCTGATCGAGATCCTAGATTCACTTCACGCTTTTGGATCAGTCTACAAAAAGCTATGGGCACTGAACTACGTTTTAGTTCTGCATACCATCCTCAAACGGACGGACAATCGGAAAGGACGATCCAGACCCTCGAAGATCTTTTGAGACTTTGTGTATTAGACTTCAAAGGAAGTTGGGATAAGTACTTGCCATTGGTGGAATTTTCTTACAACAACAGTTACCAAGCAAGCATAGGCATGGCTCCATTCGAGGCTTTGTATGGAAGGAAGTGTCGCTCTCCAATATGTTGGAATGAAGTAGGAGAAGCAAAATTGTTGGGACCCGAGCTGGTACGCTTGACGACCGAAAAGATCCAAATGATCCGACAACGAATACAGACCGCACAAGAACGACAAAAGAGTTATGCTGATCTTCATCGGAGAGACGAAAGTTTCAACGTCGGAGATCATGTATTCTTACGTGTTTCTCCATGGAAAGGGGTTACGAGATTCGGAAAGAGAGGGAAGCTTAACCCTCGATTTATTGGCCCATTTGAAATCCTCGATTGAATAGGAACCGTAGCCTACAGACTAGCCCTACCACCAAGTATGTCTCGCATCCATAACGTTTTTCACATATCTATGTTACGTAAATATGTGAAGGACCCAAACCACGTCATTGAGTTAGAACCAGACGTTATAGCAGAAGATTTAACATACGAGGAGGTACCTGTTAAGATCCTAGATAAGAAGGAGCAGATCCTACGCTCAAAGGTTATACCTCAAGTTAATGTTTTATGGAGGAACCAAGATACTGAGGAAATGACCTGGGAGCTAGAATATGAGATGAAATCTAAGTATCCTTACCTCTTCGATATGTCAGGTACGTCAATTTCGGGGACGAAATTTCATAAGGAGGGGAGGTTGTAAGACCCCGAATTTTATGAAATACAAAATTTAATTTTTCTTCATATAGATATTTTTTTTAAACAGTAAGTGGTTAAATCGATAAAGTTAAAAGTTAAGGATGTTATGTGCAAATTTTATTTTGTCGGACAATATTCGCTTTGTCGGGGAATATTCGTTTGGTCGGGGAATATTCGTGCCGTACGACGGCGCCGAAATAATAAATTATTGGTGGACCCCACAACGGAATATTTGTCGGATATAGAAAACGACAGAAGTAACCTTTTTAAATAAAATTAGTCAACGGAACTGTTAAAATACCGGTGATAAAAGAATAGTAGCATACGGTAGTTTATGGTATTTTCTGTAGCACACGGTACTCTACAGTAACACACGGTATTGCATAGTGTCTCATATTATTGGTCTGATAATTGACACCGTAACTGTTACGCATCATTTCATCGATAATTGTCACTGCATAATATTTTATATTATCAATTCAATAATTGTTGTTACACAGTATTTTGCATTATTGATTTAATAATTGTCATTACACTGTATTTTATATCATTGAGTCAATAATTGTTGTTGCACTGTTTTTAAAATTATTGAACCTAATAATTGTCACAGTAACATATGCACAGTAATTCACATTATTGAATCAATAATTGTCATTACACAGTAACGTATGCTTTATTTTACATTATTGTTATCTCTATTATGATGTTATTTAAACAGTTGTATTTCATTAATTTATTGACTTGATATCTAAGAGCTAACTATACTGTATTTATAACAATTAGTCATAATAATTGAATTGATAAAGTTATTTGTTTATAATATAAAGTTATGTGATTATTAGGTGATATGAAATGAATGGTGTAGATTAAAGTGTGAATTATTGTTGAATAATTGAATTGATTTGTTTATAATATAAAGTTAGGTGATTATTAGGTGATATGAAATGAATGGTGTAGATTAAAGTGTGAATTATTGTTGAATAATTAAATTGATTTGTTTATAATATAAAGTTAGGTGATTATTAGGTGATATGAAATGAATGGTGTAGATTAAAGATAATATAATATTTGAAATGGATGGTGTAGATTAAAAGGTGATCTTTAAATGAATGGTTTAGATTAAATGAATGATAAAATTTTTGGCTATAAATAGAAGCATTAACTTAAGGATTTTTCATAAACTTCCTTACTTGTTCTTTCTTTCTCTCTCTAAATACTTCTTGTGAAAGTTCTCTCTAAGTGTGCTTAAGTCATCTTGAGTATTTGTGAAGATCTATAAGTATACGTGTACTGTTCAAGTTAATCAACCTCATTTAAATCAATATCCAGTCACGTGTTACGGTAAGGGATACCATCTTTTTCATCTTCCATTATTCAAACGTACTATGGTAAGGGATTATCATTATTTGATTCTCGATAATAATATTGTTTCTTCCTTACTCATAAGACGTGCCTTTTATTTCCATGTATTAAATTGTGGGAATAACCTTACGGAGCGGATTGCCGCCTGTTGGTGAATAACCTTTCGTATTCATTCATTATTAATCTCTGAGAATAACCTTACGGAGCGGATTGCCGCCTGTTTGGTGAATAACTCTTTGTACTCAAATTCTATTAAATTGTGGGAATAACCTTACGGAGCGGATTGCCGCCTGTTGGTGAATAACCTTTCGTATTCATTCATTATTAATCTCTGAGAATAACCTTACGGAGCGGATTGCCGCATGTTTGGTGAATAACTCTTTGTACTCAAATTCTATTAAATTGTGGGAATAACCTTACGGAGCGGATTGCCGCCTGTTGGTGAATAACCCTTGTATTAATTTCCTTCACCTTTTGTTAATCAAACCTGCTACGGTAAGTGATATTATTTTCTTTCATACTCCTAAATCGAAATTTATTATGGAACTATTGCTTCTATAATTCCTGAAAATATTATATGTTCCATAATAGTTGAACTTCATTATTTCAACTGAACCTTCCTATTTACGTGAACCTTTCTATTGAATTGTAACCGTTATTCTGAACTGTGGATCTTGAATTTCACTCCACATCATGTTGACAATTTGGACATTATTTGAATCTGTACAAAGTAAACTTCCGATACTTATTGTTATCCTATTTCTTCTGTTCATCATTTATATCATTCTAATCATCCAAAAATCAAGCTGTTGTGAATATCTGTGGCCGGGGGCACAGATGTGATATATTTGTTGAACAGATGATAGGTTAAAGGCGATATAATAGGTTAAAGGCGATACATCTGTTCGGTGTCTTTTATGGCACGTGGTGAATGTTCTCTTTGGCCCGTAGTGCAAAGATGAACTGTTGTTTGGTATGATTATGACCAAAGGCTGAATCTGGTATAATCATGACCGTTGGTGTTATATTGAATGTCTTTGGCCCGTAGTGCAAAGATGAACTGTTGATCTGCATGATTATGATCAGGAACTGTGAATTTGTATTATCTTGACTAATGATATTTCAGATGATAAAAGTTGATGATGTTTTTCCTAAAAAGAGAACCGAGTGGACATTATAGTCTGCATTATTCTTCTAATAGATTACTCATTCCGCTGCTATTATTGATCTGAACGTTGTTTAAGAATTTAACTGCAGTTTTTGATATAAACCTTGTAGTCTATTGTATTCTATCAAGAACTCAGCTGTTGAAGACTAATGATAATTTATTCGTCATTATCTTAGTCATGATATTCTTTACTGGGCTATTTGAGCTCACCCTTTCTTTTGTTCCATTGTTTTTCAACAGGAGATGAAAACATAACAGGGTCTAGCCGGGGAATGGAGTGAGGGTCCGAGGAATAGTTATCATAGTCTTCATGTTTTGTAAAATAGTGTGGCAATAATAGTGAAGACTTAGTTGTGTATTATTATACACTGTATTGTAGTACGTTGTGCTTTGTTGTAATAATTTTGTTGTAGTCTTTTGACGACTCAAGTTTGGGCTGTGTGGGCTCAGATTTGGGGGCGTCACATTTATAACACTTGTTAAATGTTACATTTTATATATATTATAACACTATATATAACTAGAATAAGGAGAAAAAATAATAAATTTTAAAGTATAGTTCAATAATAAATGAATGTTAATTTATTTATTTTTAATAAATACAATAATCAATACTCTAAATTACGATTCAAATAAGTTTTCATTATTTTTGAAATCTTAAATTTAAAATGAATGCTCTACTTATTAATATTTAGATATCCATTAATAAGTAGATGCTCATTTTATATGTTAATTTGGAGTAATACTGTAGTGTGTATGAATATTTATAATCTATAATTATAACATTTAAATAATATTTACAACACTTGTTAAATGATGCATTTTAGATATATTTTAACGCTATATATAACTAGAATAAAAGAAAAAAATAATGAGTTTTAAAGTATAGTTAATTAATGAACGAATGTTAATTTATTTATTTTCAGTAAATATAATAATCAATACTCTAAATTACAATTTAAATAAGTTTTCATTATTTTTGAAATCTTAAATTTCAAAATGAATGTTATACTTATTAAAATTTTGATATCTATTAATAAGTTGATGTCCATTTTATATGTTTGGAATAATACTTTAGTGGGCATGAATATTTATAATCTATAATTATAACATTTAAATGATATTTATAACACTTGTTAAGTGATCTAAAAATTATATTGTAACTCTTATTAAATGATACATTTTCGATATTTTAACTTTATAATAATAAAAATAAATTTTCATATGATAGTGAAAACTAATTATTATATAAGGAATGTCATTTAAAAATATATATATATATATATATATATATATATATATATATATATATATATATATATATATATATATATATAAGTTATTTGAATACGGATTCGAATTTGGATATCGGATTTTAGATATCCACCGAATATATTTACAATCGGATGTTAAATGAATATGCTTATATCCGAATTTATATCCATTTATTTATAAATGTTTTAAAATTAAATATAAATATATTCATTTTTTTTAAATATAAATAATATCCATTTTCTTTTTAATACTGATACGGATAAATACCAATTTTCCGGTTACCATTTCGCCCTACGTATATTTATTGATGGTTAGAGCCTGAACTGGATGAGCCGGCCGGGAAGCTAGATTTGCCACTCTTTTGTCTCTCGCTCTTTTATTTCTCTTTCTTTCTCTCCCCCCTTTAAGCTGGTGGTAGTTGTAGTCATAGTGTGATTTCCCTCACTCACGCACTCGAGATCTCTGATCAGGTAATCGACCTTTCTCTTCTTCATTTCCTCAACATTTTATCTTTCTCTGTTGTGTAGAAGAAAATAATGTTTATGTGAGAAGGGATCAGAGCTCGATCTGAACCCCATTTCACTTTTTAAATGTATTTTTTTGGGTCTGGATTTCTTCTTATTTTTAGACATTCTGCACAACTTGAGTTTTGAAGATGTAAAAACTCAAAATTTCCATTTTCAAGGAAAAGTGACAACATTTCATAAAGAAATGACCAAGAATATTGTAAATCTATCAGACTTGTGCAAAAGTCGAAAACATACAGAGAATTTCATTGATACATACATACATACTCCCTCCCGTTCCACAAAAAGACTCTGATCCTAGTCAATTTGAGAAATCCTAAAATTCAAATTGATCATATGGATTTATTTGATTTTGATTATTGCAATAGTTAATATTCTAACCTACTTAAAAAGTACTGTATTATCAATTACAAATTTGTTATCTTAATTTGGCTGATCACTCAATATTGCTACTAGATCACCGCAAGTTTTTTGGATTTCTTTTTAGGAGTAATTAGTTTGGGGGGGTGTTGTGGTGTTGGTCCTGTTGGTACTAGACTGGTTAATTGCATTAGAAGTTGACAATGGTTGGAAGTGGCGAACTTCACTGTGTTGGTTTTGTTGTATTGATGGTAGTGTGGTGAATTAGTGAACCTCATCACGCATGACTCCATAGGTATGTTAGGTAGTTTCCTAATACAGTTTTGATTCTGCGAGGTGGTGTACATGGTTTTGTGATACTGGTAACTGCTAAGAGCAGTATTGATTGACCTATTTTATGGGCTTATTTTCTTCTATATTATTTATAAAAAATACTTTCATATTTGTATGATTGTATAGTCACATATGTCCTATAGAAAGAAATGTAAAGGATAGCCTAACCTCCTGAAACTAAAGCCAGTCTTACATGTTCTCAAATGGATAAGCTAAAAAAATATTTAAGATAAGATAGGAGGTTTTGTTTCGGGGTATAAAGATCTCATAACCAAAAACAATTTTCATTGCAGTATGAAGAAGCAGGGTCAAGTTTTCATCCTTGTGTATACTTTTGTGAATTTGCTCTAAAGTAAAATGTTCTCTTTGTCTATTTGGTTTGTCACTGTATTTGTTGTATGTCTTGGGGATTGTAATTTCAGTTATCAAGCCAAATCTGCTAGGTTGAGTAGATAATTTTCAGCACTCTGATTAAATCTTGTTTCAGAATAGCTGCAATGCAAGGAGTATTTCGAGCAATCCTGTCAAATGGGAGTATCCTCAAGAATGCAGTTTTGCAGCGGGTTCATTTGGTGAATCCAGTCATGCGGCCTCTTCTGTTTTCACGCCATGAGTCAGTTTCATCTGCTCGTATTGAAGAGCATGGTTTTGAAAGCACCACGATTTCGGACATCTTGAAAGGCAAAGGAAAAAGTGCTGATGGCTCCTGGCTCTGGTGCACCACAGATGATTCTGTTTATGATGCTGTGAAATCGGTATGTATATTTGTGCTTACTTATCCTGGTGAATGTTCTTACTTTAAGGATCTGGGAATTATTTCTCTCGACATAATTCGGTCTTACATAAAATACGCACTTGTACATACAAGATTTATATGAATGCATGTATATGTGTATATGAGGACCAATTTTTTTTCTAATTTAACAAGAATTTAATGTGATTAAGTACCAAATGAATAATGTCTACTGCAGATGACTCAGCACAATGTTGGAGCCTTGGTAGTTGTGAAACCTGGGGAGCAAAAGGCAATTGCCGGAATTATCACAGAAAGAGGTAAGAGAAGTCTTTTACACTTCTGCCCTACCATGGCAATCTGTTTATAGTGTAGCCAGTTGCTTCTGTTAAGATGTGACATATGGTGGTAGTACTGGTAGAGTATTTGTTCGGCCAATAATAGATAGTTTAACTAATTAAACTTTTGGCTTAAATCTCTTATCTAGGTATTTGTTGTGTTTATATATATCTTACTTAGCAACAATATAAGTGGCCTTCAAGAAACAATCCTTTTGACATGCCACTTTTTTCTTGCTTGATCTTGATATGTTGTAACAACCTAGATTAAACTCCGAGTCTGAATCAAATTATAATAGCATAATAAGGCCCAATGCGCTTTCTCAATATTATCTTCTTGAGTCATCTTAGCTAACCAATGGCTCACCTAAAAGGTCATTCTGAAAGTATTAGTGATAGCAGTTCAAGTCCTTTATATATACATCCAAGTATCTCATATGTTACGATGTGGGACTAGGGTGTTTACATATGTGCATGCCTAGAAGTAGGGCATGTTATTAGAGTGATGTTATTTCTTGATGCACCAGTACGTAACATGGTATAAAATATTTGCTTATTTGTCATCCTGACGGCAGTATCATGGTGCTAGTTCCCCCCAACTCGACCTTCTATCGTCTACTTCTTAAAGGGTAGGACCGAGTCCATCCTATCCAGCTTATATGGAGTTGATACATGTGACTCTGAAAAGCCTGTCTTTTCCATCCACTATCATCACAAAAGTATATTAATATCGGAAAGAAGATGTAAGAGATGTGCTTTCTCCTCTACCCTATTAAACTCCATTTGTCATTAAGGATTTTAAGGTCATTATGTAAGAACTGATGATGCTATGAGTGATACTAATAATCTAAAGCTTTGAAAAACCATAGATTGTTTATTTTTTCTTTCTTCATAATCCTGCAAAATGAGCAACTGGAAGCCTATGAATCAATTATACTTAATTGACTTATGTCACCTAGGATAAAGTTGGGCATTCCAAAGCTCTCTCACTCAAAGCTGCTGTTAAAACTCAGTAATGAACTTGGAACTATAATTTAGGAGTGCTGCCATCTCTGAGGAAGATTGCTGTGCATGTCCATCTATCATTCTTACTTCGATGCTTATCTATACATGTTGCATACCTGATTCCTCAGATAAAGTTCTTCCCCATTCGAGGATTCCCTGTCTTGATGATGCTTGAATGATCTTATTCCAGATTATCTCAGGAAAATCATAGTACAGGGAAGATCTTCCAAGTCAACAAAGGTTGGGGATATTATGACTGAAGAGGTATTGGTTGTGCTGGCTTCTGTAACAAAGAGTTACATTAAAAAGTTCATTACCAATCTCAGATTTTTCGTGTAAGCATCCATTAACACTGCTAATTTATTATACCTGATTTATGTTGTTGTTGCAGAACAAGCTTATCACTGTTTCACCGGTCACCAAAGTTCTGAAAGCAATGCAACTAATGACAGGTAGCACTTATAGACCATTGAAATTGTTGGCTTATTGATGCTTTCCTTAGAGAAAAGAAGGTAACCTTGTAATTGGAACACACTCATCATTCATTGGCAGAGAACCGCATTAGGCACATTCCAGTCGTCGATGACAAGGGAATGATAGGCATGGTATCCATTGGAGACGTGGTTCGTGCTGTGGTGAGTGAGCATCGGGATGAGCTTAATCGCTTGAATGCATTTATTCAGGGAGGTTACTAGATGATGATGTTGACTATAAGTTGCCGCTAAGTTGCTTAGATAATACTTGCGGTTTATGAACCAGTAAGCGTGATCCTAGTAAATATTGTTTACTGTTATGCTTCTTCAACTATGCCAATGTTATCCCTGAAGCGGGTTATGAACCCCGAGACTCACAGGTTAATAATATGCACTCAGAAGCTACGTGCTACTTGTCTCTTCATATTAACTATACTTTTAATTCCTCGTTTTGAACAAGTACACGGGTAATGCCCATACCACAATTGAGAAGTGCATAAAAAGTCTTATTATTGTGCGTTAGGTTTGGTTGTATTAGACATGTTTTGAAAACTATTGACGGAAATAATTTGCCACATATGGCAATTTTGAAAACCATGGGTATCAAATATCAAATTTATCTTTTTTAAAGTCAATTTGAAATATTTCAAAATTAATATAAATTTATTTAATTTTATGAAAATATAAAAAATAATATTAACTATAAAATTTATCATTTTGCAAAAAATAAATAAAATTGATGTTGTATTTAAGTGGAAGGAGTATGTATTGTATTATCTACGATCCATGTGTTCGCTTCGCTTCTAAATTTAATCATTAGCAGGTGCATACCGACGTCCAAGCAAAAAATGAAGCTCCAAACAGATAGAGAAATTATTGGGTGCATTTAGAGCAAATGAATAGTTTGCTATAATCTTTTACAACACTATGGGGTCTATGCGGGACTCATCACTTGTGGATTCCATGCTGTTGAGAGGTTAGAACAAATTATTCATTTGCTCCAAGTGCACAAAATAATTTTTTCCAAACAGATGACTATTTCCCTCGTCTCAGCAACTCTTTTAGGAGCTGCAGGTTCGAAACATGTAGAATAGTACAATATATTCAGTGGCACAGGGAAGAGACTTGAGCTGTTTGTTGATAATTAAAATGATAATTTCCAGTTAATCTACTGTTCTCACAATTGCCAGAAAGAGAAGTTTCAGCTGGACTTGTGAGCCCGTTATATCATTCATTCTCAGAATGTTACAAGCCCAATGGATAATAATAAATAAAACATTACAAAATCCCTCGCACAATGGTCCAAAGACCAGCAAGAATAGATAACCAGCATTTCACCTGATCTGACCCCACCTGGAAATAGAGCATTCTTCATCTAGTGTTGCTTGTTTTCTGTTTGGCTTTTTCAATAAGCGGTCTCAGCTGCTTCTTTTCAGCAAGAACCTTGAGAAAGTTGGACAAAAATGGTATGTAATTGTGTTTCCGACGAATGTTTTCTGTTCTCCACTCGTTGAATTTTCCTCTTCCACCAAAATCTTCTCCGTAGCATTCTCAATCCCAGTATTTACTTCTGAAAGAGATTTATTTAGTGTTTCAACATTGCTGCTATCAACCAGTCTCTCCGACTGTAAGGAAGCCAGCTGCGGCAGGAGGCGCCTCCCTCCTCCCTTTGGAGTCCAGCAGTATACACCTCTTCCCTATTCTTTATTACAGCCAAGAGGTTGAATCGTATCTCATTTTGGGAATACCTCTCAATGCGTTCCTGAATCACTGGCTGCACCATCTTCAACCAATCAATATCACCTTGCCCACCAGAGCACTGTCCAAGGCTAATGGGTCCCTCCATCAAACCATCAAGCTCGTATAGTATATAGCTTATGAAATGATACACATCATTGTCTTTGCTGGAAGCTTTCTGCTCCTCAGGAACAAAGGGCTCAGGTCTTGCAGAAATACTGTGGGCTGTACGAATTGGTTCACTATTATTGATGGCTAGCTAAACCTTTAAGCTCAGGTGGAAAGTTCTTTGTAAAATCTTTTAATTTCGACTATTCAGGGCCAATATCAACAACATCGGGGCAGTTCATAAGAATAGAGAGAATAGCTTGGGTTGCACACGCATTATTAATAACCTGCCTGCGAGGACTCCAAAACAACAACATTATAAAAAAGTTCACTTCGTTGTCCTTCAGTATTATGATTTTGTGTAAACTGAACTGGCTAGCAAAAAACAGGTTTGGATTCAGATCCTTGATTACAAGACGATCATCCTTCTCGCCAGCACGCCATTTGAAAAGGAATATCAACCCATACACTGGCCTATTAGATGGGGGGGGGGGGGGGGGGGGGGGGGGGGAATGTGTGTACACGTGCTACATGCTCAGTTATCTATGCAGACAAACCACAAAATCGAGTTAAAAACTAGAATGAAACAATTTACCTAAGAGAATTCAGCGAATCAGGATCCAATGAATATAATTCCTCCACCTGCTTGAGCATTAAACAGTAAACATTCAGAAGAAGAAGAATAAAAAAGTGCTGCTTCTACAATTATATATTTGCGGCGGCAGAAAAGGAAAATCACCCACTATCCCAAAATGAACTTAAATATATTTACAAGGCTGAGAAGCCAAATCTAGGTTAATGATGACTAGGCCATTTCATTAACATGCTGAATAAGGTGCGCAATTTACTACGTTGTAGTTTCCTTAAAACACTCATTAGTGCACCCCTTGTATCAATTCTTGAGGGTGGTGAAAATAATTCGTTTGATGTGGCTTGTGCCCACAGTAAACGGCTTAATTTTTTTCCTAGAATATGAGTTTCTCAATCACATACTAATACTTACAGGCATGATTCTAACTTCTGAGATTGGGGAAAACTCTTTTTCTTTTTTCTTTTGAGGAGGGGGGAGGCACAGAGACTCTTTGCATATGAAAAAATCGCTGGACAAGTGAAGAAATTGGAAGGTATTGTGAAATAAAGCACATCGTAAGTTTTAGGTCCAGAAATGAGCATGCCATGATGGAGGACAAGGTGAAAAGAAGGAATAAGATATCTATTCTCGAAAAGAATCAGTAAAGAAACACAAAAATGCATAAATCTTTAATCTCAAATCAATTTCATAATATGAAATATAATGAGGTATTACAATGATTAAATAGAAAACTCAATACTTGGGGACTAAGTAAGAACCCTAATTTAAAAAGGAAATAATCTCCTAATTAAAATCTATTACTATAATAAAACTCTCATACTTAACATAAAACTCTTCTATAATATCCTACTAAATAATTACATTAATAATCCAATATTTATTTTTATGTAATAATACAAAATTAATAATATTTTTTTTTATTTCTTTCCGCATCATTCTTCTCTCCTTTGAAAAAAACTCGTCCACGAGTTTTGAAATATCAAAAAATAATAAACAGTAGCCCAGGAGATACATTCCAATAAAATATACGTATTCGATATTTGTTAAGCACAAATTTTAAGAATAGCATTGACAAAAGCATGAAACTAGATGTAGCTTTGAACTCGAATACAGAATTTGGCAAAACAAAATCGTCGTATTCTACCTCAATTGTATCTTTCTTTTTGTATTCAACTTTCTGGTCAACATGGTTCACCTCTTGCACTGCACTTTATTTACTATAAACCATATTTGAATCTTCAATCCATATAATCACCTCTACTTTAGCCTCATTAATATCCTCATGAGTCTCAAAATGTCGATATTCTTGTTCTTTAAAAGTCTCACCGACTTTGTATTTTTTTGTGACTCGTTTCGTGAGTACATCAATTTATATTGTAAGTACTATAATAGATGTGCGACACCTTCAAATTCAGATATTAATACTTTGGATTTGGTGCTCACGATCAAATACATGCATCACCTTTTAAACAACATATATTATTAAATGCAGAATAAATAAATATAAGTTGTTCATTTACAAAAGACTTACTACTGTCCCAAGGTCTCAACCTTAATAAAAATACATCACGACCATCCTATTAATACAAACAAGGTTCCATGATTTACTAAATAGCAAAAAGGAATATTTAAACTATTTTTTAAAGCTTGCCCTTGCCTTTGTCTTTCTTGGAGTGCTCAGGCCTAACTGCAATTAGTTCATGATATATATAGCAAGAGTGAGCAATTTAATATGCTCAACAAGTTTAAAATAAACAAGCATATCATGAATAACTAAGAATAAAGTGAAAACTCAACATTTTTAGAAATTAATGAAATGACTGATAAGATAATCAAATTCAGACGAAAGAATGAGAGATGATTATTTACTGCAGAGTGGTCCAACCGACCCTAAACATTTTCCAAGGAGACAATCTCACGATTACCCTTTTATAAATCAGGCTGTACTTGAGGGGATCAGCCTCTTGTACAACATGTATATGCATAACACTGAACTTTGACTGTATTGGACGACGACACTTATAATTCCCCATTTAAGGGTTGTTCTCTCAGTACAAGACTTCCGTACAAATCAATTTGTTTGGAAAAACTTTTAAAACATTCACTTTATAAGTTTAGCTGAAACAAATAGCCACATTAAATAATGAATTATTCAATGATAAAACATAATTTTGAATGCAACAACGTACGAATATCAATACTGGCATTTATATGGAATAATTTAACAATACATTAAACCATCGACATGCTCAAAATAATAGTTCGAGTTTAGGAAACTTGCTCAATATAAAATTTGAGTAAGGTTAAGAAACTTGCCTCAGTCGTAGTCTACAACTTACACGACTTAAATTATAGTCCTTGAATGACCTAGTATTAAATAGGTTCATCTATCAATTAGTAAAACACATAGGATTTCATATATCACTATTAAACAATTGGTTATGTTAGCACATAATTTCTCACTTAACAACACATAGCTTGGATGACAATATTATCACACTTGGATAATATTTTATCAGATAATATTATTATAATATTTAATAACATCTAATTCACTTACAAATGTTATTTATTTAACAACATCACATTTGATTATTAATATTATTACTCTGTTAATAATATTTAAACCATATACAATTATTATTACCCATTTAATAATAATTTAAACCAAGTAGTATTGCTATTAATTATTTTATAACAATTTAATCATTCCCCATTATTATAACTCATTCAATAATAATTTAATTATTTGCTATAATTATTAATTATTTAATAATAATTTAGCTAATACCATTATTTAATAGTATTTTAAACACCTAATAACTTTTAAGGTAAATCGTCTAATCACATTTTTATTTCCTTAATCTCTTCACTTTATTTATTTAATATTAATTAATTAATTAATTAAATAATTAAGTTTGATTAACATTTATTCTCTTTTAATTATTATTTAATATTGTTTAAATAATAATTAATTAATCACCCTTATCCATTATTTAATAATAATTAAATATTAAATAATAAATAATCATTTTATTAACTTATATAATCCTTTATTTTATTATTATTATTATTATTATTTATATTTTTAATAATAAATAATTGATTGTTATCTTTTATTGCTTTAATTATTATTCAATAATAATAAATCAATTAATGACTTTTTATGTACCTTATTTATTATTTAATCATAAATAATAAATAATTATTTAACTTGGGTTCTAAATTAATTATATTAATTTTTAAACATATTGACCCATTTTGACAAAACTCGTTCCGAATCGACCCAACCCATTTGACTGAAAATCGGACCAGCGCTGCCGGCGCTCAGAATGTACTGAGTCCAGCGCCGACGGAGCTTGAAACAGAAGGCATGAGTGCTGCCGCCGCTCATTTTAATACCAACCCAGCGCCGTCGGCGCTCGGGTAACCTGCCTCCAAGAATAGGCAGATTTCAACTTGAGCTACTTTGATTAAAACTTGTACAAAATGACCTACACACATCCAAATGACTCCAAATCAATTTTGATAGCTTCATAACTCAATGCACTATAACATCCCATGGTTCGATCGTTTTCGTAAAAACGTTTTTGACATGAAAATGACGAT
Source organism: Hedera helix (assembly GCA_947179155.2). Lineage (NCBI taxonomy): Eukaryota > Viridiplantae > Streptophyta > Magnoliopsida > Apiales > Araliaceae > Hedera > Hedera helix. The sequence continues at coordinate 39,753,976 of OX359285.1, forward strand.
CGAACAACTAGGATTTTCAAAGTGACCTTTTTGACAAAAATGCTCATAACTTTATCATCTTGACTCTTTTGTGAAAGATTCAAGTTGGAGAATTTCTATAACTTCTAGGGCTATTTCTCAAGCTATAGAGTTCATAAAAATGACTATCACAACTTTACAACATAACCATCAAACCACAATCACAACTAGGGTTTTGAGATGGTAAAAATTCCTTTCAAGCTTTTTAGCAAAACTTTTTATCATCTAAGTATTTAATCACATTTATTATACCATCAAACCATATATTAACGTATCTAGCTTGGTTTTAAACGTCTAAAGCTTTGAAATTAGTTTTGAACCATCAAAATGGATTTTTTTGACCATCAAAGCCACTTCAAAACTTAGAACACAAAGATGGAAAACAAAACTAGGGTTTGAAAACTTTTAAACCTTCTAATAACTTTTCTTCTCTGTGTTAAAAACTTCACGAAGCTTGGATGATCTATCTTGATGACTAGATGATCCTCTTTCCTTGCTTGGATCTTGATTTGCTAGAGCTTTCCTCACTTTATCTTACTTTATCTTTATATTTTCTCTCTAGTAACTTAGAAGTAAAATGACTAATGAAATGATAAAATGCTGAAATGAGAGTGATAGAGAAATGAGATAATGAGTTAATAGATGTGTATACTTACAAAATATGTATGTATACACATCAATAGACCTTATAGCCTTGGCCTAATTTTCTTGCTCTTAAATCAGTAAAAAAAAACTCCCTAAAGCTGTCGGCTGTTGGAGGGTAAAAATGACCAAGAAATGCTTCCTTTTATTTATATATATATATATATATATATATATATAAAATTACCAACACCTACATTTGGGCTTAATAATTAAATTCATTTTCTTGGGCCTTGGTCACACTCCAATTGGGCTCCAATAAATTAAATGTTTGGGCCTTTGATTAATTAATCTAATGGACTAGGTATTTGGCTTGGTTGAATCATTAATTAAATTACTTGATGCTTTAATAAAACATATCATTAATAACACATAATCCAATTAGATTTGCTAGACAATTAATTTAATTAGATTATTGATTAGGGTTTCAATTTAATTCCTACATTAATTTATATTAGGCTTTTATTTAAATCAATACCAATATTAGCCCTAATATTAATTACGTTGCAAGTGTTGGTTTGGTCATATTCCAACCTTATGTTTTGATGATGACTTTCTTGTTTTACTAAATGTTTACTTATGCATTTACAGGAAATTAAGTGAGACAAACAAAAGTTTTCTTGAAGCCTTGGTTTTGCAAATGATTGATGGCATGAAGGCTTGAAGATATAATTGAGTCATTAGTTTTTCAATGTAAGATCTTAGCTCTAATTATATCTCAATCAAAGCTTTAGGTTTTGCATGATATTTTGCATTGCATGAAAATAATTAATTTAGCTTTCAAAAATAATAATAATCAAATATTTACTAATGAGAGTTAAATTAAAAAGTTGAATTTTAATCCTTTTCAAATTTAGAGGAGTTAATTTGAAAATAGATTTTAATAGATGATTTCTAAATAAAATTTATTACCATAAGTTTTGAAATTGGAATTTTTATTAATTTGGCTTTTCATAAGTTTCTTAATTAATGGAGCTAAACATATTACTTTATTACATGAGAATGAGTTTTTCATATGTTCTCCCATCTTTTGTCCAACGGTAGTAATTTGATTTGTGATCTAGATTAAGATTTCCAATGTTGGGTGAAACTAAAAGGAATGATTTTTGTATTATTTTATTAAGCTTTTCATATTGACAAAATTAATTGATTGGATATTTCATAGGACTTAAAAAGAATCTGTTTTTTGCCAAGTTGTTATTTTAACGGGTATATTATTAAAGTGGTCAAAAACTAATTCCTTAAATCACTCCAAATTGATCTTAACTTATTTATTTAATTGTGGGAAAATTATTATTAAAGTTGATTTTATTCTTTTCCATAATTATTGGAGTTAGTTATAAAAAAAAAGAGTTTTATTTAATGAAATCAATTTGTTGGGCTAATGGTGATATGACTTGTTTAAATAAATCATGTTTGACTTATTATCTTGTTCCTAACAGTATTATGTGATCATGGTAATGCTTCTTTGAAATCAATTTATTGGGTTATTGTTAAGTTTGGTTCTAACAGTAATATTGATGCAAATTTGATATATAACCATAACAGAATTAAATTGATACACTTCATTCCATAAATAAAGTTACTTATTATTTATTTAATTGATTGCAAAATTATTTTTAAAAGTTACTTTATTTATTCCCATAATTAGTGGAGTTCATTTATAAAACAAGATTTTTGTTATATTCTTTTTTATTAAATCTTGTCATCATAAATCTTGGAATTGAGTTTTCAAAAATCATGAAAGTGATTAATTAAAAATAAAGTACTTAATTGAGTTTTCTATATTAATTTGGAAATATTTTATATGCTTAAAACTAATTGTGTCTCAAGTAAATTCCAAGTTGCCCAATCCGATTATTTAATAGAATAATCAATTAGTTCACGTCATTCCATAATTAAAGTTGATTGCAAGGAGCAAAAATCTATAATGAGTCAATTAGCTAAATCATGATTGTTATTACCTTTTTGGCAAGAATCAATTTGGACATATGATTTGAATATTCTATTAATATCAAGATGTCATTCCTTAAAGTGCTAATAGTTAGTGGCTATTCAAATTATATGCAACAGTCACATCATTAGGATTGATTTTCAATTAGAAAATTGTTTGCCTAAAATCTTTCCTTATTGATTATATATTCAAACGGCTATATTTCTTCTCTCTCTATATATATTGGGTCCAACCGTGGAAAAGAGAGAATGAAGAAAAACAAAGCAAAATATACAAAGCATATATTTTATTCTTCATATGCACGGTCAAGGTGGTTTTCTTTCAAGTGAAGAAATCTTAAACTGTTGAAAGTCTCTATTAATTTGAGCTTCTTTACTTTGCTCTTTAATCGGTGATATTTTTATCTTTTATATTGATCATTGCATAATTAGTTGAGCCTTGAATTGTAATATAATTATTGCTTTGATCATAGTTTATATTGTACTAATTATCTTGTTGCTTCAAGGTTATTTGATAGACTAAGTATATAGTCTATTGGATTTCTAATCTGGGTTGGATAAGGCTTTTACATATAAGTTTCAAATGAGCATAGGTGCTCGGAGAGGATAAGTCCTCAAGGGAAACATAAGTGTTTGGGGTGCATAGGTTTGCACAAGGTGAGCAAAGGTGCTTAGGGAGGATAAGTCCTCAAAGGTTGTGGGAATTTGTTTTGTAAAAAGGGTTTAATTGTAAACCAAATTGATCAATAAAAGTGTCTCCAATAGTAGTTGATATTGGTCGTGGATTAGGTCACTAGAATAGAAGTTAGGGGCCGAACCACGTAAAAATTCCTTGTGTTCATACGATTGATTGCATAACTTTATTTGTTCATTGCATGCTTTAATTTTGAATTATAAAACACATTTTGAATACTTTGACATATATATTTCATGAGAAAATTATTTATTTCAATTCAGGTCTTCATTTGATATAAGAAAAGTAATTTCCAAAATCGCTACAGTGAACAGTTTGCTGCCAGTTTATTATAGCCTGCTGGATTGGTCAATACAATAGACTGTATTCGTAACAGATTTTTAAAACTGAAAAAATTGGATATTGTTTGCTCCACACTTATTCAACCCCCCCTTCTAAGTGCCTATCTTAAATTTCAGCAAGTAAACTTCAAATACACCCTACCATCCATATCATCCTAATACTAGGGTTTGGATTGAAATTAAGGTTTACAACTCAATATAGTACATAAACAGTGTTACAGAATTTTCGGATCCTTACAAGATGTCTGAACATTTGCTGCATTTGCAATAAGTATGGCAATGGATTCTTCAATTCTGCTAAGATGATTATTCTAATTATAAGTCACTATAATTGCTATAATATATTTATTTTTTCTTGCTCGAGTTTTTGGACTCTAGGGCTTAGGTGCAAAAAGTATAAAGAAACAGAGACTAATTTGAACTTTTCTAAAACTTCAAGGGCTCTGATACCATTATAATGTAGTACAAGCTGAAAAGAAGGAATAAGATACCTATCTCCGTAGAAAATCGGTAAACAAATACAAACATGCACAAAACTTGAATATCAAATCAATTTCATAATCTAAAAAATAATGAGGTATTACAATACTTAAATAGAAAATTAAATACTTGGGGACTAAGTAAGAACCCTAATCTAAAAAGGAAATAATCTCCTAATTAAAATCTACTACTATAATAAAGTTATCCTACTTAAAATAAAACTCACCTAGAATATCCTACTAAATAATTACATTAATAATCCAATATTTATTCCTAAATAACAATACAAAATTAATAATAAATTTTCTTATTTTCTTATTCCTTTTCACATCACGCCAATTAAACAATATTACTACAGACATTAATGTCGTGTTCAAACAATCAATTTGTTAAGCTTATAAATCCTGCTTGTTGAAGTCACAACAGAAATATGGATATGTCTAATTGAACAACACTAAAGAAAAATCCTTAACAATGGTTAAGGTAACTCACTAAATATATTTGGAATGTCATCCTCATCAAACAAAGAAAAGAAAATTAAATATAATATCAGAGGAAATCCAAAAGTTCAAAAAGGTTAGCAAACCCATTGACCCTCACCACAACAAAAATTATAGGAACATAGAGAAAAATAAGAAAACATCATGTATCCGTATTATAAGCAATACATACACGCCTTTGACTTGCATATGCTATATGAGTTCAGTAAAAACACCTGGAATAAAACCCAACAATCTCAACAAGTACTAACTAATATGTAAAACCCATTAAAATGGGTTGCACATATTTATACAAATTACAGACATAAATATTAATTAGTGGGTAGAACTACTGCAAGTATAAGATCTAAATGGAAGAATACTACAAACCTCTATGAAACACCAATAAAATTTGTCTACCTTAAGTTCCTTTTAGTTGTCTGACTAAATGTATGCATGGGTGAAGAGTTTACTTTCAGTGCGATCCATATGGTAAACAATATAGTAACTTGGTTAGAGTAGAGCTACTTGTAGTATGTCAAAAGATCTCCTCGTTTAGCTAAAAGTTAACTTATCAGTTTTTCATTCACAGAGTTGCCAAAGACATGCACATATTATAACATTTAAAGTTCCCGACAAAGCTCAAACGTAGAAAAGTACGAATGACACTTGATTCCTGATGCAAATGACAACTATCTAAACCCCTCCCGAATAAAAGCTTAAATACAAAAATATTAATTGAAACTAACTTTTTTCAATTAAAAACACAAGGTTTTATTATTAGACAACTGAAAGGTTCCAAAGTAAAATAAGATTCTTTTTTTCTCGAAATAATCCAACCACCAACAAGGTTCATCATAATCCTTTCTTTGTTACTCCCCTTCATTCATTTCCTTTCCCTTCCTTTCCTTTCCCTCTTAATAATCCAAAGGCTTTTAATACAATAAAATAGATTAATAGGTAGAATATAAGTTATTTGGAGAAGGATGTAATGTTAATTGAAAAGGGAAGAGATTCTGTTTGAATTTGAATAAATAAAATTACATGATCATGTTGAAAAGGAAAGATTTCATGATCATTCAATTTTGTAATAAGTCATATAAATGTTATTTTTTTAACTTAAGTTATAAACATTAAACAACATACCAGGATCATATTAGACAGTGCACTAAGACATGATGGAAAATATAAATGCTGCAACAACAAAATAATTTCATTGTTAGTAAATAAGTTAAATATTCAATATTACAATTGTAATGACTACGAATTCTATATGTTATTGTAATTATAATTATTAAATAAATTTAAAATTTTTGTACTAATTAATTGTGCATTAAATAATTAAATGAATATACTTGTGTATGTGTATATTAATTTAAAGTAATGAAGCAAGGTGTTATAATTAATTAAAACAAGTATAATTAGATTATATTATAAGTCCAAATGAGGTATTAAACTAGGTCAAATAAATTTACTTAGTAGTTTTTATAATTAATTTAAAACTTGATCCATGTAATAATTAAACTATCCCAATACTTGTTTTAATTAAATGTAACATATGTTATTTAATGTTAGCCCAATAAAATAATTAAATTGAGCTCAACCAATTAAATGGACGAGTCTAATATATTAAATCCTAGAATCTAATGTGGAGTCCAAATCAAAGTCAAAATTGGTCAATATATATATATATATATATATATATATATATATATATATATGTGTGTGTGTGTGTGTGTGTGTGTGTGTGTGTGTGTGTGTGTGTGTGTGTGTGAATATATAAGGAAGAAAAATAAATCAAAAATGAGGGGTAAAAATCCCATTTGGTCGGCAATCTAGGAGCCCCACAAGGGGGTGGCTTGTTGCTCTTGTTGCTTCTAACATACACTAAGTCATAGTTGTTCACCAACCCTAGTCATTCACCATGTCCATCACATTGTCAATCAATCCAATAGTAAGCACAATTAACTCCTAATTTGACTATGTTTGTTGATTAAGGAAAATTGATGATGATTAAGGAGACTCTATATATAGAGTGCTCCACTCATTGGTTATGTTTGCTTGACAATTGCTAGAACACAAGAAAGAAAAGAATGAGAGCTTCTAAGAGAGAAAAAAGATAATACACTTGTGAGTTGAGAGTTCCTTAAGAAAATTGCTAGAGGAGGAGCTTGGTAGATGACTCAAAGTCTCATATCTTATTTTAGAAGGAAAATAAAAAGAGCACACAAGTCCAAGAGGTTCAAAAGTGCTCTAACTCCTTCCTAGTTAATTTTTGTAGTCTATATATGTTTTATATGGTCAAAAAGTATTTTTAACAGATCAAAAGTTATTTCGATGATCTAGAAGTCTAAAACTATGATATATTGGTAGATTCATAGTTTGATATATTTAATACATGTATTTGTATGTGTGGTATGCAAAGAATTAGAAGAAAAGTCCATAATAAGTTTTACCGGTAAAACCCTAGATGACTATGTGTTATTTAATGTTGTAGTTTGAAATATAAAAATTAAAAAATGAATTTCTATGCCTAGAAAGTTACATATATGAGTTATAAAGAAAACTCAACTTGGATCTTTCAAAAATATGAAAAAATGAAGAAGTTATGGCTTTTTTTGCAAAACATAACGTTTTAAAACCCTAGATAGTTCAATCTTAAATTTCGTGTCAAAACGTTCTCAAAAATGTGATCAAACCATGAAATATTGTAAAACAAGAAGTTAAAAAGATAACAAAACTGAGTTTGTGTCATTTGGATGTATAGATTTCATTTTATTCAAGTTTTAATCAAGACAACTCAAGTTGAAAATCTACCTATTTTTGAAAAGAAAAACACCCGAGCGCCGGCAGCGCTCGGGACTTCTGTTTCTAGCGCCAGTAGCGCTGGACTCGGTTCCGAACGTCGGTGGCGCTGGGCCGATTTTTTGATTTTTGCCGGGTCGGGTCGGGTCGAAAAATGAAAAAATATTTTAAAATTTACTTTATTATTTTTAGATCCAATAAATGTAGTTTAAAAATTATAAGTAGTTAATTTAATATGTAAATGAGAATAAATATTATTAAAGGATTAATAATATTAAGAAATTAATAAAATATTATTAAATGAATAATAATATTAGAAAATTAATAAAATATTATTAAATAATTAATAATATTAGTAATTGAATAAAATATTATTAAATGATTAATAATAATAATAAAAATATTATTAAATGATTAATAATATTAAGAATTTAATAATGGTCCATACTGACGCCAAACAACATCGTCTTGCCTTTGCCTCCTTAGCGCCTTGCGCGGCCAACCCCGTTGTAATTAATTACGATTTTGTCATTAAGGATTATTTCTTTTTTTTTTCCCCTAATAATAATAATAATAATAAAATTTAATAAAACACATAATAATACCTTAAATATTTAAAAACCCACAAATTATTTAGCATAAAAATATTTAATAAATAGGTATAAAATGTACTCATCAACTTGCACAATGAAAGCAACCAGAAAATACTTGACAGTTTGGGTCGCTAGGGATACCTCTGATGTGAAAGTAAATACACGTTTTAAGATATATATATATATATATATAATGGAGGTGCTTGCATTCAGTAGGCAAGAATGTTATTCTCTGGACATCTATTGTCCACCTTCCCTTTTATATCAACGCCTTTTCCCCCTCATTCCATTGGGTAGTATAACGAATTTTTTTGGAGAAAGTAATTGCCATCTCAATTATTGTCGGAAGTAAATGCCAATTCGTAATTGATATGGTACTTGCTATATCATTCAACACTCGAAATAATAAGACAGCGGACCAAGACTGTTGGACTTAAAAGTCCTCAAGTGCGCACTAGGTCTATTGGGCTTGGGCTTGTGGGGATAAGGCTTAATACGGACAACCTATTTACGTTAGTAAATACGTAGCCCAACAATAAAATAATAAAATTGTCGTCGATAAAAATTCTTAAAAAATATTTTATTTGTTTCATAAAAATAATTACTTGAAAATTGTAAATATATTTTTTCTCGTATGTAGTCTTAACAATAACGAATTGTTTGTGCCATTTTATAGTGTTATCACTAAAAGTGCTTGTAAAATAAAATAAAAATTACAAAAAAGATTTTTTTTTATGGATTAGAGAATTTTTATTATTAATAAGAAAATATGATCGATAAATATATGTTGATAATAAATATGGACATTATCTGGATATACGTGATAAGAAAAAATAAAGAAAGAACCACCAATTATTATTATATTTTACTGCTTAAATTATTTATATTAATTGTGATTAAATTTGTACGTGCTTCTTTTTGGACACGAAAAGATGTTAAATGAGAGACGAGAGACAGCATATATGGCCCACTGTTTAGGTTAGTATGGCAGTATTCTATTCCCTATGTTTTGTTTAGTTGTTGTTGAGGAGTATAGTAATTTGCGCAAGTAATAGAGAAAGAAAGCTACCTCCTGCTAGTGCTCTTGTTCCCCTTCCTTCTGTTCACGCTACGCCTCTCAGCTCCGTACAAGTAAGGAATCAAGTTCTCTCTATGCTCGATTACTCTCAGTCATACTCCAATCACATTACACTGACAGCTATTTTCTTCCATGTCAAGTCCTCTCGATTATTCTAAATTCTATTACTACTATAATTAATCCCCTGCTTTGTTCTTTTCCCTCTTGTCTTTTCAAAACTAATTACTCTTTCTTTCCTTTCCTAATACTGCCGATTATCTTCTGCTCGTTCTACATATTAACTCTTTGCATCCTCTCTCTCTCTCTCTCCAGGAACGCCTGGTGGTAAGTATATTCTATATTTTTTGTCAAAGATGATATTATTTCGTGACCTACTTCGCCTTTGCCTTGTTTCGCAGTTGGGTTTTTAATTTTTACAAGTAATTAACAAAATCTGGGGTGATTAATGACCAGGGTGCGTCAATTGACCTTTTCTTAGTGTTTGATGGGTGAATTGACTTACTTTACACTGTTTACTGCAGTTTGGGTTGTGAGATTATAACCTCCATCAGAGCAGTATGACGGAATTTAATTTCCCATTTGGTTTTATTACTACATCCGGTTATGGCAGTCCCAGTAAAGAGTTGGGTTGGCTTTTGTCTGTCTTTTCCGGCATTGTCATGTGCAAAATTGTAAGTATATTACACATGCTATATGTGCAAAACTGCAAGTATGGAGGTTTCATTTTCTACTTATTAATTATGACAAGCTACTCCCTCAGTCAGGACTGAGATTCCTACTTTTTTTGTTGATTTTTTTCTGGATATTATTAGACATTGGCATCCTAGTAAGTATGGTGAAAATGTGCAATCAAAGATCATAGATTTGAGGTCATGTAATCTATCATAATCGTCAATGTTTTACATTGGATTTCAAACTACCAAATGGGGAAAGCTGTAAATGCAAAAACATGTAAAGTGGTTATGCAAGTAGATATTTAATTTATCTTTTATAATTTTTTGTTTTCTGTACTCTTGATTCAATTTGCTATTTAGAACTCCCTTTGCTTTCAAGGTATACCCATCTAAATCTAAGACTGCAGGTTGGCATGTATTTTGTTATACCCCTTTATGTTTTCTTATATTTCTACCCTGACAGTGATGCCAAAATATATATGAGCATTTCGTATAGATGTTATTCATAAGTCTGTTTAGTCAATATGATACCTTTAAAGAGGGTTCAATTTTGCTTTTGAAGGTTTATGAATCAACAGGGGTAATTAGCCTTTCGTTGTTCAAGGGATATACCAAACTAAACAATGCACAGAAACTTGAATGGAACAACAGGTAGTTGTTTTTCTCTATGTTAATAATAATACCTGTTTTTTAAATTATAGTTGTTCACAGTTGATGTTATTTGTTTCAACATCTTATATAACAGTGGCTTTTGCTGGCCAGGGGTTTTTCTACTTTCCATGCGTTCATTGTGGCAGTCGTTTCTGTTTATATCTTGCTTGTCTCAAATTTTTTTGACGAGGGTTCTCAGACTGAGTTAATTACATATAGGACGTCTACTTTGTCCAATACTATACTGGGGGTACGCTGTTTCTGCAAACATCATTGTGAAGTTCCTTTGTCATTTATTAATTGATTTTTCCGGTTTTCATTCAACAATAAGTTTCTCAATTGATGCTTGATCAAGTTATATCATGATTTCAGGCTTTGCAAATACTACAGGAGTTGCAGATTCTATAAATATAACTAATGTTGTATCAATCACAGAATTAAGATAAATCTGAGAAATCTCTGATTACAGTGACACCTGCTTTTCTCCACTTTGTTGTCTTGTTATTAATGCATTGATTTTAGGCTTTTACTGATTGATATCATAGACATAGATACGAGTTTATGTCGTGGAAAAGTAACTCTTTTCTTCCTAATTCAAGAATTTTTAGTTGTATACTGGCAATCTTCCTGTTAGGGAGTTCTGTAAGAGTCTGTTCTTCGTGACATTGTTGGCTCCTTTTACACTGTTATTGTGGACCCACGAAGAAAGAGGAGCTATGTATCAATCACCATGGGAATGGTGAGGAACGCAGGAGATCAGACTTTAATATGAGCTATGTGAGAGCTTTAGTAGAATCCTTTTGGCTTAGTTGAGTAATATATTTCAAATTTTATGGTCTATCAAAGCTTGTTAAGTGTAAGAGAAGTATTAAATGTGTTACAAATTAAGAGAGTGATAGTTCTATAAATCCTAATGGCTTGGAGATCATAATCTTAGAAAATTTATGTAATTATATTTAATATTTGATTTATTTTTGAAGATGATATCTATTAGATGACATCTAGTATGTCAGTACATTCTAATTTTGTTTTTGTTTCTCTATGACTTTATGTAAAGTAATCTCTCTCTCTTTTTATGTTGATACAGATATCGCTTGGTTATTTTATGTCTGACTTGATAATGATTCTTTGGAACTTTCCAGCTTTAGGTGGTTTGGAGTATGTAAGTATAATGATACATTTTGGATAGGGTGATGCTGAACCGGATCAGTAAAATGTTTATTTCAACTTTTTTTTTTATCCATACCTCCACACTCGAGTCTAATCATTTTGAGTTTTTGTTCATTTCATTGTTTTGCATAGGTATTACATCACGGACTCTCTATATTTTCACTTTTTCAATCCCTTGTAAGTGGTCAAGCGCATTTTTACATACTAATGATTCTCTTTACTGAGGCCACAACTCCCTTTGTGAACCTAAGATGGTAAAGACAGCATCCAGAAATTTCTTTACTTTATTTTTTGTGGTTGAACTCTGGTTAACCTCTCTTCAAACATATGCAGGTACTTGGATGTCGCCGGTAAGAAGAAGTCTAACCTTTATACCTGCAATGGTGTTGCAATGTTCCTGGGGTGGTTGGTACAGTCTACAACCTTTGAACTCTCTCTCTCCCCCTCTCCACCCTCCCATCCCATCTCTTTACTCTGTTGGATTCCAATAAATCTGTATGGTAGGCTGCATATTTTGTATCATTAATTTACAAATGGACACTGGTTCTCATCTGCAATTGGAGAGCTGTACATCCTAAGGAATGAATCTTCCATTTCGGCTTTGATTATATTTAATTTCTGCTACAATTAAATTAGGTTTAGATAATGCTAATTTAATTCCTCTAGATGTTTAAGTTTGAGAATAAAAAATTTATTTCTTGGAGCAGAAAATAGACATCTACCACTCAATCAATTGGTTATGCAGAATACTAAATAAGTGTGCATGGTTTACAGAACTCTCACAATTTTGTAGCTTTGTCGCTTCACAACATTAGGTTGAACAAGTAATACTTTAATATTTGCGATGTTCCTATTTGATTTATTTTTTTAACTGTTTTTCTTTATAAAAAATTTCTAACTATTAACTATTTGCATGACTGGAAGCTAACCTGAAGACATCTGATGCCTTCAGGTTGCGAGGATTCTTCTGTTCGTCTTCTTTTTCTACCACATGTTTATCCATTTTGATCAGGTGAGTGGACTGACCCTGGGTAGTTATGAATTTTAGGCCTTAAGAATATAGCCTACGTTTTTAAATATTTGCAAGTTGTTTTTTTTTAAATGCTAAAATCATCTGGCAATATTTATTTTCGATACTTTTAGACATCAATTGGGTTAATTTCTAGCTTTATCCTGGTTTGTATTTCAATGAATAGTCAACATAATCATATAGAGAGCCTTCACAATTGTTGTGCACTGTGCAAGCATGTTGATCTATCATTGTGTGCTACTGAGATTGTTCTGATCTTAGGAAATTCTCTAACTTCAATTACATTTGGGTAGCTGGGGAATTAAAAAAAATACAAACGTTAAATCTTACATTTGTTTTTGTTTGAAATTATGTGTAATCCATGTTTGATTATCTTTTTACGTCTTTCTCTCTGCCAACTAAACAACAAAGGATAATGGAAGTCAGTTATGGGCTGAAGTGCATGAACAAGAGGGGTTCAAAACATGCAAGGAGTAAATTTATTTGGTTTTTGGTCTTCCCTTCAAGTCACCATTTAGAGTAGTGTTTCAGAAGCGCAACAGAACTAGGAAGTTTCAATTTCAATAAAGAGGTTAAGTTGTAATCAAATATAAAGAAAACTGCAAGCTGGATGTTATTGTTAGAAATTCTGGGGTATCTAAAATAATGGCATGTGTAAAATGCTGGGATCCTCCCTCCACCCTCTCTCCCTCTCTCCCTCTGGTGGGTATGTATTATATTTTGATATTTAATGTATATGTCTTAATAAAAGAGGTAATTTGTTTACGTAATTTTTTCAGGTTAAGGAAGTCTACCCCTTGGGCTTCTACAGCTTGCTTGTAATACCTCCTGTGTTGATGATGATGAATGTGTTTTGGTTCTGGAAAATCACCAAAGGATTGATAAAAACGCTCTCCAAGGCAAGACACAGTGCATAATCGTCTTATCTGCCTTATATGATGCCTGTGCGGATGAAACCGTTTAGCTACATTCTGCACAACTGTAAATTTTAGCTTGGTCTCTTCTAAATATCGAAAGACTAGTTTATTCTTGTGAGTTCGATAGGAAAGGTTAATGATTGGAATGCATAAATATTATTCATGGAGACATTCTGATCTTAAATATTGGTGCTGTGCAAACGTCAGTGTTTCTGCAAGGTTGGAAGTTTTGGACTCCTTTTTTGGTTGTAATTTTGGTGTTGATGTGCACATTTGTTTAAGGCTTTTTGCCTAAATAATGTTATATCGCACCTGTGGACTTATTTTGAGGTCAACATATAAATTAAAGAAACTCAAGAGGAGAGAGAGAGAGAGAGAGAGAGAGAGAGAGAGAAGAGGTCGCCGTGTGTATGATGTATACACTAGAAGTAGACAACTAAGAGAAAGCGACAAATAATTATCAAGATTATCAATAATTTTAGATATACTCCCTCCCACCCTTTTTATTTGTCTCTTTTAAATAAGATTTTTTGTTCTTTTTTATTTGTCAAAGTGTATATTATAAGAAAGTAATAAATATTTAATTTTTTGCATTATTCTCTTTCTCTCGTCTTTTTAATAAATTTTAAAAAAAATGATATTAAAATTTTTTATATTTAATTTAGTCAATTAAATAAAATATATTTATTATATTTTTTAATTTATATGCGTAGTTTTAAAATATCAATTAAAAAAAGACGAATGGAGTGCATTTGATCGGCCATGTTAAAATTTTATTCTTATTTCTGTATTCTTGGACGTTCACTCTTGTCACGTCCTTTCTTTTTCTTCTACCCTCCTACGTTTTCTATCGCTATTTAGCTAAACATCGAGATTGAGATAATGTTTGTAAAAGCATTAACTTCTAGCATATAATCTAAGAATTGATATTTTTACATAATCTTTACTAGTATGATTATAAAGTAAAATTTATTTTTATATAAGAAAAAATTATATAAAAATGAATATTTTTATACTTACTCATTAATTTTATTCACAAAATTTATTCGTAATAAAATAAATAAAGGAGTATAATTTTATTATATTCATCTTAATAATTAATTTTTTATTATTATTTTTGCGAATAAACATACCAAATAAAATTTATAAATAAATCTAAAATTTTTCTATAAAAATATCAAATATATATATATATATATATAAATATTACTTCTCTATAATTTTGGAACATTACAATTCCTATCTTGTGGTATAGTATAAGGAAGGAAACACAACATACATATGGTAAGGTCAGTAATTACTTAAAGTAAAAACAGTACTCGATAATTTTAAATTATAATTTGATTATTAATTTTTTAAAAGTTAATTTTATATATTTTAAAATTTAAAATTAATATAATTCTTTTAAAATTTTAAAATAATAAATTTTATAATTAGTAGTATATTTTAAATAATTTATAATTTTATTGATATAAATTAAATAAATTTATCTTAATTTTAAATTTTAAATTAATTTAAAAAAAATTAATATTAATCATTATTATAATTTAAAAGAAAAAAAGTAGTTAATAACCAAAAAAGTCCAGAGTGAGGAGACACACAGTAGAGTAGGCCTGCCGACAGAAGACGGACCATATTGGATCAGAGCAAGCTTGTCCGTGGGATCCTCAAATCCACACAAACAAACAGAATTACACCGTTTAAACGCTATAACGGACCTCCTGGTCTTAACCCATACTCCGTTCTTCTCGCCCGCCCTCTACCATTATTATAATAATTATTATTATATCTATGAACACATTCATAGCTCATATATACGCGCGCATTATTCTCTTGTCATCGTTTTGTTAACCTGATCCAATTCATTCACTTCATTATTATTATTATCAATTTATTATGTATGGCTAAATAGATAGCAGCAGGAGGAGGGGCAATATTATTCATATAGAAGAGTGATAAAGAAAAAGTTGAGTTTTTGGGTAGTGGAAGGAAGAAATTAAGATGTGGAGGTCGTCCTGTAATTTGTTGAGACAGAGTGTCACATCGGCCGTTAGATTTAATAATCCTAGGTATTGTTCTTGTTTCGCCACTGAAAATACCAGTTTGCTGTCCTCGTTTTCGACTTCTGCTACTGCAGCCGCCGCCGCCGGCAAAGAAGGGGAAGGGGAAAATGACGGCGGTACTACCATATCGTTCTCGGAGGCGAAGAAGCTGATGAGATTGGTGAATGTGGAGGCCTTGAAGATGAAATTGGGGACCGAGGGGAAAGAGGTGATTGGGTATAAGGAGCTTCTAGAAGCCTGTGAGACCATCGGTGTTGCTAAATCTGTTGACGAGGCCGCCGCCTTTGCTCGTGTTCTTGATGAGGCAGGTGTTATTCTTGTCTTTAGAGATCAAGTTTACCTTCATCCTGACAAGGTCCCCACCCTCTCTCTCTCTCTCTCTCTCTCTCTCTCTCTCTCTCTCTCTCTATATATATATATATATATATATATATATATATATATATATATGGATGTAATCTTATCTCCTTTTCATGTTATTATTGAAAATTTCTGTTTGATTATGGTATTGTGTTATGTTTAGGAGGGTCTCTAGATTTTTGGGGGGTAAGTTTTTTTTATTAGTGTTGGGGTTTTCTTTTGGGTGGAGGAATTAATTTGTTAATTTCTCTCAGATTCCTTTGTGAATTTACTTTCTTTAACCTTTTGGTTCTCCACGTATAATTTATGAATCTCTTCTTAATGTTATTCATGGTAGCACTTTCTAAAGGAGTAAAGATTGATGCTTTGTTCCTCATAAATACGTATCCTTTAGAAGCTTTGTTGCACTGTTTAGGATAAAGGATTTTGTTTTTTTCAACCGTTCTAGGATTTGATGGCAGATAGTTGAAAATTGAAATACTTAAATTTGTCTGGTAATGAATTATTGTACAACTCAATTTGTTGAAAGTGTAAATGTAGCGAGTCACATTTTAAAATATCGTAGTATTTATTTTAATTTTTACTTCAATGGATCTCAGGCTCATGTTCTTTATTATTATTATTATTTTCCTGCTTTGAAGTTTTTCAATTCCTACCACTTCTAACGTACTACACATTATTATTAGTCAAATCGCCATTCATGACTTAGTTATTTAAGTTCAAATTTCATACCGGAGAAATTTTGGGTCAAAAACCTTTGTTTCGTTGCCTCCTAATTCCTTATTATGTTGCCTTTAGTGTCGGTGAAGATTTGTATTTGCTGAAACAGGTTTGCTTTCTGCTGTTTGGTTGTTAGTTTTTTCAATAATATATTTGAAAAGTTCCATTTATTTTGGATTTAAATTAGTTAGGGCACTGAACTGGAATTGCAATTCACTAGTGTAATTGCCTGCTTGTTGTTTGAACAATCACTGCTGAAATTATGAAACACACATACGAAGAGAACAATAAGAACTCCCCAAAGGAGACCCACTCCCAAAATGCATCAAATGGTCTCGCTATATAAAGTATCTCAAACGTGGTCTCCCTCGTTAATACTCTGTGTATGTATTTGTTTGCCTGAAGTGTGGAGTTCTGCTTATCCAAAGTAAAGAATAAGGTACAGAGTTCTGAATCTTAGAGTTGTCATCTTCACTGTTGATGGTTGTATGTTTATTTTTGTTTCCCACAGCTCTTGTTGTTGTAGATGTGCATTCCATGAGAGTGTCTGTCTCTTGTTCTTATTTCTGTTGTCTGGATGATCCTAATGCTGAATCCTATCAAGATTTGTGCTACAATGCCACCTGCGTGTGTGGTGAAAAATTGAAGAGAACAACAAAATCAAGAAGAATGATTTGAAGTGCTCTTTTATCTGCATTTTAGAATTGTGGACTCAAAGAAGGATGCAGAAAAAGAACAAATGGGGTGATGTTAGCTATATTATATAATCATTAAGGGTTAGTAGTGTAATAAGAAAATATAATCTTTAAGGTCTGATATTTTTTCCAAGTTGTAACATGCTTAGCCTAAGTTTTTCTTAAAAAAAGTTCAAACTAACGCAATTTCATGTGTGGTTTGTGATACGCGATGTATTTTCTTTAAACCAGGTGGCTTATTTTCTGGTATGAAGACTGGTTATACCTGTGTACTGGGATGTGAAACCCAATTTTCATGATCAAAGTGAAAAGGCTGATTTGCTATTTCCCACCCTCTTCATTGATGTAGTACTTGTCTGTGTATAGTCGTTTTAGGTTGATTGGCATAGCTTATATTAAATCTGGTTTTTGCTGCTTCTTAGTTGCTTGCTCTTCCCCAATTGTGACTCTTCTTGTTGTGGGCTTGGGCTGAATGAGATATGAATTGGCACCAGACTGAGACATGTTAAAGTTGTTTTTGAAACCCATTTCAGTTACTACTGTATCAAATCCTTATTTGAATTTCTTTTTTAAGTTTGTCAGTTGTAGAGAGTTTGATAATTGGGGGTTAACATCATTTTGTGTATGTCCAGGTGGTGGATTTGGTTAGAAGGGCAGTGCCCCTTTCTCTAACAGCCGAAGATGACCCTAGAAGGGATGAGCTGAAGAAGCTGCAGGAGAGAAAGGAAGAACTTGACACACTTGCTCATAAGCAGGTAAGGCGCATCCTCTGGTCAGGGCTGGGGATGGCTATGGTACAAGTTGGGCTCTTCTTTCGTCTCACATTCTGGGAATTCTCATGGGATGTAATGGAGCCAATTGCATTTTTCGCCACCACAACTGGCCTAGTGATAGGTTATGCCTACTTCCTGTTCACTTCAAGAGACCCGACTTACCAAGATTTGATGAAGAGGCTGTTTCTCTCAAGGCAGAGGAAGCTGATCAAGAAGCATGGTTTTGATGTTGGTAGGTTCATGGAGTTGCAAAAGCAATGCAAATCACCCCTAGATGCACATCCGTCAGCCAAACATCAGATAATAGGCGGGGTGGAATTGGAAACTAAGGATCTTTTATTACACAGGCATTAACAACACTCTTTTTGGTATTTTTATAATTTCCTTGGAACTTATCTTACTAATCACCACCCAGCCCGCCTATTTTCTTTTCTTTGAAGCAGGGTTTATGTCTTTGAACTTTCTAATGGCTTCCTGGGAGGGGGAATTCACTTGTGATTCCAATTCCTGGCTTGTACGTCTAAAAAAACTGTACCCATATACTGGTTTCAAGGAAAGGATTCAGATATATTTGCCACTAGGCGTAATTGTTAGTGCGCCTTATGTGCGAAAAATAGTTGTTAAGAACGATCAGACACTAAATTTGTTGTCCGGTTGTTGAAGGAAGGAAGGTTGGTGCCGGCAGTTTTGTATCTATTCTCTGAACTCTTCGTATCTGTTGGTGTAAATGGTTTCTGTTTGACTAAATCACCTGGACTCTGGAGAGAAGAAACATCTCGGCAGTTGCTCGGACAATCCATGACCTGAAAAGAAGAGTGGCCAAAGAATTCTTAGATTGCCTTTCTTTCGTTATTTGAAGATTCTGTAAAATCCTTGAGAATCTTTTAAAGTATGAGAATGCATAAGCAAACTTACATACCAGTTTATATTGGAAAATAGTGATGGTGTGGCTAAAGCAAATACTAAAAGAATTCCGACGCAGCAAACTTTTGGGTGGTTGACTACTGAGTTTGCTTACTTAAATAAATCCAAATAATATATATATATATATATATATATAGTCCCCTTCTCTAGCGAACCTTAAAAAGCGAACTAAAGACGAACCGTCGTTTTTGAAAATTTTCCTATATATATATATATATATGACGGATTTAAAATATTTTTCTTAAATAATATATTTTTATTAAAACGTGTATTTTTTTACTAAAATGTCATCAAAGAGTTTTCAAAACAACGTTGTTTTAATAAAAATATATTATTTAAGAAAGTATTTTATTTAAAAAATATATTTTTACAACATTGCAAAAAAGTTAAGCTGCAAGTTAAAGACCAAAATCACCATCGAATCCGTAAATTTTCAAAACTGTGAATATTTGAAAATGAATCGTGCAACACTTTCTAATGTCTTTTTATTTATATTATAGTAAATACTAATGATTAACCAGGGGATATATTCCACTTTATACATTGGTTGATTATTCCCTATTGATTTCCCTCACAAAAATCACAAAATATATTTCTTCTCATTTAGTAGTTATCAAATACTCTTTCCATTCTAGAATTTAAGATATGAATTTTTTTTATAAAAAAAATACAAACAATTTTTTGTTTTATAAAATTATAAAGTGACAAAAAAAAAATTAACATGCTGTCACTTTTATTTTTAGTTTATTAAGCATTGTCATGCTTCTTCTATTAAAAATAAATGTAATAAAAATAAATTATAGACTCATACTAAAGACCGAAGACGAAGACCAAAAAGCCAAAGTCAAGTTTTGTCTTATTTTATATTTACAAGCTCATTAATCCTGTGTGAAATAGGAGCGGCATAAACTACAAATATATTATATTAATTATTAAGATAATAATTAAATATAGGATAAATAATTAATTAGAAGATAAGCTAGTTGTAGTTAGTGGTGTACAAATGGTATGCGGCCTACGACCCGTCCTTAATCCGACTTGGTCAAAGTTCGGTTCAACCCGACTTGGAGGCAACGATAATGCCACATTTTTTTTATTCAGATCCAGTCTAACCCAACCTACTAACAAGCTCGACCTGGTTCACCCAAAATTCGATTCCGCCTGTCAATTTTCTTTCTTTACTACTTCAATTCTTCCACTACAAATAAAAACTTCATCTTTGTAATAACTCATTCAATAAACCAAAAAAAAATTAGTGTCTTTTAATATGTTCATTCATGCATGTTTGTTTATATACAAATAAAGAAATTCATGAAAATACATTGGGTAGTGTAATATATAAAGATTTTTCTTACCTAGCTAACAACCTACACTTTTTGCAGACTTTTAATTGCATCTTCATTTTAATAAATACTTATCGTAAAAATTAGAAAGTCATTTGTAAAATAATAACAATAATAATTATTTTTATATTAATGATAGTATAAAATAATACAATATCTTTAAAATTATACAGTATTTTTATTCATTATTGTAATATATTACTTTTAATTAATACATAAATTAAGTTTAAAATTTTAATTGGTATTTTTATAATATTTAAAATTACTAAAAAAAATTAAATAGACCGGATCATACTGGCTTAACCTGACCCAAGGTCTGGCTTGTAGGTCTTAGTAGACCCCCTTTTCAAGCGTCAAGCCCCCGGCTTGGCCTAACCTGTGACGCCCCCAAATCTGGGCCCACACAGCCCACACAGCCCAAACTTGAGTCGTCAAAAGACTACAACAAAATTATTACAACAAAGCACAACGTACAACAATACAGTGTATAATAATACACAACTAAGTCTTCACTATTATTGTCACACTATTTTACAAAACGTGAAGACTATGATAACTATTCCTCGGACCCTCACTCCATTCCCCGGCTAGACCCTGTTATGTTTTCATCTCCTGTTGAAAAACAATGGAACAAAAGAAAGGGTGAGCTCAAATAGCCCAGTAAAGAATATCATGACTAAGATAATGACGAATAAATTATCATTAGTCTTCAACAGCTGAGTTCTTGATAGAATACAATAGACTACAAGGTTTATATCAAAAACTGCAGTTAAATTCTTAAACAACGTTCAGATCAATAATAGCAGCGGAATGAGTAATCTATTAGAAGAATAATGCAGACTATAATGTCCACTCGGTTCTCTTTTTAGGAAAAACATCATCAACTTTTATCATCTGAAATATCATTAGTCAAGATAATACAAATTCACAGTTCCTGATCATAATCATGCAGATCAACAGTTCATCTTTGCACTACGGGCCAAAGACATTCAATATAACACCAACGGTCATGATTATACCAGATTCAGCCTTTGGTCATAATCATACCAAACAACAGTTCATCTTTGCACTACGGGCCAAAGAGAACATTCACCACGTGCCATAAAAGACACCGAACAGATGTATCGCCTTTAACCTATTATATCGCCTTTAACCTATCATCTGTTCAACAAATATATCACATCTGTGCCCCCGGCCACAGATATTCACAACAGCTTGATTTTTGGATGATTAGAATGATATAAATGATGAACAGAATAAATAGGATAACAATAAGTATCAGAAGTTTACTTTGTACAGATTCAAATAATGTCCAAATTGTCAACATGATGTGGAGTGAAATTCAAGATCCACAGTTCAGAATAACGGTTACAATTCAATAGAAAGGTTCACGTAAATAGGAAGGTTCAGTTGAAATAATGAAGTTCAACTATTATGGAACATATAATATTTTCAGGAATTATAGAAGCAATAGTTCCATAATAAATTTCGATTTAGGAGTATGAAAGAAAATAATATCCCTTACCGTAGCAGGTTTGATTAACAAAAGGTGAAGGAAATTAATACAAGGGTTATTCACCAACAGGCGGCAATCCGCTCCGTAAGGTTATTCCCACAATTTAATAGAATTTGAGTACAAAGAGTTATTCACCAAACAGGCGGCAATCCGCTCCGTAAGGTTATTCTCAGAGATTAATAATGAATGA
Organism: Hedera helix; assembly: GCA_947179155.2. NCBI lineage: Eukaryota > Viridiplantae > Streptophyta > Magnoliopsida > Apiales > Araliaceae > Hedera > Hedera helix. The sequence continues at coordinate 39,776,085 of OX359285.1, forward strand.
ATACGAAAGGTTATTCACCAACAGGCGGCAATCCGCTCCGTAAGGTTATTCCCACAATTTAATAGAATTTGAGTACAAAGAGTTATTCACCAAACAGGCGGCAATCCGCTCCGTAAGGTTATTCTCAGAGATTAATAATGAATGAATACGAAAGGTTATTCACCAACAGGCGGCAATCCGCTCCGTAAGGTTATTCCCACAATTTAATAGAATTTGAGTACAAAGAGTTATTCACCAAACAGGCGGCAATCCGCTCCGTAAGGTTATTCTCAGAGATTAATAATGAATGAATACGAAAGGTTATTCACCAACAGGCGGCAATCCGCTCCGTAAGGTTATTCCCACAATTTAATACATGGAAATAAAAGGCACGTCTTATGAGTAAGGAAGAAACAATATTATTATCGAGAATCAAATAATGATAATCCCTTACCATAGTATGTTTGAATAATGGAAGATGAAAAAGATGGTATCCCTTACCGTAACACGTGACTGGATATTGATTTAAATGAGGTTGATTAACTTGAACAGTACACGTATACTTATAGATCTTCACAAATACTCAAGATGACTTAAGCACACTTAGAGAGAACTTTCACAAGAAGTATTTAGAGAGAGAAAGAAAGAACAAGTAAGAAAGTTTATGAAAAATCCTTAAGTTAAGGCTTCTATTTATAGCCAAAAATCTTATCATTCATTTAATCTAAACCATTCATTTAAAGATCATCTTTTAATCTACACCATCCATTTCAAATATTATATTATCTTTAATCTACACCATTCATTTCATATCACCTAATAATCACCTAACTTTATATTATAAACAAATCAATTTAATTATTCAACAATAATTCACACTTTAATCTACACCATTCATTTCATATCACCTAATAATCACCTAACTTTATATTATAAACAAATCAATTCAATTATTCAACAATAATTCACACTTTAATCTACACCATTCATTTCATATCACCTAATAATCACCTAACTTTATATTATAAACAAATAACTTTATCAATTCAATTATTATGATTAATTGTTATAAATACAGTATAGTTAGCTCTTAGATATCAAGTCAATAAATTAATGAAATACAACTGTTTAAATAACATCATAATAGAGATAACAATAATGTAAAATAAAGCATACGTTACTGTGTAATGACAATTATTGATTCAATAATATGAATTACTGTGCATATGTTACTGTGACAATTATTAGGTTCAATAATTTTAAAAACAGTGCAACAACAATTATTGACTCAATGATATAAAATACAGTGTAATGACAATTATTAAATCAATAATGCAAAATACTGTGTAACAACAATTATTGAATTGATAATATAAAATATTATGCAGTGACAATTATCGATGAAATGATGCGTAACAGTTACGGTGTCAATTATCAGACCAATAATATGAGACACTATGCAATACCGTGTGTTACTGTAGAGTACCGTGTGCTACAGAAAATACCATAAACTACCGTATGCTACTATTCTTTTATCACCGGTATTTTAACAGTTCCGTTGACTATTTTTATTTAAAAAGGTTACTTCTGTCGGTTTCTATATCCGACAAATATTCCGTTGTGGGGTCCACCAATAATTTATTATTTCGGCGCCGTCGTACGGCACGAATATTCCCCGACCAAACGAATATTCCCCGACAAAGCGAATATTGTCCGACAAAATAAAATTTGCACATAACATCCTTAACTTTTAACTTTATCGATTTAACCACTTACTGTTTAAAAAAAATATCTATATGAAGAAAAATTAAATTTTGTATTTCATAAAATTCGGGGTCTTACAACCTCCCCTCCTTATGAAATTTCGTCCCCGAAATTGACGTACCTGACATATCGAAGAGGTAAGGATACTTAGATTTCATCTCAGATTCTAGCTCCCAGGTCATTTCCTCAGTATCTTGGTTCCTCCATAAAACCTTAACTTGAGGTATAACCTTTGAGCGTAGGATCTGCTCCTTCTTATCCAGGATCTTAACAGGTACCTCCTCGTATGTTAAATCCTCTGCTATAACTTCTGGTTCTAACTCAATGACGTGGTTTGGGTCCTTCACATATTTACGTAACATAGATATGTGAAAAACGTTATGGATGCGAGACATACTTGGTGGTAGGGCTAGTCTGTAGGCTACGGTTCCTATTCGATCGAGGATTTCAAATGGGCCAATAAATCGAGGGTTGAGCTTTCCTCTCTTTCCGAATCTCGTAACCCCTTTCCATGGAGAAACACGTAAGAATACATGATCTCCGACGTTGAAACTTTCGTCTCTCCGATGAAGATCAGCATAACTCTTTTGTCGTTCTTGTGCGGTCTGTATTCGTTGTCGGATCATTTGGATCTTTTCGGTCGTCAAGCGTACCAACTCGGGTCCCAACAATTTTGCTTCTCCTACCTCATTCCAACATATTGGAGAGCGACACTTCCTTCCATACAAAGCCTCGAATGGAGCCATGCCTATGTTTGCTTGGTAACTGTTGTTGTAAGAAAATTCCACCAATGGCAAGTACTTATCCCAACTTCCTTTGAAGTCTAATACACAAAGTCTCAAAAGATCTTCGAGGGTCTGGATCGTCCTTTCCGATTGTCCGTCCGTTTGAGGATGGTATGCAGAACTAAAACGTAGTTCAGTGCCCATAGCTTTTTGTAGACTGATCCAAAAGCGTGAAGTGAATCTAGGATCTCGATCAGAAACTATGGAAACTGGAATGCCATGCAATCTCACGATCTCATTTATGTACATACCGGCAAGACGTTCAAGTGAAAAGTTTTCTCGTATAGGCAAGAAATGAGCAGATTTGGTCAATCTATCTACGATCACCCAAATTGCATCTAAGCCTTGAGAAACTTTTGGAAGACCCGTCACGAAGTCCATATTGATGTGTTCCCACTTCCATTCGGGAACTTCAAGTGATTGTAATGGACCTTTAGGAACTTGATGCTCTGCCTTGACACGTTGACAAGTTAGGCACCTTGAGATAAACTCCGCAATCTCTCTTTTCATATTGTTCCACCAAAATGTATGTCGAAGATCTCGATACATCTTGGTACCTCCTGGGTGGATTGTAAACGGCATGTTGTGTGCCTCCATCATGATTTTATGCTTTAATTCAGGATTGTTAGGAACACATAGTCGAGAGTTGACTCGAAGTATTCCTTTCTCGTCGATTCTTGCTTCGGGAATGACACCTTCTTGTACTTTCTTTATCATGTTTATCAGTTCTGGATCGGTAGCTTGAGCAGCTTTAATTTTATTGATTAAAGTTGGTTCTACTCGCACGTGAGCAATCTTCGAGTGGGTCCCTGGTGTCTTTAGCTCTATCTCCATCTTTTGCAAGTCGTTCAAAATACACTTTTGTGTTGTCAGCAGTGCACTTGTACTTGCATAAGATTTTCTGCTCAAAGCGTCAGCTACAACGTTCGCCTTTCCCGGGTGATACTGGATTGTGTGGTCATAATCCTTTAACAGCTCAAGCCAACGTCGTTGTCGCATGTTGAGTTCCTTCTGGGTGAAGAAATACTTGAGACTTTTATGATCCGTATAGATATCCACTTTTTCTCCGTACAAGTAGTGTCTCCAGATCTTCAACGCGAAAACGACTGCTGCCAACTCTAGATCATGAGTAGGATAATTTTTCTCATAATCTTTGAGTTGTCGAGAGGCGTAGGCTATAACCTTTCCATGTTGCATAAGGACACAGCCTAGACCTTTGCCAGAAGCATCGCTGTAGATAACAAATTCTCCTGATCCTGATGGTATGGTCAGAACAGGAGCTGAAACAAGTCTCCTCTTGAGTTCTTGAAAACTCTTCTCGCATTCCTCGCTCCATATGAATTTTGTGCTTTTCCGAGTAAGCTGCGTTAATGGAGTGGCGATTCGAGAATATCCTTCTACGAATCTCCGATAATAACCAGCTAGACCCAGAAAATTTCGGACTTCGGTTACTGTTTTGGGTTGTTCCCAATTTAGTACCGTTTCAATCTTCGCAGGATCGACTGATATTCCTTGACTAGAAATCACATGCCCAAGAAACGCGACCTCCTCAAGCCAGAACTCACATTTATTCAACTTGGCATATAATTTGTTTTCACGGAGCTTTTGTAGTATCAATCTCAGGTGTTGTTCATGATCCTCGCGACTCTTGGAGTATATGAGGATGTCATCAATAAAGACAACCACAAAATGATCCAAATGTTCCTTGAATATCCGGTTCATCATGTCCATGAAAGCTGCAGGAGCATTAGTTAGTCCAAAAGGCATGACTAAGAACTCATAATGCCCATAACGAGTTCTGAAAGCAGTCTTTGGAATGTCCTCAGCTTTAACCTTTAACTGATGATATCCAGAACGGAGATCAATCTTTGAGAAATGTTGAGCGCCTTGCAATTGATCAAACATGTCATCAATCCGAGGTAACGGGTACCTGTTCTTGATGGTGACATGGTTCAATTCTCGGTAGTCAATGCACAATCTCATACTCCCGTCTTTCTTCTTCACAAATAGGAGCACCCCAAGGTGATGCACTCGGACGAATGAAACCGGTATCCAACAATTCCTGTAGTTGGACTTTTAACTCTTGAAGTTCAATGGGAGCCATTCGGTATGGAGCTTTGGAAATGGGCTTGGTACCGGGTTCAAGATCAATATAAAAATCAATTTCACGGTTTGGGGGTAAGCCAGGAAGTTCTTCAGGAAAAACGTCAGGAAACTCATTAACAATGGGAATATCATTCAAGTTTGACGTATTTTTGTTCAAATCAGTGACATGAGCTAAAAAGGCTTGACATCCGTTTTTCAATAAACGAATGACTTTATGGCCAGAAATAACAGTTATAGATTTCAATGGTTTAGTTGCTTGAATTTGCATGACAGGTTGATTAGGAATATGAAAACTAATAATCTTATGAAAACAATCAATTTTAGCATGATGGGTAGTCAACCAATCAATTCCTAAAATCACATCAAATTCACGCATCTCCAAAGAAATAAGGTCAACAGATAATGTGAGGTTGTTGATTTGAACTAGGCAAGATTTATAGACAGTAGATGTAATGGTCATTTCTCCTAATGGGGTTTCAACTGATAAGTCAAAGTCCAAGTTTTCAGGAGTTAAGTTTAAACGCTGAGCACATGCAGGTGAGATAAAAGAATGGGTAGAGCCAGTATCTAACAAAGCGTAGACTTCACGAGAATTTATGAATAGCTTACCGGTTATCACCTCATTCGGTTTCTTGACTGTTATCGTCAAATCGAATCCCGAATACTTCATTCGGATCTTCACGTATTTCAACCATGGGAATACCACTGAATAATTTTCTAGCAAACTGTTTCTCGGGTTCATCAACTTCATCAGTAGTAAGGTACCAATGATTTCCATTAAAATAGTATTTTCGATAGACTGCAGTTTCCACGATAGTGACTAACTTAACCTGAATTCCTCTAAATTGTAACGCCCAAAAGTATAGAAACATCATTTTTAAATAATCTTGGAAATCATAGCTGGAACACCATAAATCCCAAAGACTAATATGAAAAGTCCATATATTCTGATCCTTTGTTATAGAGCATAACCAGGTGATATCACTCTCCCAATTAGTGAGTAAATTAAAGGCAATAATTTTCGCAAGTTCGTTACTTCCTTTAATTGCTTCTAAGAATGGATCTGGAACGACTGTAGCAGAGCTTTCACCTTCATCCTTACTGGATAGAACACGCATAATTTTTGCCTTAGGCAAATGATTCAACTCTGAGTTTGTAAGAAGATTATTCGTCGCATCTTGTTTTGCAGCTACATTTGTTTCGGTAATTTCATAGTTAACCTCCTGATTTCCAGATGCCATAATTAACTGAGGTCACAAAATAAATGTTAGTTCAAATAAACTGACTCATCTCTTCATGTTCCTACATTCAAATCGACTCATTAGATAATAAAATCTATTTTAGGTAGGACACACTAGTGACTGATTCTATTCGTCTCTCCCCTCCTAGTTCTACCCCAGATCTCCATTAAAGACCATATCCCTAAGCTCTGATGCCAACTGTGACGCCCCCAAATCTGGGCCCACACAGCCCAAACTTGAGTCGTCAAAAGACTACAACAAAATTATTACAACAAAGCACAACGTACAACAATACAGTGTATAATAATACACAACTAAGTCTTCACTATTATTGTCACACTATTTTACAAAACGTGAAGACTATGATAACTATTCCTCGGACCCTCACTCCATTCCCCGGCTAGACCCTGTTATGTTTTCATCTCCTGTTGAAAAACAATGGAACAAAAGAAAGGGTGAGCTCAAATAGCCCAGTAAAGAATATCATGACTAAGATAATGACGAATAAATTATCATTAGTCTTCAACAGCTGAGTTCTTGATAGAATACAATAGACTACAAGGTTTATATCAAAAACTGCAGTTAAATTCTTAAACAACGTTCAGATCAATAATAGCAGCGGAATGAGTAATCTATTAGAAGAATAATGCAGACTATAATGTCCACTCGGTTCTCTTTTTAGAAAAAACATCATCAACTTTTATCATCTGAAATATCATTAGTCAAGATAATACAAATTCACAGTTCCTGATCATAATCATGCAGATCAACAGTTCATCTTTGCACTACGGGCCAAAGACATTCAATATAACACCAACGGTCATGATTATACCAGATTCAGCCTTTGGTCATAATCATACCAAACAACAGTTCATCTTTGCACTACGGGCCAAAGAGAACATTCACCACGTGCCATAAAAGACACCGAACAGATGTATCGCCTTTAACCTATTATATCGCCTTTAACCTATCATCTGTTCAACAAATATATCACATCTGTGCCCCCGGCCACAGATATTCACAACAGCTTGATTTTTGGATGATTAGAATGATATAAATGATGAACAGAATAAATAGGATAACAATAAGTATCGGAAGTTTACTTTGTACAGATTCAAATAATGTCCAAATTGTCAACATGATGTGGAGTGAAATTCAAGATCCACAGTTCAGAATAACGGTTACAATTCAATAGAAAGGTTCACGTAAATAGGAAGGTTCAGTTGAAATAATGAAGTTCAACTATTATGGAACATATAATATTTTCAGGAATTATAGAAGCAATAGTTCCATAATAAATTTCGATTTAGGAGTATGAAAGAAAATAATATCCCTTACCGTAGCAGGTTTGATTAACAAAAGGTGAAGGAAATTAATACAAGGGTTATTCACCAACAGGCGGCAATCCGCTCCGTAAGGTTATTCCCACAATTTAATAGAATTTGAGTACAAAGAGTTATTCACCAAACAGGCGGCAATCCGCTCCGTAAGGTTATTCTCAGAGATTAATAATGAATGAATACGAAAGGTTATTCACCAACAGGCGGCAATCCGCTCCGTAAGGTTATTCCCACAATTTAATAGAATTTGAGTACAAAGAGTTATTCACCAAACAGGCGGCAATCCGCTCCGTAAGGTTATTCTCAGAGATTAATAATGAATGAATACGAAAGGTTATTCACCAACAGGCGGCAATCCGCTCCGTAAGGTTATTCCCACAATTTAATAGAATTTGAGTACAAAGAGTTATTCACCAAACAGGCGGCAATCCGCTCCGTAAGGTTATTCTCAGAGATTAATAATGAATGAATACGAAAGGTTATTCACCAACAGGCGGCAATCCGCTCCGTAAGGTTATTCCCACAATTTAATAGAATTTGAGTACAAAGAGTTATTCACCAAACAGGCGGCAATCCGCTCCGTAAGGTTATTCTCAGAGATTAATAATGAATGAATACGAAAGGTTATTCACCAACAGGCGGCAATCCGCTCCGTAAGGTTATTCCCACAATTTAATACATGGAAATAAAAGGCACGTCTTATGAGTAAGGAAGAAACAATATTATTATCGAGAATCAAATAATGATAATCCCTTACCATAGTATGTTTGAATAATGGAAGATGAAAAAGATGGTATCCCTTACCGTAACACGTGACTGGATATTGATTTAAATGAGGTTGATTAACTTGAACAGTACACGTATACTTATAGATCTTCACAAATACTCAAGATGACTTAAGCACACTTAGAGAGAACTTTCACAAGAAGTATTTAGAGAGAGAAAGAAAGAACAAGTAAGAAAGTTTATGAAAAATCCTTAAGTTAAGGCTTCTATTTATAGCCAAAAATCTTATCATTCATTTAATCTAAACCATTCATTTAAAGATCATCTTTTAATCTACACCATCCATTTCAAATATTATATTATCTTTAATCTACACCATTCATTTCATATCACCTAATAATCACCTAACTTTATATTATAAACAAATCAATTTAATTATTCAACAATAATTCACACTTTAATCTACACCATTCATTTCATATCACCTAATAATCACCTAACTTTATATTATAAACAAATCAATTCAATTATTCAACAATAATTCACACTTTAATCTACACCATTCATTTCATATCACCTAATAATCACCTAACTTTATATTATAAACAAATAACTTTATCAATTCAATTATTATGATTAATTGTTATAAATACAGTATAGTTAGCTCTTAGATATCAAGTCAATAAATTAATGAAATACAACTGTTTAAATAACATCATAATAGAGATAACAATAATGTAAAATAAAGCATACGTTACTGTGTAATGACAATTATTGATTCAATAATATGAATTACTGTGCATATGTTACTGTGACAATTATTAGGTTCAATAATTTTAAAAACAGTGCAACAACAATTATTGACTCAATGATATAAAATACAGTGTAATGACAATTATTAAATCAATAATGCAAAATACTGTGTAACAACAATTATTGAATTGATAATATAAAATATTATGCAGTGACAATTATCGATGAAATGATGCGTAACAGTTACGGTGTCAATTATCAGACCAATAATATGAGACACTATGCAATACCGTGTGTTACTGTAGAGTACCGTGTGCTACAGAAAATACCATAAACTACCGTATGCTACTATTCTTTTATCACCGGTATTTTAACAGTTCCGTTGACTATTTTTATTTAAAAAGGTTACTTCTGTCGTTTTCTATATCCGACAAATATTCCGTTGTGGGGTCCACCAATAATTTATTATTTCGGCGCCGTCGTACGGCACGAATATTCCCCGACCAAACGAATATTCCCCGACAAAGCGAATATTGTCCGACAAAATAAAATTTGCACATAACATCCTTAACTTTTAACTTTATCGATTTAACCACTTACTGTTTAAAAAAAATATCTATATGAAGAAAAATTAAATTTTGTATTTCATAAAATTCGGGGTCTTACATAACCTGCAGACCGAAAGTCAAAGACCTCGTTCGGCCTGATCAGACTGACCTGTTGTGCATGACTAGTTGTAGTTATTAAGTTATTAAATGTTTAGTTAATTGTTGAAATATATACTGTAAGTTTTTTGATCAACTATTAAGCTAAAAATTAATTGAATAGAGTGTATATTTATTTAGTTATGAATATGAGAAAATAATTATTTTAATTTTATTTAAATTTGTAGTAGAATTCTAAACTAGTGTTTATATTGACACAATTTGTTTGAAATTTTAATTTAAATAGAACTATGAAACTCAAGTTTTAATAAACTTTAATTTATTTTATTCATGACAATTAGTTAATAATAAATCCATCACATATTTTCAACTAACTTTATAGTTATTATGTGTCAAAAAATTTATGAATATTATTCATGTAATATTTCAGATATTTCTAAGATTTTAGATAATATCTTAATTGATTTAATTAAAGGTTAAGATTTAAAACCTAGAATTGGAGAAGTAAAATGTGTAGAAAATGGGTAAATATTTTTTTAACATAATTTATTTGTTAGAAATTAAATGTGAAAATATTTTAATGATGCATGTAAAGAATTTATTAAGAAAATAAATTCATTTGAGAAATGAATGTGATTATATATATATATATATATATATATATATACCTAAAACGTACTTGTTAGCCAAATAAGAGGATGAGTAAGTTAGTACTCAATTAAGCTAATAAATTAATTAGTTTTAATATGAAGTAAGAAGGAAAGTCATGAAATATAATTAATTAGGTTAATTATATCAGTCATGAGTTGAAGTTATGGAAAAGCTAGAACGATTGCTTAAGGTGGCAATAATAAGAAATTAATTAATTAAGTAATTAACTTAATTAATAAGTTGTTATATGTGTTAACCCAATATGAGAATATTTGCATGAAGGTGGGTAATTAAATAATAAACTCAAATGTTATGTTAATTAATAGTCAAAGAAGTAATTAATATAAGTCCAATTAATTTATGTTGGCATTTATTATATTTAGTGGTGTGGAAGTCTAATGGTTTTAATTATCTAGCCCAAGTTATTAGAGATGTGTTAGTTGGGTTGGGTAGTCCAAACAATTTAAAGTAATGAGCCCAAATGAAATAAACTAGTAGTTCAAATATTGAGTCCAAACTTAAAAGTCAAATGTTAGTCAATGTGTTGGGAAAATAATTTTCAAGTATTGATTGAGTGTAGATAATTAACTAATGTATGGTTAATTGAGTAACCTAATGTAGTAGAATAATTTAAAACAAGTCTAATTAAATTATATTTTTAAATCCAAATGAGGTATTAATCTAGGTCAAATTAATTAACCTAGTAGTCCATGTAATTAATTAAACCTTGATCCATGTAATAATTAATCAAGCTCAATGCTTGTTTTAATTAAATGTAACATTGGGTATTTAATGTTAACCCAATGTAATAATTTAATTGAGCCACCAATTAATTGGATGAATGGGAAGCTGTCGCAAGCAACCAAAAATAAAATATTACTTTTAAAAAATATTAATGTAGTAGTGAAAGTAAGAGTCGAACCCACAGAGAGTGAATTGTTTTAATAAATCTAATGTTTTCAAAAATATCTAACTAAATGGGGGATTTGGAATTATTAATTGACTAATTAAAATTCAAACGAATAAAACTAAATAATAAATAATAAAGATGAGAAAAATTAATTAAAATAAACTTCAGTTCCTTAGTTCAGTATCCCCTTCTTTTAATCAACAAAATTAATCAAGTTATTATTATCTTTTCCTTCAATTGAAATTAATAATCCTAGATAACCGACAATCGCCAAGCTACCCGAAATCCTCCTTAAATTATAAATCTAATGCAGCAATCGCTCACAAAAGACCCTAACTATCATACAACCTAGAACTATCAGTCTAGATTTAATATAACAGTTGCATTAAAAATTAGAGAATTAGATTATTCCAAGCAACAATCTCAACATCGCGGACCATTTAACTTGCCATCTTGATAATCATAATAATATTCAAAAGTTTGACCACAATTAAATATTATTAACTGCTACTTATGATTAGATAAAATATCGTTTGTTTAATATCAAATCTTAATCTAGCATATGATAAATTATTGATTAACTTAATAAGCCATTATCAAATTAATCAAATAAATATCATAAAACAATTAAAACAGACCATCAAGAATAAATCTTATGCATGAAGGAATAAATAATAAACTCAATTAAAACGTTAATTAAAAATAAGGTTCAACATACCTTTAGAACTGAAAAAAATAAAATTAACTAAACATAATAAAAATAATACCCACTAGTTGAAAAACTCTCTCCAAGAAATTAGGAGAAGGATCTCCCAAAAACTTACAATGAATAATGGGAGAGCTTGACCCTCTATTTATAGGCCTCTAACTTGTCCAAACCCTAATAGGATTTACAATTAAAAATAAAAGAAAAAGAAAAATAATTATTATCCTAACCCTAGTTGGAATTAAAATCCAATTTGGAGTCAAAAAGTAGCAAAAATCCCGAAAAATCTGATTTCCCAGCAATAATGCGCAACCAAACGCTCTCCAACACGCCAGCTTTGACCGGTCAACGCGGAAACGCGCATGGATGATGTCACCGTCTTCCTCCGCGCATTGCGCGGAGGCTTTCTGCCCATTCGCCAAAACGGCGTTGTTTCTTCTCCCGCGCTGATTCAAAATTCTTGCGCGCATTGCGCAGCCGCTGTTCCGTTCATGCCAAAACGGCGTCGTTTCAATTCCTGCTCTGTAAAGTCTTCCGCGCAATGCGCGGAAGCATTTTTCGGAAATTACCAAATTGCCATGAGTGCTGGTTAATTACAGTTTTGCTATCAGACTTTTGCCAGATTTACAGATTTGCCCCCAAGCTTTATTTTTCCTACAAAATAAAATATAAAAATAAATAAAAATAATATAAAACACATAATAATAAATAAAACACCTAAAATAAATAAAAACACATAAATAAAAAGAAATATAAAAATACTATAAAATTACCTAAATTAACATAAATTAACTAAAATCCTATAAAACCTATTAAAACCAAAATATGCTAAACAATTAAACATTTAAGCACACAATAAATATAAAAACTAAGTATTAGGGCATAAAAATATCGTATAATTTAGTCCTATCAAATACCCCCACACTTAACTTTTTGCTCGTCCTCGGGCCAAACAAAAATAAAAACTATAAAATTAAAACTAATAACTAAACAACTTACTTGAGCAACAGATCAATATAAATTTCAACATCAGCCTCAAAGATTTTTAAATGATAACTCAAAGAAAGTTTTAAAACCATGCAAAATCTAGAACTTTAACATATTTACCAATTCTACTTTATTCAAGATCTTTTGTGTGTGTGTGAATCCAAATGTATCAAACTAATCAAACTCGGATATGTTTAGGTTATTAATTACCTTATAAAAGACATATAACAAAACTCAATATATTTATTTTTCACATCACTTTCAGCTAATACAGACAAATATAAATCAAAAGATCAAAAGATTTTTAACAATTATATACACTAAGATTATCAATTTTTTCTTTCAAATATTTTTTCAATTTTTTTCTTTTAATGGGTGCATTTTATGCTCCATCCCATTTTCTTTCTTTCTTCATTTTTTTTTCCACGGTGAGTGCATTTTATGCTCCATCTCACCAGCGAGTGCGTTTTACGCTCCATCTCGCTTTTTCATGTGTTTATGAGTGAGTGCGTTTTACGCTCCATCTCAACCCACCACAAGATTTTTTTTCTTATTCAAAAGGTCTATCAATTGGTCATTTAAGCTATAGTAAGCTTGATTAATCCTTAATTCCACCAATGTTAGTTGATTAATGGAAGTTGATGGAGATTAAGGTGGTTCTATAAATAGAATGCATCACCAATGAGTTAGGTTAATAATATTAGTAAGTGATTAAAATATTATTAAATGGTTAATAATATTAATAAGTGATTAAAAAATTATTAAATGGTTAATAATATTAATATGATATTAAAAAATTATTAAATGATTAATAATATTAATAATTGTTTAAAATATTATTAAATGGTTAATAATATTAATAAGAGATTAAAATATTATTAAATGGTTAATAATATTTGAATGTAGTTATATATTATCAAATGTAGATAATATTTTGAGATATTTGGTACGTTATTAAATGTCCAAATCATTAAGTTATGTAATAGAAGAAAGTTTAATTGAATTAAACAAATGTAGATAATCACTTTGTGACTAAATTAAACAGCTTATTAAAAGTAAGTCGTACGAAGAACGTGTAGTAAATGCGTAAGCGTACCCGATATGTCCGAACTGTATTTGGGCTAGGGTTTTTGTCCGGAACACAAGGCTTCGTGTAACGAACATATTTAGAGTTAATGATTTGAAGTTAAGGTATTAAGTTAAGACTAATTTATAGTCATTATAACTAATGATTATGTCAATTTTCTATATAAATTATAGGTTGAACGAAAAATGCAAATAAATATAAATGGTAGAAGCGAACCAGACAAGATTTTTCAGAACTTGCTCATATGTGTATTAATATGCTACAATTTGATATTATATTATTGATATGGAGATATATTGATGATATTTGTGTTATGTGAAAAGCATGAGGTATGATTACATGTGAAAATATGAAGTATGAATTGCTAGATCCTAGTTGATTATTATAAGAAGTATGAAGCATTCATAAAATGAAAAACATGAAATGCATGATGTAAAAATAAAATGCAGAGCATGTATAATATGTGAAGCATGTAATGTGTTATGTTTAACTGTTAAACTTGTTGAGCCATCGTACTCACTCTTGCTTAAAACCAACATTTTTTAGATAGTGCAAGTTATTCAAAGTTTTCGATAAAGATCAAGGAACATGAAAACATATTACTTTCACTAAAGGTCTAAACAGTAATGTCCTAGAATTTCTGTGACGCCCCCAAATCTGGGCCCACACAGCCCAAACTTGAGTCGTCAAAATACTACAACAAAATTATTACAACAAAGCACAACGTACAACAATACAGTGTATAATAATACACAACTAAGTCTTCACTATTATTGCCACACTATTTTACAAAACGTGAAAATTATGATAACTATTCCTCGGACCCTCACTCCATTCCCCGGCTAGACCCTGTTATGTTTCCATCTCCTGTTGAAAAACAATGGAACAAAAGAAAGGGTGAGCTCAAATAGCCCAGTAAAGAATATCATGACTAAGATAATGACGAATAAATTATCATTAGTCTTCAACAGTTGAGTTCTTGATAGAATACAATAGACTACAAGGTTTATATCAAAAACTGCAGTTAAATTCTTAAACAACGTTCAGATCAATAATAGCAGCGGAATGAGTAATCTATTAGAAGAATAATGCAGACTATAATGTCCACTCGGTTCTCTTTTTAGGAAAAACATCATCAACTTTTATCATCTGAAATATCATTAGTCAAGATAATACAAATTCACAGTTCCTGATCATAATCATGCACATCAACAGTTCATCTTTGTACTACGGGCCAAAGATATTCAATATAGCACCAACGGTCATGATTATACCAGATTCAGCCTTTGGTCATAATCATACCAAACAACAGTTCATCTTTGCACTACGGGCCAAAGAGAACATTCACCACGTGCCATAAAAGACACCGAACAGATGTATCGCCTTTAACCTATTATATCGCCTTTAACCTATCATCTGTTCAACAAATATATCACATCTGTGCCCCCGGCCACAGATATTCACAACAGCTTGATTTTTGGATGATTAGAATGATATAAATGATGAACAGAAGAAATAGGATAACAATAAGTATCGGAAGTTTACTTTGTACAGATTCAAATAATGTCCAAATTGTCAACATGATGTAGAGTGAAATTCAAGATCCACAGTTCAGAATAACGGTTACAATTCAATAGAAAGGTTCACGTAAATAGGAAGGTTCAGTTGAAATAATGAAGTTCAACTATTATGTAACATATAATATTTTCAGGAATTATAGAAGCAATAGTTCCATAATAAATTTCGATTTAGGAGTATGAAAGAAAATAATATCCCTTACCGTAGCAGGTTTGATTAACAAAAGGTGAAAGAAATTAATACAAAGGGTTATTCACCAACAGGCGGCAATCCGCTCCGTAAGATTATTCCCACAATTTAATAGAATTTGAGTACAAAGAGTTATTCACCAAACAGGCGGCAATCCGCTCCGTAAGGTTATTCCCACAATTTAATAGAATTTGAGTACAAAGAGTTATTCACCAAACAGGCGGCAATCCGCTCCGTAAGGTTATTCTCAGAGATTAATAATGAATGAATACGAAAGGTTATTCACCAACAGGCGGCAATCCGCTCCGTAAGGTTATTCCCACAATTTAATACATGGAAATAAAAGGCACGTCTTATGAGTAAGGAAGAAACAATATTATTATCGAGAATCAAATAATGATAATCCCTTACCATAGTACGTTTGAATAATGGAAGATGAAAAAGATGGTATCCCTTACCGTAACACGTGACTGGATATTGATTTAAATGAGGTTGATTAACTTGAACAGTACACGTATACTTATAGATCTTCACAAATACTCAAGATGACTTAAGCACACTTAGAGAGAACTTTCACAAGAAGTATTTAGAGAGAGAAAGAAAGAATAAGTAAGGAAGTTTATGAAAAATCCTTAAGTTAAGGCTTCTATTTATAGCCAAAAATCTCATCATTCATTTAATCTAAACCATTCATTTAAAGATCATCTTTTAATCTACACCATCCATTTCAAATATTATATTATCTTTAATCTACACCATTCATTTCATATCACCTAATAATCACCTAACTTTATATTATAAACAAATCAATTTAATTATTCAACAATAATTCACACTTTAATCTACACCATTCATTTCATATTACCTAATAATCACCTAACTTTATATTATAAACAAATAACTTTATCAATTCAATTATTATGACTAATTGTTATAAATACAGTATAGTTAGCTCTTAGATATCAAGTCAATAAATTAATGAAATACAACTGTTTAAATAACATCATAATAGAGATAACAATAATGTAAAATAAAGCATACGTTACTGTGTAATGACAATTATTGATTCAATAATGTGAATTACTGTGCATATGTTACTGTGACAATTATTAGGTTCAAGAATTTTAAAAACAGTGCAACAACAATTATTGACTCAATGATATAAAATACAGTGTAATGTCAATTATTAAATCAATAATGCAAAATACTGTGTAACAACAATTATTGAATTGATAATATAAAATATTATGCAGTGACAATTATCGATGAAATGATGCGTAACAGTTACGGTGTCAATTATCAGACCAAAAATATGAGACACTATGCAATACCGTGTGTTACTGTAGAGTACCGAGTGCTACAGAAAATACCAATAACTACCGTATGCTACTATTCTTTTATCACCGGTATTTTAACAGTTCCGTTGACTATTTTTATTTAAAAAGGTTATTTCTGTCGTTTTCTATATCCGACAAATATTCCGTTGTGGGGTCCACCAATAATTTGTTATTTCGGCGCCGTCGGACCAAACGAATATTCCCCGACCAAACGAATATTGTCCGACAAAATAAAATTTGCACATAACATCCTTAACTTTTAACTTTATCGATTTAACCACTTACTGTTTAAAAAAATATCTATATGAAGAAAAACTAAATTTTGTATTTCATAAAATTCGGGGTCTTACAATTTCCACATCTTTATTAATTAAATTATTAATTTAATTTCCAACGAGTTAGTTTTACGAGATTATTTAAATCTTTTTATGTGATTAATTAATTATGTGATTAAATAATTATGTAATTGATTACTAAAATTAATTAAAGGGGGTCACTAATATGTTATTAAATTAGTGAACAAACCCTAAAGTTTTAATATCAAAATAATTGATAAGTTTCCTATTAATTAAATATTCAATTAAATTGAATATAATGAGTGAATTAAATATAATAAATTAATTAATATGATTATTAATTAATATAAATAATGTGAAATATTAATAATAATATTTATTAGTCAATTTAGTAATTTAATACTAATGGGTTAAAATATTTAATTATTTATTTAATCATGGATTGAATAATTAATGTGTAAATTATTAAATTAGCCCAACACGGGTCAATTAATAGCCCAAGTGGAGAATAATAAAATTTGACAATTTAGTAGCCCAAACAATTTAATAGAAGTCCAATTGGTATTTTAAATTAAACTCCAATGATTGACCCACTTGAAAAATACTTAATTAAACTATTAATTATTTAAAAGTGGAAAGTGACTCAATTTTGGGACAAGGAGAACTAGTCAGCCGAGCATACAAGAAGGAGAGAGAAAATGAGTTTTGTTTGATTTTCTTTTATTTTTCATTTAATTAAATTAAGGTTGCTTGTTTTATTTTTTTGGTACATGGAAACCATGCTTCTTTTCACCAACTAAGTCATGGCTAGTTTTTCTTGTGTAAGTATCCATATAGGTGCATGATGGTCTAGATTATTAGATACATTATGTATATCTATTAATTTTTCAAGTATACTTGGAATGGGTAAATGTTACTTCATTATTTTCTCCAAGTTTCAAAAGAGAGAGTTTGAGAGAAAAATATTTTGAGAGAGAGCAAGAGAAGGAGAAGGAGTTCTAAGCTAGTTTATGTCTTCAAGATTCACAACATATTTTAGGAGAAAAAGAAGAATAGCCATTAAATCAAGGTAATGGTTATTTTAAATGAAGTTTTGTTTTTAAATTAAATAAATCATCATGTTAGTATAAACATGTTAATATGGTTATTAATGTGTAGTGGTAATATTTATGCCATGCTTGAGTTTAATATGCTTGGTTTGTATTTTGGTATATTTTATATGCTAAAATATGTATTTAATAGTGTGTAAACAAGTTTTGAAATATATGACCAAAAATATTTTTGTAAAACTTAGGTTTGGTGTTCTAATATTATAGAACATTAAATCATGAGAAAAACAAAGTTTGAATCACTTAAAATGAAGTTATACACAAAAAGTTATGATTTGTGATAGTTTATGTGATGTAAAAAATTTTATAAAAAAATAATGATATTAAATCATGAAAAATTAATTTTTCATGTTATAAATTAATATAAGGTGTGACGACCCTGAATCCGGGTTCCTCGAACCTCGGATCCGGTTCAACACGAGTACAACATTTTCCTTATCTTTCGTGAATTTTAACAATATTATAATTGCTAAATAATCATTTATTTACAATTATATAACATCTCCTTCTATTCCAGAATCGCAATCTTTATACATTCCTAGTATGTCTTTATATCAAACATGATACGATATTATATTACAATTAATTTGAGATCATATGTATAATGACTCAATCACACCATCCTATTATCCTTATTCATAAAGGACAACGTCTGAAAATGATATTCAAATAATCTGTAAATGTTCTCTTAACAATTTAAGTTTGCTAATCTATAGCACAACAAAACATAAACTCTTCATATCTACTTACACCAGTGAATGAATTAATCTACCGCAAAGTTTTATTACAAAAGCACATATGCTTCAATCTTGATGACTCGTTAGTCAATCTTCATCTTTGCCTCTATCGGAGTAATCGACTTCCTCGAGCTACTCTGTAATGTTTTGTTTTAAGCAATGGCGAGCACGACGGCTTAACAAGTCTAACAGTTTCATATAACACGTAAAAACAGTTCAATCATGCTTCATGTTTCATGCTTCATGCATCTTATGCTTTGCAGTACATACATTTCTCATGCATATCATGTCTCGCATTTAACCTATGCTTCATATCTAGCCTCTATCATGACATATAGTTCAATGCAGAACAATTGTCTTAAATCAACTACCCCATATCTGTAAGACCCCGGATTTTATGAAATACAAAATTTAATTTTTCTTCATATATATATTATTTTTGAAACAGTAAGTGGTTAAATCGATAAAGTTAAAAGTTAAGGATGTTATGTGCAAATTTTATTTTGTCGGACAATATTCGCTTTGTCGGGGATTATTCGTTTGGTCGGGGAATATTCGTTTGGTCCGACGGCGCCGAAATAACAAATTATTGGTGGACCCCACAACGGAATATTTGTCGGATATAGAAAACGACAGAAATAACCTTTTTAAATAAAAATAGTCAACGGAACTGTTAAAATACCGGTGATAAAAGAATAGTAGCATACGGTAGTTATTGGTATTTTCTGTAGCACTCGGTACTCTACAGTAACACACGGTATTGCATAGTGTCTCATATTATTGGTCTGATAATTGACACCGTAACTGTTACGCATCATTTCATCGATAATTGTCACTGCATAATATTTTATATTATCAATTCAATAATTGTTGTTACACAGTATTTTGCATTATTGATTTAATAATTGTCATTACACTGTATTTTATATCATTGAGTCAATAATTGTTGTTGCACTGTTTTTAAAATTATTGAACCTAATAATTGTCACAGTAACATATGCACAGTAATTCACATTATTGAATCAATAATTGTCATGACACAGTAACGTATTTTTCTTTTACATACTTTCTGCATTATTGTTATCTCTATTACGGTGTTATTTAAACAGTTGTATTTCATTAATTAATTGACTTGATATCTAATAGCTAACTATACTGTATTTATAACAATTAGTCATAATAATTGAATTAATAAAGTTATTTGTTTATAATATAAAGTTAGGTGATATAAAATGAATGGTGTAGATTAAAGTGTGAATTATTGTTGAATAAATAAAGTTATTTGTTTATAATATAAAGTTAGGTGATATGAAATGAATGGTGTAGATTAAAGTGTGAATTATTATTGAATAATTGAATTAATTTGTTTATAATATAAAGTTAGCTGATATGAAATGAATGGTGTAGATTAAAGATAATATAAAATTTGAAATGGATGGTGTAGATTAAAAGATGATTTTTTTAAATGAATGGTTTAGATTAAAGGAATGATAAGATTTTTGGCTATAAATAGAAGCCTTAACTTAAGGATTTTTCATAAACTTCCTTACTTGTTCTTTCTTTCTTTCTCTAAATACTTCTTGTGAAAGTTCTCTCTAAGTGTGCTTAAGTCATCTTGAGTATTTGTGAAGATCTATAAGTATACGTGTACTGTTCAAGTTAATCAACCTCATTTAAATCAATATCCAGTCACGTGTTGAGGTAAGGGATACCATCTTTTTCATCTTCCATTATTCAAACGTACTATGGTAAGGGATTATCATTATTTGATTCTCGATAATAATATTGTTTCTTCCTTACTCATAAAACGTGCCTTTTATTTTCATGTATTAAATTATGGGAATAACCTTACGGAGCGGATTGCCGCCTGTTGGTGAATAACCTTTCGTATTCATTCATTATTAATCTCTGAGAATAACCTTACGGAGCGGATTGCCGTCTTTTTGGTGAATAACTCTTTGTACTCAAATTCTATTAAATTGTGGGAATAACCTTACGGAGCGGATTGCCGCCTGTTGGTGAATAACCCTTTGTATTAATTTCCTTCACCTTTTGTTAATCAAACCTGCTACGGTAAGGGATATTATTTTCTTTCATACTCCTAAATCGAAATTTATTATGGAACTATTGCTTCTATAATTCCTGAAAATATTATATGTTCCATAATAGTTGAACTTCATTATTTCAACTGAACCTTCCTATTTACGTGAACCTTTCTATTGAATTGTAACCGTTATTCTGAACTGTGGATCTTGAATATCATTTTTAAATTTCACTCCACATCATGTTGACAATTTGGACATTATTTGAATCTGTACAAAGTAAACTTCCGATACTTATTGTTATCTTATTTCTTCTGTTCATCATTTATATCATTCTAATCATCCAAAAATCAAGCTGTTGTGAATATCTGTGGCCGGGGGCACAGATGTGATATATTTGTTGAACAGATGATAGGTTAAAGGCGATATAATAGGTTAAAGGCGATACATCTGTTCGGTGTCTTTTATGGCACGTGGTGAAAGTTCTCTTTGGCCCGTAGTGCATAGATGAACTGTTGTTTGGTATGATTATCACCAAAGGCTGAATCTGGTATAATCATGACCGCTGGTGCTATATTAAATATCTTTGGCGCGTAGTGCAAAGATGAACTGTTGATTTGCATGATTATGATCAGGAACTGTGAATTTTTATTATCATGACTAATGGTATTTCAGATGATAAAAGTTGATGATGTTTTTACGAAAAAGAGAAGCGAGTGGACATTATAATCTGCATTATTCTTCTAATAGATTGCTCATTCCGCTGCTATTATTGATCTGAACATTGTTTAAGAATTTAACTGCAGTTTTTGATATAAACCTTGTATTCTATTGTATTCTATCAAGAACTCAACTGTTGAAGGCTAATGATAATTTATTCGTCATTATCTTAGTCATGATATTTCTTACTGGGCTATTTGAGCTCACCCTTTCTTTTGTTCCATTGTTTTTCAACAGGAAATGAAAACATAAGAGGGTCTAGCCGGGGAATGGAGTGAGGGTCCGAGGAATAGTTATCATAGTCTTCACGTTTTGTAAAATAGTGTGGCAATAATATTGAAGACTTAGTTGTGTATTATTATACACTGTATTGTAGTACGTTGTGCTTTGTTGTAATAATTTTGTTGTAGTCTTTTGACGACTCAAGTTTGGGCTGTGTGGGCCCAGATTTGGGGGTGTCACAGTTGGCATCAGAGCTTAGGGATATGGTCTTTAATGGAGATCTGGGGTTAGAACTAGGAGGGGAGAGACGAATAGAATCAATCACTAGTGTGTCCAACCTAAATTAGATTTTTTTTCTAATGAATCGATTTGAATGTAGGAACATGAAGAGATGAATCAATTTGTTTGAACTAACAATTATTTTGTGACAACAGTTTAGTATGGCATCTGGAAATCAAGAGGTTAACTATGGAATGCCTGAAGCGAATGTAGCCAAAAATCAAGAGGCCCCAAACAATCCTCCTGCCAACTCAGGAAATAATGTTCCTGATAACATGATGAACGATGGATTCTTTAGGAATTTCATGCAGTTCATACAGAATCAAGGAAGAGGAAATCCAGTCAATAATAACGGTAGAAACGCTGGCAATTTGAGGATGGTCACTGTTAAGCAATTTAAAGAATTAGGACCACCTGAATTCCACGGGAAGCCTGACCCACTCAAAGCGGAGGCATGACTGAAGCAGACGACAAAAATACTTGATATCTTACAATGCGCTGATGATCAGAAGGTGCCATTTGCTACTTTTATGTTACGAGGTGAGGCGGACCATTGGTGGGAAGCGGTAAAACGTATCCAACCTTCAGCACTCGAAATGTCTTGGACAGAATTCGAAGAACTGTTTAACGAGAAGTACTTCCCAGAAAGCATCCGCCATATGAAGGAAGTGGAATTCATTAAGCTGGAGCAGGGAAACATGACAGTTTCTCAATATGAAGCTAAGTTTGCTGAACTGTCTCGTTTTGCGACTCATCTAGTAGATGATGAAGCACGAATGAGTCGAATGTTCCTGAGAGGTTTGAGACTCAAAATTCGTCGACAACTTAGTTCTCATAAATTCAGTTTGTATTCAGATGTTGTAGATAGGGCTCAAAGGGTGGAGCAAACAGATGAAACATTGCAGCCAAGAGTTAATGATCAGCATAGAGAAAGGAGTGACAACAACCACAGGAACGAGAACCATCGAGGAGGTAACCAACACTTCGGTGGTAATTCCACACCAAATAACAGAAGAGGAGAATCTAGTGGGAACAATTTCAAAAGAAAAAGATTCCATAATAATTATGGAAGGGCACCAGCACCAGTACCAACACCAGCACCGACCCCAGTTTCAAGGGGAGAAGATCGACCACCAGTGAGATGCTATAGGTGTGGTCAGGAAGGTCACATCAGCCCAAACTGTACACTGCAGTCCAAAAAGTGCTACAGTTGTGGGAAAGAGGGTCATCTTGCGCGGTTTTGTCCTGCCACAAAATCAAGTCCAGCTGCAATGATGATACCAAAAGCTAGCGCGGATAAAGGAAAATCTGTAGTTCAAGGGAGAGCTTTTGTTGTGACATCCCAAATGGCACGAAACTCGAACGAGGTGATAACCGGTAAGCTATTCATAAATTCTCGTGAAGTCTACGCTTTGTTAGATACTGGCTCTACCCATTCTTTTATCTCACCTGCATGTGCTCAGCGTTTAAACTTAACTCCTGAAAATTTGGACTTTGACTTATCAGTTGAAACCCCATTAGGAGAAATGACCATTACATCTACTGTCTATAAATCTTGCCTAGTTCAAATCAACAACCTCACATTACCTGTTGACCTTATTTCTTTGGAGATGCTTGAATTTGATGTGATTTTAGGAATTGATTGGTTGACTACCCATCATGCTAAAATTGATTGTTTTCATAAGATTATTAGTTTTCATATTCCTAATCAACCTGTCATGCAAATTCAAGCAACTAAACCATTGAAATCTATAATTGTTATTTCTAGCCATAAAGCCATTCGTTTATTGAAAAATGGATGTCAAGCCTTTTTTAGCTCATGTCACTGATTTGAACAAAAATACGTCAAACTTGAATGATATTCCCATTGTTAATGAGTTTCCTGACGTTTTTCCTGAAGAACTTCCTGGCTTACCCCCAAACCGTGAAATTGATTTTTATATTGATCTTGAACCCGGTACCAAGCCCATTTCCAAAGCTCCCTACCGAATGGCTCCCATTGAACTTCAAGAGTTAAAAGTCCACCTACAGGAATTGTTGGATACCGGTTTCATTCGTCCGAGTGCATCACCTTGGGGTGCTCCTGTTCTATTTGTGAAGAAGAAAGACGGGAGTATGAGATTGTGCATTGACTACCGAGAATTGAACCATGTCACCATCAAGAACAGGTACCCGTTACCTCGGATTGATGACATGTTTGATCAATTACAAGGCGCTCAACATTTCTCAAAGATTGATCTCCGTTCTGGATATCATCAGTTAAAGGTTAAAGCTGAGGACATTCCAAAGACTGCTTTCAGAACTCGTTATGGGCATTATGAGTTCTTAGTCATGCCTTTTGGACTAACTAATGCTCCTGCAGCTTTCATGGACATGATGAACCGGATATTCAAGGAACATTTGGATCATTTTGTGGTTGTCTTTATTGATGACATCCTCATATACTCCAAAAGTCGCGAGGATCGTGAACAACACCTGAGATTGATACTACAAAAGCTCCGTGAAAACAAATTATATGCCAAGTTGAAGAAATGTGAGTTCTGGCTTGAGGAGGTCGCGTTTCTTGGGCATGTGATTTCTAGTCAAGGAATATCAGTCGATCCTGCGAAGATTGAAACGGTACTAAATTGGGAACAACCCAAAACAGTAACCGAACTCCGAAGTTTTCTGGGTCTAGCTGGTTATTATCGGAGATTCGTAGAAGGATTTTCTCGAATCGCCACTCCATTAACGCAGCTTACTCGGAAAAGCACAAAATTCATGTGGAGCGAGGAATGCGAGAAAAGTTTCCAAGAACTCAAGAAGAGACTGGTTTCAGCTCCTGTTCTGACCATACCATCAGGATCAGGAGAATTTGTTATCTACAGCGATGCTTCTGGCAAAGGTCTAGGTTGTGTCCTTATGCAACATGGAAAGGTTATAGCCTACGCCTCTCGACAACTCAAAGATTATGAGAAAAATTATCCTACTCATGATCTAGAGTTGGCAGCAGTCGTTTTCGCGTTGAAGATCTGGAGACACTACTTGTACGGAGAAAAAGTGGATATCTATACGGATCATAAAAGTCTCAAGTATTTCTTCACCCAGAAGGAACTCAACATGCGACAACGACGTTGGCTTGAGCTGTTAAAGGAT
This sequence comes from Hedera helix, assembly GCA_947179155.2. Lineage (NCBI taxonomy): Eukaryota > Viridiplantae > Streptophyta > Magnoliopsida > Apiales > Araliaceae > Hedera > Hedera helix. The sequence goes on from OX359285.1 coordinate 39,801,429, forward strand.
TATGACCACACAATCCAGTATCACCCGGGAAAGGCGAACGTTGTAGCTGACGCTTTGAGCAGAAAATCTTATGCAAGTACAAGTGCACTGCTGACAACACAAAAGTGTATTTTGTACGACTTGCAAAAGATGGAGATAGAGCTAAAGACACCAGGGACCCGCTCGAAGATTGCTCACGTGTGAGTAGAACCAACTTTAATCGATAAAATTAAAGCTGCTCAAGCTACCGATCCGGAACTGATAAACATGATAAAGAAAGTACAAGAAGGTGCCATTCCCGAAGCAAGAATCGACGAGAAAGGAATACTTCGAGTCAACTCTCGACTCTGTGTTCCTAACGATCCTGAATTAAAGCATAAAATCATGATGGAGGCACACAACACGCCGTTTGCAATCCACCCAGGAGGTACCAAGATGTATCGAGATCTTCGACATACATTTTGGTGGAACAATATGAAAAGAGAGATTGCGGAGTTTATCTCAAGGTGCCTAACTTGTCAACGTGTCAAGGCAGAGCATCAAGTTCCTAAAGGTCCATTACAATCACTTGAAGTTCCCGAATGGAAGTGGGAACACATCAATATGGACTTCGTGACGGGTCTTCCAAAAGTTTCTCAAGGCTTAGATGCAATTTGGGTGATTGTAGATAGATTGACCAAATCTGCTCATTTCTTGCCTATACGAGAAAACTTTTCACTTGAACGTCTTGCCGGTATGTACATAAATGAGATCGTGAGATTGCATGGCATTCCAGTTTCCATAGTTTCTGATCGAGATCCTAGATTCACTTCACGCTTTTGGATCAGTCTACAAAAAGCTATGGGCACTGAACTACGTTTTAGTTCTGCATACCATCCTCAAACGGACGGACAATCGGAAAGGACGATCCAGACCCTCGAAGATCTTTTGAGACTTTGTGTATTAGACTTCAAAGGAAGTTGGGATAAGTACTTGCCGTTGGTGGAATTTTCTTACAACAACAGTTACCAAGCAAGCATAGGCATGGCTCCATTCGAGGCATTGTATGGAAGGAAGTGTCGCTCTCCAATATGTTGGAATGAGGTAGGAGAAGCAAAATTGTTGGGACCCGAGTTGGTACGCTTGACGACCGAAAAGATCCAAATGATCCGACAACGAATACAGACCGCACAAGAACGACAAAAGAGTTATGCTGATCTTCATCGGAGGGACGAAAGTTTCAACGTCGGAGATCATGTATTCTTACGTGTTTCTCCATGGAAAGGGGTTACGAGATTCGGAAAGAGAGGAAAGCTCAACCCTCGATTTATTGGCCCATTTGAAATCCTCGATCGAATATGAACCGTAGCCTACAGACTAGCCCTACCACCAAGTATGTCTCACATCCATAACGTTTTTCACATATCTATGTTACGTAAATATGTGAAGGACCCAAACCACGTCATTGAGTTAGAACCAGACGTTATAGCAGATGATTTAACATACGAGGAGGTACCTGTTAAGATCCTGGATAAGAAGGAGCAGATCCTACGCTCAAAGGTTATACCTCAAGTTAAGGTTTTATGGAGGAACCAAGATACTGAGGAAATGACCTGGGAGCTAGAATCTGAGATGAAATCTAAGTATCCTTACCTCTTCGATATGTCAGGTACGTCAATTTCGGGGACGAAATTTCATAAGGAGGGGAGGTTGTAAGACCCCGAATTTTATGAAATACAAAATTTAATTTTTCTTCATATATATATTATTTTTGAAACAGTAAGTGGTTAAATCGATAAAGTTAAAAGTTAAGGATGTTATGTGCAAATTTTATTTTGTCGGACAATATTCGCTTTGTCGGGGAATATTCGTTTGGTCGGGGAATATTCGTTTGGTCCGACGGCGCCGAAATAACAAATTATTGGTGGACCCCACAACGGAATATTTGTCGGATATAGAAAACGACAGAAATAACCTTTTTAAATAAAAATAGTCAACGGAACTGTTAAAATACCGGTGATAAAAGAATAGTAGCATACGGTAGTTATTGGTATTTTCTGTAGCACTCGGTACTCTACAGTAACACACGGTATTGCATAGTGTCTCATATTATTGGTCTGATAATTGACACCGTAACTGTTACGCATCATTTCATCGATAATTGTCACTGCATAATATTTTATATTATCAATTCAATAATTGTTGTTACACAGTATTTTGCATTATTGATTTAATAATTGTCATTACACTGTATTTTATATCATTGAGTCAATAATTGTTGTTGCACTGTTTTTAAAATTATTGAACCTAATAATTGTCACAGTAATATATGCACAGTAATTCACATTATTGAATCAATAATTGTCATGACATAGTAACGTATTTTTCTTTTACATACTTTCTGCATTATTGTTATCTCTATTACGGTGTTATTTAAACAGTTGTATTTCATTAATTAATTGACTTGATATCTAAGAGCTAACTATACTGTATTTATAACAATTAGTCATAATAATTGAATTGATAAAGTTATTTGTTTATAATATAAAGTTAGGTGATATGAAATGAATGGTGTAGTTTAAAGTGTGAATTATTGTTGAATAAATAAAGTTATTTGTTTATAATATAAAGTTAGGTGATATGAAATGAATGGTGTAGATTAAAGTGTGAATTATTATTGAATAATTGAATTAATTTGTTTATAATATAAAGTTAGGTGATATGAAATGAATGGTGTAGATTAAAGATAATATAAAATTTGAAATGGATGATGTAGATTAAAAGATGATTTTTTTAAATGAATGGTTTAGATTAAAGGAATGATAAGATTTTTGGCTATAAATAGAAGCCTTAACTTAAGGATTTTTCATAAACTTCCTTACTTGTTCTTTCTTTCTTTCTCTAAATACTTCTTGTGAAAGTTCTCTCTAAGTGTGCTTAAGTCATCTTGAGTATTTGTGAAGATCTATAAGTATACGTGTACTGTTCAAGTTAATCAACCTCATTTAAATCAATATCCAGTCACGTGTTGAGGTAAGGGATACCATCTTTTTCATCTTCCATTATTCAAACGTACTATGGTAAGGGATTATCATTATTTGATTCTCGATAATAATATTGTTTCTTCCTTACTCATAAGACGTGCCTTTTATTTCCATGTATTAAATTGTGGGAATAACCTTACGGAGCGGATTGCCGCCTGTTGGTGAATAACCTTTCGTATTCATTCATTATTAATCTCTGAGAATAACCTTACGGAGCGGATTGCCGCATGTTTGGTGAATAACTCTTTGTACTCAAATTCTATTAAATTGTGGGAATAACCTTACGGAGCGGATTGCCGCCTGTTGGTGAATAACCCTTTGTATTAATTTCCTTCACCTTTTGTTAATCAAACCTGCTACGGTAAGGGATATTATTTTCTTTCATACTCCTAAATCGAAATTTATTATGGAACTATTGCTTCTATAATTCCTGAAAATATTATATGTTCCATAATAGTTGAACTTCATTATTTCAACTGAACCTTCCTATTTACGTGAACCTTTCTATTGAATTGTAACCGTTATTCTTAACTGTGGATCTTGAATATCATTTTTAAATTTCACTCCACATCATGTTGACAATTTGGACATTATTTGAATCTGTACAAAGTAAACTTCCGATACTTATTGTTATCCTATTTCTTCTGTTCATCATTTATATCATTCTAATCATCCAAAAATCAAGCTGTTGTGAATATCTGTGGCCGGGGGCACAGATGTGATATATTTGTTGAACAGATGATAGGTTAAAGGCGATATAATAGGTTAAAGGCGATACATCTGTTCGGTGTCTTTTATGGCACGTGGTGAAAGTTCTCTTTGGCCCGTAGTGCATAGATGAACTGTTGTTTGGTATGATTATCACCAAAGGCTGAATCTGGTATAATCATGACCGCTGGTGTTATATTAAATATCTTTGGCCCGTAGTGCAAAGATGAACTGTTGATTTGCATGATTATGATCAGGAACTGTGAATTTTTATTATCATGACTAATGGTATTTCAGATGATAAAAGTTGATGATGTTTTTACGAAAAAGAGAAGCGAGTGGACATTATAATCTGCATTATTCTTCTAATAGATTGCTCATTCCGCTGCTATTATTGATCTGAACATTGTTTAAGAATTTAACTGCAGTTTTTGATATAAACCTTGTATTCTATTGTATTCTATCAAGAACTCAACTGTTGAAGGCTAATGATAATTTATTCGTCATTATCTTAGTCATGATATTTCTTACTGGGCTATTTGAGCTCACCCTTTCTTTTGTTCCATTGTTTTTCAACAGGAAATGAAAACATAAGAGGGTCTAGCCGGGGAATGGAGTGAGGGTCCGAGAAATAGTTATCATAGTCTTCACGTTTTGTAAAATAGTGTGGCAATAATATTGAAGACTTAGTTGTGTATTATTATACACTGTATTGTAGTACGTTGTGCTTTGTTGTAATAATTTTGTTGTAGTCTTTTGACGACTCAAGTTTGGGCTGTGTGGGCCCAGATTTGGGGGTGTCACAATATCAACAGTTCAAATCAACTTATTTCACTAAGGCACATTAAACCTCTTTGCACATTACCACGTATGAGCACATCACAGTTTAATAACAACTTATAAATCATGCACATAATGCAACATGTTCCGAAAAACTTGTCTGGACTTGCATAACCTGCTTACGCTAATCTTTCACGTTCCTTGCACAACCTACACGGTATGTGAGATTAACGGTGCACAATATCAGTCAAAGTTTGACTCAATACTAAATCTTATTTTAAAGATATTTATTTCTTCTTATCATCCCCTTTATTTAATAAGGTTAATTTCATATTTTAGTCTCTCTTTGACTTGACTCAGTGTTTCATATTCTACACCATAAATATTTTGTTCGAAACTATGCAATTCTGACATTTATTAATGTCACTGCATTAAAACTTGGACCCTATATTTATTTAGGTCGATCCACCAATTAATCACTAATGGACCATACCCTTGGTTTAACTTAATCACATCATTTATCTCGATACTTATCATAATATTACCCACCTTGGATAATATTTTAAATTTTACTATCAATTAGTAATAACTTATAATGTTATTTAATTGTTAAATAACACTTTAAATAATCATTACTATTATTAATTTATTTTTAATAATAGTTTACCTTAATCATTATTATTAATCTTTTAATAATAATTTAATTGCTTGCTAATATTATTACCCTTTAATAATATTTTAATTGACTTCTCATTATTATCAATCATTTTAATAATAATTTAATTGTTCATCAATATTATCAATCATTTAATAATATTTGAAATCATCACGTATCATTAGTAATTATTTAATAACGATTCAACCCTTAACTATTATTACCCAATAGTTAATTAATTGTTAAACAATATTATTAATTCTTTAATAATATTCTAAATCTTTATTTATCATTATTATTTATTTAATAATGATTTAACTCTTAACTATTATTATTTAATAGTTAATTAAATGCTAAATAATATTATTCATCCTTTAATAATATTTTAAATTAATTACATATCATTATTAATTATTGAATAATGATTTAATTCTTAACTATTATCATTTAATAGTTAGTCAATAATATTATCAATATATTTGAATTACTTAATAATCTTCTTTCGATTAAGTAATAATTTATTCCACTTCATTACCATTTAATTATTATTTAATATGAATTAAATAATAATTAATTAACTAATTATCCGAACTCATTATTTAATATTAATTAAATAATAATTAATTAATTAATTAACCTTACTTATTATTTAATATTAATTAAATAATAAATAATTAGCTTTCTAACTTTAATATTCTTTAATTATTATTTAATATTAATTTAAATAATAATTAATTATTTATTTAACTTTACTTATTATTTAAGTGCAATTAAATAATAAATAACTAACTTATTCATCTTAACATCCTTTAATTATTATTTAATATTCATTAAATCATAATTAATTAATTACATAACTTCATATATTATTTAATATTTATTAAATAATATTTAATTGGATTATTAGCCTATTTATACACTAATAAATAGCTAATATATAGTGAATCACTCCAATAATTTCAAATTTTATTTTATAACACTTAACTAGCATGCCAATAGGTCAAATATTATTTTTCTGAAATTAAAAATAATTTTTCCATACTTATTAGCAATTTAGTAAGCTTTAATCCATCATTAATTCTAATAAATACCAAATTACAAAAAAATTCGTATTTTAAATTTTGATAATTTTCTTCATAAAATAACAAGCATTTTCTGTTTAGGAACCGAAGCAAGAACCGGTCTAAAAAGGACTGAACCGACCCCCTTAAGATTTCAAGAAAAACCGGAAATTGGCGAACCGGTCGGTTTTTTTCTAAAAATAGGCAGATTGTTTTTATGCTTTTTCAGACTTGGGGTCTCCGGCTAGAACGTGAATAAAATAAAATCTACAAGTCCGATCGAGGCCTATTTGGTATTGATGGATTCGTAACTTCCCGAACTACATTTTTCTGTCATCAAATATCAAATTTGGATTTGTTTTAGTCACGGAAATTGGCTCCAAACCGGACTGTTGTGCATAGCCCTAAAACAATGGGGTGTTTTGGTAGAAAATCCATATCTTGCTCATTTTAAATCGGATTTTAGTCATTCAACTTGGAGAATCTTCATATTTCATGGATCTATCACCCAAAATTGACGGATCATAAATCCGACTTACGGATTGTGAACAGTAATTCCGTGAAGGGGCTGCTACGTATTAGATTAATTTGTTTTCGTCGGTAAAAATTTATTCAATGAGTTTGATGAAATTTTTCATCACAAACACATATAAAAACCCATGTTAAACCCTAGATATACCAATATAGCATGGATCTATCCATTTAGACTTTGAAAATTATATTTCTACCATAGAAATTACATAATACCCAAAGAACAATATCAAGGTAGAAGGTTTTATACCTTTTGTTGATTATCCTCTTTGTTAGAACTTTGAAAAGACTTGGATGATCAATTTTCTTACATAGATAACTTCCTCTTGAGGAGACCTCCATCTTTAAACCTTGCTCCAAGATCATCCAACCATCAATGCTCACAAGATCTAACTTTATTTTTCTTTTTCTCTAGAGCTTTTCTCTATTTTCTTTCTCTCTAGCTTTTCTAGTAAAAAGACTAACAACCATATCACAAGTGTGGGAAGCACTCTATATATAGTGAAATGCTAATACTTTATTAACTCTCCTAATTCACCAACATAGTCAATTTAGAGCTTAATTGAGATTACTATAGCATGGATTGATTGACAACTTGATTAACATCCATCAAGGTTGCTTGTAAGCAACTTTTGGAGTGTAAAATAAGCAAAAATAAAGCCACACACAACATCCACATGTGGGCCCCCTCCCCCAAAATTCGGGATTTATCAATTTACTACACCATTTTAGCTTTATTTTTATATCTTATATCATTATATAAGTATCCATATATATATACACCAATGTATATATATTGGCCACCACTTTGACTACCATTTGGGCTCCACATTGGACCCTAAGATTTAATATATTGGGTTCATTCAACTAATTGATTTGGACTCAATTTATTTACTACATTGGGCTAATATTAAATACCATATGTTACATTTAATTAAAACAAACATTGAGCTTGGTTAATTATTACATAAATCAATGTTCAAATTAAATTATATGGACTACTAGGTTAATTAATTTGACCTAGTTTAATACCTCAATTGGACTTATAATATAATCCAATTAGACTTACCTTTAATTATCCTACCACATTGGGTTACATAATTAACTCACCCATAGTTAATTCTCAATACTACCTTCCTTCTTTCATCAATTAACCAATGTTTGGTTAATTCTCTCTCTTGTCTACCAACTAGGGTTATTCAATTAACCCTACATTAATTAATTCTCTACACTCAATCAATACTTGAAAAATATTTTCCCAACACATTGACCATCATTTGACTTTAATGTGTTTGGGCTACATGGATTACTTTGTATTGGACTCTCTTATATAATTACTTGGGCTACCCAACACAACTCACATATCATATATAACTTGGACTTATTATTTAATTACTCACCTTCATGCAAGTATTCTCATATTGGGCTTGTATTAAATCCATCAATGGACTCTATATAACAACTAAATAATTAAGTTAATTACTTAATTAATTATCTTCTTAATATTGTCATTCTAGGCAATATTCCACTTCTCTACTTGCTAATCTTAGCTTTAATTCATGACTCATATAATTAACTCAATTAATTATATTACATGACTTTCCTTCTTAATCAATATTTAAACTAATTAATTTATTAGTTTTATTGAGTATCTAATTTACTCATCTTCTTGTTTGGATAACCAACACAACTCTAGGAATATATAACTATGTATATATATATCTTTATAATCATCTTCACTTCTCAAATGAATTTATTTCCTTAATAAATTCTTTATATGCATCATTACAATATTCTCACATTTAATTTCTAGCAAATAAATTATGTTAAAAAAAAATGTTCACCCAAATTCTACACATCTCACTTCTCAAACTCTCGGTTTTAAACCATAACCTTTAATTGATTATTTAAAATCTTAATTACAAATCTTGTAAATATCTGAGATATTACATAAGGTGTTTGGTAATTTTTTTGGATTTTTATTGATGATTTAAAGCTTACTTGATGATATATTTTTATTTAAAATGTGTGTACCGGAGCACTGTTCACATTCTGCTTGGAAGAAAAAAATTAACACTGGCCGCGCAATGCGCGAGCACTGTTCACGCCAGATGCGGAGCCAAACGACGCCGTTTGGCGTATAAAGAAAAATAACCTTCGTGCAATGCGCGGAAGCCGTATCCGACTTTTCAAAAACGGCGACATTTTGGATCGTAAACTCGGTAATGCGCGCCATGCGCGGAAGAAAATCTCGGGGAAATTACAAGTTTGCCCCTCCGTGTTTTTTTTCGGCGAAATGACCATTCTGCCCTCGGTTCAGCTTTTAAATTATTTACGGAAATGCCATTCGGGTTAAATTTAAATATTTAAAAACTAATTTAAAATTATAACAAAAATAATTATAATACAAAAATAATATTGGGGAGGATATTTTTCATTAAGTTTAATATTTAAATATTTTAAATATTAATCTAGTTAGCTAAACCATGGTTAAGTTAAATAAATTTATTATTTATTTATTATTTTAAATGTTAATAATAAATAAAGATGATAAATTAGAAATTATTATTTAATGCCTATTAAATAATACTTAAAGAGAGATAAAATTTATAAATTAATTATTTATTTTTAAATATTAATAAATAATAAATAAGGATAATTAAGTAATTAATTATTATTTAATTAGCATTAAATAACGATTAATGGAAATTAAGTTATTAGAGTAATAATTTATTATTTAATTTAAATAATAAATAAGAATGATTTGATTATTATTTAACCTTAAATAATAATTAAAATTAATTAAATAATTAATTATTATTTAATTGAGATTAAATAATAATTAAAGAGGATTAAGATTAGTAAACTATTATTTAATTTCCTTAAATTAAATAATAAGTAAGGTTAATTACTTAGTTAATTATTGGTTGATTAATATTAAATTAAAGAAGGTTAAAATTAAGTCAATAATTATTTATTATTTAATTATAATTAAATAATAAGTAAGTACAATTAGTTATTATTTATTTTAAATAATAACTAGAGTTAATTAATTAATTTCTATTTAATCAAGATTAAATAGTAATTAAATAGATATTGAGTTAATAAAATAAATTTAATTTAATTTAATTATGATTTAATTAAACAAATGTAATAAGTTGTTTAAGGATTTAATAAGTGTCCAACACTTAAGAAAAATATTTTCTAACTTATTAAATTATTAACCTAAAATGATTAAGGGTCTATAAGGTTAATAATATTGTTTTGACTAATGTAAATTATGTGTTAGTACTTATGTGTGGTAAATAAGTTCATTATTAAGCATATAGTTATGCAAATACGCCGTACTAATTATTAGACCGACTTTATTAATGTTAGGTCTTTCAAAGCAAGTTAGTTAAAGCTAGACAATTATTGTAGCTGAGCAGACAGGCAAGTTCTCTAACCCTACTCATTTATTGCTGAACGAGTTTCTATACTTGTATTTATTGTCAAAGCTTGAAGTGGTTTAATTATTTAAAATTATCCCACATCCATATTGTTTATAAAATCGCACTTAGTGCACTTGAAGCTTATTAGTTCTTGATTCATGGACTGTATTAAAAATGTCTTAAGCTAATAATTCAGCTAGACATTACGTTTCTAAATTCAATAACTTGAATACTTTTAAAAGCTTATCCAAACCATTGTTGGGTGCGAATTTCTTATATTAAGTCTGAGAATTGAACAACCCTAAATTAGGGGATTTTGTGTCGGGAAACCGACTTTGGGCGCCAGTGACTAAATGTAATGCATATACAGCGGGTTGAATATGCTGATCCCCTTGAAAACCAAACAACTCAAAGGGTCAGAGGAAACTCTATTATACCCTCGTTAGTTCAGGGTCCTTAGTGACCACTCAGCATTTTAAGATTCAAATATTCTGTTTATTAAAATTTGAATCCTGTTTCATTCACAATTGTTATATCTATTGTTGAACCATTGATGACATTTCCCATTCATTCATGATATATTAAATCTATATGATTGTTCTAAACTTGCTGAGCAAACTAGTTGCTCATTCTTGCTATATCATGAACCATTTTTCAGATAATCCTGATTGCTCAAAGAAGGATAAGGGAAAAGGAAAGGCCAAAGCTTAAGTTAGTTTATGCATGCTAATTAGAAGCTTAAATTTGTGTTTACTGTCGTTAAACCTTTTGTAATTCCTTATGATAGGAACTGTTTATGTTAAGGTTAATAGACCCTGGTATTGTAACCTTTTTGTAAGTGAACCAATATGTATTATTCCGCGATATTTAAATGCAATGTATGTATTTAATTGTTAGTAATATGTTGAATAGTGAGAACCAAACTCGAGGTTATGGAACCCGAATTTGGGGTCGTTACATAAACGACCATTATAGATATCAGTTCGAATTGGACAGGTAAAATGATTGTGTAGTATAAGAATTGATTGGTATGTAGTATGAGTGTTAAATACTCAAATTAATTGTAATAGAATGTCGTATCATATATGATATTGAGACATACTAGGAATGTATAAAGATTGCGATTCTGGAATAGAAAGAGATGTTGTAAAATTATAAATAAATGATTATTTATCAATTACAATATTGTTGTAATTCATGAACAATAAGAAAAATGTAGTACTAGTGTTGAACCGAATTCGAAGTTCGAGGGACCCGGATTCGGGGTCGTCACAATTCATACAATTATTTGATAAAATTTCAAATGTTAATGAATTTAATTTCGTTGGGATATTAATTTAATAATAAAATTTATGACCAATATTAATGTAATTAAATTGTGTGATATGTTAAAAGATATTTTAATATCTTAATAAAAAAAATTCTAAGTAAATTTTTTTAAGAGATAATTCCTACATAAATTTGTTATAAAAAAATTATAATAATAAGTTTGTTAAAATCAAAAATAATTTTTTTATAAGTTAATTTTCTTATTAGAGATATAAAAATAAAAAATACCTCTCCTTTTCCTAACATGTTGTGGCTTCTTTTAAATAGTTTATAAATTTACATAGTATTTAATTATTACAAATTTAGATAGTACTTATATTAATTTGAATAGAAAACATAAATGTTGAACAAAAAAATTCTGAAAAAAAGTTTGTGCTTTTAATTATACTAATTCGATGTCCCGTGTTATTTACATGATTTATAATTGTATTTTATTTATTAATTGTAATATATATTATCAGATGTATTCCGGATATTTGATAGGTAATGGTAAAGTGATATTATAAATAATAGTAAAAAAAATAATGACAAATTATAACTGTGACGCCCCCAAATCTGGGCCCACACAGCCCAAACTTGAGTCGTCAAAAGACTACAACAAAATTATTACAACAAAGCACAACGTACTACAATACAGTGTATAATAATACACAACTAAGTCTTCACTATTATTGTCACACTATTTTACAAAACGTGAAGACTATGATAACTATTCCTCGGACCCTCACTCCATTCCTCGGCTAGACCCTGTTATGTTTTCATCTCCTGTTGAAAAACAATGGAACAAAAGAAAGGGTGAGCTCAAATAGCCCAGTAAGAAATATCATGACTAAGATAATGACGAATAAATTATCATTAGCCTTCAACAGTTGAGTTCTTGATAGAATACAATAGAATACAAGGTTTATATCAAAAACTGCAGTTAAATTCTTAAACAATGTTCAGATCAATAATAGCAGCGGAATGAGCAATCTATTAGAAGAATAATGCAGACTATAATGTCCACTCGCTTCTCTTTTTCGTAAAAACATCATCAACTTTTATCATCTGAAATACCATTAGTCATGATAATATAAATTCACAGTTCCTGATCATAATCATGCACATCAACAGTTCATCTTTGCACTACGGGCCAAAGATATTCAATATAGCACCAACGGTCATGATTATACCAGATTCAGCCTTTGGTCATAATCATACCAAACAACAGTTCATCTTTGCACTACGGGCCAAAGAGAACATTCACCACGTGCCATAAAAGACACCGAACAGATGTATCGCCTTTAACCTATTATATCGCCTTTAACCTATCATCTGTTCAACAAATATATCACATCTGTGCCCCCGGCCACAGATATTCACAATAGCTTGATTTTTGGATGATTAGAATGATATAAATGATGAACAGAAGAAATAGGATAACAATAAGTATCGGAAGTTTACTTTGTACAGATTCAAATAATGTCCAAATTGTCAACATGATGTGGAGTGAAATTTAAAAATGATATTCAAGATCCACAGTTCAGAATAACGGTTACAATTCAATAGAAAGGTTCACGTAAATAGGAAGGTTCAGTTGAAATAATGAAGTTCAACTATTATGGAACATATAATATTTTCAAGAATTATAGAAGCAATAGTTCCATAATAAATTTCTATTTAGGAGTATGAAAGAAAATAATATCCCTTACCGTAGCAGGTTTGATTAACAAAAGGTGAAGTAAATTAATACAAAGGGTTATTCACCAACAGGCGGCAATCCGCTCCGTAAGGTTATTCCCACAATTTAATAGAATTTGAGTACAAAGAGTTATTCACCAAACAGGCGGCAATCCGCTCCGTAAGGTTATTCTCAGAGATTAATAATGAATGAATACGAAAGGTTATTCACCAACAGGCGGCAATCCGCTCCGTAAGGTTATTCCCACAATTTAATACATGGAAATAAAAGGCACATCTTATGAGTAAGAAAGAAACAATATTATTTTCAAGAATCAAATAATGATAATCCCTTACCATAGTACGTTTGAATAATGGAAGATGAAAAAGATGGTATCCCTTACCTCAACACGTGACTGGATATTGATTTAAATGAGGTTGATTAACTTGAACAGTACACGTATACTTATAGATCTTCACAAATACTCAAGATGACTTAAGCACACTTAGAGAGAACTTTCACAAGAAGTATTTAGAGAGAGAAAGAAAGAACAAGTAAGGAAGTTTATGAAAAATCCTTAAGTTAAGGCTTCTATTTATAGCCAAAAATCTTATCATTCATTTAATCTAAACCATTCATTTAAAGATCATCTTTTAATCTACACCATCCATTTCAAATATTATATTATCTTTAATCTACACCATTCATTTCATATCACCTAATAATCACCTAACTTTATATTATAAACAAATCAATTTAATTATTCAACAATAATTCACACTTTAATCTACACCATTCATTTCATATCACCTAATAATCACCTAACTTTATATTATAAACAAATAACTTTATCAATTCAATTATTATGACTAATTGTTATAAATACAGTATAGTTAGCTCTTAGATATCAAGTCAATAAATTAATGAAATACAACTGTTTAAATAACATCATAATAGAGATAACAATAATGTAAAATAAAGCATACGTTACTGTGTAATGATAATTATTGATTCAATAATGTGAATTACTGTGCATATGTTACTGTGACAATTATTAGGTTCAATAATTTTAAAAACAGTGCAACAACAATTATTGACTCAATGATATAAAATACAGTGTAATGACAATTATTAAATCAATAATGCAAAATACTGTGTAACAACAATTATTGAATTGATAATATAAAATATTATGCAGTGACAATTATCGATGAAATGATGCGTAACAGTTACGGTGTCAATTATCAGACCAAAAATATGAGACACTATGCAATACCGTGTGTTACTGTAGAGTACCGAGTGCTACAGAAAATACCAATAACTACCGTATGCTACTATTCTTTTATCACCGGTATTTTAACAGTTCCGTTGACTATTTTTATTTAAAAAGGTTATTTCTGTCGTTTTCTATATCCGACAAATATTCCGATGTGGGGTCCACCAATAATTTGTTATTTCGGCGCCGTCGGACCAAACGAATATTCCCCGACCAAACGAATATTCCCCGACAAAGCGAATATTGTCCGACAAAATAAAATTTGCACATAACATCCTTAACTTTTAACTTTATCGATTTAACCACTTACTGTTTCAAAAAAATATATATATGAAGAAAAATTAAATTTTGTATTTCATAAAATTCGGGAGCTTACAACCTCCCCTCCTTATGAAATTTCGTCCCCGAAATTGACGTACCTGACATATCGAAGAGGTAAGGATACTTAGATTTCATCTCAGATTCTAGCTCCCAGGTCATTTCCTCAGTATCTTGGTTCCTCCATAAAACCTTAACTTGAGGTATAACCTTTGAGCGTAGGATCTGCTCCTTCTTATCCAGGATCTTAACAGGTACTTCCTCATATGTTAAATCCTCTGCTATAACGTCTGGTTCTAACTCAATGACGTGGTTTGGGTCCTTCACATATTTACGTAACATAGATATGTGAAAAACGTTATGGATGCGAGACATACTTGGTGGTAGGGCTAGTCTGTAGGCTACGGTTCCTATTCGATCGAGGATTTCAAATGGGCCAATAAATCGAGGGTTGAGCTTTCCTCTCTTTCCGAATCTCGTAACCCCTTTCCATGGAGAAACACGTAAGAATACATGATCTCCGACGTTGAAACTTTCGTCTCTCCGATGAAGATCAACATAACTCTTTTGTCGTTCTTGTGCGGTCTGTATTCGTTGTCGGATCATTTGGATCTTTTCGGTCGTCAAGCGTACCAACTCGGGTCCCAACAATTTTGCTTCTCCTACCTCATTCCAACATATTGGAGAGCGACACTTCCTTCCATACAATGCCTCGAATGGAGCCATGCCTATGCTTGCTTGGTAATTGTTGTTGTAAGAAAATTCCACCAACGGCAAGTACTTATCCCAACTTCCTTTGAAGTCTAATACACAAAGTCTCAAAAGATCTTCGAGGGTCTGGATCGTCCTTTCCGATTGTCCGTCCGTTTGAGGATGGTATGCAGAACTAAAACGTAGTTCAGTGCCCATAGCTTTTTGTAGACTGATCCAAAAGCGTGAAGTGAATCTAGGATCTCGATCAGAAACTATGGAAACTGGCATGCCATGCAATCTCACGATCTCATTTATGTACATACCGGCAAGACGTTCAAGTGAAAAGTTTTCTCGTATAGGCAAGAAATGAGCAGATTTGGTCAATCTATCTACGATCACCCAAATTGCATCTAAGCCTTGAGAAACTTTTGGAAGACCCGTCACGAAGTCCATATTGATGTGTTCCCACTTCCATTCGGGAACTTCAAGTTATTGTAATGGACCTTTAGGAACTTGATGCTCTGCCTTGACACGTTGACAAGTTAGGCACCTTGAGATAAACTCCGCAATCTCTCTTTTCATATTGTTCCACCAAAATGTATGACGAAGATCTCGATACATCTTGGTACCTCCTGGGTGGATTGCAAACGGCGTGTTGTGTGCCTCCATCATGATTTTATGCTTTAATTCAGGATCGTTAGGAACACATAGTCGAGAGTTGACTCGAAGTATTCCTTTCTCGTCGATTCTTGCTTCGGGAATGACACCTTCTTGTACTTTCTTTATCATGTTTATCAGTTCCGGATCGGTAGCTTGAGCAGCTTTAATTTTATCGATTAAAGTTGGTTCTACTCGCACGTGAGCAATCTTCGAGTGGGTCCCTGGTGTCTTTAGCTCTATCTCCATCTTTTGCAAGTCGTACAAAATACACTTTTGTGTTGTCAGCAGTGCACTTGTACTTGCATAAGATTTTCTGCTCAAAGCGTCAGCTACAACGTTCGCCTTTCCCGGGTGATACTGGATTGTGTGGTCATAATCCTTTAACAGCTCAAGCCAACGTCGTTGTCGCATGTTGAGTTCCTTCTGGGTGAAGAAATACTTGAGACTTTTATGATCCGTATAGATATCCACTTTTTCTCCGTACAAGTAGTGTCTCCAGATCTTCAACGCGAAAACGACTGTTGCCAACTCTAGATCATGAGTAGGATAATTTTTCTCATAATCTTTGAGTTGTCGAGAGGCATAGGCTATAACCTTTCCATGTTGCATAAGGACACAGCCTAGACCTTTGCCAGAAGCATCGCTGTAGATAACAAATTCTCCTGATCCTGATGGTATGGTCAGAACAGGAGCTGAAACAAGTCTCCTCTTGAGTTCTTGAAAACTCTTCTCGCATTCCTCACTCGATATAAGTTTTGTACTAGAATGAATGATACCGATATCTAGTAATTAAACTTTCAACTCTTGGTGTTCTATGGGAGCCATTTGGTATGGGACTTTAAAAATGGGCTTAGTGCCGGGTTCAAGATCGATACAAAATTCAATTTCACGGTTTGGGGTAAGCTAGGAAGTTCTTCAGGAAAAACGTCAGGAAACTCATTAACAATGGGAATATCATTCAAGTTTGACGTATTTTTGTTCAAATCAGTGACATGAGCTAAAAAGGCTTGACATCCGTTTTTCAATAAACGAATGACTTTATGGCTAGAAATAACAGTTATAGATTTCAATGGTTTAGTTGCTTGAACTTGCATGACAGGTTGATTAGGAATATGAAAACTAATAATCTTATGAAAACAATCAATTTTTTTTTTTTTTGCATGATGGGTAGTCAACCAATCAATTCCTAAAATCACATCAAATTCATGCATCTCCAAAGAAATAAGGTCAACAGGTAATGTGAGGTTGTTGATTTGAACTAGACAAGATTTATAGATAGTAGATGTGATAGATATTTCTCCCAATGAGGTTTCAACTGATAAGTCAAAGTAAAAGTTTTCAGAAGTCAAATTTAAACGTTGAGCACACGTATGTGAGATAAAAGAATGGGTAGAGCAAATATCTAACATGGCATAAACTTCACAAGAATTTATAAATAGCTTACCGGTTATCACCTCATTCGGTTTCTTGACTGTTATCGTCAAATCGAATCCCGAATACTTCATTCGGATCTTCACGTATTTCAACCATGGGAATACCACTGAATAATTTTCTAGCAAACTGTTTCTCGGGTTCATCAACTTCATCAGTAGTAAGGTACCAATGATTTCCATTAAAATAGTATTTTCGATAGACTGCAGTTTCCACGATAGTGACTAACTTAACCTGAATTCCTCTAAATTGTAACGCCCAAAAGTATAGAAACATCATTTTTAAATAATCTTGAAAATCATAGCTGGAACACCATAAATCCCAAAGACTAATATGAAAAGTCCATATATTCTGATCCTTTGTTATAGAGCATAACCATGTGATATCACTCTCCCAATTAGTGAGTAAATTAAAGGCAATAATTTCCGCAAGTTCGTTACTTCCTTTAATTGCTTCTAAGAATGGATCTGGAACGACTGTAGCAGAGCTTTCACCTTCATCCTTACTGGATAGAACACGCATAATTTTTGCCTTAGGCAAATGATTCAACTCTGAGTTTGTAAGAAGATTATTCGTCGCCTCTTGTTTTGCAGCTACATTTGTTTCGGTAATTTCATAGTTAACCTCCTGATTTCCAGATGCCATAATTAACTGTGGTCACAAAATAAATGTTAGTTCAAATAAACTGACTCATCTCTTCATGTTCCTACATTCAAATCGATTCATTAGATAAAAATAAATCTAATTTAGGTAGGACACACTAGTGATTGATTCTATTCGTCTCTCCCCTCCTAGTTCTAACCCCATATCTCCATTAAAGACCATATCCCTAAGCTCTGATGCCAACTGTGACGCCCCCAAATCTGGGCCCACACAGCCCAAACTTGAGTCGTCAAAAGACTACAACAAAACTATTACAACAAAGCACAACGTACTACAATACAGTGTATAATAATACACAACTAAGTCTTCACTATTATTGTCACACTATTTTACAAAACGTGAAGACTATGATAACTATTCCTCGGACCCTCACTCCATTCCCCGGCTAGACCCTGTTATGTTTTCATCTCCTGTTGAAAAACAATGGAACAAAAGAAAGGGTGAGCTCAAATAGCCCAGTAAGAAATATCATGACTAAGATAATGACGAATAAATTATCATTAGCCTTCAACAGTTGAGTTCTTGATAGAATACAATAGAATACAAGGTTTATATCAAAAACTGCAGTTAAATTCTTAAACAATGTTCAGATCAATAATAGCAGCGGAATGAGCAATCTATTAGAAGAATAATGCAGACTATAATGTCCACTCGCTTCTCTTTTTCGTAAAAACATCATCAACTTTTATCATCTGAAATACCATTAGTCATGATAATATAAATTCACAGTTCCTGATCATAATCATGCACATCAACAGTTCATCTTTGCACTACGGGCCAAAGATATTCAATATAGCACCAACGGTCATGATTATACCAGATTCAGCCTTTGGTCATAATCATACCAAACAACAGTTCATCTTTGCACTACGGGCCAAAGAGAACATTCACCACGTGCCATAAAAGACACCGAACAGATGTATCGCCTTTAACCTATTATATCGCCTTTAACCTATCATCTGTTCAACAAATATATCACATCTGTGCCCCCGGCCACAGATATTCACAATAGCTTGATTTTTGGATGATTAGAATGATATAAATGATGAACAGAAGAAATAGGATAACAATAAGTATCGGAAGTTTACTTTGTACAGATTCAAATAATGTCCAAATTGTCAACATGATGTGGAGTGAAATTTAAAAATGATATTCAAGATCCACAGTTCAGAATAACGGTTACAATTCAATAGAAAGGTTCACGTAAATAGGAAGGTTCAGTTGAAATAATGAAGTTCAACTATTATGGAACATATAATATTTTCAAGAATTATAGAAGCAATAGTTCCATAATAAATTTCTATTTAGGAGTATGAAAGAAAATAATATCCCTTACCGTAGCAGGTTTGATTAACAAAAGGTGAAGTAAATTAATACAAAGGGTTATTCACCAACAGGCGGCAATCCGCTCCGTAAGGTTATTCCCACAATTTAATAGAATTTGAGTACAAAGAGTTATTCACCAAACAGGCGGCAATCCGCTCCGTAAGGTTATTCTCAGAGATTAATAATGAATGAATACGAAAGGTTATTCACCAACAGGCGGCAATCCGCTCCGTAAGGTTATTCCCACAATTTAATACATGGAAATAAAAGGCACATCTTATGAGTAAGAAAGAAACAATATTATTTTCAAGAATCAAATAATGATAATCCCTTACCATAGTACGTTTGAATAATGGAAGATGAAAAAGATGGTATCCCTTACCTCAACACGTGACTGGATATTGATTTAAATGAGGTTGATTAACTTGAACAGTACACGTATACTTATAGATCTTCACAAATACTCAAGATGACTTAAGCACACTTAGAGAGAACTTTCACAAGAAGTATTTAGAGAGAGAAAGAAAGAACAAGTAAGGAAGTTTATGAAAAATCCTTAAGTTAAGGCTTCTATTTATAGCCAAAAATCTTATCATTCATTTAATCTAAACCATTCATTTAAAGATCATCTTTTAATCTACACCATCCATTTCAAATATTATATTATCTTTAATCTACACCATTCATTTCATATCACCTAATAATCACCTAACTTTATATTATAAACAAATCAATTTAATTATTCAACAATAATTCACACTTTAATCTACACAATTCATTTCATATCACCTAATAATCACCTAACTTTATATTATAAACAAATAACTTTATCAATTCAATTATTATGACTAATTGTTATAAATACAGTATAGTTAGCTCTTAGATATCAAGTCAATAAATTAATGAAATACAACTGTTTAAATAACATCATAATAGAGATAACAATAATGTAAAATAAAGCATACGTTACTGTGTAATGATAATTATTGATTCAATAATGTGAATTACTGTGCATATGTTACTGTGACAATTATTAGGTTCAATAATTTTAAAAACAGTGCAACAACAATTATTGACTCAATGATATAAAATACAGTGTAATGACAATTATTAAATCAATAATGCAAAATACTGTGTAACAACAATTATTGAATTGATAATATAAAATATTATGCAGTGACAATTATCGATGAAATGATGCGTAACAGTTACGGTGTCAATTATCAGACCAAAAATATGAGACACTATGCAATACCGTGTGTTACTGTAGAGTACCGAGTGCTACAGAAAATACCAATAACTACCGTATGCTACTATTCTTTTATCACCGGTATTTTAACAGTTCCGTTGACTATTTTTATTTAAAAAGGTTATTTCTGTCGTTTTCTATATCCGACAAATATTCCGATGTGGGGTCCACCAATAATTTGTTATTTCGGCGCCGTCGGACCAAACGAATATTCCCCGACCAAACGAATATTCCCCGACAAAGCGAATATTGTCCGACAAAATAAAATTTGCACATAACATCCTTAACTTTTAACTTTATCGATTTAACCACTTACTGTTTCAAAAAAATATATATATGAAGAAAAATTAAATTTTGTATTTCATAAAATTCGGGGTCTTACAATAACCATTGTGTGACTTTATAGTTCTAAAATAAAATTATATCTCTGATTTTGGATCAAATTAAAAAAAATTATATCAGCAATTTTAAACCAGTGCAAAAATTAATTAAAATTCTTATATAAAGTGATTTTGTAATGTTGTTATTATCATTGTTTATTAAAATAGGTAGACATATAATTTTATCCAATAATTATATTTAATTTTTTTTAGTATTTAATAAAATGCTTGGCTCATTAAAACAAAAGATTAAAATAAAATATTTAAAAAAAAGGAAGAATAATTAAAAAAAAGGATTCTTAATAAATGTATAATATACTTAAGGTTTCGTATTACAAATATATATCTTATGAAATAGTTGTTTATAAAGTAAGAGAATTTATCTATTCTTATATATTTATTTATTTTTAAGTTATAAGATTATTATTGACTTTTAAAATTTTTTTATTATATTTTTAAATGATTTATATAAAATTTTAAAATAATTAATCTTATAGCTAGTAGATTTTTTTAAATAATTTATAATATTCATAATTATTTTGACATAAAATAAATAAATTTATGTCAATTTTAATTTTAAAAATTTTATAATTTAAAATGAAAAAAGTATATCTTATAAAATAATGTAAATAAATTAAAAATATCAACTAATTAAATTCACATATAATTTTATGAGTAAATTCAATTCAAAATTACTGAAAATATTTCAATTAATTCATACGCGTTGTGTAATACTTGTATAAGTAATAGATAGCTGATATAGATGCGGCCTTGGGGGTCCTGAAACAAATATAAAGTGAAAACGGGGCCAATATCTAATTATCCACTGACTCAAAGCACCTTCAAATTCAGCCATAAGAGAGAGAAGCAATCTTGAAGCTAGCTCTAATCCATTTGCAGGAAGAATAAAAATGGCGTGCGGGAGCAGTTGTGCAGCAACAACATGGAGTATGTCATCTCTCAAATCAGCCTTACCTTCCGTCAACATTAACAAACCTTGTTCAGTTCACCTCTCACTTGCCTCTCTTTCTCCCTCTTCTTCCTCCTCTCGCCTCAGAATCTCTCCCACTTCTAAGACTCTTCGCTCTTTCCACGGCCTCGCGCCTCTTCACCCACTTCTCTCCCTCAACTCTCAAGGTTCATTTTTGCTTGCCCCTAATTTTCTATCTACTCTGTATTTGTTTACAGTTTATATATTCATGTAGCTGTATTTTAAATACTTCAAAGCATTGTAGTTCTACCTGCTAGTGTCACTAATTGGTAAGTTACTTAGTCCCCCTCCCTTGTAATTCATGCTGACTGACATGGTGTTTTCTAGACCATTGGTGTTTGTACAGAATTAATCTTAGTTGCTCAAGGAAAATATTGGGGCTTTTTTGGCCATAGTGTAATGATGGAGGCACGAGTCTTATGTTTATGCTTGTTACTATTATAACAAAGATATAATCCATGAGGATACAACTTTTAGACTCGTTTCAATTTCAAAATGTAGTTCCAGAATAAGTTTTAAACTAAAAACGTACATAGTCCCTACGTTTGGAAACACTAAGCATAAGCATAGTCACCTTAAGTTTTTAACTAATGCAAATAAGAAACATTTGGCATATAGAAAAGCTCAGTCGTGAACTTTGTATTAACTTATTGATAGACAAGGTTCTAAAAGGCGCTAGGCGGGCGGCCGGGGGCCTAGGCGAATTTTTTTATTTTAAGTCAATTTTAATATTTTATCTTACATTTATCCGAACAAGACAATAATATAAAGGAAAACAATCTATAATAAAATAATAAAGGCCTTTGCTTAAAGTTCAAACAGATATCCATGTTGCTAATGTCAAAGTTCAAACAAAAACATGTAATTGTTTAAAGTTCAAATATAAACAAATAATAAAAAATATAAACTAATAATTCTCATCTTCATATCTCTCTATATCTCTCTCTAACTCTTTTTCTCCATATCCCTCTAAGATAATGTCCTCATCGGGCTCACTCATACTCTTCATCTCCCTCTTCTTCTGTGTCATCATCAGACAAAAAAATTTCTTCATGAAGTTCTCTTACTCTAACATTTTTACTATTTCTTTTAGTCTCTAGCACACTGTCCGTTTCAGATGCTTCACCAATCACTTTCCAAGTAAGGCCTGAACAACGCTCAACTTATTCATCTATTCCTATGATGTCGTTTTGTAGCTTAGTTATTAAAATAAAAATAAAATAAAATTGCAACACTAAATTTTCCGCTTAAGCCTCACCTAATTTCTCCGTCTTGCCCACCCAGTCCCGTATAATTTCCTAGAGGGATTTTTTTCCCTCCTTGGACATAGGTTAGGCGCTAGGCGGCCTAGGCGTGGCGCCGGGGGGGACCTAGCGCCTAAGCGGGGATTAATCGGACCTAGGCGGGGATTTTTAGAACACTGTTGATAGATGACATTTTATGGACTTTGTGAGGTAGGGAGCCCCTTTACTGCGATAATTTGTTCAGTGGCCAATCAGTGTTTTTATAAGAGGAGTTCTAACAAATATCTGTGCTCTACTAATCTGCGCTCATGAGGTCATTTTAAAAATCTCTTGTATTTCAGGACGGGTTCTAAAATAAAGATCGCTATGCTCTAGGACTGGTCCGATCATTGAAAAGCTTTGTGTTTGATCTTTGATTTTGTATTCTCCAGTTCAGAGCATCTAAAAATTGCTGGATTTAACAACTGCTCAAAGTTTGCCCTTTCTTTGTGCATCTTCTCATGCACACACGCGTCATTCACACTCACAAATGCACGCGCTTACGCTTAAAACATGACTTATTACACACTCACTCTACTAAGGACTACTGGCAAATGGAATTTGTCATAAAAGCTTTCTAAAATCAGTTGGGGAATAAATCATTCCGTAGTTGATTCTAAATAACTTCATTCAAATCCTAGCATGGATCATCTGTACAACAGTTTTGTTTGAAGCTTTATGATATTTTGTATGTGATATCATGTTGTGATTTATTCAGTAGCAACTGCCCTTAAGTTGTGTGTTTCCTTTGCTAGTTATTAAATTTATTTATTCAAACAACAAAAAATATTAAAATTTTCATTGTGATTCTCCTGTTGTTTTTCTTTACCATGGAACTTGCTGAACTTTGACTATTTTGCACTTTGTCTAATTTCTTGCAGAATCCAGTAGTTTTAACCATTGCTTCACAATTATTGACAATGGGGGCCGATTCTCTGCTATGAGACATGGTAGGCGTGTACCTAAACTCAATCGCCCCCCGGATCAGCGCAAGGCACTTCTGCGTGGACTAACAACCCAGCTACTAAAGTATGGACGCATTAAAACTACTAGAGCAAGGGCAAGTGCTATGAGGAAGTATGTTGATAAAATGATCACCATGGCTAAAGACGGATCTCTTCATAAAAGGAGACAAGCCCTTGGCTTTATTTATGAAAAGCAGATAGTCCATGCATTGTTTGCGGAGGTCCCTGAAAGGTATGGGGAGAGGAATGGAGGATATACTAGAATAATCAGAACTCTTCCTAGGCGAGGGGACAATGCGCCTATGGCCTATATCGAGCTTGTTTAGTTACCAACTGTTTATTTTGCTTGCTGTTGTTACGATTTATGATTGAGACCACCCTACTAATGAATCCCTATCAGTTTGTCCAATTTTTGGCTCAAACCATGTGGGTTCATCTACTGTTGGTTGGCGAAGTGTTTAATCACGTTAACTGAAAAGATAATAGGTGGTTTTGAAAAAAATTGTTTGATTTTGTATTTGTGTACTCGATCAATTTATCCCAGTTTGTGGTTCTACTTGTACTGAAGCTGCATTTGATCTGTCCTGGTTTTCCTTTTGAGTTATGGGTATTGCTAGATTGTGTGTCTAAAAGCAAAATTTTGTATTGAGCCAATTGTCAATGCAGTGGAGGAAGAGTTGGTAATGGTATAGAGGATTTACTTTGATGTATCGGTTGGCAGGGAAGGGAGCACTTATACGGGGCTTGAAGTTGAAATATATGGAAGCATCGTAATATGATAGGGGGAAACGGGTAACATAGAAAAGGCAAATGAGGCAGGCAGTTGATTCTACATTTTCTCCCTTTTATATAAATATATATATATATATATATATATATATATATATTTTAAATTATTATCTTGTTTACTTAACTTCTTTCTCCTATTCTATCCCTCATTGGGCTCGAGGGAATTTATAGGTGAGCTGACTAATTCACGTCTCTCCTTGGTGATGACGCAAGACACAGCTGAATTTCTTTCTATTCGTTATACACAAGTACAAGAAGAGTCGCGGTAGTCTTTGCAAAATTTGTGCACTTGATCTTTTTGGTTTTATATTTACTCCTAAATGTATATTGAGTGTTAGTTTAATAATGATGAGATGATAATAATATTAAAAAAAAAACTAAATCAACTTTTGTTTATCAAAACAAAGGATCTTTGTTGAAGTTTCACACATTTGTCAAATATACTTGTAAAAGAGAGCGTGTTATGTTATGGGACATCTAGACAAACCAAGGCAAACTAATTTGGGTTGAGAGGAGGAGGAAGTATTAAACTATTAATTACTTGGTGTGGCCTGAGAAGTGAGAAGGATAAAGAGAGAGAGAGAAGGAGAGTGGGGATGAGGTTGGTTTGTTCAGCCATCATTTCATCTTCCTCTTCATTGCTGCTGCTCCTGAGACGATAATAATAATTATACTACTACTACTACTAATAATAATAGAGCTTTAGTGTACACATCGAATCGAATTGAAGCTCCCCAAAAACGATGAGTCTGGCGACTAATTTCTTCACTGCCTCCTCGGTGGTTGTTAGTAAGCCCACCTCCCATAACTATAGATATAGCTGTACATATGATCATCACCCCCACAAAACTTTCTCTCTCCTATTGGACACATCTGTCCAAGCTTACCACCACCGGAAGGACAGCTGTTGCCGTCGTCAACTCCTCCGACCCTGTTGAAAAGGTTCACTTCTGTTGTTAATTATTCCCCCCTTCATGGTCTTTAATTTCTTTCCATTTTGGTGGATGCTGCTCTAGCGGAAATTATATTAACTGGAATTTAACTAAACAAATTGATACACTTCACTTTACACAATGACTACTTAGAAGAAGTTGATCTACTAGAAAATTTAACTACCCACCCCAAAGTCGAAAAACCATCAAACTTATTCAATCAATCAATCATGATTATTATTAATACATAAGATTGTTCTTTTTAACTGATGAAAGACTATTTCTTTCTTTATTTACTCTGCATTTATTATACTCCCTTCTTTATTTGAACTTACAATGCAATGCAGGAACAAGCAAGCAGCAACAAATACTACTTTGTTGTTGCCAACGCTAAATTCATGCTGGATGAAGAGGAACATTTTAAGGAGCAATTGGCCGAACGTATCCACCTCTATGGAGAGCGTAACTTAGAGCAAGACTTTTGGGTTGTGATCGAGCCCAAGTTCTTGGATAAGTTTCCCAACTTCACCTAGAGACTAAAGAGACCCGCCATCGCTCCTCGTTTCAACCAACCGCCCCTGGATCACGTAACCATTCATACTCCTTATTTACATGAATGTCTTCATGTGCTAGTTTTTTTGGGGTATGATAACAATGTGTACATTAAAAGGAAAGAACAACAGTTTCTTTTTCTCGTTTTTGTTTTTGAACAATTGAAAGAATTGACAAATTAGAAGCAGTATCTTTGCTGATCCATTACGACTTTGGACATGGATTTGGGTACGTTCATGAAGTTAAGATTTGACCGAGTTCTGTGTGACAGCTATGAAGCTGATAGTCTAGAAGAAGCATTGGCATCTAATCCTGTCAAACTAGAGTTTGAGAAGCCAGAAAACTGGGTGGCCCCATATCCAAAATATGAGTCTAGGTGGTGGGAGTCCTTCTTGCCTGCAAGTTCTGAGAAGCAAAGAGTATGATAAGATAACATTTGGCCTTTTTCCCGTTTAACATAATGTACCAGTAACCCGAAGATGGCGAGGCTTGGAAAAAATTAATGAAGGCAGTTGAATCAAAGTTCAGGGCACATCAAGCAATGAAATCTAGAAACGCCTATGTAGGACTTGAGAAGCAGGCATGTTAAAGACAATTGAGCAGTGTTTTCTGTAGCCAACCCAAATAGTCATAGAGATGTAGACTTTGATGAGTGAAATTTATTTGGTTCAGAAAATGTGTGTATTAATTAAGTTCAGGAATATTTAGAAATGTATTAAGCAATACAAGTTGCAACTTCCGAAACTTTGTCAATTAAGTTTATTGTGTTCGGGACCTCATTCTTGGGGCATTAGGCTCCTGTGAAGATGAGGCTTGCATGATACATATGCTATGTTATTTAAGAATTTAGCTGTCTGTTAATCTGTATAATACATGGTTTGACAAACAGCATCTAGAAACAAGTTGCAAACTATAACTATCAGTTTCCCTTAATTAGGAACTCTGGTCTGGGAGATTCTACTAAGGTTAAGAGCATTATATGCAATGCTACCCGGAACCTTCCCACATCTAGACACTTGTTTCATTTCCGGCAGACATCTGATCTTTCTACACATTGTGACCCTACAGCTCAGGATCAGATTCTTTGGGAGAATTGCAAGTTGAATGATGTCAAGGCTACTGCCATCTGGAACTCAATCTGACAGAGGGCCCCCAATGTGAATTGGAGCATAATGGTCTGGTACAGTAGTCTCCCACCTAGGTATTCCTTCATGCTTTGGCTTGCTTTCCACAAAGGTATTCGAACTAAGGATAGACTTATCAACTATTGGCTTGTCCTTGATCCCACATGTAACTTCTGCCATGCTGCTACTGAAACCTTCAGCCATCTTTTTTTTTAACTGCCCATTCTCCTTCTAAATTCTGGTCTTGGTGCTTCGTCATTGTGGTTGGAAGGGTATGTGTCGAAATTGGGATACAATTATTAACTTCATTAGCTCCTGCTCCAGTCAGACAACTAGATTTAAATTGCTGTCTTGGACTTGCTACTGTTACATACACTGTTTGGTAGGAACGGAATGCAAGGTCCCATCCTAATAAATCTACCTCTATCAGGACTACTGTGCAAAATGCTCAGCATTTGGTTAAGTGCAAACTTCATTCTAATTCTAAGTTTTAAAAAGTCATTGCTAAATATTGTCACTTAGCCCTTTAGTGATTGTATAACTTTGGAAGCTATGGGAATGTGTAGCATTGGTAGGTATGTTCTCTGTTTGCTGCCTTAACTTTGGCATCATCTGGGCTTGTCCATTTGATGTGGCTGCTATAGCCTTGTGGGGTATCCCCGGATTTTGTATACTCACTTTCGTTTATAATACTCTAGCAAAAAAAAAAAAGAAAAAAGAAGAAGAAGTAGTATACCAAAATACGGTGAATTGAAGTAGTATATACTAAAATAGAGTGATCCATATATAACTGCAATCTATTGTAGGTATTCCGTACAAATTGAAGTGCATCACTTCAAAACCATCCAAAAGAAGAATTGGAACAATACCATCCTAGAAAAACTATAATAGGACCATTTCCAACAAGTTATTTTTAAAGAATACGCTAAAGAAAGAAGAGGAAGAACAAGGGTTTGGTAGTTCAAGAAAAAGGAAAGGCATGAGGGTAAGATTGATAACTAAAACCAAATCAAAATATGGAAGCTGCAAGTTAAAGGAGAAGATACAGGTGGTGGCATTTGTGAAAGAAGCAAATCGGAGTTCCTCTGCAGTGATGCTTAATATCAGTGCTGCTTATTATCCTTCATAAAAGGGATTTTGGGGATCTTTCGGAGAACCTTATTATCCAATGCATTGTAGCGCTTCTTGAGCTCACCTGTTGCCTTCTCAGCATAGGTATCCACTTTGTCTTCATTCATTTCATACAACAAGGGTACCGTGAGCAGCATCACAAAAACTGCCGTCACAAATATCGCCAGGAGTAGTTAGTTTCCTATGCAAATGAGTCGTTAAGAGCAGCAAAAACTAGAAGACTCCTAGAACTGATCAAAAGACTTACTGATGTATACAAGGGTCAAAAGATTGAACCAGCTGCCAACAACAGAGACAACCCACAAACCCAAAATCACCTGCACGCCATGTTTTAACTTGAATTTAAGTTGGAAGATAAAAGTGTCTACGCTGTTCATGAATATTAGTATAATGAAGTAAAGGAGAGAAAAAATGTACATATAGAAACTTCCTCAAATCTTTTCCTGAAGCCACCTCCCGAAACAGATAAAATGCCTTGTTAACTCGGTCCCTCAACAACAGAGCTACTTTCATGGACAAATCCTCCGGCAATGCAATGTCAGGAAAGACTGGAGGAGACCTAACACAGAGAGAAGCTGAGCTCACAAACAACGTTTATATATACGAGGGACATTGTCCAGAAATTCAATGTTGTTGCCCAACAAATTAAAGCTTCATATCAGCATTACCCAACAGAATAAAATATATACTATAGTGATTGAGAGAGAGAGAGAGAGAGTTAATCTCACTTGTGGAGAAAGGAGGATACATTGGACCAGAGGAACAAAGCTGCCAAGGTGAGTATTAGAGAATGACAAACAAAAGTGAGGACATGATAGCCTATCCACTCAAAGAGAAGCCATATCACTGTTGCAGCCGCAAGCATGCTTGCCGAAATCTGCTTGTTCCTCCAAAGTATAACATCAGCAGCTGAATAGCACCAGAATCAATCAGCTTATATATGTTTCAACTCCTTAATTACCATGCATCAAATCCCAACATTCAATCAAGAAATACATGCATATATATATATATATATCATATCATATATACATATATATATTGTTCTAATGCTCCTAATACAGCATTTGGTACAGGAGGGAAGTAGAAGATCAGATCAGGCACAAGGCCCTCTATACAGAGTTCTAATTAATTAACTTGCAAGGACCCATAACTTGTTAATTACCAGCAAGCTTATCCGAAGTAATTCTCCTGATACTGTTGTTCACCTATTATGATGCACACTTTGATTACGTGTTCTTACAAATCAATCACCATACATATGTACACCCATTAATATGTACACGGGTCTGTCTCCATGTATGACATATTAATTGACACGCAAAAACTCAAAGTAAACACGTGCGCGCATATCTTCCATGCACAATAATATACATACACAATGAAAGAGGCCAGGAGCATGCAAATAATTTAGTGAAATGTGTGTTTGGGTAATTATTATATATATATATATAGGGAGATGATTCAAGTTTAAATTTGAACCGGAACACCTATTCATCCAACGCAATCTTGTTCATCAGTTGCGAAATCAAAAACCTAAAAATAAACCTACCGCATTAAGAATCTAACAAACTATTATATGGTATTCTATTCACATAACAAATGGCCAACTTGCCCTTAGATATGGAATATGGGATACTCAAGATTATTATGTGGTAACTAGTGGATAAGTAGAAACAGTATCGCAAAACTGTTATACAGTTATCGCATAATAGTTATGTGGTATAGTCACAAAGTCTCACTTAAGTCATACACTTAAGTCATATTGCTACTAGAATTGTTTGTAGGCGGGAATTCAAAATTTTCTGCAAAACATAATAATTTTCAAGTCTTCATCAGTAAGGATGCCAAATCCGTACAATGATATGCACGGTTTGTTAAATATCAAAGTTCAAATGTACCACCTTTATTAATGACTTTTTTTTAAAAATCTACATTTGAAAAACTCAAAATCCAAATGCAACCTTAGTCCACATCTGTGTCCGTGCAAGTGTTAATCCAGTCTCAGAATTTTGTGGTTACAAAATTCTTTTCTAATTTAATATTTAACAAAAAATAATTTCTTTCCCAGATCTCCGAAGTTTATTACTCTTTTCTTGTCGAGATAAAAGTCTTCAATTAATTTTTATGGTCAAATTAATTATTTTAAAATTAATAATTAAATATGTATATTTAAATTTTTTTAAAAATAAATATTGAAATTATTATTAAATTATATATAGTTTATAATATTTATAATTTTTTTTATATATATAAAAAAATATATTAATTTAAAAATGATCAATTTAATTACAATCCTGGACGGAGGGAGTAAAGAATTAGCTTTTGGGATGATACACGTGACATATGTTAATTGCAGGGCATCCTACTGCTCCACTTGTTTCTCATATGTTTTGCAATTTTATGGGATTGCTTGTAATCTCCCATAGATGTATATATATAGTGAGAGAGACTTACGTTTGCCACCGCCAAGGACGGTGTGAACAGGTTTCTGACGGCCGAAGAGGCGGTTCTTCTTGAGGTGATTGGTGGCAGGCAACTCAAAAGAGACATGGCGGTGTCCTTCATTATTATTAGCTGGAGGAGGGATAATGTCATGATTATTATTAGTATTATCAACCACCGGTTCTGCTGCCGCTGCCGGAGGAGGGGGAGGAAGAACAGACTTTTCTTCTTCTTCTTCTTCTTTCTTCTTTATCTCATCCTTGGGCGGAGGAGATGATCCAAGTACCACATCATCATCACTGCTACTTACTTCCGTCATCTTTATTTATTTAATTTATTAATTTTTTACCTACATACAAATACAAATACAAATACAAATACAATTACAATTACAATTATATAACAAAATAAACAATTGGGATCGTCGTCCCCGGCCCCTTGATTTATTTTGTTTCTCTTAGCTCTCTCTCTCTCTCTCTCTCTCTCTCTCTCTCTCTCTCTCAAAAGTAAAAAAGTAAAACTAGAGTTAGAATTGAAATATTCAAAAGGAGATTAGTATATATCTCTCTATCTAGGAACATGGCCCCCCACCCAAGCTCCGCCCGAATACCATGCCCTTTAATTCCCTTCTTCTTCGGACATCCTATTCCCTCCTCTCCCCTCCTCTCCTACCAATTATTTATTTACTATTATGGTATTATTCAATACAATACAGGCTAATTTTTATTTTAGTAAATATTTATATATATAAATGGTAAAACGACCAATATTCTTATTTACACCGCTTACGGTTAAAAAATTCCACTTACTAAAATCTTACTTATTATCTTTGATTAGTTCATTCATTCACTTGATTCTTGTCTCAAATAAATTATTATTATGTCTTTAGTTAGTCGATTCAAAACTTGACTCTCAACCATCTTTGAAGCTGAACTACTACGTGCTATATTAAGCCATTTGTTTTCTAAATTGATACCAGCATTTTTCTAATTGAGACATTTTAATTCCACTTGAAATCAATATATGAAATTTTATAAAACTTAGTTTTCATAAACTATTTAAAATGAATTTATATCAAATTTTAAAATAATGCAAATTGACGTTTGGAAATCAAAGTGAAACTTTTTATTTATTTATATTTAATTTTTGCAAATTAAACAAAGGGAGATCAAGTAGCTGGCTAGGTACGTAATAATGCAAGAATTTTTTTAATTTAGCAGAATAATTACTTATTATTGTTATTACGATTTAAGCGCAATTTTACTCGTGCACTTAAAATATATTTGCATGCACGATCTGAATAATTGAATTATATCTAACATATTAAAGTATTTATTAGTTTCATATACTATCATGATTTATAAAATATATATATATATTAATAATTTACATTTCATTAAAATAATTGATAGAGATAATTTGATGTTTAAAAGTTTTGATCTATGATAAGCTTAAGGTTAAAATGGACAAGTGATGAATGTGTTATTATTATTATTATAGTCTTCTTCGCATATATATAAGGGTGCAACAATTAATTTTATTATTTTTTTATCTTAATTAATATTAGTCACGAAATTAGTTAAATAATAGTAGTGAGTCTTCAACATATAAATTAATATATATTTAACCTTATTTTTAAAATTTCAAACTTATATTTCAGGCAAATTCATAATTAATTTATCAAAACAATATATATATATATATATATATATATATATATATATATACCTACCTAAAATATAATTTTATTATTTATTTAAATATAAAATTACTAAATATTTTTCCACGATCAAAACCGAATAAAGTTACACTATATTTAGTTCCTTACGCTAATAATTATTTAAACAGACCTACATTATATGATTCATTTAATATCCTAGTAAAATTCTATTTATTAATAATCCACACGCTTTCACATTATGGATTCTATAGAACCCAATATTTTTTTAAAATTCTAATTAATATTATAGGGATTCATTTCATCAATCTTAGAAGCTGAAGAGACCTGAAGGAAAAAAAAACATCGTCTTTAAATATAACGTCCGCATTCTATCTTACTACTATTAAACTATCACATTTGTCTCAAAAAGTCAAAGTTAATATGATACCGAGAGTAAAATACAATAAGAAATTTAATTTTAATTTTATGAGTAAAATATAAAGCTAGGAATGAGGACTGGAGGAGTACCAAATCGTGAAATGGTTGGCCCAAAAGCCCGAGTTTAGTACCCGACCATGTACATGCGGGTGTTTGACCCGAATCCCAATTTGGAAATGAATTAAGATGTAAGATCTTCCATGGGGATGAGTCAGCGTGAGTGAAAATTAGGAAGATATCGAAATGTCTGAAGGAGTGGCGGAGGGGTTGTGGGGACTGGCGGAGTTTCACGAGAAGAAAGGAGATATAGGAAAGGCGGTGAAGTGCTTAGAAGCCATATGCCAGAGCACCGTCTTTTTCCTTCCAATCGTCGAAGTCCAGACCCGCCTCCGTATCGCTACTCTCCTCCTCAAACACTCTCACAACGTCAATCACGCCAAGTCTCACCTCGAACGCTCTGTCAGCCTCTCTCTCTCTCTCTCTCTCTCTCTCTCTCTATATATATATATATATATATATATATATATATATATATATATATATATGTATGTATTCAACGCTTGAGGTTGGACTTATGTGCGTGATAATTGTAGACTTTACATGTGGAAACAAAACTAATGGAAATTCCCACTTTCAGTTGGTGATTTAGGGTTTCGGGATTTAGTGATTTGGTCGTCTTTTCCCCCAATCTATAGCTTTCTAACAAACTCGCATATATAATCTCAAGTCTTTCACTATCTACCTATCAGGAGTGTTAGTCTTTCAATTGCAATATCCAGTTTTCCTAAAAGAAAACAAAAAAAATTAAAAAGAAAATCTATATTACAAACCTCTTTGTTGAGTTCGCTTTTTTAAAATTCTTAACTCTTAGTTTGATAAACTTACAGATTTTTCTTCTTGTTGCAGCAGCTGCTATTGAAATCTATTCCTTCATGCTTTGAGTTGAAGTTTAGAGCATATAGCTTATTGGGCCAATGCTACCATCTCGTTGGAGCTATTTCTTCACAGAAGCAGATTTTGAATAAGGGTTTAGATCTTACCTCAGCATCTGGAGATGGGTACACATCAGACTTGATCACCACCTTTTTTGTCGAAGATGGAAAATTCTTTCTAAAAGCTGTATCACTTCAAAGTGCAGTATAACATTTCTATTCAGCAATTTAATGTCAAATCCTTTTGAACTATAGTTCTAATCTCTATTTAATTGATGATTAATTCCCTTGATTTTTTTACTGAAATAGTGAGCCTTTATTGTTTGTCTATGACTTTCCTGTTTCATCTCTGTTTTGACCTTTGGAAAAGGGATTAACATTCTGCATAATTTTTGCTGGGATATCATTTTTACCATAATCTCATCTCAGTTAAGATAGTTTGCTATTTTTCTTTCTTCTGAGTTATACTATATGTGTTGCCTCCTTGTTTCAAATGCTATTATGCATAAGCGTGGAAACCTTTGGGTATTTCTGCTAGGACATCATTCTGCTTAATGATTTGGGTCTACAAGAACTAGAGAGATCGCAATACATGCATATTGCATACATCTGGATTCATACTGGTTGTTTCTGGATTTTTCGTTTGAAGGTTTGCTGGGAAATTATGGTCATGCAACTTCAGTTCGCAGCTTGCAAATGCTCTGATAATTGAAGGAGAGTATCAGGGTTCAGTCTCTGCTTTGGAACATGGTTATATTTGTGCGACTGAAATACATTATCCTGACTTACAGGTTTGTGTGAATATGTATTTCTATATTTATACAAGTTATATTCAATTTGTGGTCAGGTGACACTTGAGAGAGAGACATTAGATTGAAAGATTTTCCTTCTCTATTGTTTGTTAGCGTAGGTTTGACATCCGTGAGATGTTTTGCTTCTTGCAGTTGCTTGGGATCCACCATGCATACATCAAAGTTGCTGATGTGCATGCCCTGATCACTGTTCCTTATTCAATTTGATTTGATGTTTGTCAGAATGATGTTATTACTTGAACATTCTTTGTTTTCTTTATAGATTACTTTATGTTTGTCTTGCGCCGGTGGACAGATGTTTTTTGCAACTTCTATATCGCATGTGCACCTCATGCAATGGAACGATGTTAGTTTGGTTGAGCAAGCTGTCAATAAATGCAATGTGGTATGGGAGTCTATTGAGCTGGATAAAGTAAGTTTCTATCTTTACTATCTTTTGCTAGTTCCTTCAGTGGGAGACGATCATTGAGTTGAATCTCCATGTTGATTTATTTACTTGATTTTCTGGTAATTTCAATCTACTAATTGTGCTGCATGGTACTAAATTTAGCCTGATATAGCAAGTTGGGATTAAAAGTCTCACGTTGTGCTTGTGAGTTTTACAAAGGGTACAAAAGAAAGGAAAGGGGTGTTTTAAAAAGCTTTACCTTGTTTGTTTGTTAAGGAGAGTAAAGAATAGAAAAGGGGAGAAAATAACTTACCCTTTCTTCTCTAAAATAGGTTATATGGGAACAAAGTGGTGAAAGACTAGATATAACTTTTTAAAGTATAAAAAATGCAATTATCTTGATCTATCAAATTTAGTCTTATAAGGGATATAATAGTAATTTATTATACCAACTTATACTTTCCTTAACTCACAAACAAGAGAGAAATTTACAATCTCATCTCTCCTGCTTTTCCTTTCTTTCCTCTCCTTCCCTTTCGTACCCTTTCTTTTCTTTCCAAACTCACAAACAACGTGTTATTGTTCCTCTTTCCCCTTATAATATCCTAAAGTATCTCTTAAGTGATTTCAACTGCATGCTTGAGTGTATTATGCTGTGACTCTGGTGGCATATCTTTGTGTTGATGTCAATGTTGTATTGAAAGCATGATATAGAGCATCTGTATCAGTCTTGATATGAGTTGGCTCTGGTGTTGGCTCTGTAGTTAGTCTCGACTGGTACGAGAAAGTGGGGATTTGAGATACTTTTGATAGGTTATAAATCTATTTTTAGCTTACTAAAATGAAAAGAAATATAATGTGGACATTTAATATGGTCAAGTAAATGTACACACATAACTAGGCAAAATTGCTGTTTTAGTTGCAAGGAAAGTTAAAGAAGAATGCTTTTGAGATTCATGAAGATGAGAAAAAAACTGTTTGAGGGTGATTTGTTGGCAAGATGTCCAAAATTGTTCTCTAGCATGTTTGAGGATAGTCCATAATCGACTCTATTAACCGAAAGGAATTTAGTTTTTAAATGAGATCTTCGGGTTTCCGGGGTTCCTTATACTTTTAAATTTTCGGAAAGACGTTTTATGTCTTGAGCAGCAAGTTTTACCGTGCTGGTGGTTTGTCCATAGTATGATTGCATGAGTAAGTTTGGAAAAGCGTAATCAGTCTTTACATTCTTCAATCTGAAGGTTTTGGATCTTTCCTAAGAAATAAGTGGTGAATTTTTTATCAAGTTTTTGGTGGATTGACTTGTGTTATAAAAGAAATTTGGTCTATTCAAATTTACGCAGACAACATTAAAGAATGAGTTTGCACTAAAGCTCTGCTGCTTGGCAACTGTTTGATGTCTGTTTCCCCAACCCCCTGGTAATGGGGGGGGGGGGGGGGGGGGGAGGGTTGGGCTCTGTGTGACAACCTCTAGAGGATTACTTGGTAACTCTATTCCCAGTTGCCTTTTATGGAGACGAACCATCTGTCTTGGGACTGGCTTTTTGACATATATGTCAGTATATGGAAGCACACGATATCATTCCTAGCTAGGTGTTTCTGTTTGATACTTTTCTGTGGATTAATGCGTGTTCCTGATCCTTTATACAATAACGCTTCTGATAAATAATTTTATATTACAAAGAAATTATTACAATTTTTATCATTTCTATATTAAGATACATGTATAATGACATTCCCTATAATTGTATTTTTCCGGCCTCCTGGAAATACAGAGACGACGTTGCCTGGGCTTACTGTTCTACAATGAGCTGCTCCATATATTCTATCTACTCCGGATATGCGACTACAAGAATGCTACTCAGCATGTAGATAAATTGGATGCTGCTATGAAGGCTGACCTACAGCAAATGCAACAAATTCAGGAGCTCAACAAAGAGGTCGATGCTATAAATCTAGGTCTCTCTTGCTCTGACCTACACTACAGAGATAGAGTGGCACTTGCTGGAAAGCAAGCTAAGCTTGAAGAACAACTCAGTGGTCTTACTGGACTGTGCTCAACTAGCAAAGATGCTTTGGAGCCAGCATATTTTGGAAATTTGAGACGAGCATGGGGCGATAAACTTGAGTTGGCACCACCTCCTATTGATGGAGAGTGGCTACCTAAAAGTGCTGTCTATGCACTAGTGGATCTTATGGTGGTTGTTTTTAGCCGTCCAAAAGGACTTTTCAAGGAGTGTGGGAGGCGGATTCAATCTGGACTACACACCATTGAAGGTTTGGTGTTTTATGTATTTCATATTCTTATTGTTTCCATTTGACCAGTTTCTGTTAGCTTTAAATTTTATTTTCCTTTTAATTAATAAGCAGTAGAGTGCATTTAGAAAATGTGAAAAATGGGGTTAATTCGTTATTCATGGACACACAACATATACAAAGCAAAGGCACAGGTACCTTGAATTTATTATTTGCACTTTTTCTTGCAATATATTATCCGCATTTACTCGTCTATAATCTTACTCGGGGGATTTTATTTGTAGCCTTTATGTTGTCGGTATCCTTTGCTTCTAATCTTAAATGAAAACATTTGATAGTTCCCCCTAATTTTGGTACTTGTACTCCCTGAAAAAGTGACCCATACAGTTGTTTATTCTAGTATTCTAAACACTTTCCTTTTTTAACTATTGCTCGGTTCGTCCTGCGTTTACGGCAAAACTCTAAAAGCAAAGGTTATGCGTAGACTTTGGGGAGATCCTAGGGTATTCACGAGTACACAGATATTGGTGATCAAGACAGACTAGTGCTGTATACTAGGGTATGAGACCTTCCAGACCGGGTGAGTGAGCATTTATAAACGCTGATTTGGGTAAGTCTTGGGTGGTTTCAATTCCTATTCTTATTCTTATTACTTTTTCCCCTGGTTGTATCTTGGTGGCCTCTCAAAAGAGGCCACATTGCTGTCTCTCATTCTTCCTCTGCACTTTTCCAGTGGTCACCTAGCTTAGATCATGTTGTGAAGCTAAGATCTTTATTCTCTGAGGTGGCAATTAGGTAATGTATATGCGAATCCAACTCATGGTCTTCTCCAGCTGGTTATATTTTTAGAATGAGGTTTGGGTCTTGGAAATTTTCTTTGCAATTCTAACCTCAACTCTGAAAGAAAAAGTTAGAGAAACTTATAAGGTCTGCAAGCATGTAAAATGGGAGATTAATGTTATACAGGGAAAAATTATTAACTTCTGTCTTTTAATGCTCGTCAGCAGTTCAAAAGATATTCTGCATGTTTATATTTTTTTTATAGGTAAAAATTTGTTTCTTCGTTTATTGTTGTAGTGTGGATACTTTTAGAGAAAGAGGAGGGGTTAGAGTATACTAATATAATTATAGATTTCCTGGCCTGTATGATAATATCTGAATAAAGCAATTAATATGAGAAACAAGTGAAAGAAGTTTTGTTCACTACTGCATCTTGCAGTCAAATTTGATCCAATTTTTTCCCCTTTTGTTATAAATATCATATCGGTCAATATTTTCAAATACTTTTGTAAAGAATAGATGATAAGTTTAGAGGTTTTTCTTGAAGCTGGTAAGATATGCAAATTCGACACTAGCTACATGCTCAGCTTCAGAACCTAAATTATCGTATACGTGCAGGAGAACTGGCAAAGCTCGGAATCAATGATAGTGTGAGAGGTGAGCTGCAATCTTCTTAATGCATTCTTTTATTTTCCTTGGATAAATCTTGATGTATACTCGGCAAAAGTAATTATCTCCATTTTCTATTTTTTTTTAATCAATTTTGTTTTGATTAGTAATCTTTATTTGATGCTCCTGTAGGAGGGCCTCCTTTCTTCTTTTTGTTCTTTTTTCGAGAACATTTTACCAGATCTATGTTAAGGTCATAATTGTGTATGCGTGTTTTTGAAATGCTTGACTTGCAGAAGTGGATTTACAACACTCTGCCATTTGGATGGCTGGTGTATATTTAATGCTTCTAATGCAATTCCTTGAAAACAAAGTTGCAATGGAGCTAACACGAATTTGTTGAGTCTCAAAAGGTTGGTATTGTGCCTCCGGCGTTGTAATATTTAGTGAACTTTATTTATTTCATAAGTTGTATGGCTTAGGCAATAAATCAAACAGAACTACTGAATCCTATGTTGATGTCATCTATATTGCAGAAAACTTGGCTCTTAGGAATTGTTTGATAACCTCATTATGTGATTAAAACTGAAAGCATCATATATTAAAATTTAGTACCATGCTCTAGTATAGCTTCCCCACCAAATCTGCATTGTGTATATAACTGATACTTATTACAAAAAATGGATATTGCTTATATACCTGAGCTGTTAAAGATGAATTGGTCTGTTTTCCTATTTGCAGGCTTTGCTGCAGATGAAAAATTGGTTTATTCGCTTTCCAACTATCTTACAGGCTTGTGAGAGCATTGTTGAGATGCTCCGAGGGCAGTATGCTCATTCTGTTGGCTGTTATAGTGAAGCTGCTTTCCATTTTATTGAGGCAGCAAAGGTTTTATTTCTGATATAACATTGGCATGGAATAAGTTTGCGATCAACAAATTTGCTCTCCATTGTTTTCTCATGGACTACTTCAGAGCATCAATAGATTTCAGTGCATTACTACATTTTTATATTAGTTATATGACCTATTATTAGATGTTACACAATTACAATGCGGCACCAGAGTTCACACATGAGAATCCCGCCATCCTGGGTGAATTCAAATAGAACTAAATGTAAAAGTAGATCAACACATATCGTGGGTGAATTCATTTTCTTTTTCAAGTATGCTGTCAAGATTGTTGATTGAGATGTTGCAAGTGAGACTTTAAATATAGCATTTTTCTAATATGTACTTAATAGAAGAGGAAAACCTTAGTGAGTATCCTTGGTTTTCTTTTTCCTTCTTCCTCCCTTGATTCAGTGTTCTAAAAAGCGCTACGTGGACCTAGGCGGGAAATGGACTTTCAAGCACTTAGGCCTTGTAATCGGGGCCTTGGCATTTTGCTTGGCAGGGTGGCACATTGGCAGCTTCCCGAGGCGGTGTAGTTGTATTTTTATTTTTTACATTTGTAAAAAATGTTGAGTCAATTCAATTTAAGTGGGATGGATCTAAAATACTCCCTTAGTTCCAAATTATAAATCAATATTGAATTTTTAAAAGTCAATTTCAAACTCAAAATTGACATGAATTCATTTAGTATTTTAGTTTATGTCCATACAATTATAAATATTATAAATTATCTAAAAAGTACTACTAGTTATAAGATTTATTATTTTCAAAACTTGAATGAATCATGTCAATTTTAAATTTGAAAATGTCTCAAATTGACTTTTAGAAAGTCAATACTGATATTATAATTCGGAATGGAGGGAGTATTATCAAATTATGGTGCCAAGTTTTTGAATTTTGATAGAAATTTGGGACACTTAATAGTAATTTTTAACACATTAAAAGGGCAATATCTAATGTTATACTATCCCATCTGTTATAAGAAAATAAATCGCAACATTACATATTCTTTAGGGAAGAAGTGGAAAGAAGTTGCAGCAATGGTGGTGGTGGTTGGCAACAGTGATGGCATTGCATGGTCAGCTCCTGGGCGGCTAGATGGGCACCTAGCACCTACTTTCCAAGGTTGGGCAGCGCCTAAGGGGCGCCTAGAATTTTTTTCAGAACACTGTCCTGATTTAAGGAATAAAGTTTCTTAAGTACATTTTCCACCATACGAACGGGCGAGGCCAAAGTAGCCTTTACGACATAATTTGATCTAGATATTCTTAGTTTCTTGGGAAGCCTTTTAATTAGAGATGAGTAATGGCGTTACACTATGCTGTGCAATAAAATCTTCCTTGCTTTTGGATGACCGAAGAAGTGGGTACTAAAGATTGAAAAGTCGGAAAAAGATAGAGGTATAAATATCTTAATATAGTTTTTTATCCCAAAAAAAAAAGAAGGAAAAATCTGAATATGTTTGCGAGCTTGTAGAAATGTTAATTTTATTTAATTATTGTTTCAGTTTTCAAGTTTAAGAAAATTGAATAAGAGAGCAAATTATCTGTTTTCTTATTCTAATAGTTACGAGTTTGTGGGATATTTTCTTATCATATCATCTGTTCAATACCAAGTCACAAATGTCAAGAAAAGGGATGAATAACTAAACCAAAAAAAAAGTATTACTTAGCAAAGCATATATCAGTTTCTCACATATTTCATCATTCTTTCACATCTCTATGAGTTTATCTACAAACACATTGTTAGTGTACAAAGATATTAAACAAGCGTCTGTTTAAGACGGAAATGGGTAGAGTTATAGACAGTTGAGGCTCCAATATCTGGGTGTTTATGTATTCTTGTGCATTTGTGTAAACAAATATCCATTGCTCCATCTTCTTTCTCATCTCTCAGAATTTATGTATTCTTGTGCACATGGCTACTTTCCTTTTATTTTATTTTTATTTTGTCTTTTTCTCTTTGAAATCTAGGCTGATTTGTTTGATTAACTAATATAAATCACCAAGCAGATTACTTTTATGTGAAGTTACTAAATATAGCCTGTGGATTTTGTTTCTAGGTGACAGAGAGCAAATCACTGCAAGCTATGTGCCAAGTATATGCAGCAGTCTCTTTTATCTGTATTGGTGATGCAGAATCTTCTGCACAGGTAAACTTAATACTTAATTACTATACTCAATACTAAGTTTTTTTTACTGATGTTCTGACCCAAGTTTCATAAATTCAGGCTCTTGATTTGATTGGACCAGTTTACAGAATGATTGATTCTTTTGTTGGAGTTCGTGAGAAAACCACTGTCCTTTTTGCTTATGGGTTTT
Organism: Hedera helix; assembly: GCA_947179155.2. Lineage (NCBI taxonomy): Eukaryota > Viridiplantae > Streptophyta > Magnoliopsida > Apiales > Araliaceae > Hedera > Hedera helix. Next base: position 39,843,881 of record OX359285.1, read on the forward strand.
TGTTGATGAAACAGCAGAATCTACAAGAAGCACGGTAAACTTTGACTTCTAATTTTACAAAAGCTTCTTTTCCTGGACAGAATGGTTTTTTGTTGTTGTTAGTAGCTGGACCTGGCGGCATTACAATATCCCTTAAATATAACTCTAATCTTCTTTTTCTGCAGCAGAAAATATTCCTCTTGTTTAGTTCTAGAACATCTTTAAGTCCACATTTGGATCAAAGAATTGAGGACTGCGAATATAATCTTAATGAAGAATGGAATAATGGATACCTACCTAAAAGATTCCATGAGTCATGATATCCAAGTGTTTGGACGTGATAATAATCTTTACCTAATTTTCATATTAGTGGTACATCATTAATTTAAGATTTTGTACCTTATGCAGACTTCGACTAGCTAATGGCTTGCAGACGACCCACATTACTCTTGGGAACCTTCAACTTGTTTCACAGTATTTGACGGTCCTTGGAAACTTGGCACTTTCTCTTCATGACACTGGACATGTGACACCCCAGGATTTTTCAGAAATTCTAAATAAGGATTATGGATAATTAAGTGAAAGTTATAAGACAAAACCTAGTTAAAATGATTAAAGATGATCATTATGTGATTAAATTAAACTATTATGTGATCAATGTGTTAGAAAGAACCTGAATGGTTGAAATAGTAAGGAAGGACCTATGTGGTCGAATATAGAAAGATGAATTAAGCCAGAGAATTAGGAAAATGAGAAATTATAAAGAAAATGAATTTTGATGGTTATGTAATGGATTTGAGCTAAATGAGTTATTGTAATATCTATAATAAGGTAATTTGGGAAGAATAAGTGTAAGACACGATGTTATGTGTCAAAAGATAATAGAGTGATTATGTGTATATTTATATGTGTGAATGTGTATGTATTTGAATGGGTAAAGATAGAAGGTTTAAAGTTTAGAAAATATCGGAATAAGAAATAAGATATATATATGTAAATTAGTGTTTGATTATGAATGTTGAAGACAAGTTAATGAATGGGCCTAGAGAGGCGATAGTATGAAAATGACAAGATAAGTAGGTATGTGCAGTGAAGAATGAACAATTTGACCTAAAAGGGTATATTAAGGATTAAAGAAATAATGAGAATAATGATTTCGAGTACTTAAAGTTATTAAGAAATGAAATTGATTTTGAATGATGAAAATAAGGTAATTATGATATGAAGTGTAAAGGTGGAATGTAATACTCTCAGGGAGGAGTAAAAGAAATGTAAATGACCTGAATGTTGAAAACTAATATTATGTGTGCTAAATAAACAAGTTAAAGGAAGTAAAGTAGTAATAAATGTATTATGAGTTAAAAAAGGATAGGGGACGATGGATTTTGGTAATCCGGTCAGGGTTTGCTTCTCGAGGAAGCGGTTTATGGAAAAAGTAAGCAATCCGACTATTTGAGATGTCGGGAATTGAAAATTGTGAATTATGGAACCAAGAAAGTTCGTAGGAAATGAGAACTTGTAATTATGATTAAAAGAAGATTATGTAGTCGGTTTACGATTAAATGGTTGATTAAGTCATAAAATGAGACTATGTGAGTATAGCATAGCGGAAAACGGATGATCTAATTGGTCGAGTGAAAGAAGAATCAATTTAAACGATTATGAAATGAATTAAGGGGAAAATGTATAAAAGTCTAATTATGGGGGGAAAGATTGCAAGAAATGAAAACTTAGCTAAATTGGCAATTTACCAAAATACCCCTCAACAAATTAGATAATTACCGTTGTGTCCTAAAGGGCAAAAAGACCAAAATACCCTTGACAATTTAGATAATGACTTATATGTCCCAAGTGGTGAAATGACAAGAACGCCCCTCACTTATCATGGGAAATGACCAAAACGCCCTTGGTTAGTATTAGCTATGGTTAAGTCAACTTAACCATCTTGGGTTAAGCTTTATTTAAGCTAGCAAGGTATTGTTTATCTTCATTTTGCTGGAAAATTAGGAGCCACACGTGAGAGAGAGTAAGAAGAAGAAGGAGAAGCCATGGAAGCCATGGAGAGAAGCTAGGAATCCATGAGCTAGGATGCTAGAATGGCCATGGAGCAAGAAGGAAAAGTGATGTACTCATCAAGAGAATGCTAAATATGTAAAGAAGTATGACATACATGAAGGTATAACCATGCTCTTTTTTCAAAGTTTGATGTTTATAAGTTTAAATTCAAGAATAAGGATGACCATGCATGTATCTTTTGGGGTACATGGCTTGATTGTATGAGTTATGTTAATTACATGTTATATGATTAGTAATTATGAAACCCTAAGTTCCAAAGTGGTAGAACAAAGGTGATGGACAATTTATGTTTATGTTCAAAGCTAGAAATCATGGTATAATGGATGATCATGTAGTATTTGTTGAAGGATTTGATAAAAATCTAGATGAAAAGTATGAACATGTCTAAAGCACATGAAATTTCTAGCTAGATAGCTTTAAAGGTTCATGAAAGGTGGAAAATCATGTTTTGGTATGAAAGGATTAAATACTAGGCTATACTTTTTATGTGGACAACGTAACAATCTGTAAAGTGCACTGGAATGTGCATATGAAAGTTGTATAGACTTACAAAGCCATTAAATGTGCAAGAGATAGCCTATGTGGTGTTTAGAAATTTAAAGGTCAAGTTAAGTTTAAAGGATAAATTTGAAAAGCTTTTAAAAGTTGTTAAAATGGCATTAGAGTGTGATTTTTGGCAATTTTGAGTAATTGAAGGTTAATGAAGCCAAGGGGCTTAGTGTTAAGTTATTACACGTGTCTAAGTCGATTTGGGTATCAATAGAATTAAATTTGAGCAAAATGGCGATTCGAACGATCGAAATCGATCGTTTCGAATCAAAATGGATTTTTACGGACAAAAGTCGCCTCGTGCGAAATTTTAAGGTTTTGAAAGTTGGAACATGTCACATGTAGGTTATGTGAGCTATGACAAGTGTTGGAATAGAAGTTAGAGTCAAATGGCCAAAAATAGCAGAGTTAGAATTTGAAGTTTTTTTTAAAACTTAGAAAATTTGGCTAAGTCTGAAAGTTGTCCGAACAGGCCTCCTACACGCTAGCATATCTCTGGTTTAGAAAGTCCAAATGAGGAAAAGGAAAATTTTGTAAAATACTATGTAGCAAGGTCTAGAGCTGTACCAAATTTGGTGTCAATTGGATGTATAGTTAAGGAGTTAAAAATCAGCAAAGCAGGACCAAAAATCAGATTCTGCTGAACCAGGGACTGCGCCGGGGCGCAGTAATTTGGCCTTGACACTGCGCCGGGGCGCAGTGTCACTGTTCATCGGCCGAGAGCTTCTCGCGGCCAGCGAGATGTGGAAGAAGAAACTTGGCGCCGGGGCGCAGTGAACAGTGCCCAGAAAATTTTTTAAGTGTCCGAAACGCTATGTTTTGATATAAAATGATAAGAATGGGTTATGTAAACCCTAAATAAATAAAAATGGGCTATATAAAGGATGTCAAGGAGAAATGAAATAATATACGGCATAACATAATATGCCTTAAGTTAAGTTAAAGAGTGTGATGAATTATGAAAAGCGTCGGAAGTGAATTAAGATGTATTATAAGCTAATACAACAAACGTGATATGAATCGAGAATAATAGTTAAGAGATGTTGGACTAAGTTTGATGATTTATATAAGCTAATGATCCTATATTGATAAATATAGATTGTATGTTTACAGATAACGCTCGATGTAGCGAACCGATGCGAAGAAGGATAGAACGGCCAAACGAGGTGGTAAAAGGTTAAGCTAAATAAATGCATTCCAGGCAAGTATTCAGACTATGTGTACTATTAATCTAGGTGAACTATGTGGTAGTAAAGGATTTGAAAGGTGGCCAATGTGTAATTATGTGATTTAACTGTTAAGTGAACTACGTGGCATTCATGCATAGTATGATAAAGTAAAAAGGTATGTCGCATATTATAAACTGCGAGCATGAAAGGTGTTATCTGAGTTACTTGCTGAGCCTATGTGCTCATTCTTGCTATTACTAACTTTTCAGGTAAAACATGAGAAGGCCGGATGATCCGGTGCAGCTAAGGTAAAGAAAAGGGGAATAGATAAACAAGCATGAAGAAATTGATATTTGTAAATGATGTAATGTGAAGTTAGCAGTTGAATGTAAAATTAATTATGTGTAAGTTATGTACTAATTGGTTGATTATAACATCAGTGTAAGTCGAGTCTGATATATACTAGAACTCGAATGTATGGTAAATATGTATGGAGCAGGTTATACATGATTCATGTATGAGGTAAATAGGTTGCCGAATGGATTAATGATAAGCATACGAGGATATGTATGATATTATTGAATGTATACAGATATATATGAATAGTAGCAGGTACACAACAGGTATACGTAAACAGACTCGTGTATGAATACTTCATGGCGAAATTTTAATTATAGGTTAAATTAAATCCTAAATTTTATGTGATTACGAAATGAAATAGACTCGGTCATAATTAACAAGTGTTGACCTAAAGGCTAATGATTAGTAAAGTGAACGTTACGATCCTGAGACGGGAAATGATTATAAGATAAAGTTAAAAAAAAATATGGACCAAATTATGGTCAACAGTTTGGTTATAAAGATTAAAGGTCAAGTTTAACGCACGAGATCCCTGTTAATATGATTTTAAAGTTAATAATTATGATATCCAGAGATAATCGGATAATTAAATAAGGTGTGGGATTTCGGGTCGTTACAGGACAAGCGAGAGAGATCTTGAGTTCCTCTCTTACATTGGCAAAGAAGCTTTATGATATCCCCACTCAGATCTGGGTCCTCTCAAACATGACTGGTAAATCTCCTTTGTCAACCCTTGGCATTCTCTCTCTCTCTATATATATGTGTGTGTGTGTGTATTCAATCATGACATTTTGGGTGGATCCATGATTGGAGTAAGATGAGCCAAGAAGATTCTATCAGGAGTAGATTAGTTTGATTTGGAAAGGTTTAGGTCTTTGATGCATGTCAGTACTACATAAAAGTGTTTGTTTTTTAGGGAACCTTTGCATTTCTAATATAAGAAGTTAGAGGGAAAAAACGCACTGATGGAGATGACAAGTACAAAAGCCAAAAAGAAATTTATATTTATTTTATGGAAAATTATTATGTTTAATTTAGGTGAAATTGATGTATATAATCATATAGTTTAATTTTCCCTTGTTTTACCAATTATTTTTAATAAGTATTCTTCTTCAAATCTTGTCATCACTCACTGGTCAATAGCATAAATCTTGGCCTTGCACCAATGGCCTCTGATTTGCTGAAAGACTCTATATTAATATTTTCAATGGGATGAAATCGTAGTGTTGACACGGTCTCTGTGGCAGTTCTTTGAGATCTCATATTATTTACTTCGATGAGTTTATCCGGTCAGTATTACATGTTTAGTTAATGCAACTTTTTTAATTGCAGCTTTATATCAACAATTAGGTGAGAGAGAAAATGAAATGGAGAATTCTGAATATCTAAAGAAGAAAGAAGATGATCTGCGGAAGAGACTTGCTGATGCACATGCATCCATTCATCATATTGAACTAGTAAGAGCTTCTTTCTTCTTTTTTATTCTCCGTACCTTGACCGTTTGTCATGAGAATTGGCTGCTCAATCACTGATTTTCACTTGCGAAACTATGAACAGATTGAGAGAGTAAAAGTTAGTTCACAAACTGAATGAATTTGACATCAAGCGAGGGACTGCAGGTCCTTCCATGAGAGTCAATCTTGATATCCCAGAATCGGTGGGTCTGTCAACACCGTCACCTATGCCACCATCTTCAAGACTGATGGATCTCGACATTGGAAGACGGGGAAAGAGGAAAGTGTAGTTTCCTATTTGTAGACTGTTGTGCCAAGAGATGAGAGTAATGAGAAATAATAAGTGGATGAGGCACATGAGATTGAGGCCACCTCTGTTGTACATCATAATTTCCAGTGGGTATTTTTTTAGATGAAAAAGAAGAAATTTTACTAGAAGATATAAATGTCCTGTGAATCTTATTAATATCATTTTTTTTAGGGTGTGTTGGCTAGTTAGACAGCTATTTTCATTGAACTGGTAGCATCTTATGGTGCTTTGATTTGTTGTGGCTGCTGTATTTATAAGTACAGGTTGTCATGGTTTACGATATTGATTATTCATTCCAAAAAATTTGTCCCTTGTATCGGTACTGCTTTTAGTGCCAAAATTCTGTTTATTATATTGTCAAGGTTACTTTGAAGAACGTATGGACAGGTACTCAAGTTTGGTCAATGCCTGGAAAATGGTAGCCATCTTCATTTCTCAGTAAGGGTGAACAAGACTTTTGATTGATCATAGTCATAGTAAGCTGAGTTTTTGGATCAAATTACAACAGATTGGGATCACTTAAGTTGTGGCAACACATCATTTGGTTTGGAATGATTTGGATTCTTAGTAGTCTGAATTGATAATTTCATGACCATGTGCTTGTCAATTTAAGGTCAGTTGTAAGCTAGCCTGTCTCCTTACTTTGCATCTCTCTCTCTCTCTCTGTGATAAAGCATGAGGTTTGCTATAAGAGTCGTAGACCTGATAGTATGTACTTTGTTTGAGTGGCCTCCACATAAACTTCAAGGAGTCTTATGGCTCGGAAACTCATCGTCCACAAAGGAGAGATGATGATGAATCCACGATTACTCGGCGGCATCAATTCTTCCATTCACATCTTCACCTGACAAATTTCCACTAGGCGCAATCCATGGGAATTTTCCAGAGCAACCCCGTTTTTCTTCAAACACCTCAATGCTTTTGTTTCAGATTTTCCTCCTGCACCTCCACAAAAACCTGTAAGTTATACTATTCTCTATATGTCTATGTGCCAAGGGTAGGACTTTATGCTTCTTTGTTTGTCTGACAATTTTTTGACTCTGTTTATTTCTTTTGAATATGTTTATGTGCTGAACAGGGTTCTATTCCAAATGGGTTTGTGCTGTTATCCACAACTACTGGGAGTGATGTGAATGGTACCAAAAATGCCCCTATTACTAAAGGGGAAGCTTCCCTAGAACAAATTAATAACACGAAAATCCTTACTATTGCGAAATCCTTGCGGATGAAAGATAATTTTGAGTTTAGGTTGCGGCTGATCACTGCCTTGGGTTTTTTGATTGGAGTCAAGGTGCACAAGCTCAAAAATGAATGATGTTATTTTTTGTTTCTAATTCTTCTTACAATGACCTGAAATGGGGTTCTCCTTCTTTAGGTATTGAATGTTCAGGTGCCATTTCTATTTAAGCTTGCTGTTGATTGGTTAATGATGGCAACAGGGAATTCTAGTGGTCTTGCTGTCTTTGCAACTACTAATTCGACTGCTGCAGCTGTTTTTGCAAGTCCAGCAGCTGTTTTGATTGGATATGGAATAGCGTGGACGGGGGCTTCTGCTTTCAACTGTACTTCTTATGAAGTAAGTGCAAATGCTTGTCTTCAAATTTATAAATATGATTATATTTTTTGTCTTCTGTTAGATTTGTAGTTTTCAGTGATATTTTATAACTTTCCTGCCCATTCTTATCATTGCATGAATGTATTTTTCATAGCTGAGAACTGCAGTGTTCTAGGTAGCATTGTGGACTATCCGGTCAGTTTCAAGAAAGGTTCCTGATTTTTAGTTTGACATTTTAGTATATTATCAATGATTGAGGATCATAACAGGGTTGCACATTTCTTGGCTTGTCGACCCCCGCCCCCCCAAAAAAAAAAGCGCAAGTTATATATTTGCTTATTTATTTCAGTAATTTGTTTATTATTATTCTATTTTGTTTTCTCTTTGGGGAAGAGGAGATTAGGGAAATTTTGCTGGCACTCGTCAATTCCTTGCAGTGACTACTTGACGTAGTGTTTGTTTACCTGGTGTAGATCAGTAGTGATGATGCCAAAATTTTGGGCCTCTTGTTGGTTTTAGTTTCTTCATTAATTAATTGAGATCTGAGTAGTTGAAAGATCTTAGTTCTAAATCAGAAGACTACATATGATTCATGTAGATGACTGAAGTAGTGGGAATGAAACTTGGTTAAGTTTACCCAAGTACTTGAGAATAGTTGAGATCTATGCACCATGTTAATATTGTAAATAATTTCTGGTCTTTCACTTGCCAGATGGAAAACAAGATGTTAGATGGTTTAGCTGGAACTGCAGGATAGATTACCGCTCTGATATTAAGTTGGATATCTCTTTCTCTAGTTCTTGGGTTGCCATTTAATTAGCATCTGTAGTGATCTTTTAATAACAGAATATGTAAGAAATTGGTTAGTAGGCATCTAAGAATATAACTTTGTGATCTATTTGGATTTACTTCTGGTTTTTGTATATTTGGATTATTATTGAGTTTGTTGAAATAATCTGAAAACTTTTGGGTTCTTATTTAAAATTACATAAAGATTTAGGCAAAATTGTTGCCTTAAAATGTTGAATGAAATATTTTGGTTTTTAAAAATCTGAAAAAATAGCTCCCACTTGATGGGGATTGCAAATCTAAAGCATTGAAGAATTGTTTTTATTTATTGTTTGGGATTTTATTATGTTGATTGGAAATAACAGTAGCTAATAGCCTAATAAGACTAGGAAAAAATATATTTTTACATAGCCCATTTACATGGGCTGAAACCCAAGTAAATGGGCTTTTCGTGGAACTTTATTCAATAGGGCTGGACTTAATTAGTTTGGGCCAAGAAAATAGAGGAACAACTAATATCCAGTAATAGAACCCTAAAAAGGAATGACTACAGCAATCGACATCCTATGTTACACGAACTCTAAAGTTTGCCCTAAAGTATCTGTGTCCAACACTTGACATTCAGATAAGGGTATGTGTACTAGACACTTTATTTTAGGATAAACATTTGTCAAAATAGAGGATTATCCTTATTGGACTTTTCAAAATACTATATCCAACTGGACACTCCGTCCGAGTCCGTGTAACATAGCTGACAGCCCTCTTGCTGCTATATCTCTTCCTATCGCTACTATGTCTGTTGTTTTCTTTTTGACTGGAGTGAAGAGGACAGACTTCATATTGCTGTTTGTGCGAATTTGCAATTTTCTCAAGGTGGATTTTCATAAACTAAGTTGATTTTTTGGTCAAAGTTCTTCATTCTTCATTGTGTTAGAGTTGATGCCCTAGAGGCTAATTATTTGATGTAATTGCTTAACATTTTTGATATTATATTTGATTGCATAAATGAATTATTTTATTATGATTTCATTTACTGCGTTATATAAATGTTAGCATAATAAAAATCCTTAGAATAGTGATACGAATTATATAACTTCAAGTATGTGACTTGAACATGAGATTATATAATTACAATTAGTATCATTGCTCTTAAATGTCCCTAGTCGAGTATCATTGTTAATGGGACAACAATGATGCATTGAGACTAGTATGTGGATTGACTGATGGCCAAATCTCATTGGTCATAAATATATGAGATATTTGAGTCAATGTATAGGTATATGTTAGAGAACAATGTACTGGACAGACCCACCATGAGAATTCTACATGGAGCATTATGCAAAGTGTCATAAGAAATTCTCATAGTGACAATAATGTAATGATCCTTCGACCTGAAGTCACTATATTATTACACGAGAATTTGTGTACTTTGATATCATCAAATGTCACCTTTAATAGGGTGGACAATAAAGGTGATTATTGGGTACATCATCAATCGTGTTAGGAATATGAGTGATCTAGATGGAATTTAACCCTCCTATATATTAGGAGTGATATCCATAGGCCTCTTGATTGAGTAGGACTATGAAATGCATGACCATGCTCAAATAGTGATTTGTTTCATATAGTCTACTCATTGATCAAGAAAACTCAGATTAAATTATGAAGAGTATGACACTTTCCATGTCTCGAGTTTAATCTAGGATGTCAAGGTTAAAAGGATTAAATTACTTTGAAACATTGGTCACCGATCTTATTATTATTTGAGTAACAGTGATGCATTACTAGATGCCGCTCGCTGTATATAATTTTTTAATATGATTTTAAAATTATTATCAACATAATAATAACCTATTGGGTCACACACTTAGAACGTATTTAAAAGGGAATTAATTTAAATTGTAAGTATTTTAAATATATCAATATGATTGATAGTATTTAAAATTACGAATTTAAATTAATAGGATAATTTGTATATATGTATATTAATTAAGTAAGACTTAATTAAAATATAATATATATATAAATTCGAATTTTATTTTTCTAATTAAATTAGGTTTTGGTTAATTCCTATTAACTACTATATATATGATATATCAGTAGTCTAAATCACGTAAGGAAAAAAACTAAAAACCCTAGCCGCTTTCAGAAAGAGGCTAGAGAGAAAAATACTTCAGAAATTCTGATCTTGGTGGCTAGTACCGCAGATCCCTTTCGCTGCAGATCGTGTGACGGTTCGCGGAGCGTTCGTGTGGATACCGTAGAGACGCAGTCGCTGGATTGCGTTGAAGATTCGAAGCCGTTCCAGAATTCCATCGTCTCCTGTCCATCTCGGATAATCGATAAAATAATCTAAACCTTTGATTAATCTGTTTTCGCTTGGATCCTTTCTTAGGGTTTCAGAAAAAATTTAAATTCCGCTGCTTTCACTTTGTCATCATATGTTGACAAAGTGTTGCTTGTGCTAGTTTTAGTATCTTCGATCTTCGTTACAGATCGTCTGTTGACAACTTGTCACAACTGTTATTTTTCTAGGAGTTTGTTCCAGTTGCCGCTTCTACGCACGTAAGTCAAATTTTTTTGAAGAGTTTTTCCTATCTTCTTATTCTACTTCACTATAAATTTAGGGTTGAATTCTCTTATATAGGGGGAAATGATAGGGATCTAAAGTCTAGAGCAATGAAGCTTTAAAAACAATATTGTTTGGGGATTTTTATTATGTTGATACAAGAGAAAATAATGTAATTAATTTTTTTATATTACATAGTTTGGGTTTTATAGTGATAAAATTCAATATTTGGTTAGGTATTTTAGTCCATTAGCATTTCAATTGTATCCCAAGTAGAACTAAAATTTTGTTTCTCTTCAAATAGAGATTTGATATTCACAAGTTCATCACAGACTATTACTTTTTGATATCGAGAGTTTATAAAATTGAAATTCGGTTGCAAGCAATTTTCCTATCTGCGGAAATACTCTTGGTCACAATCAAGAGATCTTTGTGTTTAAGTGCGGTCGGCGGAGCCTAAGCCCTAGGTATTTTTTTTTGTTGTTGTTCTAAATCAAGTGCTTTGGTGTTTTGCATAACCTGGTTTTTAGAATCTGATTATCTGGACCACATAAGCTGTCCAAACATCTGAAGTTTGCTGCTTGATTCTAAAAAACAATAATCCAGAGAGGCTCAGTTGCCATCAAGAGTAATAATCCATACAAAACAATTGTGTATGCTTTTGCTTTGTATTAATTTTTTAGTATATTTATGTCATACGTAAGTGTGTTTGGTTTATATTACCTCCCGCTAATTTGCATAGTAATACTTTATTTATGAGTCCTGACATCTATATAATAAACATTAACTTTTGCAGGTATTTTCACATTTGCATGAACTCGACCTATACTACCACCTTAAGGTAATTTCTGCAGAACCTTTTTGATTAATTAATTTTGAATGTTATGGTGCTGATACTTTCTATTAAGTATTAACATGTACTGGAAGGCCATATGCTTGTGATTGTTATGTTATTCAGTGACCATATGCTTTATTTTTTTTGGGACAAGTACCATATCCTATTTGTATTACTTTGTCCCTCCTTTTGTTTGATCTATGCTGATTTCCTGTACAACATATTCTGCAAGACATGCTCCCATTATTCAACTATGTGTGTAGGTACAAGGCCATAAGATGATCTGAGCATATAATTGTATTAAGCAACCTACATATGGATTTAAAGCACTAAAAGAGGGTGCAACTCTAGTGAGCACAATGTATTCAACTGCAACTTCAGTGAGCACAATGTATTATGTTGCTGCTACGTAATTGAATCAGTTAGAGTTGGGCCAGCAAGCTCCAAGAATTAATTCTTCATCATGCTACCCACCAATTTAATTGACATGAGAAAGATTTTGTATTTTTAAAGCTTTACTGTCTTTCCATTTGCATGTACTATGTTAGCGTAGCAAGTTTGATTCCTTTTTGAAGGCTTGAAGCCGATGTCTCAGTGTAGTAATTTGCAAAATGCAAATAATGAGCACACATTTTTGATCTATAATAAATATTTGCTATAGATCGGTTTCTTTTATATATATATATATATATATGAATGCACAGAGACGTATTTCTGGTATCCACCAATGCAATGAAATTCAATTCACCGGCAACCATATATTGGCTCATGGGTCATTTAACGTTTTTTTTTGCATGCTATGTCTAATTAATTTTTTTTAATTAATAAAAAGAGAGGTCTGAGTAGGTTAATTATTCATGTGCAGGCTCGAGCCATACATTAACTGGCAAAAAGAGTGTTTCATAGTGTGCGTAATAATCCCAACGAAATTGAACATGAGTTTTCAGTGGAAAAGAGACGACCTGGTCGGAAACCCCGAGGCGAAACTCAAACTAGTGGTGGAACATTGTGTAATGCTAAGCCTAGGACCGACGAATGGTCTGTTGATTTTTTTTCTCCTTCCGGAAATAGGTTCAAAAAAAGAGGATTATTTTTATATTTTATGCGAAATTACAAATATATATACATCTAGAATACGAGTTTGTTACTTGGTGCTTGGTTAGATTAATACATTTTGAAAATTCATAGAATTTTTAGTATCATCAAGATCTTTTTTCCTGTGACCTTATACTAAATCTGGAGTGTGGCATTTGAAGCATCCTCATGAAAAAAAACCCTAATTGTGTTTTTCCAAGATTTAAAGAGAAAATACGAAATTTGGTATTTTCTTTTGATAGAAAAAATCACTAAATTTGTTTCTGATCAATGATATATCTATACACTGATCCGTACCCTCTCTTATAAATCTGATCCATATTAGGCTAGAAAGAGGATCCTAAAGGTTTTTTTCTTCCGACTCAAATACTTATCTAAATAGTATTATCTAATAATAATATTCAAAATAAATTTTAATTACAATTAATTTCACTAAATAATTATAATTGCACTTCAGTCTAGGAATTAATTAAATAAACCATTTACTAATAAACTGTAAATATTTTCTATATAGATATACAAAAATATTTCAGAATTAATATAATCCTGATTCATTTAAACTAATTTCATAAGTCTATAATTTATTTTTATCTGATCATAAATTGATTTAACAATTAAATCAATCATTTTAATAATAAATTTTGAAAGACTCTGTTAAGATTTTATAATCAATAATAAATTATCTAATGAAATTTTTTATAGATGTTTTGACAATAACAATGTTCCTAATATTAATTAAATATATTAATCGACCTTCCAAAGTATTAATTAATACAATGTAATCTCACTTATTGGAATATCAAATTAATTGATATAGTAATTAAGTATAATCTCAGTGCTTACAGAACTCCCAATATCATTTAATATCTTTATTCAGATATATAATTTCTTATTTAATACTACACTAACTCAATTAATTGATATACTACTTCAAAACCTTAACATAAACTAATCATCTTATAGTATATGTTTCATAACATCTATTACTTTTATAGCTAAAGTACACAGCACATTTCATTTTCGAAAGAATAAACTTTTATTCATCCTTCAAACTTATTACAACTTACTTCTATTACAACAAGTCAATCAAACTTAATTGATAAACAAATAAGGAACAACAATAAATACATGTTTTCTAATATAACGTCATTTCCTTATAGTCATGATCTTCTTATCATTTTTTCTTAACTACAAATAATTTTTTTTTTACAAGAATGAACACTACATCTCAACAAGTAGCACACACACAGTTTATTATTCAACATATACTTTATCATACTTTTACTCAACACTCTAACATTTCATACTCAATTAACATTTACATATAACCACATAAAATTACAAATATCATTTATCATTTAATAGTTTAAAACACATATCTTTGTATAGAATAATCATTACACAACTACCATATAATCAATTTAAGCAAAGGTTAGACCTTGCCTGATTTGATAATATAATTTACGTTAATTTTCGCGTTCATTTGTACGGCCTACAAGGTACGTGAGTTTAACAGAACCATTAATCGTAATCAAACTCTTATAATAATTTATTTTTAATTCAAGTATATAATTACGTTTCGTTAAGTTTTACAATGCTCGACAAACGAAAGTATGAGTTATGAACAAGCTCGGACAAAACTCTAACCAAAACCCTAGCCAAACTCTAACCAGTCAAAATATTGACTTTAAAAAGTCTGGACCAGCGTCGGGGCGCTGTATTTAAGGCTATTTTGGGCGCTAGGAGGCATATTACCAAACCTTAATTTTAGGTTTAATAAGACTGCCCGACCTTCCTTCACTAAAACTACCATAACTTATTCGTTTATTAATATTTTTGATAATTATTGAGTCCATTTTTATCAGAATTTCCCCCTCTACAACTTTCCTTCAAATCAAAATTCAAGATTCCAATCCGAAGTGGACTCAAAATTGCTTACAAGGACATAATGAAAATTAGTTTCATAAATCCTTGATTCTATTGCTGAAGTCTTGATGCCACGAACATTATCTTGCTTAGCCATCATGTTCTATGACAAACATCTAATGACATAATTTCAAACCAACTCGTGCATTAATTCATGAATATTTTCTCAATAACACTTTAACATAAATATTTCTCGAATATTTCATGTTCCATTGTTTGATTACCTCCAACTTGTTGTCGTAAATATTGTATTACTTGAACATCATGTTTTAGGACTCCATAACACTAAATTATAAAATCATAAATCTAAACATGCATACTATCATGGTTTCTACTCAGGAACACTATGAATATAAACTAGAAATTCAAAATAAGTTTTCTTACCTCTTTAAGTGCTTGCTTTAATACGAGGATTATTACTTGCTCTAACTTCCTTGCTCTCAACTATCAAACTCACTCTTACTAATGATTTATTATAGTTTCTCAAGCTCTAAATTACTTGGTGAATTGGTGAATTTAGTTGAATGGAGAGACTTCTAGTTATAGGTAACCAAGGTTAGGGCATAAAGGACATTAAACCATAAATATTAACCAACTTTATCATCACTTTGGCTAGTCACTATTAACTCATTCAATGAGTCACATAGTTTTACCCTAATTAACCTTAATTAGTTTATTGTCAATCTTACTTACTTGCTTAAGAAATTTACTTATTTGTAATTAATCTTTACTTATTTAGTTAATTGGTGATTAATAGGTTCACTTAAGAACACTTGGCTCACAAGAGGCCACAACTTATCAACCAATGCTTGACAACACATCAAAGGAGCCAAGTCCAACTTTACTTCCAAAATGCTAGCAAATAATACATACTTACATATTATGTAAGTATCACATACTTTCATAATGACCATAAAGTCCTCTAAATCTCTACACTTGTAACCATACTATCTAAGCCAAAGTTGGTTAGCTCTAGTTTGGTTTCTTTAACTTAGTTTTACCAAACCGAGTTTGTTTTCTAGTTTGATATCAACTAAATATCTATCAACTTAGTTTAATTCTAATTAAACTAGTTAGTCATGTAGTTCAATAGTTAGGCATTTAATTCATTCATAACCAAACTAGTTAGCTTTCCAGTTCAATCATAACCAAACTAGTTAGCTTTATAGTTTGATTCCAACTAGTCACAATTGTTGACTTTATTTTTCATACTTTGACTTTTCGTATTTTTTTTCTATCGTATAATTTTTATATTATACTCATAAAATATTTCGTATTATAATCATATTATTTTTGTAATTGTGAATAGTGATTTCTAGGTTATAACCCTTAGGTTTTGGTTTTAACCCTCTTTAGGTTTTAACCCTTAGGTATAGGTTTTGACCCTTAGATAACTTTTAAATTCTACCGAGTGTTAAGGTTAGATATTTGAACCAAAACATAAAAGCATACATATTGAAAAATCACATAACACATTTTTGAAGAATAATACAATCTCTATTAATCAAATAACATATAATTTATGTTAAAAGTTTAACCTTTAGTCCTATATAATCGTATCTTTGAGTAATATTTATTCTTAACATAATTCAGAATATACCCAAACAATCGTTCCTTAGGTATTCGTTTCACAAAAACTAGGTTTCAATAAATAAACTTTATATAAACTCTCAAGATCATACTTACTAGCCTCATAAATGTTTGGGACATTACACTCTCTTTATATATACTACATTTGTTTCTTCGATTCTTGGATATTATCGTATACATATGATCCTCTTGTTATATAGTACAAGGTGCAAACATTGCATGTTATATATATATATATATATATATATATATATATATATATATATATACACATATAAGTGTGTGTGTGTGTGTGTGTGATATTGTCCACATTTAATTTCTTGTTCCCTGGCCTCCTCATTTCTCTTTCTCTAAGCAGGTGGTTGTAGAGATAGTGGATGCGGTGTGAATTTGTGTGATAGGCGCCTAACTTATAGACCATGGACTTGTTTGCTCGGTGACAAGAATTCGATAACTTTAACCATTTCTAATGCTCATAAACAATTTCACTTTATAAGCACTTTACCAAACTCAAACACCAGTGTTTGGTACATTCAAATATTATTAATTAGTTGCGCACAAAAATTACATTAATTAATTATATACTATATATGACAGGTGAATGAAGCCATTGGATACAGAGGGAGTTTAGATAGATTTGTGAAAGATTTGGGACCAACTATTAAGGAGGTTGCTGCTGGAAAAGTAGTTCATTTTCCAATTACAATGTTATTGCCTCAGAGGATGTAACGCCCCCAAATTCATGCACTTGCTACGTAAGATCTAGTGCATTACGATACATAATTTCTATAACATTCATCAATAATATCATTGGTTTAAGTATTATTATTACATCATAAATTTCGTTCCTGGATTGAAACCTTACGGTACAACTTTACATCAACCATCAATATTACATATAAACAGTAACTTTGCTACTTTTTTGTCGTCAACAATTCTTTCCCATTTAATCTTGAACTCAGACTTTTCTCAGTCAATTTTTCTTATTTGCTTTGTTCTTCCCTTTTTATCCTTTAACTCCGAATCTTTCTAACCCTTCTACCTTATTTGAAAATATAAATAAAATGCAAGGGGTGAGTATTAAATATGCTCAGCAAGTTTAAAAGATTTTAAACATACGCATGAGTGTATTTTTCACCTTCCGAATCAATATATTAGAATCTATAAAAATAGATGAATCAAAAGAATTCTAGAAATAACAATAAGCTCACAAAATGTCTAGCTTTGAATTTTAGAATCTATGAAATTCATTTCCTCGCTATTCAAAAGGATTTCATTATTTTCAAATAGTGGTCATATTGACCATGAACTTTTTTTTTTCTTTCAAAAACGTTTACTTTAACAGTCACATATATCGTAAACTTTCAATAAAGTACTATTAGGTGGCCAAACTAATAATAGCCCCATGTTATGACTTCATCATTTCACACCATATTTTAACAGTGCATTAACGATTCAATCACCTTCATCATGAAGTTTGACAATCACAAAGACTGCAAACTCTTTTTCTTCATGCTATTTTTTACAACATATGTCGGTTATCCGACCATAACATTAACTTTTAAAAGTCACACATACTGTAAAGCCTTACACACCGAAGCGTAAAAATCCCTCTATAATATAGGGTTGTTCATCCTCAGTCTTAGTATAAGAATCTGTACTAAAGCAATTTGGATTGGATAACACTTTTAATATGATCAACAAATCCCAAATTAGAGTAACCAAAATAAATGACATACTCTTTACTTACAATAAATTCAAGTATTTCAATAAAGTTGGAGTTCAACAAAAATTTAATGTGAACAATACTTTTGAGAACAATAACTTGTTTAAATTAAGAATATATTCACAAATTAGTAAACTTCCATGTATCAAATATTTGCCCATAAAGCGAAAAACTTTCATATAAGAACTTGCAATAATAAGAACTTGCACACAGTGTAGAATATTTGCACATAAATTTAAGAATTTGCACAAGTTTAAAAACTAACATAAGCTATAAAACTTGTCTGGCTTAGTTATCTGTCATCTGTCATCTATATTCAATATTATATTTCTCACGTGACCTACAACATGTTTATGAAGGTCATACATCAAATTTATTTCCTCATTTCTTTAATCTCTCTAATCAGTAAATACCCGAAATCTTATTCTGGTATTTTTCAAGTATCATAACTATAATCCAAATTTCATTTCATACCATCTTCATATGTTAACTGGTAAAAATTACATCTTTTTACCCTGAACCAAGATTTATAATTATTATTTAACTTATTTAACCGGTAGAATTGTATTTCAAAATTTTCGGCTTTCTTAAATTAGCTTTTTCACAATCTTTTACAGTTCTCTTTCTACCTTAACCTTACTTAGAAAATTTATTAATTTTTTTTCTCTTACTTAGTACTCCAGTACACATACAAGATTTTCTGATATTTTTCCAGAATTTTCCCATCACTTTTTATAATTCTTTTATAGGCATTTCTGTTCAAATTTGCTAAAATCCTAAAATCTGAAATTTGGACAACAATCTTAAATCATCTCTGGAAGCTCAAATCTAAGGTTTTAGCTTTAGACCACGTTTCTAATTCTGATTCTTCATTTTTTACGGTTTCCAAATTTTAAATCCGTTTAATTCTTAATAAATTTATTTTAACTTGAAATTGGCTCATTTTCGAATGGTGACGTATGTATAACATGGTCTCCGCACCTCATAAGTTTTAGGAACCTCAAAATTCCTAAACTAAAAATTTTCGTGTTAAGGCAACAAATTTCCAAATTTTTCCAGTGTTACTAATAAATTCATAGAAAATAGCCTACTCTAGAAAATTTTCAAATTTTGGATTATCCTAGTTAACTTCAATATGTATAACTTTTCTTTTTATTTTGTGTTCAACTTTTGAATATATGATTTTATATGATTTTTATAAAAACGTGTCAGATTAGGTTTCATCCTGTTGCAACTTTGTCCTGTTTTAGTATAAAAATTACCATAAATAATCTACAATAAATTTTAGTCTCATCATTCTTTCTAAATCTAAAAAACTTGTAGGGCTATTTTTTTACATGAATTTCATGTCTTAAATCATTACCAATTATTTATTATGATTTTTACAAAAATAGGGCATATTAGGGTTGCTTATCGCGCAATGTGTTTTTCAGTTAAATCAGTCTACTTTGAAAAATCACTATAAATAAACTATAAGGAATTTTAATCTCAATCTTTTTCCTGCTTTCAGGTAACTTACAGAGCTACCTCTCCCAATTGACCTTACTTGAAAACTTAAAATACACAAAGAGTTGTGCATTTTATAATTTCGGGTCAGATTATGATATTTTTAAACTAATTTAGCTTAGGTACCTTTGTTCTTTCTTTTGCTCCAATGGAATTTCTCCATAATCAATTGTGTTTTCAATCATGGTTCAACATATTTAGATTTGTACATGTATAATACATGTTTATAAATATGAATTTAGATCCTTCATAAGAAAATTTAATATAGAAAATTTTTATGGTACTTTACTAGGTTTTTGTTCATTTCTTCTATGCTCCAAGTTTTCTTCTTTTTTTCTTCTTTTCCCTTGGCTTGGCAGCCTCTCCTCTCTTTTTCTCCCTCTCTTATCCAGTCAAGTGGTGGGTGGGAAGTGTCTTGCTTCCCTTTTCCTTCTTTTTGGCTTTATTTACAACCAATTTTGGGTAACTTTTGAAATGAGTCAAAAGTCTTGAAACTTCCTTGATAAGTTTGTCCCTCCCATCTTTATCCCAGTCGTGACCTGCTAGAATTCTCCAGATTTTTGCCTTTTTTTTAAGCTTTGGTCAAACTTTGACCTTTTGACTTTGAAACGTCAATTTTTCTATCCCGTCATGTTTACATTCGATTCTTACTATAATTGTCGTCCTGATTATCACGATGTTGTCCGTTTCTTCAAATTTGGCTCCAACCTCAAATTTTGACTTTTAATCCTAAAAGTTAGGTGTTGATTTTTACCAAAAAAGTCAACTGTTGACTTTGACAGAAAAAGTCAACCCTGACACCCTGTGGTATTTACAATATTTTTCTACTAAAATCAAAGTTTCGAACACGACAGTCGGTGAAGCCCATGTCTCAAAATTTCATCCCAAACTCAAATTTGAGTTTTGAGCTATTGTAACTTTGTTGCATACTTATATTCCCACACATCATCTTCCTTCTTAACTCACATTTTATTTTATCGTAAAATTCACTTATTCATATAAATTTCTACTTGAAATTCTATCTTCATTTGTCCTAGAAACTTTAAACTCTAAATTCATTATTTAAAAATGATAGGCTATTACAGAGGACACAAATATTACAACAGATAACTCTTTTCAAAGAGAATCAATTAGGTGATAGAAAGGAGAAAAATGATATCATTGATGATGATGATGATACCCGAAATTACAAGTTACAAATTTTCGAATATCTAAAACCAAACAATTATATCATAAACATTTGACTATGAATAATATATCGAAATAATATCTGAATTCTAATTGAGAGACAAAACGAACAAATTAAAATTAAAGAAATATCGCTGAAGGAGTACGGAATCTGTACCTGGATTAAGCAATGTAATACCCGAAATTATATTGTAAAACTGACTCGTTAAATTCCCTCCGTTGGAACTAATTAAACAAAATAAAGGAATAAATAAATAGTTAATTAATTGATTAAGTTTTACACATTTTCTTTCTCTTAGGTGAATTTGAAATCCTTTCGTTCTTAATAAACTTGTACATGTAAAAATATTTTGATCATGGTAATATATAGTATATAACATCTTTCTTGCTCCTTCCAAAATACATTTAACTATATTTACAAAATATTCTTTTCATTTTTAATTATGTTACAAACAAATATTATTATTATTATTATTATTATTATTATTATTATTATTATTATTATTATTATTATTATTATTATTATTATTATTATTATTATTATTATTATTATAATATTATATTATATTATATCATATCATATTATATTATATTATATTATATTATATTATATTATATTATATTATATTATATTATATTATATTATTATTATTATTATTATTATTATTATTATTATTATTATTATTATTATTATTATTATTATTATTATTATTATTATTATTATCATATTATGTCAAAACTCTAAAGTTACAAAAATAATAATTTAATATCCCAAAATGCTAATTACTAACAAAGATATATACCCAAAATATATACACTAACAAATTAAATAACATACAAAAATTAAGGCTACAAAATTAAAACTAATACAGAAAATTAAATAATTACATAAAGAAAGAAAAATAGACATACTCGAAATTAAGAAGAGATCTACCGTATCCAAAGAAAACCAAAAGAAATTTGGGCTTATATCAATACCCAAAATCCAAAAAAGGAAAATAAAATATTTAACTAGGGAGATTCTTACTTAAAAGTCACTCACACAACAAGTTCCTTTCTCACAATGGGAGGTCCTTATTATTTGTGAAATAAAATAAGGGTTAGTGTTATATTTATAGGCTAAGGGAATGTGAATGTTTTAGTGGGTGGGTGATGTGAAACTCCAAAAAGAAAGAAAAAGACCGGGTATTATATCATCGGTAAATTATCGAACAGGTACCAAAGAAATCATATTGGTACCAAACCCAAAATACCGCAAAAACAAGAATCGATACCGAATTATCAGTTTTGGTATAAATTCGTTACAATTTTTCGGTTATACCGATTATTAATATATATATATATATATATATATAATTTATAAATAATAATTATATATTAATTTATTTATAAATTATAATAATATATATAATTAATATTTATATATATTATAATAATTAATATAAATTTATTATTATATTATTTAATTCGATTTTTTCGGTATACCAATTTGTACCGAATTTAAAAATTCCTATACTGGTACCGAAAATTGATAAAAAATTAAAAATACCAAAACAAAAAAACTGGTACCGAAAATAATCGGTACCGGTTTAGACCGATACGGTAAAAAACTAAAAAAAAAAAGGAACACCCCTAGCGGCAAATGACGCAACTGCGTGTGATTTTGGCGCAGCTGCGCCGGTACCTAGAACAAAAATAGTATGTTTTGGCACAGTTGTGTAGAAGAATGAGGCAGCTGCGCGGGTCATCGTGTTGGCCAAGATCTGACGCATTTTTATGTTATTATAATTCCTAATTGCATTCTAATTACTTCTTATCTATGGATTATTTATGTAACTATAACTAGATGATGTTAGACACAATTAGGGATATACTTTTACATACATAAATTCATTCATAGAGGTTACTATTTAGAGCATGTCAAGCTAAATTCTTCAATTACAGTTAATTATTAAATCAATTCAGTAATTTATTTCTTCTTCCTTATATGAAATTATTCATGATAATTAGTTTTAATTGTTTATTTAATATTTGATTTGATTGATTTAATTTAGGCCTGTTAAGTTGATCAAATTATTATCAATTGCTAGATTTAAAAATTATATTACATGTAATTGATATTGTTCCTAATTGTTGGTAGTGAATAGTGATAGATGATTGTGGTCAAGCTTTTGTTTATTGCTATGGTTATTATGATATAAGTTAAATAGTCCGAACTTATGAGATTGTTGCTTATAATAATCTAATTTTCTTGATATTAATGCTTTCAATATATTAAATTTAGAAAACTTGTTCTAGATTATATAATGGTTAGAATCTAATGAAGAGCTTATTTTGTTAGATTAAAATTAAGAAAAAAATTCGGGTGGTAGAGCTTATTGTTGCTCAATGTTATTAGTTTCTTGAAAAGATAAAAATATATTCTAATTGATTGATTTATTAATTGTAAGGGTGAGATTGAACCGAAGAACTGAAGTTTTAATTTATTAATTAATCTCATTAATTTAATTTTGTTTATTTAGTTAGTTATAATTAATTCAAAACTCCCCTCTTTAGTATTTGTTTTTACTTATTGTTAGGAATATTAGGGAAAATAGAAAATAATATTGCTCTCTATGGGATCGATCCTTGATTGTCACTACACTGAATTTTGTGTTCATAAAATAAGAGTAAGTTTTTAATTTTGGAAGCGTTAACGATAGCGACCATGCTTTAAGAGAATAACGGGGATTAGCAGCAGCCCCCGCCTAGTGACGTAAACCGAGTTGTCCAAGAAGACAAGCTTGTCCGATATTCATATGTTGTGAATAATATTGAGAATTCATTGGAGTTTGAGACTTTTCTACAGAAACAAAGGATATTTGGCGCAACTTCTGGTAATGTGGTTCGTGTAGCAAGACCGACCGTCTTCTTCACACTGCAGGAAGAAGTAGGGACTATATCCGAAAAGTAGTTTTAAAATTTTAATAAAATAGGATCATCTTTATGATTTTATACAAAACAACAATTATATATAAACCATGTGTCTATAGTATAAATTGTTACCTAGTGCTTGGTTGGATTAACTGTGACGTCCCCAAATCCGGGTCCTTGAACCTTAGGTTCAGTGCTCACGATTCACTGTTTATACAACATTCATAAGCTTAACTTTCAATAACTCGCGGAAATATAAATAAATTCATTACAAAACGTACCATTATCTTAGGTTCCACTAACCTTAAATACATGCACAATCTTCATACATAAAAGAGTTACATAAGACATATAATAATTATCATAAAACTTGCATCTATCTAATCTACTCGGTTGTCTTTTCTTTGCCTTTGTCCTTTTTAGAACATTTATGCATCACTGAAAAATAGTTCATGATATAGCAAGGGTGAGCAACTACTTTGCTCAGCAAATTTAAATAAACAAGAAAGATATATCATGAATGAAAAAGAATTATTCTTTTGGAACTTCAACAATATACAATAATTGTGAAGACATACAACATAGATACTATATTCAATAAAGAGATTTGTAGAATATTTACTACTGAGTTGGTCAAAATAACCAAGAACATACATGAGAACTTTCCAGCTCTGAACTGAATATCTCAGAATTTAGGAGGGCTTGCCAGGGCATATCTGACTACCTCGAGAGTATTTAACAATTATAAAATTGTAAACACTCAAACTGGGCACTTGAGGGGATCAGACCTCTTGTATTCGATGTATATGCATAACATTCAGTATTCGTATGTGCAAAGATTTTTGCTTCCAATAAAGAATACTCCATTATAAGGGTTGTTCTACTCAGTCTTATTATAAGAGTCCGCACCAACTACTGGTTTGGATAGCTTTTCAACAATATTCAAAGAAATGAATTAATACATGTAAATGCCTAGCCGGAACAATTGGGCATAAACCTTTTTCTTAAATAGTTCATATTCAGAACTAGTACATAAAATGTCTAGCCAGAACAATTGACTTAGATATACCTCTTAACCAGTTCATATTTAGAATGAGACATCAAATACACCTAAGTGCGAATACCAATAAATAATAATGATTTGGAATAATTATCAATAATTAATCCAGCTCTGAACAATAAAACAATTGTAAGTTCACAATAACTTGCATAATGAAACGAATTTGAGTTTCAGAATAACTAGCTCAACAATAATTGAATAAAGTTAGAGAACTTGCTCAATATAAATTTGAGTAAGGTTAAAGAAAACTTGCAACAATAAATACAAGTTAGGGTTAAGAAAACTTCTAATAGAAATTACAAGTTAAAGTTAGAAAACTTGCATCGTGCGTCGTCTACGGCTAACCAATTTAATTTAATAATCCTTGAACGGACCTAACAATTAAATCAATTTGATCTTCAATTAGTATCATATACACATTCATATGATAACCTTAATAAGTCTCACTTAACCACATAATTAAATCATTATGGGTGTATAAACACTTAGAAAATATTATTACTATTTGATAATATTCCAAACACAAAAAACCTATATTAATTATTTAATATAGTTCAAATACATATCTAATAGTATTAACAATTTAATAATATTTTATTAGTCTTGTAGTATTATTAATCATTTAATAATACATTATTAATCAATTAATATTATTAATCATTTAATAATATTTTATTAGTCTTTTAATATTATTAACCATTTAATAATATTTTATTAATCTCTTAATATTATTAATCATTTAATAATATTTTATTAATCTTATAATATTATTAGTTATTTAATAATATTTTAATCATTATCTAATATTTATTAACCATTTAATAATATTTTATTACCCTTATAATATTATTAATCTTTTAATAATATTTTATTAATCTTACAATATTATTAATTATTTAATAATATTTTAATCATTATCTAATATTATTAACCATTTAATCATATTTTATTGTCCTTCTAATATTATTAATCTTATGATATTATTAATCATTTAATAATATTTTAATCATTATCTAATATTATTAACCATTTAATAATATTTTATTACCCTTCTAATATTATTAATCTTTTAATAATATTTTATTAAACTATAATTATTATTTTAAATAAATAATTAGTTATTATCTCTTTATATTTTAATTTTTATTTAATCTTGATTAGATAATAATTAATCACATTCATGACTTTTTATTTACCTTAGCTATTATTTAATATCCAAATAATAAATAATTATATTTATTTTTATTGGGTCCTAAATTAATTATATTAATTTTAAAACATTTTAATCTATTTTGGACTTAAATAAAGCGAACCGACCCGATTAAAACGAGCCGACCCGACCCGAAAATGAAATGACCCGTTTGTGAACAGTAACGAGGGCCTCAACCCTTTAAATAAAAAAAGAAACGAGGGTCCCGGCCCTTGAGTGGCAGAATCTGCAAAATTGTCATTTTTCAGATTTTTCAACTTTTGCTCCTTTGATTAAAACTTGAATAAAATGAAATCTATAAATCAAAATGACCTTCAGTTGGTATCGATGGATTCATATTTTCTTAAACTACAATATTCCATCATTGGATCAAATTTTTGGAAAAGTTTTGGTTATGAAAAATAGCCACAAAGTGGGCGGTTTGTACATTAGGTCCTTAAAATGACATGTTTTGCGGTAAAAACCATAACTTCATTGTTTTTCCATATTTTTGAAAGCTTCAAGTTGGATTTTCTTTAAAACTCATGTATGTAAATTTATAGCCATAAAAATCCATTTTCCCAATTGAACATTTCAAACTACAACATTAAGTGTAACATGCATCGTTCGGGTTTTACAGGTAAAATGTGTTATGAACATTTCTACTACTTTTATGCATTTCTCACATACAAAATCATGATATAAACACATAGAACTATGAATATACATATATTACATAGTTAAATACTTCTAGACCATCAAAATTAGTTTTGATCGGTTAAAAATAGATTTTAATCGTTCAAAATCAATCTAGACTACAAAAATAAAATTTAGGAAGGTTAGAGCACTTTCAAACCTTGAGGTCTTGGATGCTCTTCTTCTTCTCCTACCAAAATATATAGTGAAATTTTGTGTCATCCACCAAGCTCAACCTCTAACATTTCCTCTCAACTTACAAGTATTTCTCTCTTTAGCTATCAAATACTCTCTCTTTTCTCTCTTGAAATCTCTAGCAAATGAACCAACCAACATAATACTTGTGTGGAGTATCTTATTTATAGTCATCTACTAAATTGTCATCAATTCTCCTAATCAACCAATGTTGGTCAAATTAAGGCTAATTGGTGCTTACTATTACATGAATGACTAGGTTGATTGACATTGTGATTGACCTTGGTTGTTCACATACTATGATAAGGAGTAAATTGAAAGCAACTTGAAAAATCAAGCAACCCCAAATGGGGGCCCCTAAATCTCAACAAAATGGGATTAAATTCCCCGGTTTTGCTTTATTTTTTATTACATTTATTATACATATATACACCAATTGATATATATATATACCTATATATAATGTTTGACCAACATTTTGACTTCCTATTGGGCTCCACTTTGGACTTAAGAATTAAATAAGTTGGGCTTACTCATTTAATTTGTTTGAACTCAATTTATTTATCACATTGGGTTAACATTGCGACAGCATCCGGGGAGTGTTTTGCTTTAATTTATTCTTTGTTTTCTTTGTAGTTTATTTTTCTAGTTATTTATTTATTTTATTTTTGTTTTTCATAGTTTAATTGAGTGTACAGGTGAAGGAGAAAATCATGGCTTGGAACCAAAACGATGATTATTTTAATGCGGTAAAAATTTCTTTTCTTCAACAACAAGTTGATGAACTAACTTCTGTTATCTATGCCTGGGCTGCAGGTAAAGGACAACCAATGAAGGCTTGTAGGATTTGTTCCATAGTAGAACATCCAACGGAGTTGTGTCCAATGTTTCGAAAGGAGTCCTATAGACAAGTAAATGATGCAGATGGTTTCCTTGAACCGCAAGGGAACTATGATCCCTATTCAAACACGTACTACTCAGAATGGTGGGATCGTCCAAATTTCAGCTATGGGAATCCACAAGTGCACCAACCTGCAAGTCAACATTGGCCAGATTACCAACTGTTCAATCAAACATATCCCAACGATCAAGAACAGGACAAATCTTCTAACTCTAATTTATCTTTAGAAAATATGTCTAAACATTTTATGGCTAATGCTTTGCAATTTCAACAGGAAACAAATGAGAATATTCAGCGTATAAGTATTCAAATGAAACAACTGAAAGTTGCGGTCAGTCAATTGGAGGTGCATAGTGTTGAAGAATTACCATATCACACAATGGTGGATTACGAGGAGGATGACAATGAAATTGCGCTGAGCAGTGATAAAGATGAACGAACTCCAGAAACGACAGACAATGCAAAGGAAAATATGGAAGAGGCCATTACGCATAGCTTGGGATTGACAAAAGAAGAAGAAGAAATTGAGCCAAAACAAGATTTGAAAATGGCTACAAATTCATTAAATTCTTTGCCATTGATTTTAAATAAATTTGCAGAACTTTTCATTCCATTACCTGTTACTCAAAATAAATTTTTACCTTTTATTTTGCAGGATTTCATTCCGGAACAATCATATCATGCAAAGACGAGATGTAATCTACCTATGAGGAATGTTATGATGGATGGAATACGCAACATACATGAAATTGGAGTGACATAGTGGTTTGGC
Source organism: Hedera helix (assembly GCA_947179155.2). Lineage (NCBI taxonomy): Eukaryota > Viridiplantae > Streptophyta > Magnoliopsida > Apiales > Araliaceae > Hedera > Hedera helix. Next base: position 39,872,283 of record OX359285.1, read on the forward strand.
CTGTTGTCGAGCCAATGACAATAAACAAAGGCGCTGTTTGGGAGGCAACTCAAGAAATCAGATTTGCATTTCTTTTCCTTTTTTCTTTTTATATTTATTTGTGCCTATTTCTTTGCATTATAGTTTACATTGGGGACAATGTAAATTTTAAGTGTGGGGGAAGGGATTTAGGATATTTGTTTTATTTTTAGGAAATTTTTTATTTTTTATTTTTTTTTATTTGTTTTATTTTTAGGGAATTTTTAAATTTTTAAATTTTAGAATTTTGTGGGTAAATTCACTGCAAACCCTCACGAGACAAAACTCGTCCACTTGGGGTAACTTTGGGGTTTAAAGGCTTGTTGCACGTGCTAAGTGTAACCGTGTTTCCTACGAAAATGGGGTAGTTTTTATTTTATTTTTAGGATGTGTCACTTGAGCAATGAGTTAATTGAATTTTAAATTTTTAGTCAATGATAAAAATTTTGATTTTTATTTAATAGCTTTTGGAAAAGGGATAAATTTTTGCGTAGTTTGAATTTTTGACTTTTTATTGATATTTACTTTGTTTAAGATCTTTAAAATTTTTATGCACTTATATCCATTTGTTTGAGCTAGTTTTAATTTAGAGAAAGTTTAAATGGTTAAATGCTTATGAAAGATATTTTTGAGCTCTATATCTTATTTGATCATTATTTAAAGTGAAATATAAGACAAAATATAATTTGGAGGAGATGATTTAGGTAATTTTTCTAGGATTATTATTGAATAAGAAAAAAATCTTGTGGTGGGTTGAGATGGAACGTAAAACGCACTCACTCAAAATACATGAAAAAGCGAGATGGAGCGTAAAACGCACTCACTGGTGAGATGGAGCATAAAATGCACTCACTAAAGAAAAAAAAATGGGATGGAGCATAAAATGCACCCATTAAAAGAAAAAAATATATGGAAAAAATAATGCATATTAATAATCCTAGTGTATATAATTGTTTGAAACCTTTTGATCTTCTGATTTATATTTGTCTATATTAGCAAAGAGTGATGTGAAAAATAAATATATTGAGTTTTGTTATATATTTTTTATAAGGTAATTAATAACCTAAACTTATCCGAGTTTTGATTAGTTTAATACATTTGGATTCACACACACACAAAAGATCTTGAGTAGAGTAAGATTAATAAATATGTTAAAGTTCTAGATTTTGCATGGTTTTGAAACTTTCTTTAAGTTATCATTTAAAAAAATCTTTGAGGCTGATGTTGAAATTTATACTGATCTGTTGCTCGAGTAAGTTGTTTGGTTATTAGTTTTAATTTTATAGTTTTTGTTCTTATTTTGCTCGAGGACGAGCAAAAGCTGAGTGTAGAGGTATTTGATAAGGCTAAATTATACGATATTTTTATGCCCTAATACTTATTTTTTATATTTATTGAGTGCTTAAATGTTTAATTATTTAGCTTATTTTGCTTTTAATAGGTTTTATAGAATTTTAGTTAATTTATGTTAATTTAGGTAATTTTATAGTAATTTTATATTTCTTTTTATTTATGTGTTTTTATTTATTTTAGGTGTTTTATTTATTATTATGTATTTTTAGGATTTTTATATTATTTTTATATTTTTTTTTGTAGGAAAAATAAAGCTTGGGGGCAAATCTGTAAATCTGGCAAAAGTCTGATAGCAAAACTGTAATTAACCAGCAATGATGGCATTATGGTAATTAAGGAAGAAAAGACGCGGAGGGGCATTTTTGTAATTAACCAGAACAGCGTCCGTGCATTGCGCGGTAGGCTTCAGTTGCAAGAGAAGGAAATATGATCAGATAAAATATCGTTTGCTTAATATCAAATCTTAATCTAGCATATGATAAATTATTGATTAACTTAACAGGCCATTATCAAATTAATCAAGCAAATATCATAAAACAATTAAAACAGATTATCAAGAATAAATCTCATGCATGAAGGAATAAATTATAAAATTCAATTAAAACATCAATTAAAAATAAGGTTCAACATCCTTCAAAATAATCTTCAATAGTTGAAAAGCTCTCTCCAAGAAATTAGAAGAAAGAACTCCTAAAAACTTACAATGAATAATGAGAGAGCATGACCCTCTATTTATAGGCCTCTAACTTGTTCAAACCCTAATAGGATTTACAATTAAAAATAAAAGAAAAAAAAATAATTATTATCCTAACCCTAGTTGGAATTAAAATCCAATTTGGAGTCAAAAAGTAGTAAAAATCCCGAATTAATTTCGTTTCCAGCATTAATGCGCTTGCCAAACAAAGCCTTACGCGCCACAGTTGACCGGTCAACGCGGTTTCCGCTTCGCTGACGTCATCATCTTCCTCCGCGCATTGCGTGGAGGCTTTCTGTACCGGACGCAAAACAACGTCGTATGATTCCTTCTCTTGCAACTGAAGCCTACCGCGCAATGCGCGGACGCTGTTCTGGTTAATTACAAAAATGCCCCTCGCGTCTTTTCTTCCTTAATTACCATAATGCCATCATTACTGGTTAATTACAGTTTTGCTATCAGACTTTTGCCAGATTTGCCCCCAAGCTTTATTTTTCCTACAAAAAATAATATAAAAATCCTAAAAACACATAATAATAAATAAAACACCTAAAATAAATAAAAACACATAAATAAAAAGAAATATAAAATTACTATAAAATTACCTAAATTAACATAAATTAACTAAAATTCTATAAAACCTATTAAAACCAAAATAAGCTAAATAATTAAACATTTAAGCACTCAATAAATATAAAAAATAAGTATTAGGACATAAAAATATCGTATAATTTAGCCCTATCAAACATTTAATAACCTATGCCACATTTAATTAAATCAAGCATTGGGTTTTTTTAATTAATTACATGGCCTAATGTTTAAATTAATTACATGGGCTACTAGGTTAATATAATTGACCTAGTTTAATATCCCATTTGGATTTATAATATAATCCATTGGGTCTATTACATAATCCAATTAGACTTGCTATTTAAAAGAAAATTGGCTACCAAATTGAATTAACCTAATACATATTAATACAAGTAATTTAACTTGATTAAATAAATTATCACATAATCTTTCATTGAGTTTGTGATATAACTATCCACATAACCTAAACTTATAACCACATTGGGTTAATTTTAATAATTCAATTATTCATTCTTCCTCATTAAACATATAAGTAATTCACTTGTTAATTATTAACTTCTTATTTGTCATTCAAGGCCAACATTCAAGTTTGATGATCTCATCACAAAAACTCTTCTTAGATTTATAATTTATTCTTTAAATAATTTGAATAAATTTAATTAACTAATTTACCACCTCTCATCATACCACATCATCACATACATATTATTACACATCATATTTACTCATGAATATAATATACATAAAAAAAAAATTAAGTTCGTAATTTTCTCGGTCATTACATTAACACGTTTGAAGATTCAAGTATCCTCGAGATCTTCCTTCCTATAACTTTATGCTGAATCTGAAGTGTGGTCTCCAAAGCACCCTTCTAGAAAAATATTTTTATTTCTTTTTCCTAGGAAGAGAGAGAAAGTATGCGCTATTTGGTCTTTACTCTGAATTGAAATAATAACCCCTTACTTACGTATCTGATCAATGTTATATTTATATCATTATTTGTCATTATCTCTCTAATAAAATTGATTCATATTAGGCTAGGATGTGAATCTTAAAGGATTCATATTCTGACTCCAATACTTATTTATATATTATTATCTAATAATAATATACTAAATATATATTAATTATAATTAATTTCACTAAATAATTGTAATTGCACTTTAGTCCAGGAATTAATTAAAATAAACCCTTTACTAATAAACTGTAAATATTTTCTCTATAAATGTACATAAATATTTTAGAATTAAATATAATCCCAATATATTTAAACTAATTTCATAAGTCCATAATTTATCTTCATTTGATCATAAATTGATTTAACAATTAAATAAATTATTTTAATAATAAATATTAAAAGACTTGGCCAAGATTCCATGATCAATAATAAATTATCTTATGAAAAATCTTATAAATATTTTGACAATAATAATGTTCCTAATATTTATTAAATATAATAATTAACATTCCGATGTATTAATTAACACTATATAATTTCACTCGTTGGAATATTAAATTAATATATATATAACAATATTAAGTATGTTATTATTTCAAAATTAGAAACATTCACAAATTAATATTGATGCGAAAATATTTTATAAATAAAATATTATCACATGATCTATTTAAGCACACCATTAATGCACTAGTACTTTAATTAGAAGTTCAACTTCCATGATCAAGATAAATTATCTCTTTTAAAGCCCTATGACCTGCATGATAATATCTTCAAATTATCATAAGTTATAAACTATTATATCTTTATTTATATATATTACATATAATTTATATCTTTTGTGTATAATAATTAATTTATACACATAACTCATTATATATATATATATATATATATATATATATATATATATATATATTTGGAGATTTATATAAACAAAACAAATGACTATTTAATAAATGACAAATGATGTACTTTTATTAATAAATAAATATTCAACATAAATAAATATTAAATAAATAAGATTTTTATAGAAAAAATTCAACATTCCTCGCAGATAAGCCTGCAGCAAGAAGCAGGGACTAATAATAATAACAATAGTAATATTGCTCCACAGTTATGGAAGTATGGACAGCACTACTTGATGGGTCCAGATTTGGATCTTCAGCTGGGATCCGGGCCTCCATCTCCACCAGCGCTTTGAATTAATTAATTAATCAAGCTACCTAGATCATCCAATAAAGAGTAATCTACAGGCAAAGCTAGCTAAATGGATACAAAAATATAATCATCCTTCAGCAGTTTTCTAGTTTTTTGACTTTTAATGGGATTGAATTGAAGGTCCATTTGAGACCTTAATTATGTGGCCAGCGGACGACAGGAGCTAGATGAGAACAAACAAAATGAATGATTTTGTTCTTTTGTTAAGGTCAGTTTGATGGTGTCGTATTATACTTGCATATATATGCAAATGACATGATATCAAATATCAACAATGAACTAGCTAGCTACCGGAGTACGTAACATTTTGATTGAACTGTGTTCTCATGTGAAAAAAATTTCACTTTTGTTGGTGACGCTGGTCGTCTACTTCTTTTGGAAGGGACGGAAGAGAACAGAGATTGCATTCTACTCCCTCAGTCCAATGGAAGGGAGGGAAGAAAATGTGATTTTAAAATATAAAAAGATCTCTTTGTAAGCACCATAATTTTAGGTTTTTATTTGCTATGCATCATTATGGTGGGTGCATTTCAAGTTTATTTGCCACCTGCACAATAATGGCTATTAAATATTTCATAATCAATTTTGACTATTTATCTCCTACAAGTAAAAATAATTACATAATTAATCTCAAAAACCTCTTAATTACAATATCAGTATACCTTACACTCACGACAAAGAGGAAAGAAAGTTAAATATAATAAACGAAAAGAAAGTCTCACAATAAATATAAACTTACAAAATGGTAATCTAACCTAGCTAGGACTCCTTGATCTTAACATATTTAACTTGAAAGTCGAAAAAAGAAAAAAGGAAAGGGGAAAAAAAAGTAGTTTAACTTTCCGCGAGAAGTTCCCCAAAACCCGATAAAAATAAAGACGCTAGCATGCATATAGTTGGGAATAAATTACGGTTTGTGTTTAGCTGTTTATAGGATGCTTGTATGAGGTGGATAAAAGTGACAAACACAGAGGAAGTGGAAGTGGAAGTGGAATTAAGGTAGGAGAGTTCATTGTGATACTTGTAGTTAAAATAATGAGGCTCCAAGAAAGTGAAAATTAAGAAACCATTTTGTAATCCATTTTCAGATCATGTCTTAATAAATAATTGAGCAAATTGCAAAACTGTCATCTCATGTTTATATTCAAATGCAACATGGATGTTAATGTTTTAATTTTTACAATTTCATAGCTAACGTTTCAATTTTTTTACAAAACCGTCCTCTTTGACTAATTTTAATCAAAATAAATTAATCATGTGTACAATATATAAATTTTTAAAAGGTAAAATAGTCTATTTACACTCTAAAAATATAAGTTTTTAAAGAATAAACTATTTATTATCTTATTTTAACTATTTATTTTAAATACATTTAAGGAGTAAAACGTGAAATTAAAATTCACTTTTGATAAAATATGAATATTAATAATTTTTATTAATATTGTATAACTTACTTTAATTGAAAAATTAAATACATTTTATAAAAATTAATTTTATATGCATAAAAATCAAATCAATCAATCAAGATTTTCGCCTATAGACAAAGCTATTAACTTAAAACCGTTCGTGCATGTCGCATTAATATGTATAATTAACTTGCAGATACATTTATTAAAGTTTAGGATATTTTGTAGCTTATTACTTTACCAAAACATTTCGAAGACCATTGTAATTTTCTTGGATCATAATTTGGACCATCTAAAAAATAAAAATTATTAATATTCATATTTTATCAAAAGTAAATTTTAGTTTTATATTTTACTCCTTAAATATATTTAAAATAAATATTTAAATTAAGATAATAAATATTTTATCTTTTAAAAACTCAATTTTTAGTGTATAAATAGACTATTTTACCTTTTAAAAATTTATATATTATGCACATAATTCATTTATTTTAATCAAAATTAATTAAAAGAGATGATTTTATAAAATTTATATTATATTTAAGTATAAACATGAAACGGCTCTAAATAATTTGTTAGCGTAACTAAGCACAAAATTTGTCAGTATTACGACAAACACGAGGGGAATGTACAGCTAAACTCTAACAATGCTCGTCTTGTGATCACCGATACCCACGTAGTTAAAGTTGACATAAGCATGCACCAACTATAAACATTACAAATTGGATACCCGGCCCTGCCATAAAATTAAATAAATTACAACTGGTATGGGAAACTCTCTATCATCAATATCGTCGTCGTCATGCAGTAGCCTCTGTCCTGACGATTCAGTGATGAAGAAGGAAGTAATTGTAATGAAAGAAGACGGCGAATCCATGAAATTCAAACAAGGAACACGCGTGTACGATATCCTGGCAGCCCATCCGTTTCACAAGGTGATACGCTGCTGTACCAACCGAACTGTCCTGCCGGAGGATTTTTCCCTCGACGCCAAGTCTCTTTACTTTTTGTTGCCCCAAGGATTGTCGGTGTGTGATGCAACCTATAGGAGCTTGATCAAGTGTGCGGTGTCCAAAGAGTTGCTTCTTCCAAAAGCACTAAATCCTCCTCGTGTAAATATTTTGTCTACTAGTGATGATAATCATATAATTATTCGTGAAGATGATGATAACGATGCTGATGATATAGTTAAATGCAACAAGAAGTACTCGTCCTCACAATGGACACCAGGTCTCAACACCATACCTGAGGTAATCTCGCCCTCACCACCCCTGCATGATGATCATGCCTAAATTAAAGTAACTACCACATACATGCGTACATATATATATATATATATATATATATATATATATATGACTTGTCCTTTTAAAGAGTATACCAAACATATCTTCTTTAGCGACGAATTTCGACGACGGTTTGGTTCGTCGCAAAAATTTTTAACGACAGATAACATATCACAACGAACAAACATATAACGACGGACTAAATCGTCACCGAGACTGTCATTAGAGAGAATATGCTAAGTATGTCTTTTAAAGTAATATATTTTTTAACTTTATTCTATATATATATATATATATATGGCTGGTGTTAGACACTGAACTTTTAATTTGTACTCCTTCCTCTGATGTCTCATGACCCATTTGACTTTTCTCTTTTTACTCATACCAAGGGTTTATCTGCGCCAGATTATAACATTTTTAGTAACAAATTTTAGTCATAATTTCCATCCGTATAAACTCGAACGTCCATATGCATTAAATAAAAAAAAAAAAAGATATTTTCATATACAAGACCACATATAGAGTATATAACGATGATTTAACCGTTATTATTGATAAAACTTACATGTAAAAATATTAATTTCTAAAAAAAAAGATCTAAGCATCAAATACTACTAGAAATGATATAAGGTTTCACCTATCTATTGCGTGTACCGATCATCGAGCAATCTAAGCAAATGTAAAATGAGGAATTTGATTATTATGAAATTAATTTTGGTCAATTAATTAATATATTATTGATATATAAGTCAAAAAGTATTCTCTTTTAAAATGTTAATATTATATTGATTAATTGACCAATATTAACTTCATGTTGATCGGACTGACTTATGGTAGCAACGTAGCAGCACAAGAATGCTAAAAAGAAAGCCTTAGCAGTGCCATGTACGCATACGTCATGCCATCATTAAGCAAGTATTTATGGTTGTTGGGAACTGAATTTGTCATCAATTAAAGTTTTGCAATTAATGGATTTATGAAGTTATGTAACTGTATAATTATTTTGCAATGGAGTGACTTTGTTTCCATCTTCTCAATTATAAATTATCAAGATATATAATATGCAGATTGAGATTGATGAAAAAATATTGAGAATTAATTAAAAAAGCAAAAGGAAAGAAAATGTTTTACTAACAGTTCGAGAAGAGGAGACTGGCCAGCCAACAGCTCCCAAGAAAAGAAGAAAACAAATACCTTCCTCCGTAACCAAGTGATAATAAATGGAGTCTTATATTTTAAAAAATAATTGATATTTTTATAAATAATGTTCTTTTTAAAATGAACAGTAAATGAGTCACATATTTATATAAAAAAAATATTTTTAAAATATTAATTTTTACTTATACAAATAATAATTTCTTTTCAAAACAATGACAAAACACAAGATATTAAAATATGGGCATCAATTAATAACTTGAAATTATATGTTAATGTGGGTGTCATTCCAAACGAACCCTCAACTCTCTAAACCCTTGGTATGATTTTTCCGTAATTTGGCCTGTAACCTCAATCAGCCTTGGCAGGCAGAACTGAAACAATCCACTTGCCCCTTGGCTTTTGTTACATGGGAGATATTGGAGCTTTTCTTTACGCTACTAAACGAGAGAATACAGTAAAGCGTGATTTTTCTCCTTAATTCAAACTTGTCTCTAAACTAGTAAGAAATGTAGAATAGTAACATGATTTACCCAATCCTTAAAAAATAAAAGTACATAATGACATGCATGTTAAGAATTTTTATGTCATTTTCTAATATACAAATAATGTATGTAACTATATCTATAATTTGAAAAATAGCAAAAAATGAAAATGAATTTTTAATTTTAAAACAAAAGAGTATATGTGTATCACAAAATATCAAAATAATTGTCCTATTACATACATAGTGCGTACATGAGATATGGGGCTCTAAGTTAAAGCTTTTCTAACTTATAGCCAAATGTATACTAAATGGGAAACAATGAAAAATTATATAGGTGATTTACGATATGAAAACGTTAGGGCTTTTTGCTCACAAAATTAATTTAAGAATAACTTTACATGCAGTAATTAACACATATATATGTACGTACTGACTTAGAGAAAACAATATGTGTCTGTTAATACATAACTATTTATTAGTACACACAAAATTTTACTACTTATTTCAAATAAAAACCGGACGGCCGTAGTGGCTCCTCCTTAATGTAGTTTTCAAATAAAAAAGAAAAGTTGGGTGTATTAGTGTATATATGCAGTAATTAAATGGGATAAATATATGTACACAAAAATCTATTACAAAATTAACCATAATATTGATCTTAATTATTAAAAAGTATGTGCATGACACGAATTTTAATATAAATATATATTTTTTAATAGCTAAGATAAATGAGATAATTGGTTGTTATGTACCTAGATTTATCCAATTAAATGTGACATCTCATTTAGAACCTGTCACGGCATGTTTGGATCAAGAAACAAAAATAGGTGGGCAGGCAGGCAGGCAAGCACGCACGCGGGCGGAAGATTTTATAGGAGTGTGACGACGACGACAACAACAGCATAGAAATTTAAATAAGGGGCCTTCTAAGTTGCATGATGAATGAAGGAGATTTGGCACATCCCCTAAAAAGTTAGTCCAGGTTTTTAATTTAAAGAGAATAAATTTAAATCAGAAACGGAGGGGAGGGGAGGGGAAGGGAGGAGATTAGACAAGTGCTTATACAACACACATGCTCATTTCCAGGAAAGATAATATATACTACTACTACTTTAACCGAGAAAACTGTACTTGCCATTCTCGATTGGTCCATACAATGAACTCCCCCATTTTTCAAATACTTAACTCGGTGTTCAGATCTTCAGATGACTCTGTACTTTACACTCAGAAAAAAACACAATCACTCCCCATATACTGCTACTCGATGTCTAAACAACTAGGAGTACATTTAATAATCAACTAATCAGAGAGGAGTATGTATAGTTTTAGGCTCAACTCTCAAGATGTTAAAAGAATAGTATATTTCATATAAATATATTTATGTGCACGTGATGTTACATCCAAAAATATAAAATAATAACAGTAAAAATATTTTTCTTATCTCTCTTTATTATTAATAAATAGTAATATTATTTTACTTGTGTGTGAATTTTTGAATATGACACTTGATATGGACATAAACCACTTAGTTGGATAGACCACACCATATTTCTATGTCTAACTAGTACAGTTAATATACTACAAGATATCTTCAGGACCGTTGGATCATCAAGACCCATTATACCACACCCCTGATCTATGGTTTGATACTGGCTTCCTAACCTAGTAAACACAACCCCAATAACTATAGAATTGTTCAAAGTCATAATTAACGAAAAAACTTCACGAATTTCAATAAGCAACTAGCACAATATATTCATAAATAAATAAGCTTCAAGTTCCAAGAGCACTACAACTACAATTAGGCTAGCTGCTTGATACATGAAGCACGGCGCGCAGTTTGTGAAGCTAAAAGTGACGGATGGAGTACTACTAATACCCAATTTTTAATGGCAACACAAACCCTACCTAGCCAGCTGAGGCAGTAGTACTATCTGTCTATCTATATCTATATAGTAGTCGCATATATGTATGTAATTTTTTTTTAGAGGGTAAGGTATATTTTCGAACGGGTTAAATCAATTTATTTTTACCTAAATCTCAATTTATATATATATTATTATACTGAATTTTTTTACAATTAAATCATTTTACTCAATTTTTTTTTTATAAAAAATGAAATTTATGTTAAAGACCATTAACCATTTAATAAAAAATTGATGTAACAATATAAAATATCATTTTCATCATTTAACTGAGAGTCAATTTACAATTTCATCACTGAAATAATAATAATAATAATAATAATAATAATAATAATAATAATAGTAATAATAGTAATAATAATAATATAACCTCTGTTAAACAAAAAAATAGATTAGTTTTGTTTTAAAAAAATTAATTTAAGATGTTTTAAAAATAATTTTTAATTTAATAATAATAATAATACCATCTCCGTTACATGAAGAAAAAAAGATTATTTTTTCTTTTTAAAAATTAATTTAATATATTTTAAAAATAAAATAATAATAATAATAATAATAATAATATATTATTATTATTACCATTATCATTATTGTTACTATTAATCTCTTTTTTTTTGTGTAACGAAGAGGTTATTATTATTATTAAATAAAAAATTATTTTTAAAATGTCTCAAATTAATTTTTAAAAAGAAAAACTAATATTTTTTTCTTCTTTTTTTGTGAAAAGGAGATGATATTATTATTATTATTATTAAATTAAAATTTATTTTTAAAATACCTCAAATTAATTTTTAAAAAACAAAACAAATCTTTTTTTGTGTAATGGAGAAAGTATTATTATTATTATTATTTTATTTTTATTTTTCAATGATACAACTATAAATTAACCTCCAATTCAATGATGAAAATAGTATTTTATACTGCAATATCATTTTTTTGTTAAATGGTTAACGATCTTTAACAAAAACTTCACTTTTTGTAAAATAATTTGAGTACAATCACTCGATTGTAAAAAAATTCAGTACAATAATGTATATATAAATTGGAGTCGAGTACAGTGAGAAAAAATTGATTTTACCCATTTTCGAACTAATTTACGCGTTAACTAAAATTAAATCTCTTCTGACGATTTTAAGGCACACTCCAAACATTGATGATTTTAAAGTTCGAACTCAGAAAGTAAAAAATAAAATAAAAACTTATTGATCACCAAGTCACCCCCTTGGCCTTCATCAGTATGTAAACTGAGTACATATAAATTAAGTCGACAAGTTTGGTTTAAAATTAGGTCCCTGTTTTGGAAAAGCATTAACATTAATATGTTAATGATATCAGCAAAGCAGATAAGAAATTTATAAAGAAAGATATCATCAAAAGCTTCATATATTGATTTACTGGGAGAAGTTCTACTACAATATGTTTTCAAAAATATATAGGACCAACTACACCAACATATTAATTTAACTATGCAATACCTGGTGGATGCTCGGTTTATTTTCAGCTTCGATTAAACCTATAAACCCCAAATATCTCATTTCTAAGGATGCGCAAGTTTCCACTGAAGGAATTTTGATGTTTTATCACATAAGACATAAGATATTACTGCAGCAATTACATGCACTAATCGATCATTTCTAAGGATACGAGGTTCCAATATTGAAGGTATTTTGATGTGTTATGATCAGCATGAGACATAATATATTACAACAGCAATTGAATGCATCGTTCTTACATAATTTTCATTAAGAAATTAATTATAAAGGGAGAGGTAGAGGAGAAAAGGAAAACAACACACATATATAGTACTAACACGAAAGCCCAATAGAGCTAGATTCGAAACAGATTATGTTTATTACTCGGTATTTATTGAATCAAAGAATGTCCATGATCTTGTATATATATAGCATGTAAACCTGCAGGCAATTCAAAAAAGAAAAAATTGAAGGGAGAAGTCTGTTTTGATGAATATATGTAAATATTATATATATATATATATATATATATATATATATATATATATATGGGGCCGCATCAGCAAACGTTTGTCGGGAGTACTATTGCAACAACTAAATACAGAAAACAAATTGACTGTGAAAGTCTCTGCCATTAAAGTCTCTAACGATAGGTAAAAAAAAAAATTTAACGCTTGCCGCTAAAACTCTAGTGGTAAGCCTTAAAAAAATAAATTTGACCAGCTGTTAGAGCTTCTAACGGCATTTACTAACCGCAGACATTTGTTGTGGACCAATTATTAGCACGGGAAGCTTTTTACCAACCGATAAAGGTAAGGGCAAAAAGTAAACCTGCAACTTGATTATGTGATCAGTCTCTAGGAATCTACCGCTTATACATACAGACGACTCACTATTCAAAATTCAAATTCAAGCACACGATCAATCAATAAACTTACTTAGTTTCAAGAGGTGGAATTGAAGAAAAAGGAGAATAAAGCCGAACCAAAAAACACATAGTACCTACCTAGCTACCTACCTAGTATTCAACACATGCTCAAAACCTAAAAAACTAACTGCGCTTAACAGAGAGAAGAAACTAAGTAAGATTAATGGAAAGTGGGGGGAAATAACAAGGAACAACTTAAGGGTTGGGAATATTCTTTAAGATTTAGACATGCATGTGAAGGAAATTCAAGTAATTTATAGATATAAAGACGGAAACTGATCAAAGAAGGGAGCTCCCTTCAGTCCAAGCAAAGAGAAGAAAAGGAGTAAATTAATCTCCCGCATCATTCACACATTCACAGCAGTGCAAGCTACCGAGGCCCGCCCTTTCTACCGTGTTTGAATGAATGAGTCGGCAGCTAATCCAAGCCTTTAACCTTACCCATGAGTGGACTGAAGGAAGCTCCCTTATGTACATACATACCTTAATTAATTCCAGTAAGTAATATTTCAAAACTAACCTTGTCAACTGCAAAAGAAGGTGCATGGCAGAATTAATATTTAGGTATATGAAGAAGATGATTCCCTAGTAAAACCATATGTATTAATTCAAAGAACCATAGGAAAAATTACAGACCTAGTTACTAAGATAGCATAAAATGAATGAATGCATTTTCAAGGTCATTGTGCTTCTATGATATGCTACAGATCTAAAGTTGCAACTTATCCAGATGAAGAAGCATAATACTTGCTTCCTTATTAATTAGGATATATATATATAATTGATTAGTCTCTAGCAAATGTGAATGTTGATATATGGGTTATATATATATAGACATTAATTGAACAAGCACATATGAATGTTCATCAATAATTCCGGGCATTGATTAATTATAGGGGCTTAATCAACTAGTTAAGACTTGTATATACATTAGCAGGGCTTCGAGATTGACTTCTTGTTTATACAAATCAGAATATGTGAATCTCTAAGAAAATATATAAGATCAAGTAAAATATCTCGGAATACATAAGGTTCAAAACCAATTAACTACTAAGAATCCAGCTGAGACTTGAATATTTTTGTATCTAAATTATTATATTATTTTTTGAATCTTCTGAAACCCTAATTAACCAGAAGCTAGCTGCATAGCAAATCCAAACTTCCAAAGCAACGACGAGTCATAATATTTCTGTATGTGAATGCCAAATTAAGGTTGCATGAATCCTAACCCTAATTATCAAAATGTTGCTTACACAGGAGTTTTAGAATGATGAAGAGGGAAACTATATTATGTTTGAATCAAAATATATACCCAAGAAGACGACGAAATGAAAACTCGTCTCGCATTAGCATTAATTAATTAATTAATGCCGAGCAACAGATCAATATATATATATATATATATATATATATATATATATATATATATAAGGATTATTAAAAGGTAGCTTCAGAGAATATTAGAGAAGCAAATAAGGAATTAAATTCACGTACTTAAGATAATTCGTCCCCTACTAATTTATGGATTTCTGCAGCTAGCTATAGCTAATTAAGGTGTGCTTTCTCTGAATTAACAGAAGTAGTTAAATAATAAGCTAGGTTTGCCATGAAAATTCTAATATAAAAAATCTCTGTGTTGTTGTAATTAAGCCATTGCATTTTAATTCCAAAATATAAATAAGATCACTTCTTCATTATATTTAAAAAGCAAGCTACGCCAGACACACACTATATAATGGAGATATAATATAGAGTAGCTAGTATATATAAACAGAGAGAGAGAGAGAGATGATGAAGAAGATATATAAAGATTGTGAGCTTACTGATAAAGATGTTTATTGGTTATGTTTGTAATGCAATCACGGGCGGAGGAAATAAGAGAAGGGTGTACATAGTAGCTGGCTAACTCCTATCCTACACATGTAATTACTAAGTTTGACCGATTAGGGGGGGAGATAAATAGATGATAGATAATGGGAATTGGGAAGGTGTCACTTTTCTAGCTAGCTATTCATGAGAGTCAGTCGGGGAAATTAAATGGGAAAGTTAACTGGCTACCGATGATATATACAAAATAGAAAGAAAGAAAGAAAGATCTCTTCAAATCTGGCAACAGAAGTACAGAACGAAAGAGCGAGAGAGAGTGGTAGCTCTTTTTCTTCTTTCCTTTTCCTTTTCTGATCGATCAAGGAGAGATGCTTTTCAGAGGGTAGCTCATGTCAAGACCCAAACCTAGGGGCATGTGTATACTTATACTAGTTAGATAGCTGCTATAATTACATCACTGCCATTAATTACTACTACCTTTCCAGTAATACACAACACAACATACTATTTCCCTACCATACCTTTTTTTTTACCATAGAAAGAAAGAAAAAAAGAAGAAAAAAAAACTAATGTGGCTAAACACGTTGGTTGGGATCATAAGACTCTCCTTGGAATTTTTTTTTGTCTAAAGTTTTTTATTATTTTTAATGAACATGATATAAAATAGATGAAAAATTAGATCACTTTTATAATTTTTACTGTTCTCTATATTACAATCACAATAAAACTTGTGATAATTGATATTTTCACCGATTACAATCACAACAAAACACATTACAAATACACGCCGAATTCATTGTAAATCTCTACAAATCAAATCTTTGACTTGTCAACATCGTTGTTTTTCTATTTATCTGCATCTTTGATCGTCTCTGTCTCTTTATTATTTTATATCTTTATTTTTTCTTGCAATAATGGGAGCATGAGGTTGGTGGTAGGCTAGACTGAGTTAATTATTTATCAGTATCATGTGTAGAGATGAATTTTATTGGTTTGAAAGCATAGTGGTTAGTGACAACAGAATATGGATAAATTGTAATACTCTAACACAAACATGACATGAAAGTTAATGCATTAACACTAATTGAATAAAACCTTTGAATTCATAAGAAAAAATGCTGAACTCACAAAAAATTAAAAGAGATAATCTCAATTAATCAATAAAATATACTGTTTGAAAACTCTAAAGAATCATATTTACAGTCTTAAACTACTTTCCAACATCAATTAGGGAAAAAAAAAAATTAAAGAAACAAAAAATAAATAATTATCCATGTTTGACCAAAACTTTGATCCACGATAAGACTACTTTAAATAGACTTTTCGAGATTTAAACGATATATGTCATGGTCGAAGGTGATCAATTTTGTAGGGCTCGTTGCCAATTTAGATTTGATATATTATGTGTTCCAAAACTCCTTCTGTATCAAAAATTATACCATATTAAAAATATATTGATCAACATAAAAAGCTATATTCTAATTTCGAATTGGACTTTTCCATCGCATCATTTGGTGGCAATATAGTTAATTAAGGTTTTGGGGCAGATAATTACGAGATTTTCTATGAAATGAGGACGAGCATTATGTGATTTGAATTTACTCTCGATTGATTTGGATTTTGATGATTAGGATTTGGAGATTGAAGATTATTAATATTTAAATTTAGAGACTTAGGGGTTAGGGTTTGGGATTGTGTTTAGGATTGAGTTTTTTAAATTTTAAATACTTTATATTATATTTTTAACTTTTTTTGAATACAACATAGCTATTTTATCCATTAGAAAATGGGATTTTCACGAGAAAAAAAATCACTTTTGACTAATTAAATATCCGGGCGGTGTATTTTGTTTCAATAACTAAATGAGAAATTAAGCCAACACTTTTAAAGTTTATGGTTTAAATGCCTCACTAGACATATGATATTTTGATCCGTATACTTTTATTAGGATTTGTCCTATTTGACTCGGCTAATCGTGACTCCTAAAAGAGTAATATCTGGGATACCAACTGTATATAAAAAATTGTGCACACACATGATAAATGAAAAAAAAAAATAGTGTAGGACCTATGATTAAATATTTTACATATTTTTATTTATAAGCAATATATGATCCTACTTTTGATGCACAACTTTTTGGTGCACACTTATACACATAATATTATTCCTCCTAAAATCTTTTCACAAATGATTATGCAATAAATAAATAAGATATAAAAGTTAATAGTGTGGCCTCTAACCTTTAGCATTTGGCTCTTATCCATTATAGTTCTCTTCAGTTTCCCTTAATTGTATAAATATTTTATAGGTTTTGTGGGGAGATACTTTTTAGGGTATATAAATTATATATCTTAATTTAAAAAAATGAGTTTATTTTAAGTTTTTTAGTAAAATTTAATTTTGCGGATGGAAAAAATATGTAGAAATATGAGTAAACATAAATTTTTATTTAATTTAAAGTTGTCTAGACACCATTATTATAACATTATAAATTAAGTATATTTTTTTACAACTAAAATTAATTGAATTTTCATTATCGTAATTAAAGTCGATAATAGAAATCACTAAATTATATGAAAATTCATATATTTTAATATTTAAATCTATACATGGGTTGAATTTATCTAAAAAGTCTTTAAAATGGACGTATTAACTCTATAGAGTATATTTGTTAGATATCTTTAAGGATATATATATATATATATATATATATATATATATATCCCTTCTTCACATATTTATAAGTGTAAATATTATAAATTACTTACCTTCACTCCATTTTATTTTTTGTAATGATTGTCGGGACCAATTTCCCTTGTCCCGTATGAAAAGGCCAAAATCAGACAGAAACATACCATACTGCTGGTCGTCCGGCCCAAAAGCCCAAGAAATAAGGAAAGCTCAGCCCAAACCAAATGCATATTTGGAATTAGGTCAATTGGTAGATCATCATCAGATCGGGTTCACAGCTGAGCTGAGAAATGAAATGACGCGATCCCAAAATGTGGGATGCATTCAACCATCATCCATCGGGAAGCAGGTTAAGCGTTGACACTACTCATTTCCTAGAGAGAGAGACAAGAAATCAGGAGAGAGAGGGGATAGTGAGTGGGGGAATTGAATTGGTTTCTATCTACATTTTGGATCGGAATTCTATCGATTCGCCGAGCTTTGTCTTTCTCTCTCACACACACACCTTAGCAGTGGTGGTGCCGGTGGTGGTTTCCGATCTAGGGTTCGGTTTATTTATAAATAAATAATAAATGGCGTATAGAAGAAGACAGGGATTGGGAAGGGATTCGACGACCACTTTCAAAGACAAAGATGAAATTGGGAACCCTAACCCTAGCCCTCTCCCTGGCCTATTGAGAGTTAGGCCAGATGAAAGTTCATCGTCTTCCTCTGCATCTTCTCTCGCTGCCAAAGCAATCAGAGCTTCCTCTGCTTATCGGGACTCTTCCCTATCTTCTGCTTACGGACAGTCCTCACTTTTGTCTCCATCCAATAAGCTTCGATCTTCTTCTCCCTCTAAGGTCAAACCCCATCTCTCATCTCATCTCTGCTTGCTTCAATTGTTTAATAACTCTGAAATGATTATAAGTGACGTAACTCTGATTTCCTTGTGATCATGGGTACTCTTGCACTTGGCACTTGTTCCTGTTTGCATTTTATAGGGGACTATCACATTCGGAACATATGGCCTTAATGGCAATCCTTGGTTTTATATGAATTGAACTTTCCCAATTGGTGGACAAAGTTGTAAACTTTCAGCAAATTGTTGGCTTTTCTTAAGATTGAATTTTGAGCTCAAATGAGAATGTACAAGTTTAAAGGCCAAACGCAGAAATAGGTTTCACTTCCGAAGTATTAGTGTATAGTGCTCTAAATGCTTTCGTCGAGAACTTGTAAGATTTTCAAAGATTTGGCATTAACTAGATAAAATTCATCACTTTAGTTTATAGTGTTCTACTGTTAGAAATATCCTTTTAGGCAGCTGAATCGGTCCCCTACTGCCCTCATTTGGCCCTAGTCACTGACCCTGAAAAGTCAAGAACTTGAAACTTTTAAATTTACATGTTAAATAAATTTCATCCTATTTTTTCTCATTAAATTTTTAGTAATTTACAGTTTTAATTACAACTTTGAGTTCTAGGCCACTTCATTAGTTTTTTAAGTTCTAAATGAACCTTGCCAATATATTTGAAATTAGATTTGTAAGAATTGTATAAGAAATGACTAAAAATATGAATTTGAAATAATGATTAATATTGATATTAATAGAGGCGTTGAAGCTCTAAAATGCTTGAATTGAATTTGTTGTATTTCACAACTTCTTTTTTGGGGTAATATTTACATTTAATATATGCTTCATGTAGTATATATAAGTATAGAGTAAAAAACAAAAAATAAAGAATAAGACTACCTAGCCGCTCCCTTTGTTGCTTAGGTTAGGTCTGCCTACCTGTTTTTATAGCATTGTAGAGTTTTAAATCAGAATTACTTGTCATTCACGGTAAAAAAAATTTAGTAAATTTATATTTGAGGTTTAGAAGTTATTCTATCTGTATAACTATCGGAGAGTTAAAGAATTGGTATTAGATGAGTTCTTTTAAGGACCTGTAATGAATATTGATAATGTTTTGAACTAAGAGAAGTTGAACACATCTCTTTTGAAATGAGATCTAAGGATATAGATCTAGAAAGGTTCAGCATTTTGGTTTTATTAACTTTCCAGATTGAAGGCCTTCAGCAATAGTTATTGTCTTACAAATGCTAAGTAATATTATGTCAAAATATGTAATCACTGGTAAAATGACGAAGCTACCTTAGTTAGAACCTATAGGAAGTTTTCTGTTAAATAAGGCATACAGTTAGTTACCTGTATGTGAATGATTCATTGCTCTCCATAACAACCTATGAATGACTGGGGGTTTAAATTTGGGATTTCAGTACATGTGTTAAATTTTTGGATGATCTCAGGAACCAAATTTATTAATGGCTTTTGATTATTTCTTGTGTATTTTGTTGTTTCTAGGATTCAACCACATATGAGTATATATCAATGAAAAGTGTGGCTGAACCAAAACAAGGATTTTGGGAGGTTCTGGCTAGGAAAGCTAAAGGCGTTATTGAGGATAATGATGGAGCCAAGCAGTTCGACTCACCAAGAAGAGCAGGACTTCTAATTTCTGAGACACCACCTAGGGGTCAGGTAAAATCATATTCTTAACTGAAGCTTCAGTAATGTTTATTAATGAAAACAATACAGGTACTACTTCATTTTTGTTGTGTAGTGATTCAAACTCTGAACCTATCAAACACCTTGCTGATTGCTATTTTTAAATGCTTCTTACTTACTCCATTTTATGGTCATAAAACATGCTAAAAGCAATGTTTCAAAACCCGGCTCGGAACCGGCGGTTGAACCGGGAACCTGCCGGTAAAACGAGTCAGTTATGACCATTTAACCTGATAGTCCTAAAAACCAGTAGAAACCGGGGATTCGCAGGTTGGATCGGATGAATCGGTAAACCGGTGAACGGTTCCCGGTTTTAGGCGGTTGGAAGCAGCGTGCTATTTTATCTCTGTACTCGGCATTGCTTCCTCTATCTTGTCGACAAAATGCAGTCCCTCATCTCTTTTCATTCCCTTAATCTGCTTACTCCTTCCTCATAAGTCATACCCGTTTGTGTTCGTTAAGTATTTTTCCATTAAGAGTATACCAGTCATGATTATGAGGCTTTTAGAGAGAAGCTTTTAGAGAGACGATAGAGGATAGAAGATTAAACGAAGGAGAGAGATATTGCAGTATTGGTATATGCTTGTATGCTTATGTATTGTTAGTGTTTATATTTTGTTATAGTACTAAATTAAGTCAAAATATCAAAGTAAAGATGGGTGAGGAAAATTAGTGGTGCATGAAAGGATAGAGAATTAGTGGATAATTTTGGGAATCGTGAGAGAGCAAGTGGTGACTAATGAGATATAGATGCAAATGTTTGTAATGCCTTTTCACTTATGGATAAATATATACGTACTCCCCACTTACTCGACTTTAATAACATCTTTTTTAACAAAATAAAAACTTTCAAAATATAATAATATATATTAAATAAAATTTATATTTTTATTAATATATATTTATATATAGTTATAACATCACTAGTTTGATAATGACTCAATCACTGATTGAATTAATAATTTATTTATTCAATAACTTTTTTGATTTTATGATGTGTTAGAGTTTAAAAACATCGATGAAAATATGAGATAGATTAGTCATGTAATGATTTAATATCTTTCTTTTCATATAGATTTAGTATTTATTTGAATTATATAAAGTAAACATTGTACAAATTGGTTTAGTTTTTTTTATATAGATAAATTGATTGATTTTACATATTTACTAAATATTATATATAATATATAATAATAACTAATATATTTATTATTTATTACATATTATTGATGGGTCAATAATGGTTCGACCATTGGTTGAGTCAGTGATTCATCCACCCGTTATCTTTTCCGGTTTGATAATTGGTCCGGGTTTAAAAACATTGGGTAAAAGTTGTTCTGCGCTTCTATTGTAATTTCTTTTTGCTTGTTTTTATATGCAGTATTATCAGTCACCTGAAAGTCATCAAAAGGCGGACAATCCTGCATTGCAAAAGGGGCTAGGTGCAATTACATCATCCCTTAATTACCTCAGTGGCACTATTGGCAATGCTCTTGAGGTAATTGGATCTTATGAATTTCCTGTTTGGTTAATGAATAGGTAGGAAATGGCTTTCAGCCTTTTAGACCAAAACCATATTTTTGCGTATATGTCTTGCAAATTGAATTGGAATTCCTCTTTAGCTCCTTTTTCGAGTTTTAGTTAAGAGCGATGCAAAGCTAAATGAATGAGGTGTCACTTGCACATAAACTATTAGTCCATTATAGTGCATCACCTGAACAACATACTAGTGCAGTGTTCTAAAATCCCAGCTTAGGTCTGCTTAACCCCGCCTTGGCGCTAGGTAGTACTTCTATTGCTTGGCCACCTAGGCCCCAGTCTTGGCAAAATCATCTATACCGCATCGATTTAATAGAGACTTTGAAGCTTTACAATACTTAAAATGAATTTGTTAAACCATAAAATATTATTTTTTTTGGTATTTTTCATATAAAATTATAAAAAATTACATTTACTATGCTTTGTATAGGATACTAAGTATATACAATAGAAAAATTAATAAATGCGACTGCCCAAGAAAACCACCTACTCTGCTTAGGAAAACACTTAGGCGGCCCTCCGCCGCCTAGGTTCGCCTAATGATTTTTAGAACACCGTATGAGTCACCTCCATTATTACTGTTGTTTCTGCCTTAGAGCTGCCACCAACAGAATACCTCGGGGCTAACTTAGAGGTATATCATATTTCGGTCATCTATGCTTCACCGTTATTGCTTCTTCCTCCACCATTGCCTTAGATGCGAGCAACCTTCACCTTGAACATCAGTGTCTGCACATATACTGGCATCATTACCATCCCCATGACCATCATCAGTGACCACTCTAGAACCACACTATTACCACTGTTCATCTTCCTCTTTCAGAGAACATCTATGAAGTCACTAGAGGCAAAAGACAATGATTAATGTTGTTTGACATTAAAGTGGAGTATCTATAGAAGGAGGATAAGAATCCTGGCACAAATCATATTTAGAAAACTGATAGATAATAGAAGAGAGAGAGAAAAATGAAGAATGCCACATAGCAGCACAAGGCAACCAAAAGGGACCTTCAATCAGCCAAAAGGGCCACCTTTATTGTATTGCTGCAAGCTCAGCAGTCTGTGCTGCAACATCTAACAGTTGTTGTCAGTATTGATTCATGATTCAAGAGCACCACAAATAGTATCTCCAATCATTCTCCGCTGCTGTGGTAGTACAATTGAATTTGCCACTAATGATAACACCATAATGCCACTTTTCAACTTCATGTTACAACTATCACATATCACTTATTACCATTTACCTATAATTGACTATCATATACGGTAATCAGTTCCAATCCAATTCCAAGAAGAATTGATATTTGATGACCCGTCTAATTTTTTGAATTTTCACATAGCTTTGGAAGACACTCTTCACATGTTGGATGTTTTTACGTAGTTGAGCAAAGGTGAATTCTACCTTTATTATAATTGTTGCTCTGATAAAAGAAGAAAAAGTACCAATTATTTGTTTGTCCTCTGTTATTTTATAATTCTTAGAAACTCTCTCGTACAAACAAACACACGCACATGTGTGCAGCACATGCTCTTATGTGCATGCACACATGAAAGCATGAGGCTGAAGCTTTCAAATGATCACAGATACCTATATGTCTTGATCCCTCCGCATGCATATTATACATTCTATTTAAAGTTTAAAGCTGTACTGGTTTCATTTTTTGGACCAATGTGTCCCACTTTCCATTTACAGGAGGGCCTCACAATTGTGGAGAACCGAACTGCAGATATCATTCAAGAGACCCGCAAGCTACAAGTAAAGAAAAAGGATCGCAGTTCTGAGGTGCAAAATCAGACTTCAAATATTTATGGTGCAGGGCAACAACCCCCTACGCAGAAACATATGCAACCCCAGATGCACACGGATCTGGAAATCCAATTGAAGGCATCTCGAGACGTAAGGTGGCAGTTGTGTGTTAACATGTTTAATTAGTGAAACTATCATATGCATATGCAGGCAAACCCTTAATTTTCTTATTTCAATAATAGAATTAAATCTGCAGTTTTCACGTATTTTAAATTTTTAATAAACATTTCATATTTGGCTGGCTTTGAACTAATCAACACTCTTGTTGTACACTAATACCCTAGCCAGCTGTTTATGTGTCCTTCCTGGAGCTCAATCTTCTTTGAGTACAGAAATTGACTGAGATAAAGATTTTTATTATCTACTTGAACAAGTCAATTGTAGTACTCCCTTTGATGCATGAAGGAAAAAGAAATTCTTTATTATTAATTATGTATTGTTAGTTAGGAATAAATATTGGATAATTAATATAATTATTTAGTAGGATCTTTTATAAGAGTTTTATTTTAATTAGGATAGTTTTATTATAGTAGTATATTTTAATTATGAGTTATATTTCAATTAGAAGTTGTGTTGAAGTTGGCTTTTATAATTTTTAATTATCTCATTTAATTTGTATTTATCTTTTAGAGTCCAAACTAGATTAGGAGAGTGTCTAGAAGCATTATAAATAAGGTTGTAAACTCATTATTATAAAGATTATTGAATGAATTGATTTGAGATTAAAGTTGTGCGCATTTGTGTGTTTTTCTTTACCGATTATCT
Source organism: Hedera helix (assembly GCA_947179155.2). NCBI lineage: Eukaryota > Viridiplantae > Streptophyta > Magnoliopsida > Apiales > Araliaceae > Hedera > Hedera helix. Next base: position 39,896,954 of record OX359285.1, read on the forward strand.
GCGGTGATAGGTACTTTTATTTTTTCTTTCTATTTTATCCTACATCATTTGGTATCAAGAGCCAAAATCCGTGATATATTTTGATTCCACTCAATTCCTTCTTACCTTATTTTTATGACCTCCATCAAATTGTCGAAGCTCGCTAGAGAATCGACAACAATTTTTCAAGACGAAAGCACGATGTGCAGCAGAAATCGTCGTTGCCGTAGTCTCTATCTATCTCGAAAAAAAGAAAAGTAAAATAAAAAACTAAACCACTAAAGTACTTCGCTGCTACAGTACTCCATTTTTTTGGTAAATTACAGCTTGGTACCCAACATTTCTATAGTCTTCCAGTTTAGTCCCCAATATTTTAGAAAATTTTAAAATACCCCCTAAACTTTTAATTTTTTACATATTAGCCCCTGAAGTTTCATTAATTTCATATAAATCCCTGTATTTTCATTTTTAATCCCTAAAGTTTTCAGTTTAGTCCCTATTCAAAATATATATATATATATATATATATATATATATATATATATATATATATATGGTGACTTATAATTGAAGGGACCGTCTTAGTAGAATTGAAGAATCTATCGCAATATTTGTAGCAAATCAAGCAAATATTTCAAAATACATCGTCACAATTCCAACATGTGGTCAATGAATTAATATAAATAACACTATGTTGTTGGATCCTATAAATAAAATACAAGACGTCAATGCGACTCTTCAAGAACAAAAATCTCGATATGTTAAGGCTTGTGAGGATCTTAAAATGGCTGAAGTAGAAAATGTTGTATTAATTGAATATTTAAATGTGATTTGCGTTGAAAGAAATGCATTGCAAGAGATGAATTATGTTGACCAAGAAGTTAAATACAAGAAAAAAGGCAGTTGCGGTAGAGCACTTTTTTTTTTGTCGAATTATGTATTTAAGTCCAAGGGTGTATCTAGTTTATTGTTTGTGTCGATGTTATTCCTGAAAATTGTGCTTACAGACGTCAGATGCGCATATTTTGTTGGACTATATCTCCCAGACTATTGTTTTTTATTTCTCGATACTTTAAAATTCAAGGACGAGTTTTTTTCAAAGGAGAGGAGAATGATGCCGAAAGAAAAAAGAAATTCTTTATTATTAATTTTGTATTATTAGTTAGGAATAAATATTGGATAATTAATGTAATTATTTAGTAGGATATTTTATAAGAGTTTTATTTTAATTAGGATAGTTTTATTATAATAGTAGATTTTAATTAGGATTTTTATTTCAATTAGAAGTTGTGTATAAGTTAGTTTTTATAGTTTGTAATTATCTCATTTAATTTGTATTTATCTTTTAGAGTCCAAATTGGATTCAAAGAGTGTTTAGAAACATTATAAATAGGGTTGTAAACTCATTATTAGACAAATTATTGAATAAATTGATTTGATATTAAAGTTGTGTGCTTTTGTGTGTGTTCTTTTACCGATTTTCTGCGGGAATAGGTACTATTATTCATTCTTTTCACTTTGTCCTATATCACCCTTTGGCCCGAGTTAGTTGTCTCAGGTTTAAGAATGTAGTGAGGTAGCTGTGTAGAATTCAAATATCACTTTTTATGGACCCAACCATCTTTTCTCAGAAGGTATCTGTTACATTTGGAAAAGGATATGAGAAAACTAATTTGAGACGGAGGGATGCTTTAATTTTGTTTTTTTTTGAGGAATTTCACATGATTGGTTGATGATCAGGGGTGTAGCTTAGATACTTTACATGAGGAAGAAAATGTAATATTATTAGAAAAAGATTTCGAAGTTGAAGGGGGGAAGTTCTATACCATTAAAATTTGACACTATTTTCGCTATTATGTTTGACTTTAGTTATTAAAACTTATTTGCCAAGTCATTGGGTGCTTTTTGAGTCAGCCCCGCCAATGTTTATGATGCAGTTATTTACTAGTTTGCTGCTACTGATGCTTTTTGGAAATATGTATAGTATTTATCAACACATTCCAGTTTTCTTCTTGTTTATTGTTAGTTTTGTTACAATTGGTAATGCAATATATAAATTTGCAGTAAGACGTAGGTCTTATTTGCCTATACTATCAAAAAGAGGATTTGTTTTATGATTTTCTGAATTCTCCTTTCATGTTTACAACACAAACATGAGATCAGGAACTTAGAAGGTGTGTCAGAATTTACTTATGCACTTATCTGATGCTGTTCTAATAACTATATTCACTACACAACAGATAAGAGGTTAAATACATGACATTGCCTCTTGGTAATAATCACAGGTTGCAATGGCAATGGCTGCCAAAGCAAAGCTTCTTCTTCGGGAGCTGAAAACGGTCAAAGCAGATCTAGCTTTTGCAAAGGAGCGTTGTGGTCAGCTGGAAGAAGAGAATAGAATCCTTAGAGAGAGCAGTGGGAAGGGAGACAACCCCGAAGATGATGATTTGGTATGCATTTCTGTTCTGCTCTAGTCCCCTTTACTTTTCTTTTAATTTTTTTTTAATATTACTTAACAGTTAAGACATAAATGCATATATATGAGAATTGATATTTCCACAAGCAAAAGTGATAGTTCTACAAGATGCATAGTACATGGATCCCACACCTATGTGAGAGAGACCTTGTGGAAACATCAATTTTTATTTATGGAAATAACAATTCCCTATATATGAAGATGTATCAATTCCCTATAACAGGTATATATGGTCTAGGCATGTCTTAAAATCCGTGCCAAAAAATGTATAAAATATTTTCTTATGAAGAGGTAATAGAGGGAGGGAGTATTAGAGGACTGAGTGAACAATTCCAGCTTTCATAATGACTAGTTCAAATTGTGATTGCGATATGTGCACACCAGATAAGGCTTCAACTAGAGACACTTCTTGCCGAGAAAGCTCGGTTGGCACAGGAGAACTCAGTCTTTGCACGGGAGAATCGCTTTCTAAGGGAGATTGTTGAATACCACCAGTTGACTATGCAAGATGTTGTTTATTTGGATGAAAGCAATGAAGATGTGACCGAGGTTTACCCCATTAAAGCACCAACTGCAATTAATCTGCAACCCGCCGGCACAATAGCTACTTCACTTCCCTCCCCAACCCCTCCACCATCAGCTGCTCATCTCACCACTGTTCCACATGCATCTCAGGATGTTTCTCCTCATCAAATGCCATCCTTGTAGCCATAATAAGTCTCCCAAAGTGTACTAAGCTCCTGTATTACTCCCCGAGGAGGAATAGTTTATCAGCTTGTTAGGATGGAGCTGGCCCCTTTTTTTTTTGGCATTTGTATCAATATATATCTTATTTGTTGTTCTTCCTTGCTTAATTTGCCAATTTATAATTTATTCTGCATTGCCAAATGTTTAAATTATCCTTTTGGGATTGTAAGTGTAAAGAAGAAATCACATTGTGATTTAATCGTCTTTGTGCAAGTTTTTGTACCTTCCATCATTGCAACAATGCGAGGGCTGTTGTCACATGTACATTATTGATGGGGCTTTAATTTGTACATGAGGTTGAACTCTGAATCTATTTGGTGCTGTAAACTGTTAACTTGTTTAATGTTTGTGGACATGATATTAGTGAAAGGAAAATAGTTTATACCCTTGCTTACCAGATAACTTGTTCTCAAAATTTTGGTTTAGTTAGCGTGCGGTTTCAAGGTTGATATTGATGGCACTTGACTATTTTATGATTATGATATTGACCAGAATTTCCTGTTCCTACATATACTCAACCTGAGATTATTCAGAAGTCAGCAGTTTATTTAAATACAGCCAAGGATATCTGAATCGTTACTGAGAAGTAGAGCTGCAAACGAATTGAACTGTTCGCGAACCGGTTCGGTTCGAGTTCGACTATTTGACCTTTTCGAGCCGAATTTGCATATGGTATTGAGTTCGATTGCTCTATAGAGGGTTCGGTTCGATTGTGTTCGTGAATGGTTCGGTTCGACTATGCTAGTGTTTGACGCGGTTCGGTTCGGTTCGTTAGTTGCACCAATTTGAATTGTATTTTTTACATGTTTAATATTTTTAAATTCTAAATACAAATAATTAGTTATTTCATATTAAATTTTAAAGATTGTCTTATCAATAATTGTTAATTTTTTAGTAATTTTTTTTTTATTACTTAAACATCTTTTTATTTTTTTAATAATTGATTAGAAGTACACATTTTTATTAAATAATAATGTGTACTTCTTCACCTGTAATTTAATTAAAATAATTGTAATATTTTCATAAATTTTTTAACAATGATTGTTATATTATTACAATTTATATCACTGATAATTTAATAAAGTATAACCTATGTCATAAATCACATATATAATGTCATTAATCTTCATGCAATGACAATTTGACATTAATTAAAGAATGATACAATTCAATTGTTTACATTTGCTTGAGTTATTGAAATTGCCAAATCAAGATAGAGAATAGAGAAATCAAGTTATCAATGTATCGAGACTTCACTAATAGAGTAATAATCATTATTTACATCAACCTATTGTCCATCAACCATATAATTAAAAGTGCATACTTGATTTTAAAAATTTTGAATTTTTTAGTGTTACAGACTTACAGTGTATATGTGAGACGGTGAGAAAAAATAATTAACTAACTTTGTTTTATGCAATTAAGTAATCATATGTAGTATAAAAAATAGGGTTTAAAAAGTTTAATAATCCAATAAAGTAATGTCACAGTACCGTTCGCATGAAATTAAAATGAGTTAATAATTTAAATTAAAATAAGCAACAAGGTGAAAAAAAAAACACACACACACACACACACACAAAGTCTCTAAATTACTTTGAGCATTTGATATTAAAATTGTAGTTAATTTACAAAATTGTAAAATTTAATATATTACTTTAGTTTTTTAGAAAAAAAATTATTTAGTTTTAAATAATATAATTATGAAAATTATAAACTTTTTATAAAATAATTCTCAAGATTTATATTATTCAAAAGTTAATTACCACATCCCTTTTGAATTAAAAATTCATACTTTAGCAGTTGATCTTATTACTTATATTTCAAAACGGAAGGAGTATCTAGTAGATATATTTCAAGGTTAACAACTTAACAATATTAGTTTATTAGATATTGAATTAATCTAAATCAACTAAATTCACATTATTTTAAATTTTAGAATTTTATAATTTCATTATAAAAAAATCTCAAATAAGACTATTTTTATGAAATAGATGGAGTATTTTTTTTCTTTTGTTTTACCTAAAAGTAAAAAATACAAAAATATGAAAATAATTAATTAATTGAGGAAGTAGTAATATCGTCTTTTTTTTTGGTTAATTGAAAGTAGTAATATTTATTTATTATAGACTAATTAAGTAATTAACAGTAATATTGACCACTACTACTAATTTAATATATATGAATATATTATAATATGATAATATGATATATTATATCTTATTTGGCTATTCCTAAATAAACTCGAGTATCTGAGTCCCCTTAGCGTTATAATTAAATTTTAATTTTTTTTTAAAAAATAAAAATATTTAGCTTAATTTTTGCGAACTTGAGTATAATAGACGAACTCGAACATTATAGGCGAACTCGAGTATACTCGCGAACTCAAGCATGCTCGCGAACTCGAGCATATAGTCGAATCCGATCTGCTCGCAAACTCGAACATGTTCGCGAACACTAACGAACTGAACTCGCACAAGTGCGTTGGTTCGATAATGCTACTCGAACATGTTCGAATTCGACTAATGAGATTTGTGTTCGGTTCAAGTTCATCAATGTTCAGTTCGATTCAGATCGTTTGCAGCCCTATTGAGAAGACATCAAGGCTATAAGATATACGGTATATGCTCCGAGTCACTACAACAGTGAACCATAACATGAAGAAAAGCCATTGTTCATGCTTATTTTGTGTTGGAACTTGAAATCAGAGCATCTTAATCCAAAATTATGACGACTATCTAGTATAGTTGGTAAATAAAGGTTCATACAGGCTGAAAGCATTGAAAATTATCTTTCATTTATTATTCACAAAAAGAAATATTATAAGCAACTTGATGCTGTTATCTGTGGTTCCAAATACATGCATTCACTGGAAATTATCTTGCATTTACATAATGAAATATTACAATGGACTTGATGCTGTTTTATCTGTGGTTCCAAATACAAACATAACCCTTGAATATACAAGATATAGACATTTTGCCATTCTGCCTCAGTCTTCTGGCCGGATTGGAACTAAGGATTTCTAAAAGCTTTGCCTAAAAGCAAACGACAAGAATGTAATAAAATTCAGTTTATGAGAGCAGGAATTGTCTTGATTATCAAGTAGAGCTTAGAATAACTGGAAAAAAAGACTGGTCGATCCGTCTCCATATGATTTGATGTCTGCCGGTCTGACCAGAGCCCTACATAAAGGGCATGTCCTCTCCCTCTCAAACCTGAAAGCAAACAAAATAAATTGTCCATCACAATGATCCAATTGATAAAGTAAAAGCGAAAAAAGAAACACAATAAGCAGGGAGCATTAAAACAAGCACCAAAGGAAAGGTGGCTCTACTAAGCATGGAGCATTAAAACATGCAAAAACAAAAAAGAATTACGTTCAACAAAGATAGAAGTCAAAATGAATGATTCAAGAAAATGATCAAACTGATTTGAGGTTACGTGATTATGTTTAACCTACACTTGCTATGGAACTAATAAGTTAAAAAAAAAAAGTAGAAACAAAAAAGTGGGAGATGCCAACAGCAAAAACAACACAGCCAGATCATCAAAGGATCTCTTTGGTCGCTGACCAAGAAAGAATATCAGGCGGCTTTCCTATACATTCTTATTCTTACAGCAGCTTTACTGAAGTTAGTTCATCAGATAGAACATTAAATTCTTCTTAAAAACAAGTAATGAAATCCACCATGGAGGCAAAAAAAATTCTCTATTCTAAATGAATGGATAAAGTTGTATAATGCTCCCAACTAGATTTAATTTTGCCACAAATTTAATCTACGAACTTGAAGGAATATCAAATGATGATCTCTAGGGTAACAAATTTAATCTATTTAATCTATGCTTGGTTAACAATTTGCAAAAGGGAGAGGGGAACAAATCATGATCTCTAGGGTAAGAAAAGGCAAATATGCTAACCATTCTGATACACAGTCTTCGCAGAATATGTGTTTACAGCTAAGCAATATTGGAGTATGCATTTTCTCCTGGCAAATGGCACAAAGATCCCCAGCAGCATTGACCTGCACAAGTTAGGATAGGTGCATGACTGTAAACGCAAGCATTAATCAGAGCATGTGTAAAGGACGTAAGGTGCACACAGCATATGATATTTTTTAGAACCTTTAATCTTATGCACAGGTAGCATGGAATTTGTCCTTATCAACAAGACAAAAAGGCTGTAGGATGTTAACACCTAAAGGAGCATCTTAGAGCATTTATTCATCCAGTGGTAAAGTTATGACAAATCATCTTAAACTTGGAAGAAGGGGAGTGTTTTTTGTGTTCTCTATGTCTGTTACTAGGAGATAGTCATAAACATTAATCTTTTACCTTTATTGGGGAATTTCACCTTTTGCAGAGTCAATAAACGAGTTTGAGCAGAGGAGAAGTTCAAAGCAATTGGTTTATCACTTCAGCTAATATGAAGTTAAAGAATAAAGAAAAGCTGATAAGAAAAAAGGGAAGGTTTGACAATCATGTTACTCATTTTAGTATCACAGTTATTAGTCAATGTATCCAACCCATAAAATGGAAGTTGGGAAGTAATGTATACAAAGACGACAACTTGAGAAGAAAAGAGTTCTTTTTACCAAGTGATTTGAAGTCAAATACCCAGCACACATGACTACTACTTACTAAGGGACACCATACTCTGGTATATACCCCTATGATTTCTAGAGAGGGAACTTTTAAACTTTTGGACTTTGGATCTTCGCTCACTCCTTCATGTCGTTATTTCTCCCCTCTTCAAACCCTTGATCAAGACTCGTATCCTTTGCTAATATCTCTCCTACACAGTCAACTAGAACCCTTTTCCCAAAAGCCTACTTGGATTTAATGATGACAAAACAATAATGAAATTTCTATTCTACGAATGTGTTATGTGATTAATATGTGACTTAATGTGATTATACTTTTCGTAGAGTTAAGTACTTAAAAATAAGAAAATAAAGAAAATCAATAATATGAAAACAAATATGTAAACATTAGTTCACCTTTGTACAGTCTTTTTATAAAATAACAATCATTGTAAAAGGACTCGAGGATCAAAAATGTTAAGTTGATCCAAACTGAAAGAAACAGACTAGGATCAGGGATCAAATTTGTTAGATTACTCTGTATCGTCCTCCTCAAAAGAATGATGTAATGTAAAAGGACACTAGGGATCAAGTGTATTAGGTTGAATCCAAATACAGAGCATTATCCAAAATGTAATAGATTAGGTTGAAGACTCACACAGTTCAAAAAAGGAAGCAGAACGGAAGAATAGAGAGCAAAGGTACAAAACATCAAGAATCGTAGAATAAGGAAGCTCTATGATACATTCTACGATACAAAAATCTCAGAAGAAAAGCAAAACAATCAGGGTCCTTGAGCAAGTAAAACTGAAGGACTCTACGATTGAAGAATGAAGAAATCGTAGAATACAACTAAAGATCGCAAAGTTAGATCGTAAAGTAAGATCAAGCTTGAAGAATGACGAGGTAAAATGAAGACTGCAGAGTATGCTCAAAGATCGTAAGGCAAGAAACGTTCATAAAGCAGATCATAGAATTCACATTTCTTAGAGTCTGCATAAAGATTGTAAATTCTGCTCTAAAACCGTAAAGTCAAAAGGAGTTAGCAGAGTCTACTCAAGAATCGTAGAGAGAGCTTTGAAGAATATTTATTCATAGATCAAGAAATTAGTAGAGTAAGCCAGAATGGTCAAAAGAGAAACCTAAAACTTAACTCTACTATCCTGGACTCACAAAATCGTTGAAAACAGAAAAGAACAGAAAGGATCATCAAGCAGAAAGGAAATCAACACAGAAGAAAGAGTCACTAAGGATAAGAACTGAACAATCAAAAAAAAAATACCATGTGCTAAGCAAAGAAGAATACTTGAGCACAAAATTAGATGAATCAGACATACTTCGCAGGGGGAGAAAAAAAATCAGAAGTAAACGGCATCCCACAAGATCAACTCAAATGGAGAGTTCGTAGAATTCTGACAAGCAAACTCATCGCTGCAAGGCAAAGACAAAAGACTCTAACATCAGTGAAAATAGAAGCTCATATGTACTGAATAAATCAAAGTACTCAAAATCGTAGAATGAAGTTGAACTAAACATACTTATATCGTTAAGTCACTAATATCGTTGAGCCACTTCAGAACATAGAGTTACAACATTGATAAGCTGCCTCAGTGCTATACATATCATAGAACGTAATGTCAACGGCACTGAGAGATAGATTCACTACAACACATGATTGAGATGGTCTTACCGAGGAGCTCTCCAGCAAAGAAGTAGTTTGAAGTAATCTAGCTGAAGGAGAAACATAATGAAGCAGGATCAAGGATCAGCTAAATTAAAGAAGACATGTGATACCCACTACAATAGAAATGCACTAAACAAAGATTAAGTGGAGGTCACAATCTTGCAAACAACAAGTGTTCAAGTAAAGAGAAGCTGATTGAGCAAAAGAAGAATGAACTGGAGAAGAGTTGAAGATCAAGTTTAAAGAAGGTTCTTAGTCATCAGGAAGTAAATTAAGACTGTCTAGCAGATCGTAAAAGAGGAAGTTAAAGAGATGGGCTTGCAGAATCGAAGAGGGAAGCTGATCTTAAAGCCTACAGATCGTAAAGCTGACAAATCGTAACGCCTAACGTAAAGTCTGAAAAATCGTAAAGTATGCAAATTTCAAAGCTACAAATTGTACAAACAGACAGACTCTCTACAACCGCCTAGAAACACTATGATTAAGTGAATCGTAGGATATGTTAGAACTGACAATGGATTAGAAGACCAGCAAAGCAAAGATCTCAAGGAAGTTGATGTATATCTAAGACTTACATTGAAGATCAAATTTGAGTTGTTTTTAATAGCTAAATGACGTTATGAACACTTCTAGAACAGACTGATGTGACATTTCAGAACAAAAAGTAAACTGACAAATCTTTAATGTCTACATTAAAGATCTTTAGTATCTACAACAAAGATATTTAAAACAAAGTAACGGTTATCTTTCAACGGACAAAATGGCATAAATCTCTCTACAAATAGTGACCTTAATCAGAAAATAAGAGAGAGAAGAGGGTGGTGGAAAAAGAGAAAAAGAGAGCGGAGCTAAAGAGAGAATCCACCAGTAGAGAGAAAAGTGGTCTCAAGAAAAGTTATGGTCAAAATGAGAAGAAAAAAAATGGTCCATGCACAAATGGAGAATAAGAAGAAAAAGACCATTCTACAGAAGACCATACAGGGAATCGATCAACCGCAAAAATACAACCTCAACTCAAAGTCACTCTACGCTTTGGAGGATTAATTGAGAATGATTCCAAAGCCGAGCATATCAAGAGAGCTCCTGAAATCATTTTCCTGCTGCCAAGTTCTTTCAAAAAAGAATTTAATGTCAACTTGGCAGCACCCTCAACAACACCATCAATAACAAGTAAGTCGCAACTTAGTGACCCACCTGATTCAGAGGAATCAGTCCCAAGATAGAGTTGTCTATGAGTATTATAAATATAGATGTATTCCATTATTTTTATACATTGAATTATAGAAATTCTCTGTGTGAGATATCTCTGTGTGAGAAATCCCTTGTGTCCCATACCTGTACCTTATTATTTAGTATTAGAGCCTAACCCCAACCATCTTCTGCAGCCACCCAAACCCTAATCTTCACCTATAGACATCAAAATCCCGACCCTTCCTTAACCGACGCCGACGCCAAAACTCATAAACCCAAATCACAAACACATTGTAACCAAACCAATATTACATTTACCCAGACATCCAGAAGGAAGAAAAAAAAAACAAATCCCGATCCACTGCAGAATGAAGAGAAAATTAAGAAAGAAAACTTACCTCAGAAAGTGTTGTCGCTGCCTCTTGGCGCTGCGCATCCTACCGCCGCTGCATATCCTGCCACCGCTACGCATCTTGTCACAACCAAACTCCCCACCAAACGAGAGAACAGCAGCAGGAAAAAAGAAAAAAGAAAGAAGGAAAGAGCAAATGAAAAAAGAATAAGAAAACAGCACAAGCTTTCTGACGATCTAATCTGGTGGTAAGTTTAATGTCTTTGTCAAACTACAGTTTGGTACCCCAAGGTTTCCCTAATTTTCTAGTTTAGTCCCCCAAGTTTCATAAAATTTAAAAAATACCCCTTGCAAATTACATTTTAGTACCCCAATGTTTCACAAATTTATATTATATCCCCCTGAAGTTTTATAAATTTCAAAATACCCCCTGAACTTTGACCTTTTTACATATTAGCCCATGAAGTTTTATTAATTATATATATATATATATATATATATATATATATATATATGCGAGGTTTTCCAAGTTTGATGATTCAAACTTTCTTTGGGCTAAGATAAAGCAACTTGAGGATCGAGTTTGTCACATGCGAGCACCTTAAAAGGTCTTGTGTTCCGTATAGTACTGAGTATTGAGAATTATGCGATGAACTTGCACTATCTAAAACAAGTCTTGCAAATTTCAAATCACATTACGAGTACATAACTGCATGCTATTGTCCATATTTTGTTCAAACGCAAGGAAATGTTCATCCTAATCGTGTTTTGTGCAACTACAGCAACGCATTCACAAGAGCAGACCCGCAAAACAAATTCTTACAAGACAATTGATCGCAACACTTGAGTCAAAAGAAGAGCAAGTACTCTCACCTATTGATGTTTGTGAGAAACATGAAGCAGAAAATAAGTGTGTTGAACACATTGCCGATTTAGAGATGATTTGTACGGAATAATTTGAAGTTAAGTTTGACCCCAAATGCGAAAAGGTCAAGGAAGATAAAGTTGAGCTCAATCATGCTGATTTTATTTTTTCAAATGATAAATTAAAATCTCAAGGTACTTCAAATTTCTATATTATGTCGTCGTTTCCAAAAATTGTGCTCATGACATTGAACATTCGGATGCGCGTGTTTTGTCGGAATGTATCTCATGGACTGTGGTTTATTATTTTTCGATATTTCAAAACACAAGGACAAGTTTTTTTCAAAGAAGGAGAGAATGATGCAGGACGAGGAATAGCCCGACGTGAAAAGTGGTTGGAGCAGTATAAAAGGCTTTGGAAGCCTATAAATTAGATGTATTTTAATTAGGAGTTGTATTTTAACTAGAACTTGTATTTTAATTAGTTTCGGTAATTAGTAGTTAACTTATTTAATTTATATTTATCTAATTATAGTCCAATTTAAGTTAGGAAGTTGTCTAAGAATATTATAATAGAGTTCCATTATTTTTATACATTGAATTATATAATTATCTGAGTTTGTGAAATTCTCTGTGTGAGGTATCTCTATGTGAAAAATCCCTTGTGTCTCATACCCGTACCCTATTACCCGCTCTATGTCATCTAGTATAGAAAACTACCCCCTCATCTGGCACAGACATGCACAAACAAATGACCACTCACATACCCACCAAAAAAAAAACAGAGAAGGGCATCAATGTTGAAAGTCAAAATAAAATCACATAATGAGGCAAGAAGCCTACCAACCTGCTCAGAAGTAGCATATGAACCATAATGTACCTCCTTGCGAGATAAGGCCCTCAATGCAGCAAAGAAAAATTGAACCTGCATATCCAGAACGCAGTAATTACAATAGAAACAACAGCGATATTCTATCTGACAATAGTCTTTGCTAAACAGGTAATATTGGGAATAGAGACGAAAAGAATATAAAGTTCATGAACATCAAAGGCATACCTTTTGTACAATTGATGTAAGCTTGAAGGTCAAATACAATCCTGTGGTCAATGATGAAAAGAGGCTTCCGTATTCTTTGTTTAAGAAAAAACGGTACCAAACTGGGGTTGGCAACAACGCTCGATACAGCAGCAACATGTACTCCACCAGTGTCAGCATTTGACCCTGAAAACCAAAAGGCCTTCTATAGTCGGTATATTTTGGCTCATGATTTATGAAAAATAAAATAATTTACAAACATAAGCACCTACAAACTCTGTGTGTGTGTGTGTGTATTTAAATGACCTGCTTTCGATAATTATGGCCGCCACTATTCTTATAATACATCAAAAGTATGCATTTGAACACCATTGCTGCCTGCCGCACCATTGTATCTGAAAGGACAGGAAAATTTACCACCCTTTAAAATCATAATATAACACAATGAACCGCCAAGAGATAGAAAATGAGAAACCCATGAAAAAATCTTTGGGAGAGGAAGTGGTAAGGGAGATCCAAACACTGAATTAGACATAACAGCACAAAGTTCTTGTTACTGATCCAATGCAATCCTTGGGTGAAGTGGATGTCAAAAGAGGAATGGTTGGTTTCTGTGAGAATCTTTAATAGAGACCTAGAGCGGAAGATCACCACTGAATGAAATGGCTACTACGTCAGTACGAACAAAACAGAGTTAAGTTAGGTGCCATTTTAGGAAAATGACTGTGTGGGTATCGAGGAGCTGAAGTGAGGATATGGCCTCCAGCCTTGATTGTATGAACTTGCACTTTTGGGAAGTCATTTGATGGTATCATGGCACTGCAACATGTCATATACAAGCACTAGAACCATAATGGAACATTATGGCTCTGACCTATTAGTGTAGCAGGAACTGTTTATAAGTTGATAACAGATGTGTGGCATACAAACTTTGGAAGTTAGTCGTGGTAGAATTGTTTAGGATACCATAATACCAGTCATTTTCTCCTCTTTTGTTGTCCTTTTGCTTCTTTTTTTCGCCTGTGTGTGTGTGTGGGGGGGGGGGGGGGGGGGGGGGGGGGGGGTTGCTGAATTGTTGACAGACTCCTGTGATATTGGAGGTTAATGAATGTATGAAAACAGGATTCTCTATATGAATCATAAACTCATATAGCAGAAATGGGTGAGGTTCACATTTTGACAGTAACAGTGCACATACTGGTCTACTTCTTCCAAAGAGAGAACTTTTACAGGTTTTAAAGTAGGGTGAAATAATGGAGATTTTGTCATTTATCTTTAGCAGCTGAAACGATTATATTTTGTTTGGAGAGGTCAAGCAGTTCAGAACCTAAGATGCCCCCGTTGGTATGGTTAGATGTGTGGTATCCCATATCCCTGATTGAAACTAATATTAGAAGAGTTAGGTCATCCTGGTCATGGAAGAAAAGCAACCACAGCTAGTAAATAATTATAAATAACTATAGAATGTTCTAGGGGTGTTATGTAAGATATTGGTACAGGTAATTAGACAAGTCCACTGCCACAAGACTCTAGACACTCTAGGCAAGTATGGAACCATCTAGACACTTCCAAGCTTTTAGTTATGCCCGCTCAAGTTTGTAGGAAGGTAATGGCAACTCATGCTACAAAGGTTATGACGACAATATGGTGTGCATGCACTACTCATGGGAAACATGGACAAATCAAATAAGTTTTCCTCAAGCTATAAAATTTCGAATTGTTTTTTCTTAAAAAAGTAAACACGAAAGCTAAGGAAAACTTGTGTCAGCAAATGAGCAAACTAATTACATTGCAGAATTAGTAACAAGCATATAGCTAACCAAGTTTGCATGCACAAATTATTTTTGATAAAATGGCTGAGATCAAGTTTTTACCATTGACCATGATAACGAATATAGCATGCCAGAAAGGTGGGACAGCTTTTGGAGGAAGCAAGACCAATGGGTATATAAGGTCTCCGCTTTGATACCACCAATAAACACAAACCACATGGAGCATAAATATCACAGTGATGCAGAAAAGAACAGAGATTTTCCTCTCTCCCTGTAAAAATAATCAGCTAATAAGTTTAAATGGCAGAAAAGAAACCCAAACAACATAAAAAGAAAGAAAAAAAAGAGAAACCATGTTAGGATCGATTGTAATAGAATTAGCTTGGGCATTGTAAGGAAAACAACACCTTTAGAGCTGTTTGCTTTAGCAGAATATCATTTGATTTGAATAGGACTGCAGAAATCCAAATTGTACCAAAAAAACCTGGAAGAAGGGAACACTTCAGACTGTGTCTTGGAATCTTTCTGAAAGATTAATCAAGTATGTTAAACTAAAAATTACACTTTATTTTAGTCATCTAAACTATTTATTTAGAGCAAACTACAAAAAGACCATAAATGAAGATATATCTTTTTATGATGATTTTTTTCCTCATTAGAATAGAAAACAAATGTGCATCAAATGAGGACTAGAATTCCTCAAAAGTAGGGTGGGGGAGAGAAACTAAAGTTTGTGAATATATCAATTTATATATATTAAAACAAAAAGATCTTATAATTTGCACCAGAAGAAGCAGGTATTCTCACAGGCCACAGCTGAAGACTAAGCACATGTATTTCTGAAAATTAGGTGGTTGGTTATAGCATATCTCTACACCCAATGTTCTAAAAATCTACGTCCTGCAAATATAATTCCGCAAAACTCCTTTGATATGTAGTTTTTGAAGATGGCATGGTGGGTGCTGAATTGTTGACAGACTCCTGTGATATTGGAGGTTAATGAATGTAACAGGATTAACAGGATTCTCTATATGAATCATAAACTCATAAAGCAGAAATGGAGGAAATGGGTGAGGTTCACATTTTGACAGTAACAGTGCACATACTGGTGTACTTCTTCCAAAGATGAGAACTTTTACAGGTTTTAAAGTAGGGTGAAACAATGGAGATAATTGAATAGTAGTTGATTTTGTCATCAACTACTATTCAATTTAGATAAAAAAACGAAAATCATTATTGCTCTTTTAGAATATCACATATTTTTAAAGATTCTCAACGACATTTAATGTTCGTTTTCCTGACAAAGACGAAAGATGTGATAACAAGGTAAATGATAAGCTTTTAATTCCACTAAAAGATAGGTCCGGATAGGGTTTCCAAGAGCAAGGCAGGACATAAAATTAATCAAATAGTTAAATTGTATCCATTAAAATAGATCTTCCCCCACAAACCAGGCAAGAGATCACAGTTTGTATGACCTTCAAGAAGGGTCCATGGCAAAATCGGTCCACCGAACAATTAAACATCCAAGGGAGCAGCTTCTCCACTGGAATTTTTATGGGGCCATAATCCTCTGTTATCTCACAAAGAATCAGAGAATCTCTAGTACTTTGATTTAGAGAAGGAAATGCAAACTATGTAGTCAAAATGACAAAATAACTGCTTATATTGAGACAGGACAATAGTCCATACTGCACTGCCGTTTTGCACAAGCTGACTGTGAGTGAAGTTAACGGTGTTTCCTTCCACATTAGTTTTCTCTGTATGATATAACTCTCTCCCCCTCCCTCTCTCAATGTGTATTAATCTATATTCTCTATGCAACAGAAGGTTCAACATCAAACTTTTAATCTCTGGCCTACCCTACTTTGATGATTCTAGCTTTCCCTTAATTGTCATTACTGAAATTTTTTAGATCATTTCACTGAATTATCTTCATGGTATATTCTTTTTCAAAAGCGGGTCATGAATATTAAAGCTTATGGTAGATTGATTTCAATGTAAAAGATGGGTCAGGACCTATTTTCCTTTCCATGAATTGCATGCGCCCAAAGGAAAAATCTGAAAACATTTCCAAAGTGTAAGTTCTATTGAGTTCCCACCAACATACATATGGAGCACTTGATCATCACCATACTTTAGCATCATTTCTTAAATTGAATGAAATAGCAAAGCCCAAAATCAAAATGGCATAACCAAATGATTGTTTTACCAATGATAGACTTGAGGTTCTTTCTCGTAAGTGGTATACCTATCCACTAAAAGCATAGTAGCACACTCGCAATATATATATATATATATATATATATATACACACACACACACACACACACACAGTCAGGCTCTAAAGCGAATCACTAAAAGACGAACCAAGAACAAACCAATTAATTTAAAATAGTAAAAAAAATATTTAGACAATGATATTTGGTGGGAAACATATACATGTAGAGAAGATCATCTGCAAAAAATTCCATGAAAAAATTCAATTGGAAAGTGAGTGGAATGAAAAGTCAATATATATATGCAATCTCGATCGTTGAAAATTTTGGTAATCATCTAACTCATTTTTGGATTGAATTTTTTTCATATAATTTTTTGTAGATGATCTTCTCCACATGTATATGTTTTTCATCAAATTTCATTGTCTAAATATATTTTTTACTATTTTAAATTAATTGGTTTGTTCTTGGTTCGTCTTTTAGTAATTCGTTTTAGAGCCTGACTGTATATATATATGTATGTATACTTTAATAGCCTTTCGAAAAAGCCCCTCTCTCTTTCTACTAAATACAGTTGTTTCAAGCTGAACAATAGTTGGAGACACAAATGATATATAACTCAAATTTATTTTGCATGTCATGACATACTTAAAAGACGATATAGGAATGTAAACACCATGACCACGAGTATAGTATTCGTTTAGATTCCACCAGGAATTAGAATCAAGCTACCTCTTAACTATGAACTTTCATTCATTTTCCTAAAATGACGAGATGAATTGTATAATATAACCATTTTTTTAAGCCACTAAAGGGCACACATCAGATATCACAAACATGTATACATTAATCATATTCAGATTCTACATTCTGACAACAGCAAGCATATTTTACAGTTACAAAAGTAATAATACCTTGTAAATGTTGGCGAATGAAAACCACCAAAAGCAGCAAAGAGAAAGGGAGAATCTGCTCGACCCAACGGGCAATCTGCTGAATACCATATCTCTGATAAGTAGACTCCCCGTTAACATTACTATTGTTGTCACCACTACCTGCCCCATTTCCAGACTCTCCTTGTGGACTTCCATTCACGGAATTAAAACCCGGTGTGGATGGCAAGGAATGCACCTCGACCACCTCATCACCGCCTTCTATTGCCACCGCAGACGGCTCTTCATCTCCTGCACCGATAATCCTGATTGAAACCTCCTCAGAACTAGCAGGGGAGGCAGGATCATGAAAATTATTAGCAGCTGGGATTGAGGGATTATCAATCAAAGCTCGCATTTCTTGATTGGAACCAGTTATTGACTGATTCTGAAGAACTCCCGAGTATTCTAATAGGGCTAATAATGGAGTCTGTATTAAATTAGACGCCGTAATATTAAATCTGAACCGTATGGGATTACTGCTGCTGCTGCGTGGAGAATTACTAGACGACGATGTTTCCATTTTTTCTCTCCGTCTCAAATTTGAGCAGACAAAAGCCCTAGTCTTGACCTGTTGAAAACCTGTATGATAAGTGTAGGGACGAGTCAAAAACCCTAAAACGAGTAATGGAAGAAAAACTCAAGAAAAGAGATTACTATTACTACGTTATTATAAAGGGCCATACACGTAGATAAATGTACAAAATACATATAGAATGACGACCCCTACTGTAAATTCAGTGAAGAGATCTGATGTGGGCTTCTTTGACCGACTGGAGAACAACTCTCCGTCTCTCCCTCGTTTCTCTCTCCAAGGGTACCGTTGCTTCTAATACTTCGGTCTTTCTAAACTGGATTTGGATGTTTGCGTATAGATAAAAATGTAGATACATAGTTGTGTACCTATACGATAAGTTTTTAACGACTGTTTGAATGGTTATGATAACAGTATTATCAAAAAAATTATCGTCATAACAATTAAAACCGTTGCCAAAAGTCTATCTTGTAAGTACACAGATGTATACCTACATATACCCCTAGGATATATATCTAATCTATAATATATATATATATATATATATATATATATATATATATATATATATATATATATATATATGACTTGGTTCAAGGTATACCCCTTAAAGAGCATATTAAGTATATCTTTTTAGCGATGGACGGATTTAAAGACAGTTTGATCCATCACTAAAAGGAATACACTTGGTATATCTTTTAAGGAGGTATACTATTGAATTTCACTATATATATAGCGGTCACATTCATTCATGACAAACGGTTATTGGGAATACTATTTCAATAACTAAAATAGAGGTAATTTATTTGTTAAGTTGTCTATCACCAGAGGCTTTAGCAGCAGCATTAAAAAAAAATGACTGTCATTAGTAGCGGCAATATACTTTCAGCAAACGTTTACTAAAGATGCTATACCACACACACACACACACACACACATATATATATATATATATATGAGGTCGATCCATAACATGTATTTGTTATGGAGTAAAATTGTGCAAACATCGTATATATCATCCATTATAAAGATCAACAGCTGAGATTAAATGCTTAGTAGCTGACTTTTTTAATCTTGACCGTTCTTTCTTATTTTCAATTGTATGTATGGTGTTTGCCCAATTGTACTCCATAGTAAATACATGCTATGGATCATTCTCCGTGATCCATAGCAAGTAATTGTTATGAAACAAAAACTGATATATACCATCTATAACATTGAAAATAAGAATGAACGACAGATTAATGACGTTTAAAAAAACATTAAACATCCGCTACTACTATCATGTATTTCTATTAATAGTAGCGGACGTCGATTTTCAGTTTCTAATTTTGGTCGTTCCTTCTTATTTTCAATAGTATATGTTAGGAATTTGCATGTAAATTGTAAGACTGTTTTGTTGAGGGGGAATTGTTAAGAATCTACTTGAGATTACAATTATATAAGATTTGATAATGAAATAATTAAAGTATATTTGTAAAATTAAGTTTTCTGAAATCCTTAATAAAATAAAAAATGTACAAGGACTTAGAATAGAAAAAGATCGAGCATGTTAAGTTGATCTTAATTAAATTATCATGTGATGATTAAAGTATATTTGTAATGATAAGTTTTATAAAGTACTTATCTGAGCTCTGTTGTAAAATGACTTAGAATAGAATGATCAAAACTTGTTAGATTGATCTTTGAGTTGATGTTATGTATAGACTGATAGGTTCAGATCTCTCGTAAAGTCTTTATTATTCGAAGAAGTATTGAGTTAGCAGTACATAAGCTGGAATCATCGAACAAGTCATAAAGATGTCTAAGCAATCATAAAGCATCGTAAAGTTACTCTGTATATTCGTAAAGTCCTTATTGTTCGCAGAGTAAGTTTTAAGTTTGTAAAGCAACAGTCAGAATCGTCAAGAAGATACTTGAGATATCTGAGCAATCGCAGAACAAGCCATAAAGGTGTCTAAATGAGATTAAAGCATCGAAGAGTACACCTGCATTAGTCATAATAAAAAGGTTTTAAGCATAAGCATTCTAGTACTTCATTAAGCAACAAAGGAATTGTCAAACATTAAGTCAGAGTCTACTATCAGAAACGTAGAGATATTTCTCGAATTCGTAAAGTGGCTATCAGAGTTGACATCAAAGCTGAGAAAACTGTTTCAAGGAAAAGTTGAGAGAGTCTGTTTCGGCATCGTAAGACATTGTTAGTAAAGCAGATTGCAAAATTTTTCAATGATTCTTATAAAGAACTTCGTAGAGTTAAGTATATTGAGAATCCTATATTAGAACCTACATATCTCAACAACCTCAAGGAATAAGTCGAGCTTGGAGATATTGTCAGAACGGTCATAAGTCTGACAAGTACAGAGAAAAGAATTCAATGATGTCTCTCACCATCTTCAAATCCAGAGAGAGAGATCATAAGCCATTTGACAGAAGGCCTGTCACATCATTTCAGAATAAATGATATATATCCGTTGGGAGACAAAACTGCAGTATAATGTGACTAGTCATAAGTCTGACAAGTACAGAAAGTCAATATCAAGGATACCAAGATATCTATACCATAAATACTCTAACAGACATTCTGCAACGGGAAGTCTTTTGAAAGACAATAAATAGCTTTGAGATTTCAAATTCAAAAGGTGATCACCCTGACCATTTCAACAAGAGAAAGAATCTCAATAATATCATTTAACAGAATAGATGGGTTGTTGTTGTGCTTAAATTTTATAAAAATACTCGTAAGCGCACAAATCTATTATAAAATAGCTTTATGCAAAATACGAGGTCGATCCTACAAGGACTATTGAATTATTAATTAAATCTAAATTATATTCAATTATAATCTATTTAAAGAAAAATAATTTTTGAAATAATTAAAACTAAAAACTAAATATGATGAAAATCAAGACGAATAATTAAACTAACTTTTAATCAATGAAAAAAAATTCTGAGGTTCGGAATTCACAATATTAACTATGTACATCTTACTATTTATTATCAATTCGGAATAGCACTTCGAAAATCAATTCAATACTTTCTCAAGATTTTTTCATTTAAGTACATAAAAATATTTATTTTGTAAATTTTTATTTTTGAGGTTAAATGTATAAGACCAAAGTATTAAATGTATTCACTGTTTTAAAAAATAAATAACCTTAGTTCTTAATTTAGATTTTAAATCGCAACCCAGATTAAATTAAAATAATTGAAACAATTCAAAATACATTATATTATGAATGAAACAATTTAATTCAACTCAATCAAATAAATAAGAATTATTAACATTAAAATAAATTTGAGAATTTATAATAAATTTTAGAACATTACATAATTAATAATGTTTCATCCTACACCTCAAAAATAATTTTAGCAATACATGGCGAAATTAAAAACAATAGCAGAGTGATAAACCATTTTATATACACAGCTGCTCCATTGCTGATTTTGTACTGCTCTGTTTCAATGTGATGCTACTGCGTTGCTTTTGTTATGTTTTTTTCTTTCCTCGGTTTCGATGCATTGCTTAGTTGGTGATTCAAAAGATTGCTTCAGTGTTGTGTTGTATGATGTTGGCTGGATTCTTTTCTCCTTGCAACGTGATGTCACCACAAGGCTGCTATGGTATTCTACTGAGAGCTGCCCCCCATGACGTGATGCTCCTCTTCTTCTATATTCAGCTTATATAGTGTCATAATAGTCTAAAAAATTGATTTTGACTTATCTTTTTAAAGTCCAATAACTTAATATCTCTATTGTGATTTATCTTCAACCATATGCAACGTGACTTTTTATTCTTCTTCACACGGGCTTGAAACAAATTTGGGCTTTTAATTCTCCAAAACTTGAAAACAAAAATAAGTCCACTTAAAATAAAATAAACATACAACTAAACTAATAAATCTATTTTTTAGAGGAAATAAATATGTATAAAATATGCTCATCAAATACCCCCAAACCTAAATTTTGCTAGTCCTCAAGCAAAAGAAAAAACTAAGAAAACTAAACAAAAAAGTAAAATAAAATCCTAACTAAACCTAAGCCATTTTCATAGGGAACACTGCATTTAACATATACTACAAACCTTTAAACCACAAGGTTACCCAAAGTGGACGAGTTTTGTCTCGTGAAGATTTGCAGTGAATATACCCATAAAATTCAAAATAAAATCTTTTTGAGTTTAACTATTTATGAAATTGAAAGAAAACTTCTAAATATCCATGGACATTACACTTAAGTTAGATCAAATTCAAAATCACTCTTTTATCTTATCAAAAATACTCCATCATCATTTTAAGACACCATCCTTCATAAACTTAATTCCATGTGATGTATGCATGTGTATGTGATGTAACTCTTAGTAAAGACTTTAACCATGAAAATCAAGAAAACTCAATTTTTTCTTTTTCTATTTTTTTCCCTCTTTTTTTTCACTCTTAACTTGTGCAATGTCTATTTTTCTTAGGCTTTTCAAAATTATCCATGTAACGAGCAGTTGACCAATGACTCCCAAACTAGTTAGCTTTAGGGCACTTGGTGTAAAGACACCCCTAAGGGCTTACTAACTCGAGTAACTAAGGCCATAAAAATAAACTAGTCGAGCTGCTTAAATCCATCATACATGATTTTTTTTATTCAATAGACGTTGAAGCAGTATTTATATTTATTTATTTTCAATTTTTTTACTTCTTACAACAAGTGCGTTTTACGCTCCATCTCGTTGCATTATTATTATTTTTTTCTCTTTTTTTAAGATTGTTCGACTCATAGTTTATATCCCACAACTAAAAATTAGTGTGAACGTGAAGTGTAAAAATGTATATGAATTTTAATTTTATTCAAGATGACGTTTCAAACTAAGATTTTGTATCTTATTAAAGGTTCAAGAGCTCTAAATTTTTTAATCCCACTAATAATGTTTTTACTTCACGAACATTTGTTAGAATTAATTCAACTCATAAAAAGTTAAACAATTTAAAATTTCCAATTTTTTTTAATTTTTAAAATTTTAAATTTATTTCCTAAAAATAAGAAAAATAAACAAATAAAAATCTAATAACCAAAAATACAAAACTAACAAAAATGCAAAACTTTCCCCATACCTAAAACATGCATTGTCCTCATGTTTCCTTATATACTACCTAAAAATATACATGCATAGATTCACATATAAAGAAAATAAGTGACAATAGCAAGAGTAAGGGAAAGATCGCACCTGGTTGATTTCGTATGGCGTTCTAACAAAATAACAAAATCATGAAGAATAAAATTAGTATTCACAAAGAATAAAATAATGAACCTAACTAACTAAAACATACTGACACACTAAAAATAAATAACATATACTAGATAATTAAAAAAAATGTGGTGAAAAAGAAAATAAATGAACATATTTACAAATTTTATAGATCTTAAAACACATGCAACTATAAAATAATGATGCAAAATGGCAAATGAATGTGAGCTTTTCATGATTTTCAAGAGGTCTAGGCAATTGAAAATGGTTAAAATTTTCATCACCGTTATGTTTAGCATCAATCTCAAGATTTTTTTTACTTTCATTGTCAAAACATGAAAGAATTGGTTCAAATGCATGTTCACATGTAGTTGACTCATGTATAGTGGACCTCAACAACTCATTAACCTTATCCAAGTACTCAGACTCATCCCAATTTCAGTCAAGATATATGATTTAAGAAAAAGCCTATTGGATCATCTACAACTATAAGTTTATTTTCATTCATCACTTGAGTCATAAACAACTCTTGGATCATGGGTTGGATTGTCAGTTCTAAACGAGGTATGGATTCAAAATGTGGGAGAGGTTTAATTTTATCTTTCCATTTAGTAGTATTCATTAATGGAGCAGATTCTAACAAAGAGTTCACCTCACTGATTACAATATCATCATCAAAATTCATGCCAAAATGAGCTAAACATCTTTCTAACGGATCATCGTAGGATAACTGCCTGAAGGAATCATGGATAACATTTTCAATAACGTTAACCTCACAAAGATCATCATGATCAGGAAATTATTGATAAACATGGAACACATTGAGTTCTACAGTTATATTCCCAAAAGAAAATTTCATAACCCCATTGTGACAATTGATTATCGCGTTGGAGGTGGCCAAGAAAGGTCGCTCTAAAATCACAGGTATCTGAGCATTAACATTCTCCACAGGTTGAGTATCTATGACAATAAAGTCCATGAAAAAGTAAAACTTATCAACCTTAATCAAGACATCTTCTATGGTACTCCTAGGAACTTTGACAGGCCTATCAACTAACTAAAGTCTCACAGAAGTGGGTCTAAGTTCTCCTAATTTTAATTGCGCATACACGGAATATGGCAATAGATTGACACTCGCACCTAAGTCAAGCGAGGCCCTATTGATCGCATGGTCACCTATAACACAAGAAATAGTAGGACATCTGGGGTCCTTATACTTGACAAAAGTTTTCATTTGGATTATGGAACTAACTTACTCTGTCAAGCATGTTATTTTAGGGACATTTGTTTTTTCTTTTCTGTGTACATAGATCTTTTAAGAATTTAGCATAAGAGGACACTTACTGAATGACATCAAGGAATGAGATGTTTATGCGAACTTGCTTAAACACTCGCTATATAGAGTGCCTTTCTTTACTAGGTCAAGCCTATGTGGAAAAGGAACCTTAAGGACATAAGGTGCAATAAGTGTTTTGGGCTCTTTTCATTCTTTAAGAGTAGATTTCTCATTTATTTTCTTATCACTAGACTCATTCGCATGATTATCTAATTTTTGACCAGACCTTAGGGTAGTGATGGACTTCGTTTTCTCAAGACTCCTATCAGGATTGGTGACTTCATACTGACTTTTGGGATTAGGAACGGGTTGACTAGGTAACTTCCTTTTCTCTCTTTTACCTAAGGCGGTGACTAATTGCCCCATTTGAGTTTCAAGCTTCAAAATAGACTGTTGGGTACCAAGAAAAAACTGCTGAGTAGTTTGCATAAATTGTTGCAAAGTGTTTTCTAAGGACGATTTTTTTTGAGGGGCAACAAACTGAGATTATGACTAAAAACTTGGAGGATGTGATGGATTTGGGGCTATAAATTATTGTCCTCCATAATTCACTAGAGGTTGGTTTTGCCTCCAAGAAAAGTTTAGGTGATTCCTCCAATTAGAGTTGTATGTGGTAGAAAATGGACTATCAGATGATCTCCCATAAGGATTTAGAGCATTTGCTTGATCAACATAGCTCTCTGGAGAGGTATATGGTGAATTAACAAACGATGCACACCCTTCATTCCTAGCATTCATCGCAAAATTCATAGTTTGACTCAAGGCTAGGGCTTCTACCTTCTTAGTAAGGTTTTCTAAGACATTTTTTACATCAAAATCGTCTCTTACCTCATATAACCCTCCTTTCTTAGGCTTCTCTATCTCATTAGAAAAATCTCATTCTTGAGAATTTTTGGACAAGGTTTCAAGGAATCGCCAGACATCAGTGTTACTTAAATTCAAGAATTTCCCTTTATTCATAGACTCAATCATGTGACGATTTGACATGGTCAAAGCGTTATAAAAATATTGTATGAGTCTCCATAATTCGAAACCATGATGTGGACACCTTAAAAGTAAGTTCTTAAATCTCTCCCAACACAAATAAAATTGCTCACTCTCGATTTAACGAAAATCTACAATTTCTCTTCAAGGGGATTTGTTTTAGACATTGAGAAAATTTTTGACAAGAATTTACTAATTAATTGGTCACAACCAGTGATTGAATTAGAAGGAAGTGAGTTTAACCATACCTTAGTCCTATCTTTTAGAGAGAATGAAAATAGACGAAGCTTCACAGATTCATCTGAAAATTTTTGAAATCGAAAGGTTGTGCATATGTCTAAAAATTCTTTGACATGATTATAGGGGTCCTCTCTATCTAACCTATGTAATGATAGAATGAGTTGTGTTACACTAGGTTTAAGCTTAAAGTGTGTCACTCGAGTTTGTGGTAACACAATGCAAGAAGGGTGATTAGGTGTGATGGTTAAAAAGTATTCCTTAAGTGATCTCTCCTCACGTGCTAAAGGCTCCACTACTTCATTGTTATTATTATCATCAGCCATTTTAAATGTAAAATTATTTTTCCTAATTATGTGAGCAAATAAAAAAATAAGCACACAAAGACAAGTAAGAGAAAATAAATAAAACAAAATAAAATTAATTATAAGGTTAACCTAAATAAAATCTAGACAACTCCTAACTGTTCCAAGTTTCTATTTAAGGTATACCAAATTCGAAATTAATCAACCACTAGCCAGGTAAGTGTAAGAACGGGAGAATCTCTCCGTAAATACAATGACTAATTAAATAACCACGCGTTCTTTAGGCGTTTACCTTTTGAACCACTTGCCTAGACACTAGTAGTTTGATTAATTTAAAATTCAGACTCCTCTTAGATTCACTTGTCTTAATTGAGCTCAAGAGTCCTAGGGGCTAACATCTACTTGATTTTATTTGGTCAATTATGCAAAGTGTGGTTATTTATGGGTCAAGGAAGGGTGATGAAATTCTCACATTATCTTATTATGGGTTTTTGCCCTTAATGTTATATTAAAATTTAAAATGCACAATTAAAATAAAAATGGTAAACACATAAAATATTCTAAAATTATATGAATTACGGAAGAAGGAGAAATTTGACGTACCTCAATCCTCCAACAATCACTACAGTTTATATTTAACAAAAATAAAAATAAAATAAAATAAAACCTAAGCAATATGTGCTCTACGTGTGTGAATGCATGAATGCAACAATTAGTTTCTAAATAATAAACTAAACTAAAATTAGTCTAATAATCCCCGACAACGGCGCCAAAAACTTGTTGTGCTTAAATTTTATAAAAATACTCGCAAGCGCCCGAATCTATTGTAAAATAGCTTTGTACAAAATATGAGGTCGATCCTATGAGAATTATTGAATTATTAATTAAATCTAAATTATATTCAATTATAATCTAGTTAACGAAAAATAATTTTTGAAATAATTAAAGCTAAAAACTAAATATGATGAAAATCAAGACGAATAATTAAACTAACTTTTAATCAATGAGAGAAAATTCTGAGGTTTGAAATCCACAATATTAATTATGTACATCTTACTATTTATTATCAATTTGGAGTAGCACTTTGAAAATCAATTCAATACTTTCTCAAGATTTTTTCATTTAAGTACATAAAAATATTTCTTTTGTAAATTCTTATTTTTAAGGTTAAATGTATAAGACCAAAGTATTAAATGTATCCATCATTTTGAAAAATAAATAATCTTAGTTCTTAATTTAGATTTTAAATTACAACCCGAATTAAATTAAAATAATTGAAACTATTCAAAATACATGATATTATGAATGAAACAATTTAATTCAACTCAATCAAATAAATAAGAATTATTAACATTAAAACAAATTTGAGAATTTATAATAAATTTCAGAACATTACATAATTAATAATGTTTCATCCTACACCACAGAAATAATTTTAGCAATATATGGCGAAATAAAAAACAATAGCAGAGTGATAAACCATTTTATATGCACAGTTGTTTCGCTGATGATTTTGTACTGCTCTGTTTCAATGTGATGCTACTGCGTTGCTTTTGTTATGTTTTTTTCTTTCCTCAGTTTCCATGCATTGCTTGGTTGGTGATTCAAAAGATTGCTTCAGTGTTGTGTTGTATGATGTTGGTTGGATTCTTTTCTCCTTGCAACGTGATGTCACCACAAGGCTGTTATGGTATTTTACTAAGAGCTGCCCCCCATGACGTGATGCTCCTCTTCTTTTATATTCAGCTTATACAGTGTCGTGATAGTCTAAGAAATTGATTTTGACTTATCTTTTTAAAGTCCAATAACTTAATATCTCTATTGTGATATATCTTCAATCATATGCAACGTGACTTTTTGTTCTTCTTCACACGGGCTTGAAATACATTTGGGCTTTTAATTCTCCAATACCTAAAAGCAAAAATAAGTCCAATTAAAATTAAATAAACATTTAATTTATTTTTTAGACTAATAAATTTATTTTTTAGAGGAAATAAATATGTATAAAATATGTTCATCAGTTGTCGTAACAAATTAAGGAGCAATAGCACAAAATGAGAAGATCCAAAGTGTTGGCATGTGTGAAAAAGTAAGTGCGATAGTTTGCACTAAAGTTAGAGCTGAAATGCCAAGAAGAATGCAGAAATGTGCCAAAGAGCTAAGGAGTATAGAGCCGAAAAGTCAAAGATGTGCCAAAGAACATGGCAAAGCTAAGAGTTGAAATACCAAGAAGTCATGAAGATTAATAAATGGTGAAGTAAGATTGATATATCATAAGAAATCTTAAAAATCAGTCTATGATTCGCCAAGAACACTCAGAGTTAAACAAATGAATATATAAAACGGTTTAAGCCTACAACCCAACAAGTGTTCTCAGCTGCTAAGTACCAGAAGAAGCCAAGTATCATTACAAAGCTTAGTAGCACCTCAAACTAAATCAATAATCTGTTGGGATTCACTTGATCAGTTGTGATTATTATACTAAGTCAGAGTGACTTAAAGAAGTCTAAGTGTCATAGACTAAGTGTCTAAATATTCCGAGACTTAGTGACTCGAAGGAATCTAAGTGATTAAATTGTAAATGGTCTGAGGGACCTTATTCTTAGTGGAAGAGTGAATTAGGAGTTGTTCAGTCTTTGAACCACTTAAAACATCTTGTGTCATTTACTTTAAGTCATTTACATTATGTATATCATCATTATTATTATTGTTATATCTGATATGTGGTTGTTCATCTACAAGACTAAGTCTAGATATGAGATTTCGATAATCTTTAAAGGGTTTTACAAAAGATTATTCCGCTGTACTAAATCAATGTGATTAACCGATTCTTATATATATATATATAAGAATAATGACATATAAAATTACACATAAAAAATTATACATCAAAAATAAAAATTATATATTACTCCCTCCGTCCCAGGATAAAAGTCCTCTATTGACTTTCATGGTCAAATTGACTATTTTTCAAATCAATATATTTTATTATTTTTTTATATATATATAAAAAGCTTATAAACATTATAAACTACATATAATTTAGTATTAATCTCAATATTTATTTTTTTGAAAATCTAAATATATATGTTTAATTATTAATTTTAAAAATGGTCAATTTGACCGCAAAAGTCAATGAAGGACTTTTATCTTGGGACAGAGGGAGTACTTATTAATAAAAATTTATAAAATATTTTATTAGTGTCTTAGCATTACTCATAATATAATATAGGTTTGTTCCTCTTTTAATTTCTTTCTTCTTAGTATTTATCTTCTATTTTAACTCAGATCATATTCTGACCACGACTCACATTAAGTTCATTATCATCACTAATCACTTGTCCGCTTATGATAATTTATTAAGTTTTGACTTTTTTAAGTCAAATTATTTTAAAAATTAATAATTAAGTATATATAAATATATTTTTAAAATTATAAAAATTAAAGTTAATAGTAATTATATATATATATATATATATATTGTTAAAATCTTTTCATGTATATTTGGATAAAAATATAGAAAAATTATTTTTTAAAATGATGAATTTGACTTTAAAGGGGTGGGGGAGTAGCCAGTGATCTAATTCTCATAATATGAAGTCTAAACTGCATGAAATTTTAAAGTTGAAGTAACAACAATATTTGCATATTAAATTAAAATGAATGATAACAATATATAAATTTAATCAAATATAGAATACCCTTAAATAGTGTTTATTGAGCTCTCACACCTTTCAACATGTTCTATTCGACAATAAGTAACTAATATTATTTTTGTTTTTGTGGTGGTGGTGGTCATTGTATTATATCTTAATATTATGTTAAAAGAAAATTATTGTTGTAACAACTCAATTTTACATTGAAATATGTTAAAGAAAACCATTGTTGTGACAACTCAGTTTCATATCGAAATATGTGTAAATAAATTATCTATATATACAAAATTAAATTACTAACAATAATACTTTCAGTCGTGACCTTTTGGGTGAGTTTGCGATGGAATAAGATGTATAACTCAAGAAACTATTATTGAACTAGTGGTTTTAAGACCTTATTTGGATATGCTTGATTTCATTCAGACTCGAGATATGTTGCGGATTCAGGATTTGATTGGTATTAAAGCATATTCTCAAAAACTCTGATCAGAACATCCAATAGGGTTTGCCGATGGTGCGGACACGAAAGCGGGTCTAGTAAGCAGCAATTAGTGTTATCCAACAATTGTTATAGAGACAAAGATCTGTGGGTCGTCGAGTCGAGTCATTTGATCAGGTTGCCCGTATTGTAGACACGAAGGTGGACCTAGTATATTGAAACATGTGGAAAATTTTTATTTGTATATAAGAAATTAAGTTACTAACAATAGTATATTTAGTTATGACATTTTCTTGTGAAAAATTAAGTTATTAACAATAGTACTTTTAGTCATCACCTTTTTATGTGAGAAAATTTTATCTGTATATAAGGAATTTAGTCATGACCTTTTTAGATGGGAAAAATTTATCTGTATATAAGGAATTAAGTTACTAACAATAGTACATTTAGTCATGACTTTTTAGATGGATTTGTGGTGGGTTAAGATGATCTAAGAAGATACTATTAAACTAGTAATTTAAAGTTTTATTTGGATGGATTTAATTTATTCGGATTTGAAATTTGTTTCGAATTTAGAATTTGACCTCAATTGTATTGTAATTTTTATCGTAAATAGTACTTTAATCACACAAATAATTTACGGAAGTTGAACAATAATAGAATAGTGACCATATAATAGGCAAGTAGGGGTGGCTTTCAATATTTGAAAGTTAACTTGTATACTGATTTAAATCCTCTATGTATATTATCCTAAAATGGTCTGAGACACTTAATTAAGGCACAATGTACATAAAACTACAAGAACACGATTAAAGTCAATAGAGTCTTGTTTATCTCTTAAGCAACAAGCATATATATATATATATATATATATATATATTGTAAGAGTCTTGTATACCTCTTAAGCAGTAAGCACACACACACACATACATATGGAGAATGATTTATAACGAGTAGTTATTATGAAACAAAAATCGGCATAAACCATCTATACTATTGAAAATAAGAATGAACGATCAAGATTAATGACGTTTAAAATTTGTTTTAAACGTCTGCCACTACTAATAGCAGACGTCGTCGATTTTTACTAATAGTAACGGATGTCGTTTTTCAATTTCTAATCTTAGGAAGTTGTTCATAAATATATAAAAATATATATGATCGACAAAACTAGGTTTGATTTTGTTTGCTATATGTTGTTACAATATAAAGTATACTATAACAATAACTTCCTATGAATGTTTTTCAATATACATTTGGAGCTCCTTAATGGTTTGTTGTGATCCACACATTGTTGTCTCCAGCCTAACATGAATTGCCATATGCTTTTCAAGCGCACCTCTCAAGAATCCTATATTACCTAACTTACCCCTCTCTCTTTCTCTCCCCCTGTTATGGAATGTCTTTTTTCATTAATTTTTCTTATTCAACATAATGTAAAAATTTACTTTTACACACACACACACACACACACACACACACACACACACACACACACATATATATAATCTTCATGTAGTTAGTTGCCTGGCAT
Source organism: Hedera helix (assembly GCA_947179155.2). NCBI lineage: Eukaryota > Viridiplantae > Streptophyta > Magnoliopsida > Apiales > Araliaceae > Hedera > Hedera helix. Next base: position 39,929,051 of record OX359285.1, read on the forward strand.
GTAAAGTAGTACTTGTGGAGTTAATTATTTAATTAAGGAGTTATGAATTATTAATTAATGAAATTTTGCATTTGTGACTAAGGAAAACTGTCTGTTTGCAGTTAGGGAATTCTCTTTGAGGTGGGAATTAGGTGAGGGAGAATGATACGTGGATTGAAATGAGACTAGATAGCTAACTGGTTGCTAGCTGATATTCATGACATTATTTTAATTTATTTTGAATTATTTGACATTTATCAGTAACGATTTTTATACAAGAGTTAATTAACACTTGTTTGACATGACTATATTTAAAACTTATACTATTGAATTGTTGAAAAATAATTTGTAAGACTCAACTTGCCCTCCTTCATTTAGTTGGCGAATCAAATTCGAATTTAAAAATAAAATAATCCCATGATCTGATAGGCCACGGAAATATCTTGTAGTTCCCTAAATTATCTCAACGCGCGATCTGACATTTGAAATTCTACGACGTCGAGCCAAATCAGGGGAATACGTGAGGCCCCACTGTACCAAGTTGCCTGGTACTCTTGAGTCACTAAATTTTCAAATTTTGAATATAGCATCCAGCGTACCATAGCAGTTATCAACCCATCAAACTCCTCTCGATAAAAAAAATTGGTTGTGATGAGGGTATGGTCTTTTGGACTCTTTAATTTTGTCCTTATTTTTTCTGTATAACTAGACTCTTGCCTGGGGCAACCAGTGGTTAACTCCTCTTCTGTAATTAGGCCTCCCGATTGCCAACCGTTCGTAAGCCCAGACATGTGTACCATTTGCTCAAGTTAAAAATTATAAATATAGTATGAGGTAAATTTAATATCAATGTAAATTCACATTTAAGTAGAGTCAATAAGATACCTAGAAAAGTGTTAAACATCCCGAAAAGCTTTTAGCATCAAGGTGGGTGGCTTTATGTAAGCTGCGGTATAAACAAGCCAAAACCGCAGTTCCCCATGCATAATCGTTGTAGACTTCGTCAACATCTTGTAGAAATAAAAGATATCTAGGGTGTATGACAATGCGAGAAGGAGATGCAAATAAAATCTTTCCCATTATATAAAGTACGTACGCTTTGGTGTACGTCGCCACCATCTCCATGTCAATATCTAGGGGCAATTTAGAAAATCTACCTACCAAGCTGGACAAGACAATACCCCATTGGCTATACGACTTATCTTTATTCAATACATATATACTAAATTCACTCTACTCAAAAATATTTTTTGGACTTTTATTAGTGCACATGTTATTGGTCGACCTATAACCGATAATCCTATAATGAAGTATATATCTTATAAGGTTATTGTCATTTCACCCATTGGGAAGTGAAACGTATTTGTCTCATTCTGCTAACGCTCTACCAAAACTTCTATCAATCCAACATCTAAATGGTTACATAAATTTGTATTACAAAATACATCGAATCCCCATTCTTGTAATAACTGTTTGTAGGCATCATTTAATGCCCATATTCTATATATCTTCCACTCTCATCATTTCTTAAGGAACGTGTAAAGTGAGAATTATTTCATACAATATTGGAGATGTGGTTAACTTGATCCCACAATACAGAACTATCAACTGATCCAGTATTGAATTCCATTTTAATAACTAAACAAAACAAAATAAACATATATCAACAAAAAATAGCACATCATTATCATTACATATAAAATAAAATTATTAAGCACCTTAACTCAAAATGTATGCTTAAAAGGTTTTGTTGATGACAATAAAATATATTTGATTTTGCAACAACACTTTGTATACAAATTTTTTTTTAAAAAAACAAATATAGACATAAGGTTGATCTTTTGTATACAACAGAGAAAAATATCAAAAATATTATCAACTTCGCTTATCATAAACCCTAACAAACATGGATATAACAACTTAAGTGAGTTGGTAAGAGCAAAGATGTCGAATTATAATAGTGATGTGTCGATCGGAACGGTTGTTTGGTCACTTTTCTCTTAAATGTGCTTGGGTCGTCTATATCTCAGATGTGAAAGATCGGGGAAAATAGAAGAGTTTTAAGTGGACAACGTTCGCAGTATTATACTGCTGACAAGAGCTATCCTTAAAACGACGTCGTGCAAACTTTGAACTTTTTAATTTCTACTATCTGTAATTTTATACTGCGGACGACAAAATTTTCAAAAAATATCATCCAAAACTGCTGATGGCATTTTCGCAATTCCTATCGTCTGCATTATAATGTTGTGGACAATAGATATTTCAAAAATGTCATCAGTTGTTTAATATTGCGGATGACATTTTCATAATTTTCATCGTCCTCAATATTATTGTTCGGACAATGAGTTTATTCATTTAAATGTTGGGGACATTTTAGACAATATCTATTGTCCGCAGTATAATATTGCTGATACCTGGATATTATATTGCGGACGATGACCATTTAAACTGTCAGATATTAACCTAGACGGCTGAGATCTGTTGTAAGAATAAATCTATTTTTATAATGTTGTCAATGAATCAGTAATATATATATATATATGCCATTGCCAATACCAAATGAACTTCCCCCTCCATTGTCAGATCCAGTACATTGGCCCAAATTCAAACACATATGATGAACACATAACACAATTGCAGCGGAAGAAACCTAAATTCAAAATTAATATAGATGAACAAAGCGATCTAATTTTTTGTTGTTGAAGAAACAGAGGAATCAAAATAAGATATAAGCGACAAGAATGTAATCAAATCCATGTCAACTTTGTAGAAATGAATGAGAGAATTATACTGTAAAACTCATCTTTATGACATTAAATTAACAATTACTCCTTTTGTCACAGGATAAAAGTCTAGTTGACTTTTTGGACATATTAAGAAAGAGGATAAAATGACAAAATTGTCCATATTTAAATTCTCATTTAATTGCATAGTTTTCTTCACATGACTAGTGATGCTCCATAAATATGCATGGAGAATAGAAATATGAAAAGTAATAATACTAAGAATATTATAGACAAATTATTATAAAAAATAGATTATTTAAAGTAAGTGGATATTTAACTTAGGACTACTTAAAATAACAATAAGAACTTTTATCCTATGAGAGATGGAGTATTACACAAGGCTATTTATACATCTTACATCTGAATTATAGGTACAAAATATGTATATACTTGAGCGGGAAAACCACAACAAACCCTAAAAAAAACTCGGTTCTATTACAGCTGTACAAAGTGACTATTAGGACTAAAATTACAATACAGGACAAGCTAACTAAACTGAGCTTATATCAGTTTGTACTTGTGCCAAACACTTCTGTGGTTGATGCACAAGTTCCTTAACTGGAGTTTGCCAATTGCCTTGAGCTGCACCATCTTGGCCTTGAGCTGAAGCTTGAACATGTGCAGCATTAGAATTATGTGTAGCAGCAGAATTATATTCATGATCTGGTGCATGATCTCTAATAAGAATGTAAAGATCCGACCTAGTTCTTTTAGGAATGATGCTCCCTCATATATCAGTATCAGAGGCGAACATGGGAGCCAAACTATCCAACTTTAAAAAAAATTCCAAGATAGTATATCTGAGAAGATTAATTAACCAAAATTAGCATCTTATTATCCTAAAAAGCCGCATATAATAAGAGTAGATTTTGTCGCAAGCATGCTTCAAGTTTAGTTCTGATTTACATTGTTTTCCTTTCTCCTGTTCCTGATTAAATTCAGATATAGGTTGCTAACTTGCTATGATAACTTGCTCGTAATAATTACTTCTTTCAGAATTGAAATGTAAATTCTCTAGTCATACAAATGGAATCATTGACAAGCAGACAAACAAATACTTATGATTTGAGATTTTGTTGGATAATACTTGTACAAAAACAGAGGCGGAGAGAGACGTTGATGGGTAACGGATCATCATAGTATCATACTATCCAAGAAAAATCATGTTCTCTAACTAAGAAAAAAGAAAAGAAATATGGTCTCTGATTTTTGTGGCTACTTTCTCCTGGAATGGCATTGGTGTGGATGATTTTTACACATTTGCGACTCGGGCTTACCGTAAAGAGATTTGTTCATGAGTGCACAATAAGGGCAGATATCTTATCCGTGCCCCTGAAGAATGAGGGTAAAGAGACGACATTACCTTGCCTACAGTTTAAACATGATTGAGGATAGGCACTAACGAGTACAATAATGGCATGTATGAGGAGCCACTAATACCAAAAAAGTGAAACAATTTTGATCATCTCAATTATTCATTAAAGGAGCATTCTCAAGCAAGTGTTATGATGTCTTCTCATATAATATTTGTTCTATTGGGGTATTAAAAATCAAGGCATGTAACAAGCCACATAATGCATCCCAAATAGGAGTGGTAGCATTTAGAGGAGTAGGTGGTTTTTCAGCATCGTTGCTTCTCATTTGCTAGTTTTGTTGCATTAACTCAGCTTTGCAAAATGACATGGCAATATCAATTTTATTTCATTACATGAGATTTATCTTAATTATATTTTAGGGTGCTTTTAACAAACACTACTTTTATGTATGGATGGGACGGTATTTATACTCACAATTTTTAAAAAAAAAATTTGAATGACACTGTTTATAACTAGTAGTTTTTTCCTCTGGACGTTTTTATGCTTGCAGCTACATCCAGAACTACAAGTTGGAGCACAGGTACTGAAGTTCTGGTTGAAGTGAAGTAATCCACACCCTTGAGGGGAAAAGAAGTGCCATCATTTCCAGATAGAAATTCATATTTTCTAGTTGTCCTTGCAAATAAGCTGAGTATTGACAGCAGCTGCACTTGCCTTTTGCTACACAATTTTTGTTTTGTTTCCACTGGCATTTGAAAAGTTCGAGGGTTATTAGTCTGATATATACTAAAATCTTTGGGAATGTATTTGCCTAGAAAGAGGTACGGTGCCTTGAGTTATATTACTCGTCTTTTGTATATTTTAAAGAAATGTACTCCAAATGTACAATTGGAGTTGCTGCAGTTTTCTGATTGAGCATACTAAATTCAAGCTAACTCCTATTCGTTTTAAACAGACTTCATCAGTCCAACATCAAACCCTATGACTTCAAAATCTTCTGTTTTGTTTTATCGATTCATGTTTCCAGCCTTGTACCAGCGCAAATAAATATTATGCTGGTACTATATCAAAATTTACGTAGGCGGAATGACAAATTTGGCACTAAAATATCATTTCCATACTCTTGAGAGATTGTAAACTAGCATTTCTACAATACAAATTCCAAGAAGCAGATTACCAACTTTGAAAAGAGATTTATTTAAGTAATTAAAAGGCATGGAATCAAACATTAAGAATGTTTTGCCACCAGGTACAAGGATGTCAATCCCTTTGCTATTACCAATGGTTAACAGAAACAAGACTTGTAGAATAAAGATGAACATAATCTCAATCCCAAGAATTACAACACAATAACAAACCATAGCAATATTAATAAGAATCCATAGTACTAATAACTTAAGTACAAACAAGAAAGTAGACGACCAAACTACATAGTGCTGCAATACTGGCCTGAAAACAAGTTCTGAAAATATTTGCTGCTTCAAGCAGAAAACTGAATAAAACCTTCCCAAAAGGAATATAACTAGAGAAACAACGATAATGCAAGTACACCGGGTCCCAAAGATTCAATTCAACAGGAGCAGAAATGTTGACTGAAAACATCCACATCCCTAAGCCGTTACTGCATCAATAAATGCTCTACCAGGCTGACGACGTGCAAGAGGTCCATGGCATCCCAGAAGCTGCATAAATCAAATCTAGTAACATGAGAATCCTTTCATGAAAAAAATACCAAAACATTAAGGACATGTAACAAACTGAATAGTTGACCCATAATCAGTGTCCTAAATTTTTCGTGCAATCAACCATCGGTTGAAGTGAAATTCTTATGGGCCCCTCAATTTGGAGTAAAGGTAGTACTTCGGATGTATGTTAAGTAAAAATTGAAATGTGACGATCTCAATACGCAACCAGGACTGCTGCACAGAATCAAATATTCTTATTTTGGCAAAAACTAACCTTCGCATTTACACTTCACATAGTCAGTACGGCTAAATTTGGTGAAGCCCCTGAATGGTCATGTAGATGGAACCAACAAATCATAATAAAGAAATCACAAACAAAACATTTAATATTGTTGAACCTGAGATATCCAAAATGTTTGATAGCAACAGATAAATATTGTTGGGAACTTAAGAAAGGGGAAGGTGAAATTTCTAAAACACGTACCATTTCCTGCTGACTATTATCTTTTGACGACCAGGGAACTTGATCTTTGCACGACGCAATGCCTCCTGAGCATGATGGCTGTTCGAGTCTTTGCAACGGACTGAGAGGAGCACCTGGCCAATGCTGACCCGGGCACAGGTTCCCTGAGGCTTACCAAAAGCTCCCCTCATGCCTGTCTGGAGCCTATCAGCCCCAGCACATGACATCTTGTTGATACGAAGCACATGGAAAGGGTGAACCCTGACCCTCAAATGGAAAGTGTCCTTGCCAGCAAACTTTGTCATGTACTTATTACAAGCAATACGAGCAGCTTCCAAAGCCTTGCTAGAAACGTTCTCATTTTCCCAACTGACCAAATGAACACAGAAGGGAAATTCATCATCTCCCTTTTTTTTCATTCCAACGTCATAAATCCTGATCTTTGGATCTTGCACACCACGACAGTACCTAGACTTTGCATAAGGCTTGTTTTTGATCTGGCGATAACACCTTGCAGGTCCTGGAGAAATAAAAGTAATTCGATTAAAAATACTTCAGTCCAACATTCTATTGGGAAAAAAAGCAGAATTTATTGGAAAAGAAACATTTATTGAAAGCCATTTGAGAAAAATTATGATGATGGAATCATTTTTTATCATACCAAATACTGGCCAAATGTTTTCTTAATAAGCAAAACAAATGCTATGCAACATAAAATTGGCAAGGACACATAGAGACAAAGACACGCATTGATGACCAACTAAATTTCACTTCCACCATATTTGTGTTTGGAGGGAGAAGAAAAGAAAGAAATTTAAAACTTAGAGAAAAGAGGGTGAAAGAAAGGAAATCTAATTTCTTTCCTAACAAAAAGCCCCAAGAGGTCTACAGTTACTAAAATAAAAATTTCTCCAAACACATATTTATATTCTAAGACATTAACAACCATGAAGTTCAAATTTTAAAAATATGTAACACAATAACGTCAATTAAACAATTACTAAGTATTACATAATACCAGTTAAAACACACACACACACACACAAAAAGTGGAATAAGTAGGCATAGATGAAAAAGCATTTTAACAAGAAGTCTAAATGAAAACTTCCCTCTATGATGGAAGCAACTATATAATTAAAATCACAAATTTGATTTGGTTTCAAAAATTTTGGTTCAACTTGCCTATTCATATTAGCATAAATACTATCCAAATTTGTATAAATTAAACAATATCCAAATTTAAAAATATTTCCATCGCTAATAGGAATGGAATAAAGAAAGATCTTTTAACTTTCATATTCAAATTAGTACAAGTATTATAAAAATTTATAATAATTAAATATATACTATCTAAATTTGTAAAGTATTCAAAAGAAACTCAAACAATCTCTAATAGAACAAGTAACTTCTAATAGAATTTTATTTTTGGCTTTACCAATTTAATTATAATTTTTTTTCATTATTTTATGTAATTAAATAAGACAATATAACACATTATACTATATATGACCTAAATTCATTAAAACATGAAATTATACCAAATCACACGATTAATTGTATTAATAATATATGTGAATTTTTTTAAAACATAATAATTGTAAAAGTAGTTGAAAATTTATCTTAATTCATTACTAACTAATTATCATAACTAAATTAAAACTTATTAAAACTTAAGTTTCATAATTCTATTGGGATTAGAATTTCAAGTAAATTTTGTTAATATAAACACTTACATAGAATTCCATTACAAACTTAAATAAAATTAAAATAATTATTTTCTCATAATTACAACTAAATAAATATGCACTTCATGTTTAGCTTAATAATTGATCAAAATAACCTAAAATATATAATTAAATATTTATTATTTAAATAAATATTTAATAATTTAATAGCTGCAATTATTCTCTCAAAATCTTAATTAATATTTATCTATTTATTAATAAAACAAACCATTATCAAACCACGGGATTGATGAGCTTGTATAATTAATAAAAAATCTGTAGAAATCAAGCAATAATCACATAAATTTATTTTTAAAAAAACAAATATTATTCTTTGTCTGTAATAAAACTCAATTTTTTCTTCCTTTTTCTTGACAAGTAATTCGAGATTCTCCATTTCATTAGTAAATCAATACAAAACCACAGTTTTCAGCAAAACTATTTAAAAAAAAAAAATCAATTCTCCAAGTAGCAGCAAAAATTGAAATTAATCTTTGTAGTACCTTCATATATAACTCATAATTGCGGGAGAGAGACAAAATTAACTCTTTCTATACACACAATTCTATAACTCCAAAGACCATGAAACGAGTACTATAACATACATATTATAGAATTAACAAGAGTCCCTCAACAAAACGAGCTCAGAAATTTGTGTGTGGCTTATGTAAACTTTAATATTCATATTAAAAAGCTTAGATGATAAGAATAACAATTCTCTCCTAATACAATCATAAAATTAAAGGAGCTCGTGATGATAATGTAACTTGAAAAAGTAAAAACTTGTATGCAAATGTTTATAATTTATTTTTAGTAGTGGAATGGTATAATAAAAATAAAAAAAATATGCGGCCGACTAAGTTAGCGGCATGTTCCAAATTTTAGCGGCTCATCAATTTTTTTTTTCAGTAATAAAATTTATCTGTATCTATTACAAGACCTATAACAACGATTTTTACAGTTTATGACAATAATTTGTCTTGTAGCTATAGAATAAAGCTACGTCGATAGGACATTAAAAAATTTAGCTATAAGCCTTGGAATTGACATACATGAGAATTTTGTTATAGAAAATTTGATCATTTTTCAGGATGGAATGGTATAAAAAAATAATATTTTACTTACCCGTAATCTTATTTTGCGGGATGGAATAAATTATATATTTTTTTAATACGGATTGGTTTTAATTCAAACTATAAGATATTTGATTCAACGGTGAAAAAAGAATTTGCGTATTTATTGTAAATGTTTATTATAGATCATCTCCTATATATATATATAATACTTAAAAACTCACATCGCATACATACATATATGTATATATAGTTTTCCAAAATGGCCTAGTTACACTATATAGAGAGAGAAAGAGACGTACTTCATCCCATGGCGAGCTTTCTGTGGTTGAACTGCAGCTCCTGACGGAAAATAAACCCTGGACAAGGGTGCGAAATGAGGATTATATATACTCCAAAGCAAAGACTTAATTTTGCAACTTGTATGGGCCGCGTCTATTTAAATATGGGCTTAGGTAATAATAAATATCAGCTGGGCCTCTCCAACAAAATGATCTTTTGAAGTTAAGCCCAAGTCTAGATCCTTCTCTCATGTGGTTCACGTTTTTCAAAAATTTAAAAATTTCACTGAAATGGTCAAATTTAAAAATTTTCCCAAACTATCAAAACATATCACCTATTAACACCCAGAAAAAAAATTAAAAAAAGGTTAAAATTTGATATACCTGCGGTGGATATACAAACCATTTTAGAATTATATTACGTCATTAAAATAAAAATAATGACGTTCAACAAAGATACTTCATAATAGATATACGATTCTTTATAACAAATTTTTATTATCAAACTCTATTATCAAACACAGAGTGTATATATATATATATATATATGTGTGTGTGTGTGTGTATATGTGTGTGTGTGTATACATATATACACACACACATATATTTATACACACATATATATATATATATATATACTCTGTGTCTAGTAATAAAAATTTATTACAGAAAAATTGAGCTCTTTATAATAAAGTAATATGATCTTAATATTGTTTGTGTATATACTCACAGTGCACAAAAATTAAATTCAAAAATAATATTTGAATTGTAAATTGTAAACGATTTTGTCTTATTCAAATTCTTTTATTAAAAGCAGTGGCAGAGTCAATAGTCGACTCTGTAGGCTATAGTCCGATCCAAAATTATTTATTTTTTATTAGATATACTATATAATTATATAACCTTAAATTAAAATAATCTTAACTAACCCAACCCAATTAAAAAATATATATAAAAGTATGTACGGTGATCAATTTGTAATCAATCCAGCCCCTCATATATAAAAAGTAGCTATGGAGATCAATTTATAATAAATTTAAAAATTCGGTTAGTCATCAGATATAAATAATACTCCCTTTTTGTTTTTAAAAGGATGAACAAAATATAATTTATATACATTAAAAAGGTAAAAGTAGAAAAAAGAGAGTACAAAAATTCTAAATTTATCATTAATAGTCTCACAAGATTATATAAAGTGATGAATATTTTTATCTTATTTATATTAATAGACCCCATTAAATGACATATTTATCTTTTATTTTATGTATTTTATCTCATTTTTTTGAAAACAAAAATTTCTATCTTTAACCATCATTTTGAGAACGGAGTGAATAATCTTTAGTACATTTTCGTATTCTGTTAAGTATAATGTAAGCTCACTAATTTATATATTTATTAATTTGCATGCATGATTTATTTTTGACATGCATGAGTGTAATGTTTTGTCTTCCTAAAGCAAAGAGGAAGACACATTCTTTGGTTACTTTCTGTTATATATGCATACCATGATGCATACGTCGCTTTATAATATTCGGTATGCATGTGTAACTAATTGGGTCTGTACTTCAAATGGACGAAAGAGAAGTTAGAAATGTTGCAAGGAGGGTCCGGTATAGGCAACGGATGGTGACGGATTAAGGAAGAACACATTTTAAGAACTGCTAAACAACGCATGCGATATAGAGACATGCTGTAAATTGATATATATGAATTTAGATAGAGTCATATTTATATTTGAAAAATTAATATCCTATTCGTATTTATATCAAGTATTCGACAAATTTTAAAAATACTATTTATATTTGGATATTCACTATTTGTTAAATATATTTACGATCGAATGTCCGTTTATTTACGGATACTTTAAAATCGAAAACAGATATATCTGTTTTGTCTTGAATACGAATAATATCTATTTTTTTTAATACGGATAAGAAAGAATACCAATTTTTTGATTATCATTTACATTGCTGAACAAAGTACCAACATCAAAATCAGATTATCAGTTGAAATTTTTGGAACACATTGAGTTGTGAATAAAATATATACATTGGGCAACTACAATTAATAAGAGAGGGCAAGGAGTAATTTGCTTCATAATTTGTGTTAATGTTATTGGTACAACGGGCCATACACAGCAACAACATAGGGTGAAGTGGCAACTACACGGGATATAGCGACACTCAAAGCAGAACTGCTCAATTTTCCACACTTTCAGAAGGATAAGATCCCATTCGTTCATCAATGACCGAGAAAACCATGCCAGATCGATATGCATCATTGACCTGATGCAGATGCAAAAGACAAGAATTAGAAGATAGCTGAACACAATAATAGTGTGGGGAGTCAAATTTTCAGCGACTCAATGTTATGTGATAGTATTAATCATAATTAGTTAATTATAGTTATAGTAAATATGTTATTAGTGTAATGTTTGGTTACAAGTAGTAGCATTGTAATGTTTGGTTACAGGAATAGGTTGAAGCTCAAAATTTGGAAGCTGTCGTTATCACTCCAAAATTATTCCTTACTTTCACTCTATCAATATAAAATTGGTATAATGGCAAGCAAGAGTCGAACCCACGGGAAGTATATTTTATGATTTATCCGAATGTTTCTAACAGTAAATAACAAGTAATAAGTAAAGAGGGGATTTTTGTAACTATGATTCTACTAGAAAACAAGAAGTATAAATTAAGATTATCCAATGATTTGCAAACTTCAGTTCTTCAGTTCAGTATCATCTTTTCATAAATATGATATAATTAAGTTGATCAATATCTTTCCTTCAATGAAATTAATAACCCTAAGCAACCACGGTCCGCGTTACCCGAAATTCCCCTTTGATTTTAAATCTAATGTGACGATCGCCCCCACTAGACCCTAATTATCATACAACCTAGAGCTATCAGTCTAGATTTAATATGACAATAGCATTAAGAATTAGGGAATTAGGTTATTCCAAGCAATAATCGTACGATCGCAGAATATTTAACCTGTCTTCTTGATATCATAGCAATATTCGAAAGCTTGACCACAATCAAATACCACTATTCGCTACTTATGATCAGATATAACATCGTTTGCTTAATATTATACCTTAATCTAGCATATGATAATAATCAAATCAATTCAATGGGCCCTTATCAAATTAATCAAACCAATCATCATTAAGCAATTCTAATAGATCATCAAGAATAAATTCCACATACGAAGGAAGAAATACTAATAACTCAATTAATTCATAGATAATAAATAAGATTCAACATCCCTTAGAACTGAAAATAAAGAACTTAGCCTGACATAGTTGAAAACACCAATCAATCTTCAATGAAAATCTTCCTCTCCAAGTTCTATTAAAACCATTCTAATCCTATCTATTTATATCCCTAATAACTCTACTAAGTACTCCTAACTCATAGCAACTTCACAATCCTTCTTTTGCTCAACTTCTGGAAACACCCGAACTCTTAAAATAAATTCCGCCGACCACGGCCCCGGCCACGGATTCCTTTGTAAAAGCCGGCCCCGGCCGCGGTTACTGTTCACAAATTACAAAATTGCCATTAAGCTCCGTTTTTACCGTTTTGACCCTCCAAAACTATTTTCTGCAATATAAACATAAAAACAAGTAAAATGCAAATAAAAATACTCAATGATAGCAATTAATTAAGCCCAAGAATATCGATTCGTAAGTATAAACTACACTCATCAAATACCCCCAAACTTAAGACTTTGCTTGTCCTCAAGCAAAAATACCAACAAGAAAAACAACTACATTAACTATACTAACTACATGAATGCATATGCATGTCCAACTAATGCCTCGAGCCATAAATCAACACAATTCATAAAAATCCAGCCTCAAAGATCCTTAAGTAAAAATTCAGCAAAATCTCAAATTCATGCATAATCAGAACTCCAACGTATCACCAATTTCATTCGCTACCAACCCTTGTGTGTGTGTGAATTCAATATATCAACTCAATCAAAATTTTAATACAACTCATGAACCAATGTGACAAATAAAAGATATCAACTCAGAATTTTAATCCCCTCCATACACTAGTCTTCACATTTTTTCTCATTTTTTCCTTCTTCATATTACGAGTGCGTTTTACGCTCCATCTCGTGTAATATTAACTTAGCATGTGCAATGTCCATTTTTCTTAGGCTTTTCAAAATTACCCATGTAGCGAACTTTCCACCAGTGACTCCCAAACCAGTTGGCTTTAGGGCACTGAATGTAGAGACACTCCTAAGGGCTTACTTGTTCGAGCAATAGAGGCCACAAAAACAGACTAGCTAAGATTCTGCTCATATCTGTCTACTCTTCTTTATTTATTTTTTTCTTTATTTTTTATAGTAAAGACAGACATCGAAGCAATTATGTATTTCACCCTTATATCATACGATCCAACACAGTATAGAAGTCACCACTATCTTCAATTAGCACCTAATCCATTAAATTGAACCAAAATTCAACTGACTTAATATATTGAATGTGCAATGAAAAATTAAGGGTCTCGAGTTCAATCAAACTAGCAAATAGTTAGAATATCCAATTTAGCAGTCCTTATCCATCTTACGTAAAATTATTACAAAATTCATCAAATTTTTATCATCGGCCATCATTAAACTTCATGCATCAATTACCGCTCAAGTTACGCAATGAAATATGATCCTAAATGCATGCAACACACTAATTAACACTAAATAAAACAAGAAAAATATTTTTGTGATTTTTTTTTTAATTTTTTAATTTTTTTTATATTTTTATATTTTTTTAAAACTGAGACAACTAAATACTAAACCAATTAAACAATGTCCTAAAATATGCAAATGCAACATAACAGTAACAGTCCTAAATGTTTTTCCACCCCCAAACTTAAAGCAGACAATGTCCTCATTGTTAAAGAAATAAAGAATTGAAGAAATAAGAACAAGAAGACTCCCCTGATAGGTCAATCATCGGAATCGGAAAAGGGACTGGAGCGGTCATCATGGTCATCAGGAGGCGGGTACACCGGCAATGGCTGTGGCTCAGGAAAAGGAACTGGATCGGCCGTCGGATTCATCCTCGCGAACATCTCAGTCAAAGCATTGTTAAAATTAGACTGAGAGTTAAACATATGAGCCTGACGTGCTGCGAGTCGTGCATTCTGCCGTTCTAAGCGATCCATCCGATTATCGACCCACAATTGCATATTTCGGAGCTGAGTGCTGAATTCGGCCTTACGTGTACCGCCAGAAGTAGATGGTTCACCAGTTTCAGCAACAGGGTCGTTCGGGATGATAAAACCTAAACCACGGGGATGCGATTCACCACCGTCCCAGACTTTATAGCGCGAAATCAAGCCATGATCCAACAAGATCAATGGCTGCTGCGTAGATTCATCGGACCCCCATCTAACACCTGCTCGCCTACATAACCCACAAATGAGCGAAGGATGTGGCAACCCGCTTTGAGTAGGACGTAGATTCCTCTTAATAGAGGCTTCAATCACATTCCCCACATCTATGTGTTTGCCCGTGACTATAGCATAGAGCAATACCGCCCGTTCTTTGGTGACATCACTAACGTGCGTAGACGGCATCAACTTTGCACAAATAAATGCATACCAAATCTTCCCATACCGGCTCAAGCAATTAGACGGGAATATCATGGAACCCTGATGGCCTCTAGTGGTCCAAACCGTCCCAGGTTTGCACAAATCGCGAATGATCGTGTCGTAATTCGGCTGCTCAAGAACAAACTTCGCGTATTGGCAAAAGACGGGTGGCTCTATGTTATAAAAGGCATTAATCGTAGCACCACTAAAGGAGACCATCTTCCCCCGAATCATAACAGTACAACGCGACGTATCTTCAGCGTTCGCATAAAATTCCTTGACTATTGAGATCACGGCAGGATCCGGTTGATCCGTGAAGGAATCCCATCCACGCTCCATTATCATCCGAGCCATATCACCATCAACTAGCTCCTCGGGACGAAGACCGCGCTCGGGAGTTAGAGCTTTACCCATTAAATATATATCAAATTTATCCGCCGCCTCCGCACTAACAAACTTCTTCTTATCATAAGCACGGGTCGACGGTGTGGAACTTTCACCGCGGTGACGTTTCGGTGGCATAGTGAACAGAAAACCAAATCCCTAACTCGCAATATCCCACCACAAATGCGTAACACAAACCGAACAAGCCAAATATTGGAAAAACGAACAAGTGGTGTCTATGAGGCAATTCAACAAACACCTGGCGTGCAATATTTTTGGTCCCAAATTCAGAGCATACAAGCAAGGCTAACAATGGCAGAACCTGCAAGCTCTCTGTCACACACCACACAAGCATACAACTCCCACCAAAACTCCTCCAGTTGGCCAACACAAACCAACTGGGTAACCAAAAGAGGATGCAAAGAAGAAGCAAAACCAAACGGAAAGACGAATGGAAACTGAAAATGGTACCCGAATGGGTAGGTAGCGAACTACTCGTGACCCAAATTGGAAGCCTGGTATGACAGGGATCGACCCCCTTCGTGGCAAAATCGAACCCCGTAGCGGAATCGGTAGGGAGGCAGTCTCGGTTGGGAGGAGGTGATGGAGATGGTTCGTAACTGGGAATTTCGGTGGGTCTCGGCTGGGAAGGATTAGTTTGGAAGAGGTGAGATGATGTTGGCAAGGAGGGTTCGGGAATGGGTCTCGACTGGATAAGTTTGTGCGTGTTGGGTCTCGGCTGGGAGAATGAATCGAGAGAGAAAGATGGTGCGTATCTGGGTGTGGGTCTCGGCTGGAAGAAATAGAAGCTGACCCGACCAATTGGTTTGGTTTTAAATGTTTTATTTTTGTTTTATTTCCGTGCACGGTCGGGGCCGTGTTTTCCTTCTATTAATCTGGCTGGGGCCAGAATCGACCGAGAATATCTGGCCGGGGCCGGGACTGGAGAGGCAAAACGCTGGCCGGGGCTAGAAAGAACTGAGAGGATCCGGCCGGGGCCGGGAGTTCGTAGGCATATATCCGGCCGGGGCCAGGAATGGCTGAGAGGAGCTGGCCGGGGCCGGGCTTAGCAAGGCAAAAATCTGGCTGGGGCGAGGATTGGCCGAGAGGTTCCAGCCGGGGCCACGGTTTTAAGGTATAAGTGCCGGCCGGGGCCGTGGTGGTCTGTTGCAGAAAATTTGATTTTTTTCTTTCTTTTGCTGTGAGTCCTTGCAATATAATGCACTAGTACCTTCAATGAAACAAAAAATTCCCAAGGATTAGAACGGTTGAACATGGCGAAATATATCCTAAGCTAAATAACTTTGAAATCCTAAATGAACTAAGCTAAAAAAAAAAAAACGTAGAAATTAAAAAACGCATGAAATGACTAATTTAAATTCGGGTTGCCTCCCGAGAAGCGCGTTTGTTTAATGTCGTTCGCGCGACATGTTGCTACTCAAGTGTGATAAACTGGGTCCAATAAGTCCACGAGCTCGACGTCCTCCACTTGAAATCCTTCATAGAACGGTTTAAGCCGATGACCGTTCACTTTAAATATTCTTCCCGTGCGTGGGTCGTTAATTTCTATCGCACCGTGAGAGGAAATGTGAACAACCACAAAGGGCCCTTCCCACCGAGAACGCAGCTTTCCTGGAAACAGTTTCAAGCGGGAATTGTACAAAAGGACCTTTTGACCAATTACAAACGTTTTTCGCACAATTTGCTTATCGTGAAACGCCTTTGTCTTTTCCTTGTACAATCTGGAGCTTTCATAAGCCTCATGGCGTAATTCTTCTAACTCTTGTAATTGTAATTTCCTATGTTCGCCAGCTTCAGTCATGCTCCAGTTACATCGTTTAATGGCCCAGAAAGCCTTGTGTTCTAGCTCGACGGGTAGATGACATGGCTTTCCGAAAACGATCCGATATGGTGACATTCCGATAGGAGTCTTGTATGCAGTGCGATAGGCCCATAATGCATCTTCTAGTTTCAGACTCCAATCTTTGCGGTTAGGCTGCACTACTTTCTCCAGAACGGACTTGACCTCACGGTTTGAAACCTCTGCTTGGCCATTGCTCTGCGGATGGTAAGCCGTTGAAACTTTGTGCATGACATTGTATTTCTTGAACAGTGTTGTTAATGTCCTATTGCAAAAGTGTGTTCCTTTATCGCTGATGATAGCTCTAGGAGTTCCAAACCTGACAAATATGTTAGATTTGACAAAATCTGCAACAACTTTAGAATCGTCAGTCTTGGTGGCTTTAGCCTCCACCCATTTGGAAACATAGTCAACAGCCAGAAGAATGTAAACATTACCATAAGAGACAGGAAATGGCCCCATGAAATCAATGCCCCAAACATCGAAAATTTCAATAACCAAAATGGGTGTTTGTGGCATTTGATTCCTACTGGATATGTTTCCGGTCTTTTGACAATTAGCACATGATTTACAAAATAGATAGGAGTCTTTAAAAATACTAGGCCAGAAGAAACCGCATTCTAAAATTTTACGAGCTGTTCGTTTTGGTCCAAAATGACCCCCACAAGCGTAAGAATGACAGAAAGTTAAAATGGATGAAAACTCAGAGTTAGGGACACATCTTCTAACTACCTGATCAGCACAGAATTTCCATAAATAGGGGTCATCCCAGACATACCGTTTCACATCGCTCTTAAGCTTCTCTTTCTGCAGTTTGGAGAACTCACTAGGAATATAAGCGCTGACTAAATAATTAACAATATTTGCGTACCAGGGTGCAGCCTTATCAACGGAGAATAAATGTTCATCTGGAAAGGAGTCTTGCAGTGGAAGTGCTTCTTCATCTTTAAGCAACCTGCTCAAGTGATCTGCCACTAAATTGTCTGCTCCTTTCTTGTCCTTTATTTGCAAGTCAAATTCTTGGAGCAGCAGGATCCATCGTATGATCCTTGGTTTGGAATCCTTCTTTGTAAGCAGATACCTGAGAGCAGCATGGTCAGAGTAAACTATTACTTTAGTACCAAGAAGATAAGATCTAAATTTGTCTAAAGCAAAAACAACAGATAATAATTCTTTTTCTGTTGTGGAATAGTTAATCTGAGCAGCATTCAACGTCCGAGAAGCATAATAGATGGCATGTACAGCTTTGTCAACTCGTTGACCCAAAACAGCCCCTACTGCATAGTTGCTGGCGTCACACATGATTTCGAAGGGTAAATTCCAATTCGGTGGTTGTATCACCGGTGTGGAGGTCAATAGGGTCTTTAATTTATCAAACGCCCTTTTGCACTCATCGTCAAACTGGAATTCTACCTCTTTTTGCAGCAACTTACACAACGGCATAGCTATTTTGGAGAAGTCCTTTATAAATCTTCGATAGAAACCTGCATGACCAAGAAAAGAACGAATCTCCCGCACGCTTGCGGGGTAAGGTAAAGCAGCAACAATTTCTATCTTAGCTTTATCCACTTCTATTCCCTTAGCTGAAACTACATGACCTAAAACGATACCCTGTTCTACCATAAAATGACATTTTTCCCAATTTAGAACAAGATTCGTCTCTAAGCATCTATCCAACACACGAGTTAAATTATCTAAGCATGCATCTAACGAATCACCATGAATTGTGAAATCATCCATAAATACTTCAATGCAATGTTCAAGAAGATCAGAAAATATACTTATCATGCATCGTTGAAACGTACTGGGTGCATTACAAAGTCCGAAGGACATCCTACGGTATGCAAATGTACCGAATGGGCACGTGAAAGTGGTCTTTTCTTGGTCTTCAGGCGCAATCACAATTTGGTTATACCCCGAAAAACCGTCTAGGAAACAATAATAAGTATGGCCTGCTAATCTTTCTAACATTTGGTCAATAAAAGGGAGAGGAAAATGATCTTTTCTAGTTACGGCATTCAACTTCCTATAATCAATACACACTCTCCATCCTGTTTGCAAACGAGTAGGCACTAACTCATTATTATCATTTTTAACGACTGTTATGCCAGCTTTCTTAGGAACTACTTGAACTGGACTGACCCATTGACTATCTGAAATAGGATAGATAATACCTGCATCGAGTAATTTCAGAACTTCTTTCTTCACAACCTCCATCATAGGTGGATTCAGTCTGCGTTGAGCATCTCGCTTTGGGATGGCTCCTTCTTCCAGAAGAATGCGATGCATACACACAGCTGGGCTAATACCTTTGATATCTGCAATTGTCCAACCAAAGACTTCTACGTGGTCCCTTAAGACTCTAAGCAACTTTTCCTCTTGGACTTTGGTCAGATTATTCGCAATTATCACTGGCAGTGTTTCCTCTTGCCCTAGATATGCATATTTCAAGTGGATTGGTAGAGGCTTTAATTCCAACCTCGGAGCCTGCACAACAGAAGGTAACAACCTTTCATGAGTCACCGGTAATTGAATGGACGATACGGCATACTTATCTGAAATTTTCGGTAACGAGTGTAATGCGGCTATGGTATCCTTTAATTCCGCATGTTGTTCAATCTCGTCTTCCTCTTCCAGCTCCAAACTATTCGTGATAGCATCCTCCAAGGTTTCCATGTGTAAGTGGTCGAAAGATTTCTGCACCAAGGAATCAAGGACATTAATAGAAAACACGGAATTGACATCACTAGGGTACCTCATGGCCTCGTAAATGTTGAATTGAATCTTTTCGCCGTCAAACTCCATGGTCAAGGTCCCATTGTGCACATCAATCATCGTTCTTGCTGTTTTCAAGAATGGCCTCCCTAACAGGATATGAGAAGGATTTGGAGATGTATCGTCCTCCATGTCCACAATATAAAAATCTGCGGGAAATATTAGTTCATTCACCTGCACCAAGACATCCTCAATTACCCCTTCAGGGTATGTGTTAGTACGATCAGCTAATTGAATAATGACACCAGTGTTTTTCAAGGGACCTAGATGCAAAGAAGCATAAATAGATAGTGGCATGACATTAATTGATGCTCCTAGATCTAGCATAGCTCTTTCAAACCTGATATGACCTATCTTGCAGGGAATGGTAAACATACCCGGATCTTTACATTTTGGAGGCATTTTTCTTTGCAGAACCGCAGATACATTTTCTCCAACAGTTATCTTTTCATTTTCTTGTAATTTCCTTTTATTAGTGCATAATTCCTTCAAAAATTTTGCATACCTTGGAACTTGCTTGATTGCATCTAATAAAGGAATGTTCACCTCTACCTTTCTAAAGGTCTCCAGAATCTCTTTCTCTTGCTCGTCCTTCTTTGAAGTTCTAAGATTCCTAGGAGGAAAAGGTAAAGGGTTAGACTTAAGCTGAATAGGAGATTTAGGGATTACCTTTGAGATCTCTGCCTCCTCCTTAGCTTTATCCTCATCAAATTCAACCGTAGCCCTTGGTGTGTCCATTTGTTTTCCACTCCTTAAAGTAATTGCACTTGCGTTTTCCCTCGGATTGATCATTGTTTGAGAGGGCAACTTCCCAGAGCCTTGAGAATCCAATCGTCCAACTGTGGTAGCTAATTGGCTCATTTGATTTTCTAAGCTATGAATGGAAGCCTTTGTATCTTGTTGGAACTGTTGGGTCTGATTCATGAACTGTTGAGTATGATTCATGAAGGTTTTAAACATGTCTTCCAAAGACGCTTCAGATTTTGTAGGTGTTGCTTGTCGAGGTGGATACTGCTGTTGAGCTTGTTGAAAACCTTGTTGTCGATTTGGAAAAGCATTCGACATTGGTGGCCTGTTTCCTCCGTAGCTCAGATTAGGATGATCCCTCCATCCTGGATTGTAAGTATTAGAGTAAGGATCATATCTTTTCTGAGGTTGTCCTTGAAAATTTCCTGCTACGTTGGCTTGCTCTATGGTGCCATCTTCTTGCAGTGTAGGACAAATATCTGTCGAATGATCCGATGACAAGCAGATTCCACAAGTTCTTGTAACTTGCCCGTTCCCCACAGAAAGTTGACGAACCATAGCAGCTAACTCCGAGAGTTGTTGTTCAATGTTGCTCGAACCAACTTCATTTACTCTTTTCGGTGCATGGTCCATCCGAGTTCCGTATTGCTGTGAGTTAGCCGCCATGTTAGCAATTAAGTTCCGTGCGGCGTCTGGAGTCTTATCAACCAATGCTCCTCCACTTGCAGCATCGATCATACTCCTATCCATCGGTAGCAATCCCTCGTAGAAGTACTGAATTTGGTGTTGATCGTCAATTTGATGTGGACAACACGAACACAGCTTCTTGAACCTTTCCCAATACTCGTGAAGAGTTTCGCCACTAAATTGTCTGATGGCACATATCTCCTTCCTTATGTTGGCAACCCGTGAAGGAGGAAAATACTTCTCCACGAATAGCCTCTTCATATCATCCCATGATTGGATCGAGCCGGAGGGAAGATAGTACAACCAATCTTTTGCCAAATCTGCTAAGGAGAATGGAAAAGCCCTAAGCTTTATGTGTTCTTCCGATACTCCATGTGGCCTCATTGTGGAACAAACCACGTGGAATTCCTTCAAGTGCTTATATGGATCTTCACCTGTAAGACCACGAAAAGTAGGCAAAAGGTGAATTAAGCCAGATTTCAATTCAAAAGCAGCATCTAAAGCGGGATATTCTATGCATAATGGTTGTTGGCGTAAATTAGGAGTAGCCAACTCCCTCATAGTCCTATTATTTGGTGCAGCCATTTCTTCCTCTTCCGAATCGCTAGAGGAAGTCAGTAATGCGAGCGCAACGTTTAAGCCTGGTGATGTAGTAAAATCGTCTTCGAACTCCGAAGTTATGTTCCGTGCTCGACGAGTCTCTTTCCTTATTCTTTTTGCAGTTTTCTCTATCTCTGGATCAAATTTTAAATCAGGAGAGTGAGAGGATCGAGTCATAAACTGTAAGAAAACAAAGAAAATTTATAAAAACAATCACTTCCCCGGCAACGGCGCCAAAATTTGGAAGCTGTCGTTATCACTCCAAAATTATTCCTTACTTTCACTCTATCAATATAAAATTGGTATAATGGCAAGCAAGAGTCGAACCCACGGGAAGTATATTTTATGATTTATCCGAATGTTTCTAACAGTAAATAACAAGTAATAAGTAAAGAGGGGATTTTTGTAACTATGATTCTACTAGAAAACAAGAAGTATAAATTAAGATTATCCAATGATTTGCAAACTTCAGTTCTTCAGTTCAGTATCATCTTTTCATAAATATGATATAATTAAGTTGATCAATATCTTTCCTTCAATGAAATTAATAACCCTAAGCAACCACGGTCCGCGTTACCCGAAATTCCCCTTTGGTTTTAAATCTAATGTGACGATCGCCCCCACTAGACCCTAATTATCATACAACCTAGAGCTATCAGTCTAGATTTAATATGACAATAGCATTAAGAATTAGGGAATTAGGTTATTCCAAGCAATAATCGTACGATCGCAGAATATTTAACCTGTCTTCTTGATATCATAGCAATATTCGAAAGCTTGACCACAATCAAATACCACTATTCGCTACTTATGATCAGATATAACATCGTTTGCTTAATATTATACCTTAATCTAGCATATGATAATAATCAAATCAATTCAATGGGCCCTTATCAAATTAATCAAACCAATCATCATTAAGCAATTCTAATAGATCATCAAGAATAAATTCCACATACGAAGGAAGAAATACTAATAACTCAATTAATTCATAGATAATAAATAAGATTCAACATCCCTTAGAACTGAAAATAAAGAACTTAGCCTGACATAGTTGAAAACACCAATCAATCTTCAATGAAAATCTTCCTCTCCAAGTTCTATTAAAACCATTCTAATCCTATCTATTTATATCCCTAATAACTCTACTAAGTACTCCTAACTCATAGCAACTTCACAATCCTTCTTTTGCTCAACTTCTGGAAACACCCGAACTCTTAAAATAAATTCCGCCGACCACGGCCCCGGCCACGGATTCCTTTGTAAAAGCCGGCCCCGGCCGCGGTTACTGTTCACAAATTACAAAATTGCCATTAAGCTCCGTTTTTACCGTTTTGACCCTCCAAAACTATTTTCTGCAATATAAACATAAAAACAAGTAAAATGCAAATAAAAATACTCAATGATAGCAATTAATTAAGCCCAAGAATATTGATTCGTAAGTATAAACTACACTCATCAAAGCTATATAGGGATGTATTGGTCTTGTAAAAGGGGTATGCAGATTGTGAAATTGAAATTCTATTTCTCTCAACATTTCTCTCTCTAGTCATTTTCTTACATTTCTTTGTTCTTCCGCCATTTATGCTTTCTTGATACTCTTTTTTTTTTTCTTTTTCTTCACTGATTGTTTATTGAAATGATGAGAATTCATTCCATTTCATAACACTCAATTAGTGAGTTGTCTTTGCCAAAGGATATATATATAAATACATCATTTTACTTACTCTTTCCCGAAACGAAGCCATAATTATCATTTGGACAAAAAAAACTTACAAAAAAAGAGAGAGAAGACTGGACCTTTCACTTTCCCCTTCCCCTTCCCCTCTTCTCTTTCCTCTTTCACTTTCCCCTTCCCCTCTTCTCTTTCCTCTTTCCCCTTCCCCTTCCCCTTTCCCTTACCCTCTTCCTTTCCTCTCTCCTTTCTCCTCTTCCCATATTTGAAGAGAGACGAGGATTCATGATATCCCTATAGGAGGAACCCAACTTTAAGAACAACCCATTGTCTAAAACCCGCAAACTCCATTGATGAACTAATCTTGAAGCTCCCTTCACTTTCTCTCTCCTCTGGATTTGTGTGGCTGTTGGAGGTCTCCTTCTATGGCTGGAGAATCCCACAAACGAAATGGCAAAAATGGGTTGAAAAATTACACCCAACATATCAATTTGTATGAAAAGATGCTGGGATTTATGAAGCTATTATGGCTTCCACTTGCAAAATTAGAAGAAATAACGTGTTGGTTTTTGGGATTGCAGAGAGATAGAGCTCATAAACAAATAGTTTTGAATGGGAATGGGAATGGGAATGGGAATGGGAATGGGAAAGAGGATAGAGGAGAGAGAAGAGGGGAAGGGGAATGGACTGCGAGTCCAGTCTTTTCTATCTTTTTTTTGTGTATGTTTTTGTCCAAACGAACAATTATGGTTGTGTTTAGGGACTTAATAAGTAAAAAGTGTAAGACCCCGAATTTTATGAAATATAAAATTTAATTTTTCTTCATATATATTTTTCTGAAACAGTAAGTGGTTAAATCGATAAAGTTAAAAGTTAAGGATGTTATGTGCAAATTTTATTTTATCGGACAATATTTGCTTTGTCGGGGAATATTCGTTTGGTCGGGGAATATTCGGGCCGTACGACGGCGCCGAAATAACAAATTATTGGTGGACCCCACAACGGAATATTTGTCGGATATAGAAAACGACAGAAGTAACCTTTTTAATAAAAATAGTCAACGGTGCTAACTGTTAAAATACCGGTGATAAAAGAATAGTAGCATACGGTAATTTATGGTATTTTACTGTATCATGCAGTACTCTACAGTAGCACACGGTATTGCACAGTGTCTCATATTATTGACACCGTAACTGTTACGCATCATTTCATCGATAATTGTCACTGCATAATATTTTATATTATCAATTCAATTATTGTTGCTACACGGTATTTTGAATTATTGATTCAATAATTGTCATTACACTGTATTTCATATCATTGAGTCAATAATTGTTGGTGCACTGTAGTTTAAAATTATTGAATCTAATAATTGTCATAGTAGCAAATACACTATAATTTATATTATTAAATTAATAAAAATATGTAACGTGTTTCTTACATTATTGTGGTAACATTATTTTATATGTTGGACTCACAGGAAAAATAAATAAATAAATAAATAAATAAAATAATTAATTTTACTATGTGAAATAGTAACGTGAATAGTGACGTGAATAGTAACGTGAATAGTGACGTGAATAGTAAGAAACATGTGGGACCCACTGCGGGGCCCACATGAAATGTGAAAATTGAGTTTTTGTTGGATGGTTGGTGGAGGCTGCGCAGCAGCCTCTGCTGAAATTTTTTTTGCCCACCTACCACGCATAGTAACTTCTTTTCTCCTATAACTAGTTTGCTCAGCTGAATAGAAAAATCACACCTAAAACATAGAATTTTTCTATAAGAATTTTATGAATTTTCTCTGAGAATAGTAAGGTTATTTTGAGTGTTTGAAAGCCAAAAGGAGTGTAGAAAATTTTCAAGTAAGTCTTTTATTAAAGAGTAGTAATTTCATAAATTTCTATTTTTCACGGTATTCATAAATCTTCCTTTAGAAGACTCTTCTTTAAGAAGATTCATTTTTAAAAGCTTTCTTTGGAAGATTTATTTTGAAATATTATTTTAAAAACTATTTTAAAGTTGTTATATTATACTACAAAAATTATGTTAAATATATATAATTTTGATAGTTCATAATATATGAATTACCATACACCTTGAAATTTATATGTGGTAATTACTAATTTTATTAAAAATATATAGGTTGATCAACCTCATTTAAATCAATATCCAGTCACGTGTTAAGGTAAGGGGTATCACTCTTTTCATCATCATAAATGGATATTATTTTCTTTCTTACTTGAAGGGATTATCATTCTTTGATTCTCGAAAATAATATCGTTTCTTTCTTGGCCATTTACTTTCATATATTAAATTGTGGGAATAACCTTACGGCGCGGTTTACCGCCTGTTGGTGAATAACCTTTTGTATTCATTCCTTATTAATCTTTGAGAATAACCTTACGGTGCGGATTACCGCCTGTTTGGTGAATAACTCTTCGTATTCAATTTGATGAGAATAACCTTACGGTGCGGATTACTGCCTGTTTGGTGAATAACTCTTCGTATTCAAATTGATGGGAATAACCTTACGGCGCGGATTACCGCCTGTTGGTGAATAACCCTTTTTATTTGTCTCGTGTGGAAATAATTTGTTTACACGAATTATCACATGACACTTTTATTCCATATTTGTAAGTGATAACATTTTCCTTTATACTCATAAGGGATACCATCTTTTTTATCTTCCATTATTCAAACTTACTATGGTAAGGGATATTAATTTCCTTCACCTTTTGTTAATCAAACCTGCTACGGTAAGGGATATTATTTTCTTTCATACACCTAAATCGAAACTTATTATGGAACTATTGCTTCTATAATTCCTGAAAATATTATATGTTCCATAATAGTTGAATTTTATTATTTCAACTGAACCTTCCTATTTTTTGAACATTTCTATTGAACTGTAATCGTTATTCTGAACTGTGGATCTTGAATATCATTTTTAAATTTCACTCCACATCATATTGGCAATTTGGACATTATTTGAATCTGCACAAAGTAAACTTCCGATACTTATTGTTTATCATGTTCTTCTGTTCATCATTTGTATCACTGTTATTTGTATTAATCATCAAGAATCAAGCTGTTGTGAATATCTGTGGCCGGGGGCACAGATGTGATATAATTGTTGAACAGATGATAGGTTAAAGGCGATATACTAGGTTAAAGGCGATACATCTGTTCGGTGTCTTTTATGGCACGTGGTTAATGTTCTCTTTGGCCCGTAGTGCAAAGATGAACTGTTGGTTGGTATGATTATGACCAAAGGCTGGACCTTTCCCTTTCTCTTTCCTCCTCCCCTTCCCTTCTTCTCTCTCCTCTCTCCTCTTCCCATATTTGAAGAGAGACAAGAATTTATGATATACGCATAGGAGAAACCCCAACTTTAAGAACAAACCATTTTCTAAAACCCATAAACTCCATTGATGAACTAATCTTGAAGCTCCCTAAGAACAACCCATTTTCTAAAACCTTATAGACACCCAAATTTTGCACTTCTCTACTAACCCTGGCAGGAGGGCAAAGTCGTCACTTGAGCCGGAATGCGAAAAGGAAGGTGGACCCCAAAACGAAGTAACCCCAACGATTTACGGTCAAAGCCGCCACAACGAACAACGAGCATCAGGTTACTTGAGGCAAGGCAAACAGTTGATCCAGAAGAACCTGATTTGAGCACAAAAGACGACAAATGGCCACTACGCTTACGATGTTCGGGGGTCTCGCTCCCCGGTGAGCGAGCGGCTGCCCAGCTTGCCGGTGAGCTGGCGGGGGTGGTAGGGGGCAGCGCCCCCTGGAAGCCAAGCACAACGAGCAATTTATACACCGAGGAACAGCCTTCCAAAATAATACAGCAGAAAGTGACGATTTAAGACCGCGTGGCACGAAAATCGAGAAAAGGAAGCCAGACAGCCGCGGATGCATCTGCGGCCAACGACTTTTGGGGCTTCGCACGGCTCGAGGACGGCACACGACAGCCGAGGCGGCGGCCCAGGCGGCCACAGCAGGCAGCCGCAGAAGCATCTGCGGCCAGCCGCAGATGCATCTGCGGCTGCCTCCGATCAGCTATACAGCGGCCATTTTCGCGTCCGAGAGAAGAAGAGAAGAAAAAGAAAAAGAAAAAGAGAGAGAGAGAGTCCGCGCGGGAGAGAGAGAGAGAAGTCGGGATTTTGTTGCTAGAGTCAAGCACCAATTTTCTTGTGTTGTGTTATTTAGTTAGTGATCTTGTGGTATAATCCATTTTGTGATATAAGAAACTTGAATCGGCATTTTGCAAGGTGAAAGGGTGTGTTCTTGAGTTTTATTTTGTTGTATTGATAGCATAATGTTATGATTGGTATGTGATGTAGTTTATTGTTATTTGTGGATAAAGGATCCGTGGATTAGGGGTTGTTAGCGAGGTTTCCATCGGAAAGTAACTCCTCCTAACGCCCCGATGACATCCGTACGGTGATATATCGTTTGTGGTAGTAATGGATAGGTTGTAGTGATTAAGTTGTGATATTTGGGTTATGTAATGTGATAGCAATGTTAAATCTCGTTAGATTTGGTTTAGTGTTGGTTGTGCCACGATTTGGGTGAATGTGAGCCTAGGGAGGAGATCCTCGTGGTCAAATCCCGATGATGGACATTTTGGTATATGTAATCATCCGATGGGATTTGTGGTTGTGTAAATGTAATTTTGGGCCTTAAAGCGATGTCGGATCGAAAATCGGGTTTAAGGCCCCGTAATAATAAAGTATGTGATTGTGGGTGTTTGGGGTTGTCTGGATGGCTCACATGCCCGTGGATAACCTCGACACGTTTTGGAATGCTTGTTTTAATTTACGACACAACAATGGTTTTCAAATTAAGACAAATAATGAAGATTTTGTAAAAGTGATCAAATTAGGATATTATATTCACGAGGTTGTAAAATTAAGAGTTTTGGCGAAACTTTGATCCTTGTTTGACGAAAAGGCTACATTTGGTTTTAAAATGTCATAAAAGATGTTTTCGTAAAAAATAAATAAACGTTTTCATTAAACTTTGTGCATAGGGTTAAAGAGTTCTAGAAGTTGCCTTCATTTTATTTATATTAACTGTTAGAAGGCAATGTATAGTCTCGATTCCTATTTGACAAAAGTTTAAAACTATTGTTTTCTAAAAATGACATCTAATAAAAAACCCTCAACGTTTTCGAAATTAAAATCAATCTTTCTTATAAAAAGCGAAGCCTCGTCATTTGGGTCAAAAGACGTCTAAACGCTTTCCCGACAAAACACATTTTGCCATATAAAATCAAAGCAGCTTTATGCAAAAGGACACCATAAACCTCCATTTAGGCACACATACACACACACACGCAACTCACACATTTTTAGGATTTTAAAAGGATAGGAAAACATCGAGATTGCGGTAATCGTATTTCACGGAAGTCGGGGGGTGCCTAACACCTTCCCCTCGCTTAAGCAAGCCCCCGAACTCTATGAATCTCGGTTTGCGGACCAATTGAATCGGAGTCACATATGAGCCATCACGATTACGAAAACAAAATTCGGATGAGTTGGTACATCCATTTCAAATATACCAACTGACGACTCTGGTCAATTGGCTCATAAAAATTCGACATTTCAAACCCGTCGACACTAAGCCGACCCTTTTCAAAAGCACGTCTCAAATTCAAAGGCTAAAATTGGAAAGGGTTTTTAATATTAAAAAACGAAACGGCGAAAATCCCGGCGTCGACAAACCTGTAAACTCCATTAATGAACTAATCTTGAAGCTCCCTTCACTTTCTCTCTCCTTTGGATCTGTGTGGCCGTTGGAGGTCTCCTTCAATGGCTGGGAACCCCACAAAGGAAATGGCAAAAATGAGTTGAAAAATTACACCCGACATATCAATTTGTATGGAAAAAAGCAGGAATTTATGAAGCTATTATGGCTTCCACTTGCAAAATTAGAAGAAATAATGTGTTGGTTTTTGGGATTGCAGAGAGATGGAGCTCAAAACAAATAGTTTTGAATGGGAAAGGGAAAGGGAAAGGGTAAGGGAAAGAAGAGAGAGAAAAGGGGAAGGGGAATGGACTGCGGGTCCAATATTTTCTCTTTTTTTTGTATTTTTTTGTCCAAACGACAATTATGGCTGGGTTTATGGAAGGAACAAAGTAAAAGGGAGGATATCCCTTTTAGTTGCTCCTTCCATAAACGCAATATCCCTTTTACTTGCTCCTTCCATAAACGCAACCATAATTGTCGTTTGGACAAAAAACATACCCAAAAAAATAGAGAAAAGACTGACCTTTCCCCTTCCTCTCTCCTCTCTCCTCTTCCCATATTTGAAGAGACAAGGATTTATGATATCCCCATAGAAGGAATCCCAACTTTAAGAACAACCCATTTTCTAAAACCCTATGCAAACTCCAATGATGAACTAATCTTGAAGCTCCCTTCACTTTCTCTCTCCTTTGGATCCGTGTGTCTGTTGGAGGTCTCCTTCAATGGCTGGAGAACCCCATAAAGGAAATGGCTGGTTCAATGCATACTAAACCTCAAACTAAAAGAAGTGATAAATTGTACCTCTCGAACAATGTTTTTGCCATGTGAAATTGGTTGCATCCCAGTCAGGAGCTCCAGAATTACAACACCAAAGTTATAAACATCACTTTTGTCGGTCAGCTTATGAGTTAGGAAATACTCCGGATCAAGATAACCCTGCAAAGATAGTGCCCCTGAATTTAGTATTTGACAAATAGCTAAGGGCTTATCTTATAGAACCAATAAAAACTTACCAGTTTAAGCGTTAACAGTTTAGTAGCAACTCATTGTCCTTAACTAAGTTTAGATTAAGAGCATGCCTCTCTTGTAACAAGAACAACTAACTTCGGACAAAATGATGAAAAGTATACAAGAAATGAACAAAGTGGACGCTCATCTGTTTTAAAATAATTTGATTCCAGTAATTTCAATTTGTTTTAAGTCTTTTTAAGAGGAATAATTTGCTCATGGTCTGCATTTTCATGCAATTGCAAGAATTCCTTCTTCACCCGCTGTGTAAGTAAAGGTCCTTTAAGCTGAAATGAAAGAAATCAGGTGGAGAGAGAATGAAACAACTTTCAATATTTGCAAGCATATGAAAGCTAATGAAGATAATTCTCACTCAGACTATATCTTCCCAAAACTATCATAACAAAGATATATAGTCACAAAAAAAAACAAAAAAAAACAAAAGACTGTAAAACACTTGCTGATTCTAAAGTCCATTTCCTCCATCATTCTGGGCACAAATTGTCTCTTTTAATATCAACCATTCTATAAATTTCAACTCTGCGAACTTGCACATTTTGTTTGCTTAGAGTTTTATTTAGTTACTGGACTACTCAAATCCTTGGGACTAATAACATGGGATAAGGTGGGTCCAGTGAGAGTATTTGGAACAACACAAGTCTTATTTTTGATAAACTCCACAGGCAACCAAGCTTTACAAAACCATAAACCCTAAAAGATAGCACTTAAATTATTCCGGTCCTGTAGACTTAGCTCATTAAAATGTCATGGCACATGCAAGACCCACTAAATTGCCTCATTTTTACCTTTTCAACTTACATCACTAACAAATTCACAATCTGTGCCATCTCTGACATATATTTCAGTTCCACATCATAAGGGCTCACAAATTCCCAAGCAAACTCAAAAGGGTGTCTGTTCTTTGTAAACCCTTAAATATGCTCATCCTGATACTTGTTGTGGTACTAATAATGATATCTTAATTTGAAGTTCTCAAAGCATGCACGACCTTCACATTTTGAAAAGCCATGAAATCAACAATATGAAACATCAATTTTGGATAACAAAGGGCTATATGCATTTGCCAGAGACAGCCATACACACAGAACATAAAGCTACTTTTGAAAGGACAGACTATCTTTATTCAATTGACAAAGACAGATATGAAAATGCTACAAGCTTAAAAACAGCTAAAACCTGTCAGGGTTTTCTTCTTAAGGAATATAGTATAATTTTTTCAGTTTAAAATTGTATGGACTTTTTTCAACCGAGTCAAAATACTGCTTCGCTATTTCAACTTCATTATTTCCATAACATAAGCTATAAAGCAACAGCGTTGCTCCAATGCTGGGATGTATGTTGTCGAGACTAGATATTACGGATTTTGGTACTGTTTCTAAAAAAATA
Organism: Hedera helix; assembly: GCA_947179155.2. Taxonomy (NCBI): domain Eukaryota; kingdom Viridiplantae; phylum Streptophyta; class Magnoliopsida; order Apiales; family Araliaceae; genus Hedera; species Hedera helix. Next base: position 39,960,880 of record OX359285.1, read on the forward strand.
TTTATTTATATAAGTTTCCTAGGAAAATATTTTACAGTGAGTCTCAACGTTTGTGAAGCATGCTTTTTCAGAGCATAAAATAGGGCCTTTTCAATTCAAGGAAGAATAACTACGTAAAGGCAGAAGTCGGGGAGGGGAAAAGGCAGCCTAGTATGTACACTGGAAGGCCCTAGCCCCAAGGAAAAAAAAATACTGAGTGAACTCATACAATTTCTCTTGTACTTTGTGTCGATGAATACAAAAAATATGTCAATCTTTTCTCTAACCTTTTAGGTATTTTACTTCATAGATTATTTTTATTTCCTTGGACTGTTTCATGGCTGAAGCTTATAAAGAACTTACAACCATATAAATTCTAGCAATTGACATATACCACACTTGGGCTCACAGAGGAAAACGGAAAATTATGCTTTCTAAAGCTAATAATAGTTTTAATATTAAATGAGATTATTTCACATAAAAGAATGATTTTTACCGGTGTACCCTTAACAACTGTAGATACATGAGCAGGCAAAATTCCTTCCATATTGGGAACTGGAGCTAGTCGTGAAAGTCCAAAATCAGCAACCTTCGCAGTAAATTTTGGGTCTAGTAATATTTTACTGGCCTTGATATCTCGATGAAATATAGGAGGATCAGCTTCGGTATGTAGGTATAGGATACCCTTGGCTGAACCCAATGTAATTCTTGTTCTCATATCAAAATTTAGAGACTCTTTAGACATTCCTGTGTCAGAAACATAAACTGTTGTTAGAATTTAAGAACGAAATAGAACACAATCACACAATCACACAGAATAACAGACGAAGAATAGAAAAATAAGAACACGCAATATACCCAGGTTCACCAATTTGGCTAGTCCTGCTCGTCAAATGTATTCATTAGATGTCTCACACGCTCTACAATGATTTATACACCAAACAACTATTTTTATAGTAACTAGAAAAGCCTAGATTCTATAACATGGGCTCAAGCCCAATACAATAGTAAACCAAAGACTGAACTACTAATAAATCTCCAAACCCAATTACACTCTTGCGCTTGGTCATTAGTCAAACCTGCAGAAGTACGAGTCAATCTCAACAACTATCTTTTCAAGTACCAATACATTGAAGATAAAGGCTCTAAAAAGTGAAATCTTTCTTCTTGTTTAAACAACCCATCCACTCCCCAAAAAAAGAGAAGGAAAAAGAAGAAGGAAAACACACACTACACAGAGATATATTGTAATTGTCCTTATTCCTATCATGAAAGTAAAGGTTACTATCACGCCCAGTTAGACTTGGAACAGTGAAAACACATACTAGAGAATATTCAGAGCAAACTCAGATAATATTAGAATACCAGATAGGTGATCCCTTAAGGTGCCATTGGGAATAAACTCGTAAACCAGCCTCTGTATGCAAGGAGCATAATCAAGTTAATATTCAACTTTCCAAGCTCTATATAAATGTCATAGCTAAAATTTAAAAAGATTAGTATTCATAGAAAAACAACTATTTGTACATTGAATGCTCTAGTTCTTAGCATATATGTACCAGAAACAAATGGAAAAAGGAGTGATTACATTGAAACCATTTAAATAATTTCATAGTTGCAGATATATCATACTTGCTTATGAAATGCAACACCTGCATGATAGGTCCCCTTAATGTAATAATGGATTGAAAGAAGTTGCAGTAGTATTTTTTATTTATATATAATCAGTTTGTGATATAAATTTTCACTAATCTTATTTTCTATCTTCTACCATTCCCGTCTTTTTCTCTCCCTCAATAACCAATTATGATCACAACTGGGATCAAGTCAACCACTGATGCAATGCCATCCTTGTTGCATCAGGAAAATGCGCCACTGATAGATCCCATTGCTTCTTCAACCATTACTCACTACCAGGAGGTAAAGCTACCACTATCACCCATGGTCGGCATCTATAGGGTATCAATGCAATGCAATGTCATCCTTCCTCACTTCCCTTCCATCTCCTACAAGGTTGAGTCAGGAGTGGTGTTTCTCGACTTTATTCTGGGCTTCAGTAACGAGAGCTTCAAGAGGTATTGCACTTTCATATGTTTATTACAAAGACTGCAAGGACATCTTTCTTAAGTACTTTTGATAGGTCTCTTTAGGTAACTTGCGTGTGTCATAATGATTCAATTATGTTTTTATATATACTCCCTCTCTCTCTACATTGAATTGCCTATTTTAAATTTTTTTTATTACTAGTTATATCTAGAGATGTAAACGTGCCGAGCCGAATCGGGCTTTGGTTTGTTGAGAAATGAGTCGAGTCGGGCTTTGGTTTGCTGAGAAATGAGTTGAGTCGGGCTTTAAACGAACATGAGATTTCGTATACGAATTCAACACGTTTATAAACAAATCGACCTCAAGTTGGGCTTAAGCGAGCCGAGCCTAGTCGAGCCTAAGCCTAACTTATTTAACTTTTTTTTATAAAAATAAGAAAAATAATTAATTAAATGTTAAATGAGTCAGGTCTCAACAAGTCGGGCTTACGCCAGACACCCCATTCGAGCTCGGCTCGTTAACTAAAAAAGCGAAAGAGCTTATTTAAGTTCGGCTCATTTAACAAGCTCGAGTCGAGCTTAGTCGAGCCGAGTCAGGCCGGGCTCGTGGGTAGGAGTGTAAACGGATATAAACGAATCCGAATACAGTAGTATCTGTATCCGAAAAATCAATTCGCTATCCGTATTCGTATCCAGTATTCGGCAGATTTTAAAAATGTTATCCGTATCCGGTATTTGAAATAATATCCGTTTTCGTTTATTTTATTCAAATAAATAGATTATTCGAATATTCGGGTATTCAGATTCGTTTATCAGTCACCTAATATAAAATTCATTCAAATTATGTACAAAAAAATAGAGAGAAAATTTTTAATAATTACTTATAACCAATCACAAATTAAAGTGTAAATCATACATATTAATGAATGAATGTTAATTTATTTATTTTTAATAAATACAATAATCAATGCTCTAAATTATAATTCAAATAAGTTTTTATTGTTTTTGAAATCCTAAATTCAAAATGAATGCTCTACTTATTAATGTTTAGATGTCCATTAATAAGTAGATGTCCATTTTATGTGTTAATTTTGAGTAATAATATAGTATGTATGAATATTCATAATCAATAATTATAACATTTAAATGATATTTATAACACTTTTTAAATGATACATTTTAGAGATATTGTAACACTATATATAACTAGAATAAAGGGGAAAAATAATGAGTTTTAAAGTATAATTTATTAATGAATGAATGTTAATTTATTTATTTTTAAAAAACACAAGAATCATTGCTCTAAATTACATTTCAAATAAATTTTTATTATTTTTGAAATTCTAAATTCAAAATGAATGCTTTACTTATTAATGTTTAGATGTCCATTAATAAGTAAATATATGTTCATTTTATGTGTTAATTTGGAGTAATACTGTAGTGTGTATAAATATTTATAATCTATAATTATAACATTTAAATGATATTTATAATATTTATAACACTTGTTAAATGATACATTTCAGATATATTGTAACAATATATATAACTAGAATAAGGGAAAAAAATAATGAGTTTTAAAGTATAGTTCAATAATGAATGAATATTAATTTATTTATTTTTAATAAATACAATAATCAATGCTCTAAATTACAATTCAAATAAATTTTCATTATTTTTGAAATACTAAATTTCAAAATTATCCAAAAGTTATATTGTAACATTTGTTAAATGATATTTATAACATTTATAACACTTGTTAAATGATACATTTTAAATATTTTTAACTTTATAATAGTAAAAATCCATTAACTATACTTAAATCAATTTATTTCAGTTTATTAATATTATAATAAAAGTGTTATTTCCTACTTTTTAGAAGTGAAATGACATATTTTTAAAATAATTTTCATATGATAGTGAAAACTAATTATTATATAAGGAATACCACTTAAAAAAGAATATATATATTATATATATATATATATATATATATATATATATATATATATATATATATATTCGGATACAGATTCGGATATCGAATTCCGAATATCCGCTATCCGCCGGATATATTTACGGTCAGTTAAACGAATAGTCTATATCCGTATTCGTATCCGTTTATTTGCGGATATCTTTAAACCGAATACGAATATATCCATTTTTTTCCAAATGCGAATAATATCTGTTTTTTTCCGAATGCGAATAATATCTGTTTTTTTCCGAATACGGATGCGAACGAATATGAATTTTTTAGTTACCATTTATAGCCTTACTCGCGGGGCAGTCCGGTTCATTTACAACTCTACTTATATCCATAAAAGATATAAATACTACAGTGAAAAGAGAAATCTTCTATCATAATGAAAATAAGAGGGGAGGGGTAAAGTGTAAATTACTTGGGGAAAATAGTCGAAAGTGACTTGAAGGAGTCGAAGATAACTGAGGACTTGGCCTGTGAAATGAGCAAGTAAAGGAATGCAATCTACATCTTGGAGGCCAAGTAGGATGCTGCACCTTTTTGTTTTTGTTTTATGTCATATCTCTTTTCCGTTCCTTTCTTTTCTTTTGTTGTAATTTTAGATTTTATATATTATATGTATGCATATATGTACTTTAATATATTTGAGTTTTTTCAATTAATTTTCTGAATTTTTTAATTTTTCCTTTCTTTCTTTTTATTTTTTTATTTTTTACGTTTAATTTTCTACTTTTATGTTTGCATGTGGGATTCATTTTCTCTTTTTAACCTAGTCCAACTAGTTTGGGATAGAAGGCGCACCGAGTGAGACCTCTGTGTTGAGTTAAAAGACTATCATTTTTATGACAATGTTGGCTTTATCAGTGAATTTAAATAGTTGACATGACTTAATGCAATTTTAATGAGGTGAATATATCCACATAAATTGAGAAAGGGTAGAGCTGGTACTTCAATATATTTTGAGAATGACATCATCAAGTTGTGACTTGGTCTGTAACGGATTGTTGGTGAAAGGTTGCATAGTTATTTAAGAAACAATTGTAATGACTGAATACCCCAATGGTCTAGCATAATTTCCCCAAAAAAACACTATCCACAACTTCTGCAGTAATTTTTTACATGCGTCATTGTAATAAGTTTTTTATTTTTTATTTTTTCCATGGTTGGTAACTTCTTTATTATCATCTTTGCATATGCAATTTTTCACATAACCAATTCCAACACTCTACACTGTCACTCATTCATTATACTACATAACAGATTTGAGTTTTTTGAGAGTGTTCCTAAAAAAATGAACTATGCAATTAAGTTTTAAAGTCAAGTCATGTTGGGAACAGACTAAAATATATAATTTAAGAAAGTTTATGAATTTCAATGTTTAATATATAGAAAGGTACCTGTTCACCTTCTTCGTCACAATATCCAATTAAAGTCACGAGATTCCTATGATGTAACCTTGATAACAATTCTATTTCAGTGAGAAACTCCTTTTCAACCTGCAATGATCCTTCCTGGGCACGTTTTATGGCCACTACTGTACCATCAGTTAGGGTGCCTTTGTAGAACTTTCCATAACCTCCTTGTCCAACTTGAGCGGAGCTACTAAAATTGCTTGTTGCCAGTGCCCCCTCTGCATAAGTGAAATCTTTCACACCATCAATTTTGATGGATACCCTCGATGCTGCATAAGAAATTATGTTAATCCATAATGGGAACACAGCCAATATTTCACATACTTTCAATCAACTACAGCTAATTTACCTTTAGGTTTATTTCGTATTTAAACTTCAGCCTTAGAACATGCACCAAAGGACAATACGAATATTAAACCGTGCAAAATGGTCCCAAACAATAACAAGTTCTGACCAAATGACAACATGTGCGAGCTATTTTTGTCGATTATTAATCATATTCAATGTTTTAAGCATAACAGTGATAAGTTTACCTCTCTTGTGGCTAAATGATCAACTAAAAGGACTCAAAATGTCCATTTAGTTTGGTAATTCAAGGAAATAAAGAGATCTAACAAGCATTTGAGTGTAAGTTTTAATTAAATATCGAATTTTATAGCTGACAATAAACTTCATTGATGAAAACATGCATGTTTCAAATACTTTCAGCAGAAAATGCAGATGAAAGACATGGAATTCGAGCTAAGCAACATGGTAATAGTTGATGTAGTAAGGATAGCAATGATGCAGTATCATCTTTGATTCCTGTCAGCCTACAATTCTTAAGAGAAAACGTAAGGAAAGCCCCTCCTAAAGTAAACAGAAAAAGAAATGGCATAGATGCCCCATTCTGAGATTGACTTGGTAGCATTCACAAATAAATGTGAAAGACAGCTACACCAGGCATAGGGGAACGACTGATTAATTGTTTTGAGCGGTGATCTGGGGTCAAAGTTTCTTAGCATGAGTGTTCTAGTTCAGAATGATAACATGAATACCAGATCACTTACAAGAAACTACAATATAGTTGTGACTGGAAACCTGAAAGTCCTGTTCACGTTAATAGGACCAATGCAATTAATCCAGTATTTATCCTGGCTTTATTTTCTTTTCCTTATTCTTTACCTTTTTCAGATTATTTCTTTTTCCTTTTTGGGTCCCAAAGCGATGGGGCAACCTCTTGCAGAAACCGAGAACTATCTTGTAATATGATGTATCTTTTCTAGCAAAAAAATATGATAATGTTTTCATAATATTTCCTACAACATTGGTAACATAAGGTACTCACATTGCCGTCTTTTTGAAGCTGCGTGGTGCTTTCTCATGTGCAATCTCAAAAAAATAACTGACACAATTGCAGATAATGTCACCGCACCTGCGATTGTCCCAAGTACTATGCCAGCTACTGCACCCTTGCTTATGCTAGAAGATGACGACACGGGAATAACTGCAAGTGATACTACTTTATCAAGTGTAACAACACATTTATTGCTTTAATGAAGTTGATAGCTGCCATTGCGATCAGGGTAACCCCAAAGATAGATCAATCAATAACTGGATCACACTATTATAAGCATCCACTATTCGTATTGCGTACAAGTATCAGCAATGGAAACTTTAGCCACTACAGTACCCAGTACAAACTAGTGCAGTGATTTGTAAATATAAGAAAAAATGAACAGAATGGAATGACATCTGTGATGTCTATAAAACTTATTTCCTATGTGAGCAATGACTAAAGTGGCCCAAAGAAGAATGCCACAAGGATATTGCACATGCAACCGTGCGCAAGACTTCGCATATATATATATATATATATATATATATATATATATATATGCAAATGTACATGACTGTTAAATAAAGCAATGAGGTCAAAGATTAGCTCATCAATTTCAGTATGAAAATTATCTAAATTAGAATTACTATATACGCAGTTCTGTAATTTCCTTTTTTTCCCCTTTCAAACAGGCAAAGCTTTAAGTGTGGTCAGAAATTTACCAAGTCTGGATGTTAGATTTTCTGACTTAAATTTTTTACTTAGAAGTCAATTCAGACCAAAAGCAAAACCTATTGGCTTTATAAATAGAATACATTCCACATTTTAAATGACCATGCATGTCAGGAATAAGCTTTACTCCTGTGCTGAGCTCTAGATGTACCCGGAAAAAGGAAATGACAACATTTTCCGAATGAAAGAGTTCATATAAATTATAAATATAGAAAAATCAAAATTTGGCATCTACATGTCATTTTTTAAAATTTTATCAGCCTCCAAAGCAACAAAATTTCAGATAAAGGTTAAGTGACAAACCATCTTTGTAAGGTTCCAATAGTGTAAAGTTGAGAAGTTCATAAGGTCCAAAAACTGCACTGTCATGAATCCTCCATCTTGTGAACATACCCCAGATTCGCAGGACCTCACTCCGATTGAAGATATGAGAGTTGTTGTCACTGTACATGGGAAATATCTTTAAGGACATCTTCAGTCGAGGGCCTTTTTGCCATTCAACAAAATCAATATCAAGCTGGTAAAGTTCTAATTTGAGACCAGACGTTAAGTACACCTCAGATGGATTGAAATACGACAGAAAATCTGAGAATCCAGGACTTTTTAACCGATACCCAACAATCAGAGGCGCCGCTCAGAAGCAAGGTTCAGGAGATGCTGGAGCGTATTCATAAGGAGGGGGGCATGCAAGAATGGGACAAACATCAGTGGTGATTCTTGGGCTTTGTATATAACTGTCATTTTCGCTCTGAGATCCACAGAACTGGACCAGGTTGGCATTTGAGCATATAGGATTCCCTTGAAGCCTAAAAGTTGTTTAAAAGAAATGGTTACTACATCAAAATTCAAATGTACATAAAATCCTTACTAGAGTTGGAGAAAAGAAGAAGTTAAGAAGTAGACTTCTATCTCAACAATTATAAAAATGTGACGAAACATTTCACTGAAAGTGGAGAAAAGCAAATTAGCAGACCAAAGAGTGACATTTGAAGGGATATTAAGACTGCCTGAAATATTTGAAAGCATATTGTTCTGCAAATTCCTGCCGTACCAAAGAGCAGATGTGGGTCAATAAAAAAATTAATATGTAGCAATTGAATCTTCAACTATGTAGCAAGCAATACATCAACTTCTTGAGAGTTCAAGCAACTGTACCCAGTAAATGATGACTTATTTGTTTCAGCTCTTACACGATAAGTCTCTCAGATTCATTGACAGTCCGATTTTCCCAAATGGTGGATGGAATTGAACCACTCAGTACATTGTTTGAAATAAACCTGCAACAGGGGTATGGCATGCATTTATTTCATTACACAATTTCAAATTATAAGCATCGCCATCTACAAATTGATGGAAGATAAAGTACGCTGAACCTTTAAACTAAATACACTTTACTTTCAAGTATACTATCTAAGGAACCACACAACTGACATATCCAAAAAGCAAAAGAAAGAAGAAGTTGAAGAATGCTAACAATCTCTGAAGACAAGGAAAACCCGAGAAGCTGGCAGGAAAAGTTCCAGTAAGATTATTGTTTGATAAATCACTGCACATTTTACCATGGTGATGGACTAGAAAATCGTTAGCATCAGTCAAAACTCTAAAGCGGGAGAACTGAGTAAACATTTCATTTGGTAAAACAAAGATAATATATTGTAACTTCATTAAGGATAGATATATGGAATGTTCTTACATAGTTGTGATAGCCTCAGAAAGCTTATTTGAAGGTATGGATCCTTGAAGCTCGTTTGAACTGAGGTCTCTGAAATATGGATGCCATTACTTAACGCTGGCCGTATAAACAATAAATTGCAATACAAGTATATATTTGTATATTCAGGTTACAGTAAACTTCAAATGTGCGAGCAACTTGCTTTTTAACATGATATTGGAGCACTGGTACCGCAAATTCATAGACTCAATTCTTCCCTCTTGTATTTACTTCCCTAAATATGCTAGCGTAGTTGGCACTTGGTCCTTTTGCACAATATCATTCACTGTAGTTTGTCTCTCCACGTAAAATGGTTATTGATATTAATTTGTTGGCACCACTCTCTAACAATTTAAGCTTTAGAGCAACAACTAGTAACTTTACAATAAAAAAGAAAATGATGAATTACAGACTTGTCTCAGGACAAAACATATAAGCCATGTTTATCCAGTGGAATACCCTATTATGATAGATACAATCTTACAAAGATTGAATAATAAATTTTACATCTATTATACTTCCTCCGTTCCAAATTATAAGATCGTTATTACTTTTGAAAGTCAATTTGAGATATTTTCAAACTTAAAATTGAGATAATTTCATTAAAAATTATGAAACAAATAAATCTTACAATGAGTAATATTTTTTACATGATTTACAATATTCATCATGGTATTGACAAAAATTAAAAGATTTTATATCAATTTTGAGTTTAAAAATGTCTTAAGTTGGCTTTAAAAAGTTAATAATGATCTTATATTTTGGAACGGAATGAGTACTTTTTATAGGCACCATTCTTTCATTATATACTTGTCAGAAAATTATGCAGTCATTATAGGTCTACAATTTAGAGTAATTCCATCTTGAAGTTGAGATTGGATCTATCCATTAATAATTCGTGGATGAACCATCACCTTATGCTTAGCTTTGTAACAATTGAATGGATACTCAAAATGTCATATTACATATTTAAAATAGCAATTGGATCTATTCATAAACAACATTGGATGAGCCATAATTATGTGGTTTGCTTATAACATCAAATAATACTCATGAACTTACATATACGCAAGATTTGGTATCCTGCTTAAGTCAGGGATTGGTCCTTGCAAGCTGCAGTTCCTTAAACTCCTGATACAGCCAACAAAACTGAAATATATG